>CM057340.1:823244031-824444031 GCA_030015575.1 Agapanthus africanus | reverse complement strand
AAACAAGTCAGCCAACGACCTCCGTCTCGGAAACAAGTCAGCCAATGACCTCCGTCTGGGAAACAAGTCAGCCAACGACCTCCGTCTCAAAAACAAGTCAGCAAATGACCTTCGTCTCGGAAACAAGTCAGCAAATGACCTCCGTCGCGAAAACAAGTCAACCAACGACCTCCGTCTCGGAAACAAGTCAGCCAACGACCTCCGTCTCGGAAACAAGTCAGCAAATGACCTTCATCTCGGAAACAAGTCAGCAAATGACCTCCGTCTCGGAAACAAGTCAACCAACGACCTCCGTCTCGAAAACAAGTCAGCCAACGACCTCCGTCTCGGAAACAAGTCAGCCAATGACCTCCGTCTCGGAAACAAGTCAGCCAACCTCCGTCTCGGAAACAAGTCAGCCAACGACCTCCGTCTCGGAAACAAGTCAGCCAACGACCTCCGTCCCGGAAACAAGTCAGCCAACGACCTCCGTCTCGGAAACAAGTCAGCAAATGACCTCCGTTTCGGAAACAAGTCAGCCAATGACCTCCGTCGTGGAAACAAATCAGCCAAGGACCTCCTCGTCGGAACAACGCTCCGACCCGGAAACAAGTTAGCCAACGACCTCCCCGTCGGAGCAATACTTCGACTCGGAAACAAGTCAACTCACCAACCACTTATGAGTCCTCTCAACTTGTAAGGGAGAAAATTCTCTTATAAGATCCTTACGACTTATAAGAGAAAACACACTTAGGAATCCTCACGATTCCTAAGGAGAAAATCCAACTACGAGATCCTCTCGATCCGTAGGGAGAAAAGTCTCTATAAGACCCTCACGGCTCATAGAGTTGAAAAGTCTTAGGCGGTAGATCTGAACTTGCGGCCTAAGCCATCGCTATCTCTTGAAGAAACCAAGATGCTTACTCTATTATCTGTCAACCATGTTTATCAAGACAGCATGCCAATAATAAAAGAAAGAAGAAAGCGACAGAAAGAACATCTGATTGGCGTTTGATCAAGCACTCGAGACACACTCATTCACGCATGTGCAAAAGACTCAGAACGGGGAATAAGACAAGATGAAATAAAAATGTTCATTCATATTCCAAAAGGGTTCTTACAATCATGAAGAAATAAATAAAAAAATTATTAAAGTGTCTACAATGGTATAACCTCAGACCCAGGACATAGGTTGAGGAACTCGAAGGTGACCCTATCTAAGACTTTCCAAGCCTCACGGACCATCCTAGTGTGCTTTCTTTCGCGAGCACAAGCATCGGGGTCCCCCCTGATGTCTTCCTCCCTCCAATAAGCAGCGAGTATGGCGGACTGTTGGAAAGCCTGGTGCAGGAGATCGACAAGATTGTCCCGCCGTCTCTTCGAGATTAGGTGCATCAGATACACCGAGTGCACCTTATCCTCAGTAGCATCCAACGCCCTAAGCGGCACACCGGAACAGAATAAGGGAAGTGCTTCCCAAATGGCTCCCACGATAAGCTTCGGGAGAGAGGAGCGTCGAGGAAGTAGTTGACCATTGTACGCGTCGAAGCGACTCATGATCTCGGCACACTCGGCGTTGGTAAATTCCCGGTTCTGAGAACGACTGAGTCAGCGGATGTCTCCGTAAGAGATGATTTCATCAAGATTGTACATGTGGGCATCCATTGTTTCTGTGAAAGAGAATCAATAAAATTATCAGAAAGACTGATTAAGCAAAGCGATATACTGCACCGAGGAATAAAATGCCATCTTTAAACTCCAAGATCAATGAAAAACTCCTAAGAGTTCTTTTATATGATTTGGAAGGAGCAAAGCTCCATTAATGAAATGAGAAAATACAAGGAAAATCTTTTAAAGAGCAAAGCTCTATTAATGGAACCCTAAGGTTCTCCTTAGTTCTCCTTAGACCCCTTTAGAGTAAAGCTCTGCTAAGTGAAAGCCTAAATAGATCTTCTTTAGATCTGGGATCTATTGAGAGCAAGGCTCTTAAAATTAATTTAACTTAATCCAAATTAATTTTTACCGAATTTTTTTCTAGAGTTTAAACTCTTAAAAACGCTTGAACAAAAAGAGCAGGGCTCTGGACGAAATTCTTACGAAGAGATGAAAATCATCTAAGGGACCAAAGGTCCTATTTATATGCAATAAGTGCCGTTTCAATTTCCCAACGGTTGGGATTCTGACCACCGCCGCGCTCACGTTTGGGGCCACGTAAGCGCAACGGTAGGGGGGTATTTGTTTATCCCAATCAGAGCAAAGCTCTGTTCAAATTCCAAGGCGGGAAATGGAGCAACGCTTCTGATTGCCCCAATCAGAGCAAAGCTCTGTTTTGGAAATTGAAATGAAAATTAAAATAAAAATAAATGAAGCAACGCTTCAGATGATCTGCGCTCTGCGCTGCGCGCCACGTGGCAGCGCAGTTGCGCTAGTGTAGTTGCGCTGCGCTCTGCGCTGCGCGACACGTGGCAGCGCAGTTGCGCTGCGATCTGCGCTGTGCGCCACGTGTCAAGCGCTGGTGCATCTGCGCCAAACAGAATTAAAATTCAGTAAGATCTTTCTGTTCTTATTAAAACAAGAAGATTGTCTTCTGTAAAACAGAAGCCCTTGGATCAAAGATCCAACGGTAGAGAAAGTTCTCCAAATCACTCAGAGAAGGATCTCTTTAACAAACTTAACAAATTTATGGGCACTATATAAAGACCCCTAGACCCCAACTCAAAACATCAAAAACATCAAGAATCATCAAGAACTTCAACTCTGAAGAAACTTGAAAAGAAACTCAAGAAAAAGGTAAAAACCTTTAAAATAGAAGATTTTCTTCTAAATAGATCATTGATCTAAGAATAAGATCAATGATCTTCAATAAAAAACAAATAATAATAGTGCCTTGCACTTTTTATGAACCACTGGTTATCTGAAAACAAGAAAAAAACAAGAAAAACTTGTTTTCTCTGATCTAAATTAGATCAAGAAATTAAACAGTGCTTTGCACTTGTAAAACTGCACTGTTGCGCTCTTGGGTTGGCGCAAGCCACCAGAGAGCGCCACGTGTCAGCACCTGAACCACTTGCGCTATGGGCTTTTAAGATAGAGCCTTGCTCTCTGAAATTGGCGCAACTCACCAGAGCGCGCCACGTGTCAGCAGCACAAGCGCAGCGCACTGCGCTTGCATGACACGTGTCATCACCACAAGCGCTTGCGCTCAGTGATTGGCGCAAAGCGCCTGAAAAATGCACTGCATTGTTTACTGAAGGGTCAGGCCCAAATCAAAAAGGCCTAGTAGACCAAGATAAATTGCAATGCAATAAAAGGGCAGAGCCCAAATAAAATTGATGCTTTGCATCATTTATAAAAGGGCAAAGCCCAAATAAAATAAAATGCAGAGCTCAGACAGAATTGATGTTCTGCCTCATTTATAAATGGACAGAGTCCAAACAAAATAAAAAATGCAATGCATTATTTAAAAAGGGGCAAAGCCCTAGCACAGGCCTATTAGGCCAAAAACAAATAAAAGCGTTGGACATTTTTTTTCAACTGGACTTAGCCCAATCATGGCCGTAAGTCCTCAAATTAAATTGAATGAGCAAGACTGCTCTCCTAAATCAATTTACGTCCGGTTCAAGGGTACATCTCTGAACTCCTCTGACCCCTATCGTTGTAATCCTTCAACGACGTCAGAGAGGTGACGGGTCCCAACAACCACACATCTATACGGACTGCGGGGTCCTTAAAATCGTGGACCGAAATGTCCTTAAACTAATGCTCGTCCCTAAATGGGAATGATGGACCGAAACGTCCCTAAACTAATATTCGTCCTGAAATGGGAATGTTGGACCGAAATGTCCTTAAACTAATGCTCGTCCCTAAATGGGAATGATGGACCCCTACGTCCCTAAACTGGAACATGGACCACCATGTCCCTAAACTGGCAATGGACCACCATGTCCCTAAACTGGAAATTGACCGCAACGTCATTAAACTAAAAAATAGAGCCAATTGCTCTTTTGTTGGATTTAAACGATCCCGTTAAGTTGATCTTAGTCTGGAGATTAGGCTAACGTATTCTTAACAAAAGTTTAAGTCGATCTTAGCCTCAATATGGCTAACGTATCCTTAAACTAAAACACCAAACCCAAATCTAAGTAAATACGGATTTGGACTAATCCATGTTCTACGGACGACGGCATAACTTAGTCTCCGTATACAATCCACGGGCAACCACAAACAAAACAAACACATACGACACGAAGTGAACATCTGGAGAAGGAGAAAGTGGTTACCGCGATGCGTTAGCGTAATTAACTGCAGGGGCTTGCGCCTGCAGGGAAGAGCGTCCCCACAATAAAAAAACCCTCAAGCGAGGGGGAATCTGACGAAGTCTGCTACATCGGCCGCATCCGCTCAAACCTCCGATATACGGTGCCATAAATCAACTTAGCATCTTCGGAGAGGTGGACGGATAGCCCCAAATAGCATCTGCCCCGAATCTCAGGCAAGACGAGCCTACGCGGTCGCGTTTCTGTATTCGGAGGGAAACAGTACCCAAGATAAATGGACAGTGTTTGACGCCTTACCTATGACACTAATATAAGTGCTTCCATAACCGTCCCATACCTGTTATAGTTACACTTACATATGCCCTATAGGCGTCGGCAATACAATAAATTAACTGGGTCCGCTGATAGTGTACAAGTACGTGTCACTTCACTTATTCATTCACGCTTTAACACTAAAGTACTTGTGACAATCAAAACACTAATACTATCACTGAGTAATGTACACGATCACTAGGTTACCAATGTATATGACCTCTATATGATATGATGAGAATGCATTACTTACGACATGAATAAGATATCAGCGGCTAATGTCCTACCACTTGCAAAATTTACTATAAATCATCCGTGCAGAATTAAGAAAAACAATATAAAAAGGGGTAAGCAGTATGTTTAATTATCTATCCATCATAATTGGTTTCGCGTCAATCGGGTTTCAGGTTTGCTAGTTACGGCCATTTCATTTTAAGTGTTCACTGCTGGAAATCCAATTTCTGAATTGGAAGCCCGTTTCGTAACACGTTTTAATCCCAGTTGGGATCGTAATTAGGCGATGTCATAGTTGGATAATATTTAGGTTTAACAATTAGGTTTCCAACATATTAGACGGATCGATGATATCCACTATATACGGGGAGATATGTTCAGTTTAATATCAATGTGTATAAACTGTCACTGCAGAAAACTGCAGGACACAACGGTATCCTAAAATACGAATTAAATGTCAACGAAGGTGAAACGACACGGGACCAGATTTAGGTGTTATCTAACTAAATTATCTACGCGACCATATGGGGCTCCGCGTATTTTCAGTTTAAGGAAGGGGTGTACAGGTGTTCCCAAGGCCAGGCATTCAAAACGAACGTTGCTCCGGACTGCAGTTCTGGGCCACGAATCGCCTCAGCATTCATTGATATAAGTTATCAAAATGTCAAGGTAGACTATGGGGAGCTGTAGGTTTATCTGTTGGCTTCGATACGAGCCATAGAACATCGCATTTCGATCTGTATTTAATTTACTATTAATTTTACAATGTGTTATGTACGGGAATTTCCAGACTTAGCGTCGGTTCTCGAGGATATTGTTTCAATATATAAACATTAACTTTTAGATTCCAACATGTAGTTATTTATCAGTATGCGATCTAAATATCATGAAACATGAGTTTTAAGTGATTGGAACATATATAAATATGCATATCAAAAGATGATTATCGAGTTTTAATAACCACAACTAAGGGGTTTTATAATGATTTATTACATACGCATACATAAGTATATTTGAGTATATATAGCATGATAGCAAGTTCAGAAACTTGCCTGACGACGGCGCAGCTACGGCGACACGGTAGAGATGGCAACAACGCGAGCACCAGCATGGAAACAGCAAGGCGGCGAGCTCGGTTGGCTCGGAGTTCACGTCGGAGGTGAAGTTGGAGGTGGTGGTGTTATGGGGTCGGCGACGAGGGTGGTCGAGGCAGTGATGGGTGCTGGTGGTGAGAAGGGAGAGAGGGGGCAGAGCCGCGGGCTCAGCTGTCGTCGTTGGAGTGAGAAGTTTCGGCGAGGTGAGCTTGGATGCGGCTTGTAGGTGAGGGAGCGCAGAGATGGTGGCGGCACGGTGGTGGCCGGGCTCCGATGAGGCAATGGTCTCAGTGATGCTGGAGGCGACAGAAGCGCCGTCAGTAGTGGTATGTAGGCGGCATTGGTGCAAGGCAACGGTGACCGGGGGTGAGTCGGCGAAGTGCCTGGGTGATGATGGGTTGACGTTGGAGTTATGCACGAAGTGGGTTGCGGCACGGGTGCCCCGGAAGAAGGTGGTCGACGGTGAGGTGAGGATCTCGAGGGTGAGCAGGGGGTGTTGGAAACTCGGCGGTGGAGTCCTTCACGGTCGGAGGTGCTGTCACGCCCCGCTTCCCAAAATACGGAATACAAGGGTGACTAGGCCAGCCATGCTCCTAGGAGTAAGGAAGAATCCTGTCGTAGTCACATTTCGGCTTCTAGTACTATATGGTAATCAGTAGAATACAATACGGGTAAAGAGAACGCAGTCACTAAAACTATAAGATATAAAGAGATTTGAGCTCGAAAGGAGTAAACAAGGGAGCAACTAACCAGGAATATCAGTGGGGAAATGTAACCAGTCCACTGGTCTGAATCTTTACTGTCTTTTCGAGATCAGACAAATCCACCTCTATCACTGAGCATGCATACTCAGGTTGTCAGAGCGACGTAATAGCAATATTATAATAACGACAAGAAACAAGAAAACAAAGTAATAACAGTAGAAGCAAAATGCAGGTAATCACTATGTCACTAAATGATGCAAAGTATGATCTGTGTCCCTATCAGTCTCTAAGTCATGTTTGAAATCGAGTTGTGGAAAGGAGGATCATGTTTAACGAGGGTCTCGTACATACCCAAGACTACGGCCCACACGCCCGGGACATAACCCTGTCAGTCGGATCGCTAGATCCTACCTAATATATATAAGAGTCGCTGTTCGAATGATCATCCTCTAAATCACGGTCCCCGCTAAATACGATGCTCTTTCCACTTCGATTTCTCCTTTTTCTCCAGGTTTACACTATTGATGATTATGATTTAGTTGTGTACAAGTATGCACCAATAACACGGTTTTGTCACTGTTCACTGTATTAATCACTGTCACGAATCATTCACTTTTCCATTGGCGTATTTGACACTCCTAAACCAATATCATTCACGCACGATAATACATTGTACACTGAATAATAACGCGCACTATCACTATGTGTATGGCCGTTGGGTAAGTTATGTACATTTATACAGTTAACAAGTCATGTGTAATATGAACTATTATGCACCTTATAAGATTACAAAAATTGCAGTAAATCATGCGTTCAAAATTCAGTAAAATGATATAAAGACGGTAACAAGTATACTCTGTCTGCAGTTCATAAAAATTTATTTCAGTGCAATCGGATCTCGGGTTTGCAAGTTACAGCCGTTTCATTTTAAGTGTTCGATGCAGGAAATTCAGTTTCCGAACTGAACGTCCATTTCCCGACACAATTTTCACCCACTTGGGATCAGAATTTAGCAACGCTACAGTTGAATAAAATTTAGGGTTTTCAATAGGATTTTCAACGCACCATACGGATTCTCAATCTCGTCTCTATGTCAGAAGTTATATACTGTTCAACACTAGGGTATCAGTTCTATTTCTGTTTGGGACTGATATACGTCATGTTCTTTTAAATTGCAGTTTAAATAGTAAACGACGATAAAAAGGGGTGAAATCACTTGCGTTATTTAGATAATAGTTTCATATTCAATAAAGTATAGGGTTCCGCAACATACAAGTTCAGGCAGCAAAGTAGTAAGCATTACGAGATAGAAATCAACAGCCACAGCTGCTCTGGACTGTAGTCCAGAGCCGCTCTCCGAATCAATTCTCGTCATATTTTCAGTACAGAAACAATTAAAAACTTTTATAAGGTTCCAGGTTGTCAAGTCGGCTTCGATTTGATCCCTCGAACGTATCATTTCAATGTGTACACAATTAATTATGATTTTAACAAGTTTCAGACGTAGGAAATATTCAGTTTTAACGGATGTAATTGGGGGTGATCGTTCAAGCCAGTAACGATCATATTTTTCCAGTAAAATTTCACAACAATGTTCATTGCCACACGGGACAGCATATGTAATCAAGTTCCGTCAGTTTAATGGAAGGTTTTCGTTCGGGTTTTGCATCAAGCACTTGTGTCATATAGGTTTTCACGAATCGTAAACATGGAATTAATAGTATTTTGAATTATAACAGTATAATTTAGCATGTAGCAAGTAGGGTACTTGCCTGGAGACGCTTTGGCGACGCACAGCAGCGGCAACGACACGAACGCGCGACGAACGGCACGGTTTGGGTTCACGGCCTCGGCTCGAGTTCGGGTTCGTCGTCGGAGCTGCTCGGGGATGGCGCGTGATCGCTGGAAGCGGAGTGGGGTGCTGTTAATCTCCTGGGGCGTGCTGGGGTCGGTGGTGGTCGCTCCGGCGATGGGCACAGTGGGGGTCGTGTGTAGGGTTCGGAGCTTGGTGGTGAGGAGTTTGGTGTGGGTTTTGGAGGAGGTGATGGTGATGCAGAGGATGCAGAGGTCGACGAGACAGTGGGGAGCTCGTCGGCGAGGAGGGTGAAGGTGGTGGCTGAGGTGGTGCAGTGAGGGTTTGGGTTGGAAAATGGAGCTCGGTTGATGGAGGAGGAGGGCTGTGCAGGCGAGGTGGGGGTTCGAGTTCTGAGGATAAGAGTGAGGGAGGGAAGACGAGGTGGTTTAGGTGGTCGTCCTTGATTGAATTAATTTTTGTGATGTGTCGGTTTGAGAAAATTGAATAAAGATGACAACCAAAAATATTTTGACCGCAATAAAAAACGGTGTCGGATGTAGCGTGTTAGTAAGTGCGGATCGTCCACAGGGAAAGTGAGATCCGTTCAATTTTCGAATTAGATGAGTTGAAAATTTAAGACAAAGAAAAGAAAACAATTCATGATTTGTAATTGAAGTTCAAGAATAAGAAAAATCTAGATCTAAAAGAAACATTAAAAACAAGAATTGAGATGTGTGATAATTTCCAATCAACAATCAAGATTAGAAGTATGGCTCGTAGGAGTAGATCGGATCTATAGATGTGATGATATCTAATGATTACTCATTCTTATCCATTAACGAATTGATACTAGATCGATGCAAATTCATCGAGGTTTAAGGATCTTGCGAGGAAATTAGGGATTTCGCAACTCATCCTTTGTCCTTTCGATGGATCGCATTCAAATTCTAGCTTCTAGTTAATCAAATGGTCAATAGTTGTTCCCTAGTTTCGAATGAACACGATCAAGAAAGCATCATCTCGAAACTAGGTCATTAATCATTTGATTCACTAGAATTTCCAAACATTATAGGATTTAAGAATTATAAAAATATCTAAATCATCACCATCTAAAGATCGTCACAACTCCTACACGAGCGGAGATTACTCAAACATCATGATCACAAACACAATCACAAATTGAGATCTAATCATTATGCTTGAATTAAAAGATAAGCAAGAATATAGAAAATTCACCTTTATTTATCGACAATTTTCGTTACAACTCTCTTGAATTTACAAAAGGAAGGAACTAGATCGTCGATTTCGGCTTCGCTCGGCTCCTTAAGTCGCGGATTGGCGTGGATCTCTTGCTCCGTTGAAATCCGGCGTAGCTTCTAAAGGTTGAAGGCACTCTTGCTTGAATTGCTCTCGGGATCTTGATCTTGATTTTTGAATTGGATTTTTGAGGCACAAGTTGTGTGACTCAACTTGTGGGTTGAAGATGATGGTGATTCTTGAACAAACTTCACCCTAGATCTAGGCTCTCTTTTATAGACCTCCAAATTCTAGATCTAGGATTTGAAATTTAAATTTTCCCTCCACAAGTTTGTTATTAAAAGATTTGAATTTCCCTCCAAAAGTTTGTTAAGAGAACCTTCTCGAAATAGTTTGTTAAGCCGAGCCTTCTAGATGCGCCATGTGGAGCTTCTGGGGTCTTCTGGAAGCTTTGGCCGTTATAGGGGACACGTGTAGAAAAATTGAGGAGCTGAAGCCTTAGAGCGGCCGCGGTTCCGCGGCACAAGCTGGCTCCCGCCGCGGAACCGCGGCTCTTTTGAAGCCTTGAAGCTTTGGATTTCAGATACGCGTTTGGACTGACTTGTGGGCCTTTATAAAATATGTTGAATCTTGTAATTAGCCTCTGATCACTTCCAGATCTCTAGCCTTTGAGTTGGCGTATCTTTTATCAGTTCTTTTCCCAATTTGGGCTCTGCTTCTGGAATTTCCTGCATTAGTCCCCAAGACAAGAGTTGCGCAATACAAGGATGATGCGATGCCATGAAACACAGTCAATTTCCCTTAAAGTGCCGGTTTAAAAGTCTAACACATGCAATCTGGTATTTCAGAAATGATTTGGTAATATGTGCAATTATGAATACCGAACACTTCTAGATGAGTGCAAATGATAGGGAAATTGCCGTGTTAAAAATGCAGTATTTTCGACTGATCAGTCCTCATCGTCATCGGCGGCGGCGGGGTGTTAGAGTTGAGGCAGGGAGTTTATTTTTTTGGAGAGAGGAGAGGAGGGAGTTGGAGAGGGATCGAGAGTGTGAGGGGGAAAGGGTTAGAGGGACGAGGAGAGGTTGAGGAGCGCGTGCGGTCGTGGTCGGGTTGAGGGGGAATGTGGATCGGCGACGCGGGCTTGGGCAACATAGGCATGACGTGGGGAGTGAAGGAAAACGAGCGGGAAATGATTGTGGGGAAGAAGAAATGTTGAGCGGGTCGGGTCGGGCGTGGTAGGGAAAACGGGCACGGGTAAGGAGCTTGGAAGCTGGGTCGGGCCGGGCCGGCTAGGTTTTTGATTCATTTTGTAAGGGAAAAAGATGTGGGCTGAGCTTGGATATTTTAGTTTAATTTATATAGTTTTCTTGGCTGAGGAATTTATTATATGGTTTGTGTTTAATTTCATCGGGCTGGGCTGAGTTAGGATTTTTGTTTAATTCACTTGTAAAGGAAGAAAAGAAGTGGGCCGGGGGATTTAATTATAGGTTTTATTTAGTTTTGGTTTTTGATTTTAAAGGTTTAGAAAGATTTAAATACGACAAATCTAGCAACCAATTTTCTACAAAATTGCGAGGAAAAGAAAAAGGGAAATATTCGGGGAATTAGGGAAATAGAGAAGGATTTTATTGATGGGAACGGGGATTTACATCATACCCCCCTTACAAAAATTTCGTTCTCGAAATTTAACAAGGATACAATGAAACAAAAGTACTAAACAAAGAGATGTGGAAAATGTGCACGGATATCTTCCTCACGCTCTCAGGTATATTCTCCTGGAGAACGACCGTCCCAAGACACTCGGACTAACGGAATGACCTTATTCTTCCGCACTTTCTCTCTGCGGTCGAGGATGGTGGTGGGCTGCTCCTCGTAAGATAGATCGGTACCCAAGGCTAACTCCGAATAGTCTAGGACATGGCTCTCATCTCGAACATAACGCCGCAACTGAGACACGTGGAAGGTATTGTGCACACCAGCTAGCGATGGAGGCAAGGCAAGTCGATAGGCCACCTCTCCTACTCGCTCTAGCACCTCGAAAGGTCCGATGAAACGGGGACTGAGTTTCCCGCGACCTCCGAACCTGATAACTCCGCGGGTAGGGGAAATCTTCAGGAAAACGTGATCTCCGACTTCAAATTCTAGTGCTCTCCTGCTGGTATCTACCCAACTCTTCTGTCGATCCTGAGCCGTCTTAATGCGCTGCCTGATCATTTGGACCTTGTCGACTGTCTAAACAATGAGCTTGGGACCCAGTAATCTCCGCTCTCCTACATCATCCCAACAAACTGGGGATCGACACTTCCGTCCGTGAAGTACTTCGAAAGGAGCCATCTGGATGCTAGCCTGATAACTGTTGTTATAAGAAAACTCGACTAGATGCAGATGGTCTTCCCAGGAACCCTGAAAATCCAACATGCAGGCCCTCAACATATCCTTGAGCGTCTGAATCGTACGCTCAGATTGTCCGTCCGTCTGCGGGTGATAAGCTGTACTGAACTTGAGGCGGGTACCCAAACTCTCCTGTAAGCTCCTCCAGAAGTGCGAAACGAATCTGGTGTCTCGATCTAACATAATGCTGACCGGAACTCCGTGAAGCCGTACTATCTCCTGCATGTATCTCTTTGCCAGTGACTCTGTTGACTGCCCCACTCGGAATGGTAAGAAGTGTGCAACTTTCGTGAGGCGGTTGACGATAACCCAAATAGCGTTGTTGCCCCTAGGGCTCCGTGGTAAGGCCGTCACGAAATCCATAGTAATGTGCTCCCACTTCCATTCTGGTATCAGAAGTGGTTGTAACAATCCTGCTGTCCTCTGATATTCCGCCTTCACCTGCTGGCATACCAAGTACCTGGATACAAACCGCGCAATTTCTCGCTTCATCCCGTTCCACCAAAAATACTGCTTTAGATCTCGATACATTTTTGTACCTCCCGGATGTACAGAATAAGCTAAACTATGCGCCTCAGCCAGTACCTCTTCTCGAACATTCCCCTTGGGTACGCAGAGTCTGCTACCGAACCTCATAGAACCGTCTTCATGTATGATTAAGTCTGTTCTCAGCCCGGCTTCTACTTGCGCTCTGAACTTTTGTAATCGAGGATCATCCGCTTGTGCAGCCTTGATGCGATCCACAAGGGAAGACTGCACCTGTAGTTGCCAAAATTGACTGAGTGCGCTCGGTGTGACGACCTCAAGCTCGAGTCTCTGAAAATCCTCAATGACGCTCCTCTGACTGGTCAACATCATGACCGCTGGCTTGCGACTGAGAGCATCTGGTACAACATTTACTTTCCCCGGGTGATACTAAAGGTCCAAGTCATAATCCGCCATCAGTTCTAGCCATCGGCGCTGCCTCATGTTTAGTTCTTTCTGAGTGAAGACGTACTTCAGACTCTTATGATCCGTGTACACTTCTACCTTCTCGCCCAACAGGTAATGCCTCCAAATCTTCAACGCAAAAACTGCTGCTGCTAACTCCAAGTCATGCGTAGGATAGTTCCTTTCGTGAGTTCTCAGCTGTCGAGAGGCGTAAGCAACCACCCAACCGTGCTGCATCAGAACACGGCTTAAACCCTTCCATAAATCCTCGTCGTGTACCACCACTCTATTTGAAACGTCTGGCCCTGTAAGAATAGGCACCGTGGTCAACATCTGTTTCAGCATTTCAAAAGCCCGAGTATATTCCTCTGTCCGTACGTAAGGCACTTCTCTCCACGTCAGCCAAAATGGGGAGGGGGTCAGGTGATTATGAGGTTCAAGGATAAAATAATTACTTGTAATAAGAGCAAGAGATGTTGTAAGAAGGATCGATTTATGTGAATCAAGCGAGCTTAAAGGTACAAAACTTCAGGAAACTTGTTCGAACCGAAACTTTATTAATCAAAGTTAGACAGAGTACAACTGAGAGATAAACTTGGCCCTAAACTATACATAATTATTGTTTGGCCCTAAGAAAAGAAAAATAAGCTGCGTCAGTCATAAGTTCAACAAGTTGCGATATGCTCTCGCACTAAGATGGGGGCGTCCATTCCCAAAGCTTCCTGCCTGAACATCTGCTTGAGCTTCTTCAGCCTCGAGTTCCTCTCACTCGAGATTTCATCTTCCCACTCCTCCTGGACTGGAGCTTCGTCTTCGGATTCCTCCCCTATAGAGTTTTCTTCTCCCAATTCTTCCTCTTCGGCGGGAGCTTCCTCATCCGAATCCTCCTCCATAAGATCTTCCTCTTCCGGGTCCTCTCCTGAATCTTCTGCCATAGGGTTTTCCTCAGGATTTTCCTCTTCAGGACCCTCATTTGGATCCTCCTCTATTGCGTTTTCCTGTGGGTCCTCTTCTACTGGATCTTCTTCGGGATCCTCCTCTTCGGGCTCTTCTTCTGGGTTCCCTTCCACTGCATGTTCCTGTGGATCCTCTTCTATTGGGTCTCCTTCGGGATCCTCTTCTTCAGGGTACTCCTTCGGGTCTTCCTCTTCATCGTCCGAATCATTAATCATATTGATCTCCGGAACCGCGACATCGACTCCCTCGTCCTCAGATTCGCTGTCGTTGAAAATGACCCGTGGGCCATCGACCTCGTCATCTGAACTCACTAATACACAATCGAAAGAAACACAGGACTGAGTGTCCTCATCGAGCAACGGTGCGGCCCCAGGGTTGGCCATGGTCTGAAACACAAAGGTTATGATCAGATAGTGGAACACGAATGAGAATAACGATTAATGATGCAGAACACGAGGAAAAGATAAGGTAGATAAGATTCAAAATATGAATTTGATTGGTGATGCACAAGTAGTATATAAAAGTGAAAGCAAGGAAATAAAGTATGATTCAAGGGATCCCTAAGTTGGACTGCAATCTTATTCTAAACCTGGCGCTCTGATACCAACAAAACCCTGTCACGTCCCGCTTCCCAAAATACGGAATACAAGGGTGACAAGGCCAGCCATGCTCCTACGAGTAAGGAAGAATCCTGTCGTAGTCACATTTCGGCTTCTAGCACTATATGGTAATCAGTAGAATACAATACGGGTAAAGAGAATGTAGTCACTAAAACTATAAGATATAAAGAGATTTGAGCTCGAAGGGAGTAAACAAGGGAGTAACTAACCAGGAATATCAGTGGGGAAATGTAACCAGTCCACTGGTCTGAATCTTCACGGTCTTCTCGAGATCAGACAAATCCACCTCTATTACTCAGCATGCATACTTAGGTCGTCAGAGCGACGTAATAGCAATATTATAATAATGACAAGAAACAAGAAAACAAAGTAATAACAGTGGAAGTAAAATGCAGGTAATCACTATGTCACTAAATGATGCAAAGTATGATCTGTGTCCCTATCAGTCTCTAAGTCATGTTTGAAATCGAGTTGTGGAAAGGAGGATCATGTTTAACGAGAGTCTTGTACATACCCGAGACTACGGCCCACACACCCGGGACATAACCCTGTCAGCCGGATCGCTAGATCCTACCTAATATATATAAGAGTCGCTGTTCGAATGATCATCCTCTAAATCACGGTCCCCGCTAAATACGATGCTCTTTCCACTTCAATTTTCCCTTTTCCTTCAGGTTTACACTATTGATGATTATGATTTAGTCGTGTACAAGTATGCACCAATAACACGGTTTTGTCACTGTTCACTGTATTAATCACTGTCATGAATCATTCACTTTTCCATTGGCGTACTTGACACTCCTAAACCAATATCATTCACGCACGATAATGCATTGTATACTGAATAATAACGCGCACTATCACTATATGTATGGCCGTTGGGTAAGTTATGTATATTTATGCAGTTAACAAGTCATATGTAATATGAACTATTATGCACCTTATAAGCTTACAAAAATTGCAGTAAATCATGCGTTCAAAATTCAGTAAAATGATACAAATACGGTAACAATTATACTCTGTCTAAAGTTCAGTAAAATTTATTTCAGTGCAATCGGATCTCGGGTTTGCAAGTTACAGCCGTTTCATTTTAAGTGTTCGCTGCAGGAAATTCAGTTTCTGAACTGAATATCCATTTCGCAACACAATTTTCACCTAGTTGGGATCAGAATTTAGCAATGCTGCAGTTGAATGAAATTTAGGGTTTTCAATAAGGTTTCCAACGCACCAGACGGATTCTCAGTCGCATCTCTACGTCAGAAGTTATGTACTTTTCAACACTAGGGTATCAGTTCTATTTCTGTTTGGGACTGATATACGTCATGTTCTTTTAAATTGCAGTTTAAATAGTAAACGAGGATAAAAGGGGTGAAATCACTTGAGTTATTTAGCTAACAGTTTCATCTTCAATAAAGTATAGGGTTCCGCAACATACAAGTTCAGGCAGCAAAGTAGTAAGCATTACGAGATAGAAATCAACAGCCAGAGCTGCTCTGGACTGCAGGCCAGAGCCGCTCTCCGAATCAGTTCTTGTCATATTTTCAGTACAGAAACAATTAAAAACTTTTATAGGGTTCCAGGTCGTCGAGTCGGCTTCAATTTGAGCCCTCGAACGCATCATTTCAATATATACACAATTAATTATGATTTTAACAAGTTTCAGACGCGGGAAATATTCAGTTTTAACGGGTGTAATTGGGGGTGATCGTTCAAGCCAGTAACGATCATATTTTTCCAGTCAAATTTCACCACAATATTCATTGCCACACGGGCCAGCATATGTAATCAAGTTCCGTCAGTTTAATGGAATATTTTCGTTCGGGTTTTGCATCAAGCACTTGTGTCATGTAGGTTTTCATGAATCATAAACATGGAATTAATAGTATTTTGAATTATAACAGTATAATCTAGCATGTAGCAAGTAGGGTATTTGCCTGGAGACGCTTTGGCGACGCACGGTAGCGGCAACGGCACGAACGCGCGACAAACGGCACGGTTTGGGTTCACGGCCTCGGTTCGGGTTCGGGTTCGTCGTCGGAGTTGCCCGGGGATGGCGCGTGATCGCTGGAAGCGGAGTGGCGTGCTGTGGATCTCCTGGGGCGTGCTGGGGTCGGCGATGGTCGGCGGTGGTCGCTCCGGCGATGGGCACAGTGGGGGTCGTGTGTAGGGTTCGGAGCTTGGTGGTGAGGAGTTTGGTGTAGGTTTTGGAGGAGGTGATGGTGATGCAGAGGATGCAGAGGTCGACGGGGCAATGGGGAGCTCGTTGGCGAGGAGGGTGCAGGTGGTGGCCGAGGTGGTGCAGTGAGGGTTTGGGTTGGAAAATGGAGCTCGGTTGATGGAGGAGGAGGGCTGTGCAGGCGAGGTGGGGGTTCGAGTTCTGAGGATAAGAGCGAGGGAGGGGAGACGAAGTGGTTTAGGTGGTCGTCCTCGTCGTCGGCGGCGGCTGCGGGGTGTTAGAGTTGAGGCAGGGAGTTTATTTTTTTAGAGAGAGGAGAGGAGGGAGTTGGAGAGGGATCGAGAGTGTTAGGGGGAAAGGGTTAGAGCGACAAGGAGAGGTTGAGGAGCGCGCGCGGTCGTGGTCGGGTTGAGGGGGAACGTGGGTCGGCGACGCGGGCTTGGGCGACGTGGGGAGTGAAGGAAAACGAGCGGGAAATGATTGTGGGGAAGAAGAAAGGTTGAGCGGGTCGGGTCGGGCGCGGTAGGGAAAACGGGCGAGGGTAAGGAGCTTGGAAGCTGGGCCGGGCCGGCTAGGTTTTTGATTCATTTTGTAAGGGAAAAAGATGTGGGCTGAGCTTGGATATTTTAGTTTAATTTATATAGTTTTCTGGTCTGAGGAATTTATTATATGGTTTGTGTTTAATTTCATCGGGCTGGGCTGAGTTGGGATTTTTGTTTAATTCACTTGTAAAGGAAGAAAGGAAGTGGGCCGGGGGATTTAATTATAAGTTTTATTTAGTTTTGGTTTTTGATTTTAATGGTTTAGAAAGATTTAAATACGACAAATCTAGCAACCAATTTCCTACAAAATTACGATGAAAAGAAAAAGGGAAATATTCGGGGAATTAAGAAAATAGAGAAGGATTTTATTGATGGGAACGGGGATTTACAGGTGCTGTCGATGGGTTTTCTGGCGAGGCAGTAGGGGTCACGGGTTGTGCAGGTGCTCGTCGGAGTTGGCTCGGGGAAGAAGATGGTGCTGGGTTGGAGAGGGGAGAACGAGGTGGTGGCGAAGGAGCCACGGCGACGTGCAGGCAAGGTCGGGGCTGTGGGTTGGAGTCGTCGCGGTGGGTGTGCAGAGAGAGAGGTGAGGAAGATGAGCGGGGAGAGGTGGAAGAGGAGGTGAGGTTGTCGAGGCGGAGTCGAGGATGCAGGCGAAGGTACTGGGGCGACGGCGAGGAGTCGCCGGCGAAGAGGCGATGAAGGCTCGGGTGTGCAAGGAAGAGATACGTGAGGATGATAATGGTGGTGGTTGTGGTGTTGGGAGGGCGAGGAGATGCAAGTGAAAGAATGAGAACGAGAGAGGGGTCGGTGGGTTGAGAGGAGGTCGTGGGAAGCGGACGCGGCCGTTGGGGTGTGGGCGCGGGTCGTGGGGGAGTGGACGAGAGAAGCGGGGGAGAGTCGTTGGGGTTGTTGAGGGAGGCGAGGATGCGGTCGCTGGGATGGAGCGGGTCGCTTGGGCGTGGGTGCAATCGTAGGTGTGGGCGTGATACGCGGAGGCAAGGCAGAGGAAATGAGCGGGAAAGGGAGCGAAGAAAGGAAGAAGAATGGTGTGGGGAGCGGGTCGGGTGCGGGTGCGAGGGTTCGGGTCGGGTGCGAGTCGTGGGTGAGGGATGTGTTTGGGCCGGGGATTCTTGGGCTGGGCTTGGGACTTAGGTTAAAAATAGATTAGGTAAAAATTAATTGGAAAAAGAAAGGGTTAGGGTATGGGCTGGGTTGGGTAGATTAGGACTTTAATTTGGAAAAATAGAAACGGTTTGGTTTGGGTTATGGGTTATGGGTTTAGAAGGCAATAATTTGGGAAATATAAAAAGGGAATAGGGCTTGGGGTTAGAAAATTAAATTTTGAAATTAAATGTAGAAAAATTTAGGAACTAAAAATTGTACAAATTTGAAATAGAAATATTTCGGGGAAAGTATTTAATTTAAAAATACGGAAGGTATTTATTGTGAAACTGAGTATTACATTAACCTTTTAGGGTGTCTTAGTTATAATGTTATTATTTTACAATGTTTTGTTGCAATAATGATTACTTCTTAATTAGTTTTGCAAGTTATTGTGCTTATTGTAAGATATGTTCATTTATTTTTGAATGACTTCACTATATTAGAAGGTTGGGTTCGGGTAAATTTGTGAATCAAAGAAACAAGCATCATTAATTTTTGTATAAAAGGGTATAGTTCTCAAGGGTACGTACTTTGTAAAGCCAAATCTCTAAATGTAATATTTTTGGAGATAATTTGTTGAATAATTTTAATATTATTCCTTTCAAGTAATCCTGGTTTCCTATTGTAATGATGTGATATTCATTTTTGGGTTTTATAGGATTTGTATATAAAAATAATAATAAAACATGCATAAAGCTATTATTGTTTTTTTTACTTTAACAAAAAAGTATGGCAAGTAGTCCTACTCACAAAATATTATTAAACCATAAAGCTAATGGTGATGGTTAGGGATGTAAACCAAGAGCGTCTCTATGTCATCATAATTCATGACACAGGAAACTTTTATCTAAATATAAATTAGTAAAAAAGTTTCATTTTAATATAAAAGCGTTTATCTCATCAATTCATAATTTTGAGAAAAAGTTATATCAACTCTTTTTAATAGAAATATAAGAACACGTTTTAATTTAAGAGCGTCTATCTCATTAATTCATAATTTTGAGGGGAAATAATGTCAAGTCTTAAAAGTTCTCAATCATAAGTCATTAAAAATCTTTATTGTCGGAAGTTATTCTGGTAAAATCTTCTCAAATCTTTTGTTTGTTTATGATTTAACATATACACACTCACACACGTGCAAAACGCTAATTAATAGTGATGGTTACGGAGGTAAACGGATTCAGATGATCCAAGCTGACTTCGTATCCGTATCCAATTTTTATCAAATACAGAAAGCTATTTTCATTTCCGACAAGAGTCTGACTCCGCATCTGTATCTGCAAATAGTCATCAGATACAGAGATGGTAACACCTATATCCGTTCCGTTCCGCACCGCATCCAATACCAAAAATAGTAATTTTCGGCTTTAATGTGTTTATTAATTCCCAACAATCATTTTTATATTCGCATACGTATCCAACTTTTACCAAACATGAATAACAGTTTTCATTTCCTATAACTATGTGTATCCATATTCGAAGCCGTCAAGAATTGCTGAATACAGAGATGGTAATGCTTTTGTCTTATCCGTTTAGATATGATAGTCAAACAATAAAGAATATCATACATTGGAAAGTTGTTTTATTGGGGTGTCTGAAGAATCTTTTTTACCTACACTTTTATGTTTGTTGATAGATTTGCATCTTTATCAAATATCATAATGTATCCATGTAGTAATCTTTTATCGTATGATTGATACATCTGATGCTTTGGTTGGTTGTCTCTGACAGAGATGCCTTTAATATATATATATATATATATATATATATACATAGAGAGAGAATAATGAAGAAAATATGCCATAGGAGGGGATTTCCTCCTATGACGTCGAAAAAATATAATCTCCATCGTGTTTTCCGACGATCGGCACCCATCATCTTCATCGTTATCATCTAAAATATGGATACACCAAATTTTATGTGATTCTATAATCTTTTCACCGTTGAATTAGTGGGTTCAAAAATTAATGGTTTACTGACAATAGAACTTTTTACATTGCTAAATCAACGGTGAAAAGTTGTAGAATCACATGAAATTTGGCATACCCACATGAAATTTGGGGTACCGAGGTGTATACATTAATTGTTGTACTCTTTTGGACGGATGGTTAAGTGTTTCTTGTGTTTATTCTATAGAACCGGTAAAAAAGGTTCTCTATCACAACTTCTCTCATATGTGAAAACCTGGTCACAAATCACCAATATATCATACCAATTACCAAAGATCTTGTCAAAATCTATTATACATATCAGAAGCATTAGATATTTCCTCGCAAATTCAAGCATTTATATATTTCAAAAAAAATTTCATCAAGGAATAAACTAACAATAGAATTATACATAATTATGACAAAAAAGAAAGAAAGAAAAACTCCACAAGTAAAAACTGTACGCATTAAAAACCGTTTATTAGATACCGTGTAAATATATACAGCCCCTAATAAATTATTAGAGACCGTATATATTATACGGTTTCTAATGAACGGTCGCCAATACTTTGGCGACCGTTCACATAATATTAGCTACCATTCTAAATGATCGCTAATATGTCAATCAGATAAGAGCCATGATAGCTCCTCCTTCCTCCTCATTCCTCCAAATTTTCCCCGAGAGGTGATAATTTCCCTCCTTTTTCTCAAATTTTTCGCCGAGAGGTGATAATTTCCCTCCTTTTTCTCAAATTTTTCGGAAAAATTTGGAAATCTAACTCCAAATTTTTTTGTAGGTGTTATTGTTGCGGTTGGTGGTGCAGAAGCTTGCAATTGCTCTTATTCTTTTCAAATCCGGGCCAACGCTACTACAATATAGGGTTGCCCCTACGGCTACAGGAATCCGAAGGCGCAACATTTATTGCCCCTACGGCTACAGGAATCCGTAGGGGCAACTTTTATTGCCCCTACGGATTAGTCCGTAGGTCTCCATGGTTGTCTCTACGGTGCCCTACGTTTTAATTTAAAAATATTAAATCGTAATTTGTTATTTGGCCCTACGGAGCCGCAAACAAATGACCTACGGTTATGTCCGTATTATTAATATAAAAATAAGGCATAGAAAAACCCTCGCCGTTCCCAAAAATTCTCTCTCTCACTCTCCCGCGTCTCGATCGTTCCCGCGCGTCGATCCCGCGCCTCGTCGCCACCGCCCTCCGCCCGCGGCCCGCCACCTTCCTCGATTGTTCCCAAAACTTCCTCGTCGACTTTCTTGTCGCCACCGTCTGGAACTCATCGCCGATTGCGTCGTCGACTACCGGTCTCTTCCGTCGTCTCCTCCACCGCTCGCTACAGGTTAGTAAATCTCAAATTATTTATAATTTTGATGATGTTTGGGCTAGGGTTCAGGGTTCGGGTAGGGGTGAGAGTTAGGGTTAGGTATCGGGTTCAGTTGGTAGGGTCAGGGTCAGGGTTCGGGTTCAGTTGGGGTTGGGATCGGGGTTAGGGTTAGGGTTAGGGTTCGGTTGGGGTTGGGGTTGGGATTAGGGTTAGGGTTAATTAGTTGGGCTTAAGGTTAGGGTAATTAAGGTTCGGGTTAGGGTTAGGGTTAGGGTCAGGTTTAAGGTTAGAGACTAGGGTTAATTTGGGTTAATTAGAGGGTAGGATTAATTTGGGTTAAAGTGATAATTTGAAAGGGTTATGGTGTTGATTAGGGTTAATTAGGTTAATTTGGGTAAATTGGGTTAAGTTTGGGTTGATTAGGGTTAATTAGGTTAATTTGGGTAAATTGGGTTAAGTTTGGGTTAATTAGGGATAATCTGTGTTAGGATAACGATTATAGTTAATTGTGGTTAATTTGGGTTATTTAGGGTTGTAAGTTTACGGTAGCGCCCCGGCCGTCTAACAGACGCCAAATGCGGAACAAAAACTTTTTAACTGGTGCTATCGTATACTATAACCCGGATCTGCCATTATTGCTAAACTAACAAACTACAAAGAGGGTAGAAAGGTTATACCGAACGATCCGAGTCCTTCGTTCTTTAACCATCATCCCACATTCCCACGCTCCGTTGCAGCTGCTCCGATCTTGTCGATCTCCGATCTCCTCGTTCAGGTGGCACCACGTCAACGGATCTTTAAACGGGCTCCCGCCTCTGACCCGAGGCAACTCGATCATCAAGTTTGCTAAAAGAGATGACCAAGATTGATGTAGAGAATGAGTAGAACACTTTGTCTCGCTTCGTCCAAACCATGGACGAACGGTTAATGAAGTTGCCATTTGAATCGGATGATGGAATAAAAGGAGCTATGAAATTTCCATACACCAAAAAACTATCATCTTTTTTTAAACAACAACCATAATCCCCTCACAAGCAAGGGCCGACCAATATATGTGAGGAAAGTGGTGAGTGTAGGAGGAAAAATGGTGACCATAAGAAGAAAGCTTATCACTTCACATTAATGAAAGAATGAATCACTAAAATCATTAAATGCAAAATGGTGATTCATAATAACACATCACCATTTTATTTAATGCAAGAAAGATACATGAATCTAGTCACCATTTCTAGAACCTTCTAGAACCATGACTCACCCAACAAAAGATAAATCCGTATTTAACCGAATGTTTAATACGGGTGAAAGAAAGCTGGAAACTGGAAACTGGCAACTGGCAACTTCCAAAAGCGATCCCGAAACGAATTTCAGGATAACCCCGTAACAGTATAAACATACCCGCATTTGTATTACGACCGAATACAAATGCAACTGAGACAAAGATATTATATCTATACAGTATAATACTCGGATCCGGCTTAAGCCAAAGCCCACCAGTATTATCTGCTCGAAATATGACACGTGTGTAAACGCACGTGCATTTTCCGAACCCTGCCATAAAACCATACGGCCTTTACAACGTTTCGTCCGAACTTGGGAAACTATCTGTGGGGACTCTAATGACTCGTCAGTACCCTAGGAGTGGGTTTAACCACAAGCCGTCAGCGGCACTAGCTGTGCGTAACGGCTGCCCATGTACTGACCTCAAGGGAGGCCGATGAGCGAACTCATCCGGAAACCCTACTGAGCCTAACAGTGACAATGTATATACAGTCCGGTCCGTTCGCCTATGAGTATCGCATATCGGCCTAGGGGGCTTGTAACGTCAAACCCCCAATAGCGGTATAAGTCGTGTCGGAGTGTAGCCCAAAAACACCCTGAGATACTACTGGAGTACCTACCAGTAAATCTCCTGCTTCGACCGAGGGCTATGTGTAATGGCTCTCCTAGACACAGCGCGATCTCACCCCCAATACCGGGAGAGATGAATCCCCTGCCGATCCGCTCACTTGCCTCCATGTGGCTCGGGACTGTACCCAAAAACTACCTGTTTGCACGACTCCTTTGAGCCGTGGTAGGGTAGAAATCAAAGCACAGTGGGAACTCACACGAGACAAATGAAGACCTCAGGTCGATGAACTAACCTGTACACATGTCACCAGGGAACTGCTATCTGACGATAGGTATAATACCAACTAGCAGGTTTCCGGCGAGTCCTGTCCAGTGTACTCATAACCCAATGAGCACCTGTATACATCTTAGGTGATCCAACTGACACCAGTGGCTTGTGAGACCGACCACCGCCCCTCGTCGGGGTCTCGACTGTATACATTAGTCTACTCCGGAGTATCGATGCCCTGTCTCGAAACTCCCACGACTAGGGACCACATCAAGGATATGCTTATGGACTACCCAACTCTCACGTATATGATCACCATCATACTGTTGGTAGTCAAGCAAGATCCTAAGGGTTCTATCAACATATAACAGTGATCAGTCACCTAAACCTGTATACGACTGATAAAGGCAAACCAGATAGCATACTATCATCTTGAGTAAGACTGTACTACCGGTATAGGTCCTCCTCAATCATTGCAATCACGTGCCTGCGATCCAATAATTGACTTTGAGGGCACTATATCCAACAAGGGTTAGGGTTTAGGGTGCACTAGTTCATTGCAGTAGGATACTTGATGATAACGTAAACGCACAACTTTACCGTAAACACAAGAAAAATTTACCCTAAACTTGAAATTTCGAACCCTTAATAACGAAACGTAAACGTAAAACCTATTCATGTTAAATGTTCAAGTTAAAACCAATATATGATACTCGATGATAAATATGAAACTTTCATATTCTCATCGATACTCATATGTGAAACTCAAAGCGCCACTTAGTCTCCATATATCGGTTAACATACGTTCGATGTTCGTCGTGATATAGACCTATACGAAGGTTGTTAAATATCGGACGGTATAGCTTGGTACTAACAACCGTCGTGTAGTTTATGTGATGAGAAAATTCAATCGTATGATAACCGATAGATTTGTTCCGTGTGGACAAATTAGGAATGTATAAAGCAAACACCTGCATTCACTTGTGTTTTCATCTGTTTCGAGATATTTCGTCGGTACTTTTCCTCTGGTTCTCCATGTACAAAGATAGATTAGATGTTAATTTCAACGTTGTTTTACAGCTTTGAAATGATTATCTATTTTATTACAGTGTATTCGGAGAACAGCGGGGAGGTCCTGCCGAAATTTACTCGAAACGGTTGAAAGCACAAGTGAATGGGTGTCTGCTCTATACATTCTTAATGGGATAGAAGCCTTACCCCCGACAGCCGAAACACACACATACAACACGAATACACAACAAACGCATCATTAGAGAGTGATTCAAGATGTTCAAGTTAAAACTAATATATGATACTCGATGATAAATATGAAACTTTCATATTCTCATCGATACAATATATGAAACTCAAAGCGCCACTTAGTCCCCGTCTATCGGTTAACATACGTTCGATGTTCGTCGTGACATAGAACTATACGAAGGTTGTTAAATATCGGACGGTATAGCTCGGTACTAACAACCGTCGTGTAGTATATGTGACGAGAAGATTCAATCGTATGATAACCGATAGATTTGTCCCGTGTGGACAAGTTAGGAATGTATAAAGCAAACACTTGCATTCACTTATGTTTTCATCCGTTTCGAGTTATTTCGTCGGTACTTTTCCGCTGGTTCTCCGTGTACAAAGATAGATTAGATATTCATTTCAACGTTATTTCATAGCTTTGAAATGATTATTTATTCTATTACAGTGTACTCAGAGAACAACGGGGAGTTGCTGCCGAAATTTACTCGAAACGGTTGAAAGCACAAGCGAATGGGTGTCCGCTCTATACATTCTTAATGGGATAGAAGCCTTACCTCCGACAGCCGAAACACACACATACAACATGAATACACAACAAACGCATACACAGCACATACACACTAACAACTCTACATTTAAGCGAAATTATAAATTGAAAAACACATATATAGAATACAACTCATACATGGGTATCCTCAAATCTAACTTTGATTATCGATAATTTATTTTTTTCAATGACAAACGCACACACAAAGCATATACACGGATTTTCTCCTTTGTCAGTAACCATCCCGTTCTTAGATTTCTCAATATAGTCATCATAACCTACAATTTATATGTTATACAGTCTAACATGGCCCATGAGTACGTCAGAGTTAAGGACTGGATGCATGTGGATTGGCAACAACGTATGCAACCTAAGTTTGTCGCAGGAGTTGCTGCTTTTATTGAGTTTGCACGTGCACATAATAAGATCGTGATAGAGAAGATTCTCGGCCCGTGCGATAGATGTGGGAATAAGTACTGGCAGAAGGTAGAATTTGCAGAGCTTCATATCGTTAAACATGGTTTTACTAGACTTTATATAACTTGGCTATATCACGGGGAAGGAGAAGAACACAGTAATACGGCAGAAGAAGAAGGAGAAGACGATAATGCAGCAGGAGAAGAAGGGTAGATGGTAATACGGCAGAAGAAGAAGACGGTAATTTTTTTCCATCAGAAGAAATGGAGGATATGGTAGAGGCTGTCCTAAGTGAATCTATTCGTACCGAAGATGACATTCCTTCCGGTCAAGGACCGCGTGCGGATAAGTATGAAAATTTCATGAATGATGCTAGAAAACCAATTTATAAGAATGCAAAGTATTCCATCCTCTCATGGTTTGTCCAACTTTTCCAGATTAAGTGCCTAAATGGATGGAGCAACAAGTCATTCACAATACTTCTTTCGTTCTTAAAAGATTCTATGCCCCCGGAAAATAACGTGCCCGACAGCTGGTACGGAGCCCAGAAGATAATGTCTGATTTGGGTCTGAAGTGTGAGAAAATTCAAGCATGTCCTAAAAATTGTGTGTTGTACCGGAAAGAGAATTCAGATTTGAAAGAGTGTCCAACATGCGGAGAGGCCAGGTATAGACCGAAAGATTCTGATAAGAATTCCGATATACCTGTCAAGATAGCACGATACTTTCCCATAACACAGAGGCTGCAGAGGCTATTCAGGTGCAACAAAACAGTCGAGGCAATGATTTGGCATCACCGTGCTCCTCTAAGTGAAGATGGAAAAATGAGTCATTCAAGAGATTCACCGGCATGGAAAGATTTCGATAGGAGGCACGCAATATTCAGTAGCGATACTCGCAATGTCAGGCTCGGACTGGCTAGTGATGGCTTCTTCCCATTCAACTATATGGCTGGAAGCCACAGCACATGGCCCGTTGTAATGATAGTTTATAATCTGTCACCTTGGTTGGCTATGGACCAATCATATTTTATGATGCCTCTTCTTATCGATGGACCAAATTCACCGGGAAACAATATCGACGTTTATCTCCGACCTCTGATCGAGAAGTTAAAATCTTTATTCATTGATGGTGTAGAGACTTACGATGCAAACACAAATACAACCTCCATACTGCGTGTGGCTTTAATGTGGACAATTAATGACTTTCCTGCGTATGGAATGCTATCAGGTTGGTCCGTACATGATCACAAAGTATGTCCTCATTGCCATCAACATACAACATCGAAATTCTTGAATTTTAGCAAGAAGGTTTGTTATTGCGGCCATCGACGTTTCCTGCCTCTAGACCACTCCTACAGGTTAGAAGCTGTTCACTTTGATGGTCATCAGGAGCTTCTTGAATCTCCAGCCCCATTGTCCGGAGAGGACGTGACTGCTCAGTGGAATGGTTACAATAATGTGACCTTCGGGATGGATCCGACAAAACAGGTCAACCCACCATTCTGGAACAAGTTAAGCATTTTCTTCGAGCTTCCGTACTGGTCAACAAATTTAGTGCGTCATTGTCTGGACGCCATGCACATAGAGAAGGGAGTATCCGAGCATGTACTCAACTTACTTCTTTATAAAGACGGGAAATCGAAAGACAACCTCAATGCTCGGATGGATCTACAGGACTGAGAAATTAGAAGTGAATTGCATCCTAAACCGGTAGCGGGTAAATCAGGCAAGTTTGTACTTCCCAATGCCGCTTATCGTATATCACAACCGGAGAAGAAAAATTTCCTGCAGGTCTTGCATGATTTGAAAGTTCCTACAGTTTTCTCAGGATCATTCAGCAAGAAGATAAAAATTATGAAAGGCAAGATCGATGGGCTGAAAAGTCATGATCACCATATTATTATGGAGCACCTTCTCCCATTAGCCCTTAGGACTTCCCTCCCCGAATCGGTTGCTCTAGTAATCATTGACCTATGTTATTTTTTCAGAGAATTATGCGCTAAAACACTGGATGTTGTGAGCTGGATAAACTAGAAAATTCTATTGCGTTGATACTTTACAAGTTTGAGCGTATTTTCCCACCGTCATTCTTCGATATCATAATACACCTGACGGTTCATCTTGCAACTGAGGCTAAGTTAGCCGGACCGGTACAATATCGATGGATGTATCCCGTCGAGAGATACGTGGAATTTTTTCGTTTCGCGCAATTTGTAAAATTATTATTTTCATGTATGCCCGCATTTATTTATTTAACATATTTTTGTTTAGATATCTCTACACTCTTAAAAACTATATACGCAATAGAAATCGACCAAAGGGTTCTATCGTGCAAGGTTATCTTCTAGATGAAGCAACCACATTTTGTTCCCGCTATCTAGACGAGAACATTGAGACGAGACTTAACTGGCCTTGAAGAATTCAGGACGGGCCATATGGTAAAGCCGATTATAAGAGTGTAGACACTATATTTATCAACAAGATATACCGGTTTATCCTCCTCAGTAGCACATATCTTGAAAAAATTAGAGAGTAAGTTTTTTTGGATTAATTGTTATATTTGTGTTTGTGTGTGTATGAAATGATATAATATTAATGCCATAGTTTATTGTCGAAAACAGAATTCATTTTAACAAGGTACGTGAGGGGCATCCTGATTGGAACGATGAACGATTGGAAAAATATCATCAGGATAATTTTTGCGATTGGGTTGCAGATCATATAAGTTATTCGAATAACATGTTATTTCTATTAGTTTTAATCTAAACTTATATCGTTATGTATTTGTCGTAAAATTTGTTTTGTTAGATCCACGATTCGAACTTGTCTGCATCATTAGAGAGTAATTCAAGATGTTTAGCTCAGTTTCCGAGTATGAAGGTTGCATTATAAAGGATTCGGTGTCCTTGGATACAAATTCGATGTTAAGGACATAGAAACATCTAGAACCACTCAGAATAGTGGGATTGCTACTGTAGAATCGGATGATGTGATTTATTATGGATACTTAAATTGTATACTCAGCATCCAATATCCCGGACGATCAGAACCCTTTTATATATTTCAGTTTACTTGGTACGATACACGAACCGATACGGATAAGTGGAGAAGCAATCTCGGGACTTGGAAAGATGAATATGGATTGACTAATATGAACACACTTCGATTTTACGGTCAGGAATATCCGTTTATCTTTCTGAACCAAGCGTTCCAAGTATATTACTCACAGTGTTTGAATCATCCGGAATGGAGTGTCGTATGCCGTTGGAAACCAAGGTATGTTTACGATGTCCTAGAATTCGAGGACAGCGGTGAGGATGAAGAAGAGAGAAGACTTAGATTGCTCCGACCGTCTGTTTCGAAAGACGGGTTGTTTTCGGCTGATCATAAAGTTACGTGGGTTAGAAATGATATCGTTGATAAAATCTAAGTAGATATGTCTAATGCGTCCACAAAACGAAAAACGTTATCGGTAATGTTATATTATTACTTCACATTTTATGATCTATACATATATAGCATGCATATGTAATGATTGTCTAATGCGTCCACGAACCGTTTTATCTAGATTTGATGACGACGATAGGAGCAGCGAGGGGCGGCAGGAGCTCCAGCCGCAGCACCGGCAGAGGCAGAGCAATTCTACCGCCCGGAAAGCTACATAGGAAGCTTCAGAGGGTCGGTCTTGCACCCCGATCGAAGACCCCTTCGGATGCATCCTTCCGTGTGGACTTGGCCGCACCTCCAGGTATATTGCACGCATATTCATTTTGAATGTAATATTATAAATATACATGCATATTCATATCAAAATTACTTACATATTCAATGTTTGATTGTCTAGTTGTTGGTGGTGCGTCCATATCAGGGACAGAGGCTACTCCCGCACCTCCGGGTATATTGCATGCATATTCATTTTGAATATAATATTATAGCTATACATGCATATTCATGTCAAAATTAAACATTTATTTGGAAATAAAAAAGAAAAATCTATTCGAGCTGTTGGTGCGTCCACATCAGGGACGGAGGTCACTCCTGCACCTCCAGGTATGTTTATATATCATATAGTGCATGTATATTGATTTAGAATGCCATATCATAAATATACATACATTATCTTTGCTCTTACGTACTTACATCAGGGGCAGAGCCCACCACCACACCTGCGGGTATATTTATATATGCTATAGTGTATACATGTTGATTTATAATGATATATTATTGATATACGCATTCTTTTTGCAATTACTTATATAGTCAATGTTTGATTGTCTAATTATAGATGGTGCGTCCACGTATGATGCAGGGGGTGCTCCCGTCACTTCCATACCCTCAGCTCAGTCAGCAGGTTTGTATGAATAAATATAAAATATTTATTCATTTTATATATCCTTTAAGAATAAACATGAACTTCATGTAATTTTATCGATATTTATTTTCTAGTTGGAGTGGATGCGTCCACGTCCGGGTCATGGGCTGTTACTCACCGGAGGAACTATCGCCCCGCTCGTGCTGCTGCCCGAGCCCAGGCTCATGCTTCTGTCACCGGAGGTATATATCACACTTTAATTTTCGTTAAACCTTGATTTCTTAATACCGCTTTGTCTTAATATTGATTGTCTTGATATTTTTTGTAGACACAGGGCATCCCCATCCTGAGAGGGGGACTCGAGGCCCGAATCAGTCCCACAGGCTGAGGTCCGACAGAGCTAGGGGGAGGCATCATTCTCCCTCTTCTTTACCCCTGATTATCGCTATACTGGAAATTATGCCGAGAGGTTCGGCCAGTATATGGGGGATGAGAGCCGCCTCGTGAAGAAGTATCCACTTCACGTTGAGTGGGGCGACCAGCACCGGCGCTCATTCGCCCTCTTCTGGGATCAGGCTCGGGTATTAATATATATTTCATTTGATTTATCCAATATATTTATTATTAACACTTGCAATTTAATAACATTGTTTTTTTGTATTTGTAGTTGGATTACGATTTTCAGCCTGTACCCGACCCTGATCACCCTGGAAGGGTGCTCGATCTTCACGCTCTGTACCATGGCCTGATGAAGAACATGCAATCGAAGGTTCGATACAATAGGAACGAGCTGAAGATCAACTGTTATTCCCTGTGGAAGGCGATCCCCAAGGCAGAGAGAGCGGCCCTCCTACATACTCCGGACTTTGCAAGAGTCGACATAGATACATGGCCTCTATTGTGCCAATATTTCGACTCTCAGCACAAACAGGCATGTATTTTACATGTAATTCATTGTTTAGTATATAATTTATTTTTTTGTGTTGCCTAATTAGAAAACTAAATCTGAATATGTTGTGCAGAAACAAGCGGATCAAAATAAAGAGAATAGGAAGTCGGCGAAGAGGGGTCGCCCCACTTATACAGGTGGCTCGAGGAATATTACTCGTGCCATGGAGCTATCGGTAAATTATAATAGATCTACTGTGATATAATGTAATATTAAGAGTTATTTTATAATATATGTAATTTTTTTGCGAATTACAGAGAGCTCAGACCCTGGCGCAGGGTGGTACACCGAGCGTGTTGTCCGCGTATCTTGCCGTCCACGGCACCTCGACAGATCCCGCCACGGGCGAGCTTCTATACCCCGACACAGCTACCCAGGAGTATTGCGTAAGTGTTAATATTTATTCAACCCCTATTTGAAATTTTTGTTTTGAAAAGTTCAAATTTAAATTATATACTTATATTTTACTGGTTAATGTGGGTGTAGGAGCAGGTGGTTGAGCAGGCGGAGGCATCGGGGATCGATTTTACTGGACAGAACGATCTGATGCTGCTGACCCCAGTCCTAGACGCCGTACACGGAGGGCACCATGGAGGTTGGGAGAGAGGCATGGGACTGGGTCCTAGCAGGCCTATATGGGGTTGGACTCCACTCCGGTGGTTACTTACTCTATCTCCCGTGAGCGACGTCTAGAGCAATAACTTGACACCTTGAAGGCTACCGTCCAGGAGTTGAAGGAGATGGTATATATACTACTTAATAGTAAAATATTATGTCATATTATAGATAGCAACATATCCAATATTAGTACGCAGCCTAAGCTTATTTGGTTGTAGACTTAGCTTTGATTAATCATACATACTTAGAACTGTCTAATTAAAATAAACTACGGTTTTCCAAACTAGATATCCAAACGAGGCCTAAGTCCCTAAGTATTCATAGATAGGGGTTTCGCAATAACCTGATAATGATACGAATTCGACCTATACACAGTTCTTACTCATTTATTACACGCAAAACTGAACAGACGCGACAGGGTACTTCGGCTGAGGCTCCACATGCATCTCCTTCGGCTGCGGCTCAGCAAGCCACTATCTCGGCTGCGGTTGCACAGACCACTCCTACAGCTCCACAGCCCGCTCAGACTCCCGCAGCTGCGGCTCCGCAAGCCACTACCTCGGCTGTGGTTGCGCAGACTACTCCTACAGCTCTACAGCCCGTTCAGACTCCCGCACCGTTCGCATTGCTCGATTTGTTGACTCAGGGTTTATCCGAGGAGTAGATGCGCCAGATTACGGCGATTATCAGAGGTGGAGCTGGACCGAGCTAGGATAGCTTTTTGATTGTTATATTTTAAACATATATTTACTTATATGATACATATTGTATATATTTTGGACGATATTAGTGGTGTTTGCGTGTTCATATTGATTTAGATTGATATCGTATTCTGCTTGTTGATTTCTTTTATATATTATGCATGAGATGTTGATTATGAATACTGCGGTATATATTCTGCTTGTTGATTACTTTCATATATGATGTATATATTATTGTGCACAGGGCGAGAAAAAACAAGGCAGCCCTTTTGTGAAAAAATCCCTGATAATATGTCCCTACGGATTAATCCGTAGGGACACATGTTACACCTACCGTTTAATCCGTAGGGTTCAACTTTGCCCCTACACATTTATCTGTAGGGACAAAATATCAGGATACCTGATATTTTGACCCTATGAACTCAGTAACAGGGGTTAGGCTTGTCCCTAAGGAGTAATCCGTAGGGGTCTTATCTTTACCCCTACACATTTACCCGTAGGGACAAAATATCAGGATACCTGATATTTTGCCCCTACACATTTGGACCTACGCATTAAGCCATAGGGGCATGTATTTGTCCCTACGAAGTTATCCGGAGGGGTAACTGTTTTATTTTATAAACTGATAAATTAAATAAATATTTTGTCGCTACGGTGTAATCCGTAGGGACAGATGGACCTATGCATTAAGCCGTAGGGGCAATTATTTCACCGTAGGGGCATGTTTAAGGCTAAGACTTGCACCTGCGGCGTGTGCACCTACGACGTATTTCTGTGCCCCTTCGAATATAGCCGTAGGGATAGTGGTTTGCTCTTACGGCTTTATCCGTAGGGGCAACCCCTATTTGTAGTAGTGCAAGGTTGGTGTTTTCTCCTCCTAATCCTAATTTTTTCAATTAAATTATTAAATTTGGAACTTAGGTGATTATAATATATGATCTGTGTTGATTTTGATATATTAAATATGATTAATGATGAATTGAATCGGTTGTAGAATGATGAGTTTGAAATTTATTTTGATTTTGTGGGTTGGTAGGTTTTATCATTAAAATATAATTGAAGAAAATTGTTTTAGGTGGATTTTAGAATTGAAAATAGATGAAAATTGAAATATAAATTTGGTAATTTAGGTTAAGAGTTGAAGATATAAAAATTAAAAGTAACCGATGAATTTACTTATTAGATTAATTTAGGGTAAGATGTATTATAGGATTATATTAGATGAATTTAAGGTAAAATATATTATAGTTAATTAAAGGGGTGCGTGCGCGCATGTGTATTTATGAGTATGTGTAAATATGTGCTCGCGTGAACGTATGTGTGTGTGTGTGAGCGAGTGTATGTAGGAGTGTCTGTGCGCGCGCGTATATGTGAGAATGTGTGTGTGTATGTGTTTGCGTGCGCGTTCACGTATAAAATATTTAAAAAATATATTCATCCTAAGTTCTAACTTGTATTGTGTGAATTTAATGATTCGATATTCTTTATTTTGTATATTTAATAATTTGATATCTTGTTACTTATGATTTATTATTTAGATTTTTTTAATTGTAGCATAATTTATAAACCAAATCAAAATAAAAATCAAATCCTTTAATACCAATTAAACTATAGTATGTGAATAAATAAAAACTAAAATCAAATTGATTAAGAAAAATTAACAATAATTAACCTATATCATTAATTATATTAATTAAGAAATTTTAATTAAGACTAGATAATAGTGAACCGAGACCCTGATTAAAAAACGATTAAATAGAAAGTTAAGGGATACCATAAAATTTTGATTAGAAACGTAACTAGGGTTTTATGTCTTCATTTAATTAGTAAGTTTAAAGTCGAAATGTCTTAAACTTGTTTAGGATCGACCTATAGTTTCCCGTCCGACAATTGGTGTATGTTAAATATTTTTCGCGTCGAATTGATAAGATCACATTATATATTTGTGAGAGTTGAGAGTCATGTTCAATTGTTTTAAACATATGTGTAGTATTCGACGAGGAGATTTGACATACAGTAATTATCGGATTTGTCCAGTTTGGACATGTTACGAATGCAACAAGACTCACATCTCACATCCTCCCGTATTTTCGTCCATTTCGAGAAGTTTTGACCGTGCTTTCCACTTGTTCCCCGTGTATAGATTTATGTACGAAGACGGGGAACATCGGGCAAGTGCTACCGAAATTTTCTCGAAATGGACGAAAAACAGAAGGATGTGAGATGCGAGTGTTGTATTCGTAATGGGAATTAGGACCTTTATCCCTGACAACCATGAAACTAATTATTCGTTCCGACATTTTGCCCTGAGTACTTATGACAATCTTAAATAACTTTAGATGATTTGATGCGTCCACATCATGAAATCTAATTTAAGACTTGAAAATTTATTTAATGATGAGCTTGTAATAAACTCATAAGATATGTTAAACTTATATTATTATCTGTGTTATAACAGATGAGAATTCTTCCGGATAAATCGTTTATGCATATGAGGGAAAAAGATATGTATAGTTTGAGAGACACCCGATTTAAAATTGGGCTTAAAGCTCTTTTAGTTTACGCAGAGATGAACCTAAAGCGTAGCTGAGTCAGATTCTTGTTCTGTCTTTGTAAAAAATGTAAGAATAGAGCCTGTTTTCGATGTGAAGTGATAGAAAAATATGTGTTTGTAGAGGGTTTTGAACCGAAATACATACATTGGAATTACCATGGCGATAAAATACGTGATGAGAAAACGAGGATAGATAATGAGACCGCAGCTTCGCAAGCTGAATTGCCGACGGGTGATATGATAGATGACACATATGAGATATTGGAAGATTTATTTGCTGGAGAGGAAATGAATGATTTTGAACTATCTGAATGTACCAGTGAATTAGAAAAATTACAGAAACTTCTGGAGAATTTCTTACAATCGAGAAATTGGCTATCCAAAACAATGGGATTTTTTGTCCGTTTGAACAAACATGCTTTTCCAGTTCCCATGACCAAAGACAGCAGGGAGGAAAAAAAGAATATTACGGCCAGCTGGAGAATTTAATAAAGTTATTTTATGGGAACAATGAGCAACAAAAATTTGTTATGTTCAAAATTCGTTGTTGCGCTTGCATCTATATCGATAAGTATAGATTTTAGCTTGTCAATCTCAATAAAGAAATTTATCAAGATGATAAGTTCATGTTATCTTCACAAGCTGAGCGGTGTTTCTATATCAAAGACCCTAATCTCAAAGAAACTTGGATTGCATTGTTGGCATCTCCTAAATCCTTTTTCGATAGTTCTACCGACGAGATTGATCTTGATGAAGCAGATCCGGTTGACATATGAAATACTTTGCAGCTGTAAACAATTGTAATCAATTGATATATGTTATAAACTTTGCAATTGTAAAAACTTATAATCACTTGCATATAAATGATATATGAAAAACCTAGCAGTTCTAATCATTTGTAATTTATTGATTGTTAGCTTAATGATTATGCATATTATATATTTTATATCATCATTACTCTTGCATGAAACAGATGGGACGAAAAGGCATATTCGGAAAATTTGCCAAAGCATTTTCTTCAAAGAAAAGAGATCGAGATACTGAATTCTCGACACAGCTTGACACTAGGAGTGAAGATATATATTACGAGTTTACTCTTGCATGAAACAAATGGGACGAAAATGCATATTCGGAAAATTTGCCAAAGTATTTTCTTCAAAGAAAAGAGATCGAGATACTGAATTCTCGACACAGACTGATACTAAGAATAGTGGTATATATTACGAGTTTTAAATAATCATCGACCGCATTATTTTATTCAAATAACTATTGTATTGATTATAATAAATTAAAATATGTAGGTACAACTGATTAGAAGGATGCAGGTCCATCAGTACAGCATGATCTGTATGCATATCTAGACGAGCAATGCATGAACTTGAGTAGGGAACCTGGGGCGTTCTCGGATTCCATCACCGATGAGTGAATTCATGTATTGCCCATTTCTCGCAATTTACAAAATGAAAAACCGTATTGCGATAGGGACAATACGAAGGCAATGGCGCGGTGGGCTGTTGGTCGACCTCAAATCAATATGATAATAGAGGTAGCAGATACGAGTATTGATGAGGCACAGGCTGCGGGGGATAATCAGGCCCGGTTTAAACACCATGGCAGAGGTGTTGCAAATGAAATTACAAAATATGATATGTGTGGAAAAAGGGCAATTCTGCAATGGGTATATGGAAAGCCCGTAGGTCCGGGTATGTAGGCTACACATTTCCACGGTTATATCGGTATTCTCGTCCGCAACACCGACTTCTGGAACGTGGGCTTCACATTTACAGATAACCCCTGAGAAGCATCTGAGAAGCATATGTATGGACTTGGCGCTAAATCTTGGTAATGTATAACTCAATTATATTTCAACATTACATGCATACCTGTTATATGTTATAAATTTATTAAATAATATATTTATCAATCTGTATTACAGAAACATTTCGTTTTAGAATATGATATAGACGGACATTGGACGCATGTACGGTATGAGATGTCACAAATATTCAAGAGATGGCGTCAAAAATTATAGAAAAAATTCAAACAATCGGAGAAATTTACGGATGATTGGGAACGTTTTGCCGCTCTTTCCTCCAACATCCAAAAAGATCGGTTTGCGTTTCTCCTATTGCATTGGGATACAGCCGAAGCAAAGGTAATTAAAAATATACTTAAATAATTTAAATACCGAATTTAGATTAAATTACATTTAGAGATATTATCTTCTAAATAAGCAAGAAGTATCAGAAAGAAATAAGTAGAACCGAGAGAAAGCCACAGATGACTATTATGGTGGATCGGTTCCTGCTGATCAGTATATAGCTACTTTGGTTGGCTTATCTTTAATTATATAAATGTTCAATTTTTCAATTTCACCATTATCTATCTTCATGTATAAATAAATCAAATATCCGTTATAGGAGAAGGCTAGAAAAAATCCGAGCCTCCCCAAGACTTGGAAGGCATTGCACATGAGAGAGGGCATGTCAGAAGAAAAGATAGATATAGCCACTCGACATGTGGTAAGCTTGCATTTTTCAATTCTTTTAAGTAAAATAATTACACCTATTAACTTCGTAAAGAAAATTAATTATTGTTTTATTTATCGAAAGAGGATTTCGAGGAGGCGGAGAGGAGCTATCGGGAATCAAATCCCGAATATCCGGCCAACGATCCTCTTCCTATGGAGGCCGAGTTATCTATTATAGAGCAGTTTTTCTCTCAGTCGAGGGGACACGGTCGTATTCCCCTATACCGTGGCCCGTTAGTCTTTCGCGGTTCGGTTCCAAAAGAACTACTTCAACTTCATCGACCGCTCGCTCCAACCAATAATCGGTTGATGCACAATGGATCAATGAGCTAAAGGAGTAGCTCAGGAGGAGGGATGAAGCAGATAAGAAGAGGGCGGAAGATGAAACGGCTTGGAGAGCTCAAATGGAGGCGCGGTTGGAACAATTCTTGCAACAATGCGTCCTGCCTCCACAGTCGTGGTCAACACATGTTCTATTCCCACCGCAGCCGGCATATTACCCTCCTCCGACGCAGCGACCGTATTACCCTCCCCCATCATAGGGAACGCCGTACTATCCTTATCCACTGCCTCCGCAATCATAAGGAGGGTACTACCCTCGGCCTCCTCCTCCGCCACAGGAACCGTATAAACCTGATCATCCGACCCCACAGGGAGGGTTATTAGGTAACTTTTTTTTGCAGGAGAATTTCGACGATGTGAATCGATACTATTAAAGGCAAGTTTCTGGTGGCGATGGTAGCGGAAGGAGTTAGTGAGGTACATATAGTTGTTATTTACAGAAATTTGAGCATACAATTAAACTGTGTTGAGTTTTGATGTTTAAAATTCATGTTGTGTATTCTTAGGGTTCTTATAAGTTAACGGTGAAAGGATTATGTTTTAACGATGGAAGTGGCGGGAGTTAGTGAGGTAAGCATATATATGTGTCAGTATAGCTAATATTGTTTTCGAAGATTATGATTTGAGTTCATATATTTATATATTTATTTATTTCGATTCACAGGGTTAAATGAGCTACGATTGCGAGTGATTTGGAGATTTTTTTTGTGTTGTTGGACATATATATAGCATATATATTGTGTTGTTCGTATTTAAAACAATTTAGTTTATGATTGCTTGATTTTTAAAAATTTAGTTCATATGTATTTGATTGAGTTGTTGATATTGGTGGATATATCGTGGATAATATTTATATGTTAGTTTGTATGCGTATGTGTGTGTATTTTTTGTTGATCTTGTTGGATATGTTGTGGATTGTGCATATAATTGATTTGTATGTGAAACGCTATTGTGGCGTAATATATTGTGATATTGTGTATTATTGTATTGAATATAGAATTTTTCTGTAACTTTTTTCAGGAAAAATAGTTATTAGCGACCATATAAGCTACAGGAACGGTCGCTAATACCTCATTAGCGATCGTTCACTGATATTAAGAAATAGATAAATTCTTTGAGATGACGATGTGTCTGCTTATTAGCGACTGGTGGAAACGGTCCCTGATATATCTATTAGAGACCGTTCTTATTAGAGACCGTTAATTAACGGTCGCTCATATATGTATCAGCGACCACCCAATCAGCGACCGTTTAAAATATAAACGGTCGCTAATATACAATAAAGACCGTTCATTATTTTTTGAAGACCGTTCCACACGGTCTCTAATAGCGACTGTATGTTGTAGTGCTCCTTCGCACCAAAATTAATCAAATATATCACAAACCAAATAAAATGCACAAAAAGGTTTATAATACAATTCAACCTAGTCACAAAAATTCGTAGTTTGTTCTTATTTATTATGCCAAAACTTGCTAGCTTGCGAAGCAAAAACAACCGCTTTGGCATATAAGCTACTCATCAAGCACCCCTCTCCGCTCATCTTCTATTTTGCCTTGCATTCTTCGCTCTCTTGGGAGCCAGTCGAGCATCCCTCTCCAAAAATGTGAGCCTGAATCTCTCGGCCATTAGAATTTCGGGAGCATCACTGACAGCTGAAATGTGCTGAACTTGTGCTTTTCGGGAGTTGCCGACGAAGACTGCCCAGGTTTTCGGGTTGATGTCTTCTACTACGAAATGATCAAGTACGATCGAGGATAATGCTTCGGTGGGGACTTGTAGGCCTCGTAAGCTGTCACGTCCTGCTTCCCAGTAGATGGAAACGGTAACGTGGCAAGCTCACGACATATTTATTCAGAGAAAGTCATTCCCTAAATAAATATACTAAGCATATTGAAACAATAATACACAATACAAGAAAAAATAGAGACTGTAAATTTTTTTTTAACAAGCATCTTCATTTACATTCAACTTTCAATATTTACAAATACATGAGTTTATGCTGAGAAGTAAATACAATAAGAAAAATGCTTAAACAAGTAGCATACATAAACTGAAGAAAAGTGAAGCTGGGCTAGCCCTGAGTAGCGATCTGGTGGTAGTCCTCCTCTGTGGCTTCCACTTCCACTGTCTCGACCGTATCTGACGAACATTCCAAGAGAAGAAAAGTGGGTGGAATACCCGTCAGCAAACTAGCGCTAGGTAAGTCCCAAAGATAAGTAATAGTAAAGAAAATGACAATTGCAGAATATTTATATGACGAGCAAGAGTATATGATTATGGGTAAATATATTCTATAAGTCTCTATATGGTCACTATGTTAACGTTAAGTTCCAAGTGTGAATGTCAATTCAGCCGTAGAAGTATTCACGAGCTCAAGAGTTGGGCCCCAGAAGCAAAGAAACACGGGCCCATTTCATGTGTTAGCATCGGGGCTCTAGGCTGTGGATGAGTAAACATGACTGATATTCGAGTAAAATAAAAAAGAAGTTAATACGGGAATCCTGAAGCTCCATTGGATTCACACAAGAAACTATCTCAAACACCTCGAGTATAATATATTATAACTGGTTAAAATACTTAAATGATTTGATTGATTGATTAACATGTCTTGATCGAAATCATAGATTGCAAAAGGGGTGTGTTCCCCTCCGAAACACGGAGACGTGACCGCGCGGGTCCGTCTTGCCTGAATTTCGGGGCAGATGCTAATTGGTGCTATCCGTCAGCCTCTCCAAAGATGCCAAGTTGATTTATGGCACCGTATATCGAAGGTTCAAACGGATGCGACCGATGTAGCAGACTTCGTCAGATTCCCCCTCATTTGAGGGGTTTTTGATTGTGGGGACACTCTTCCCTGCAGGCGCAAGCCCCTGCAGGTAATTACGCTACCGTATCGCGGTAACCACTTTCTCCTTCTCCAGATGGTCACTTCCTGTCGTGGGTGTTTGTTTTGTTTTTGGTTGCCCGTGGATTGTATACGGAGACTAATTTATGTTGTCGCCCGTAGGGCGTGGATTAGTCCAAATCCGTATTTTCTTAGATTTGGGTTTGGGGGTTGGGTTTAAGGATACGTTAGTCTCATTTGGGACTAAGATCGACTTAAACGTTTGTTAATGATACGTTAGTCTAATTTTAGACTAAGTCAACTTAATAGGATCGTTTAGATCCGACAAAAGAGCATTTGGACTCTATTGTTTAGTTTAGAGACATTGCGGTCGATTACTAGTTTAAGGACATGGTAGTCCAATGTTAGTTTAAGGACATCTCGGTCCAATGTTAGTTTAAGGATATCTCGGTCCAAGGTTAAGGGCATCATAGTCCATGGGTTTTAAAGGACCCGACAGTCCGAGGTTAAGGACATCATAGTCCATGGGTTTTAAGGACCCCACAGTCCGAGGTTAAGGATATCATAGTCCATGGGTTTTAAAGGACCCCACAGTCCGAGGTTAAGCACATCATAGTCCATGGGCTTAAGGACCCCACAGTCCAGTTTAAAGACGTCATAGTCTATGAAATGTATGGTTGTAGGGACCCGTCACCTCTCTGAAGACGTTGAAGGATTACAACGACATATATCAGAGGGTTCAAAGATGTACCCTTGAATCGGTGTGAGTTGGTTGAAAGATCTGTAGTCTAATTTGGGGCTAAGATCTGTTAAAATATTTATGAGCAGATGGGCTCAATTAATATGAGTTGAGGATTTATGGCCAATCTTGGGCTAAGTCCAATCAAATTAAAATGTTTATCATTTATTTTAGGCTACTGAGCATTTGCTTGGACTTGGCCCTGTTGACAATGCTGAGCATTGACTTGAATTCTGACAATATTTGTCTTTTATTGAATGCTGGGCATTCATCATAGCTCTGGGCTTATTAAAAAACAATTTATGTTCTATCAGCGTGACACGTAGCGCGCTTGGCTCTTTGTTCCAGTCAAAGAGCGCAGTGCGCTTCTGCCGAGTAGCGCACACGTGAGGGACACGTGTCGCGCTTGGCGCTGAGCACCAGATGATGGGCGCATTGCGCCAGTTTATGAGCGCTGAGCGCTAATCCATGAGCGCATTGCGCTTTCAGTTTAGTGGCGCACACGTGAGTGACACGTGGTGCGCTTAGCGCTGAGCGCCAGCCCATGAGCGCAGTGCGCTATTTCAAGAGCGCAAAGCGCTAGTGGTTAATTGGCACATACGCGATTGACACGTGGCGTATTTGGCGCTGAGCGCCAGTCCAGAGGGCACAGAAGCGCAGTTCAAGAGCGCAAAGCGCATTTGATCAATTTTATGATCCGAGCTTTTTAAAAGAGACTTTGTCTCAAGATCTAAGAACAACCATTCTTATTTTGTTTCAATCTCTTATATTGATGAAAGGTTTTGTCTTTATGGATCTATGATCCTTAAGAGAATTGAATTATTCTACTTTTTATAATGAGATGTTCATGATCTCTTTGAGAAAGACTTTAGTCTTATAGATCTATGATCTTTTTAAAGAAATAAATTCTTCTTTCTTAATCATGAGATGATTTCATCTCTGTGTTCATCATTCATTCTTTTTAACTTAAAGAAAAAGAATTTTCTTCCGAGAGCTTGCTCTTTATTTTTGAGTTTCTAAAAGTTTATGGGAAGGGGGTTTCTCTATATTTGACTTGAAGTCTTGGGGCCTTTATATAGGGCAAGCTGATTTGTTGAATCAGTTAAAGAGATCTTTCTCTGATTGATTTGGGGATGTTTCCCCACCATTGGATCTTTGATCCTAAGGCTTCTGTTTTACAGAAGGCAATCTTCTTATTTTTAACAAAATTGATAAATCTTTTCATACAGAATTTATTCTGTCTTTTGGTAATTTTTATTTACCATTGGATCATTGATCCAACGGTGCTCTGATTTACAGAGCACAATCTTGTTATTTAGAAAGATTTTGAGAAATCTTTCCTTAACAGAATATAATTCTGATTAATTAACGATTTATCATTATTATTAGATCTTTGATCAAACGGTGGGGAGCTTTTAGTTCCAGCGCTAGCGCACCCGTGCTTTGCACATGGTGCGCTGCTTAAAGGGCAGCGCACATTGCGCTAGCGCACCCGTGTTTGACACGTGGTGCGCCACTCAGAGCGCAGCGCACTTAGCGCTAGAGCATCCGTGTTTTACACGTGGTGCGCTGCTTAGAGCGCAACGCATCCAGTGCTAGCGCACACGTGCTTTGCCCGTGATGCGCTGCTTAGGGCGCAGCGCACTTGGCGTTGCATCTGAAGCGTTGCTTCATTTTGAAATTTAAATTTAAAACAGAGTTTTGCTCTGATTGGGGGAAACAAATGCCCCTCCACCGTTGCGCTCATGTGGCCCACATGTGAGTGCAGCGGTGGCAGCATCTGCGCACTTGGATCAACTGAGAAGTTGAAACGGCACTCAGTGCCTATAAATAAGACCTTTGGTCCTTAGGATGATTTCTGTTCATCTTCTTCCTTATTTTTTGAGAATTTTTATTCTCTCACAGAGCATAGCTCTCCATCTTAAGAATTTTCTTAAGAACAAAAACTCTGTCAAAATTTAGGTAAAAATTAAATCTTTTAATAATCTAGGGTTTTACCCATTAACAGAGCCTTGCTCTTTATAGATCTTTGATCTAAAGAAAACCCTTTTAGGGTTTCATTAACAGAGCTTTTGCTCTCTTCAAATCATGAAGAACTCTTAAGAGTTTGTTCATGGATCTTGAAGATCTCAGAAATTTTTAATTCGTATATAAAAAAATTGTTTTTAATTTTCTTGATGGATTATTCCATCATTTTCTTCCAGAGCAAGGCTCTTGAGGAATTTTTGTTCCTTCATGATCAGAGTTTGACAAGTGTCACTCTGTCACAGAGCACTGCTCTCATAGGGAGATTTACTCCTCTGCCCGAGGGATCTCTCATTTAATGTGAGTTTCTTGAGGATTTCCTCATTTAATTAACAGTCTCATCAAATGATGAGGCTGTTTTATTAATTGATGAATTGTCATCTAGATTTTGTGGGTCCCCCTTTGGTCCCCATTTTACTGCATTGCAGTGCGGTACAAATTTGAAGTACCAAATGTCGGAATTTAAATTATAGCACTGACAATTGACTTTTGTCTTCTTTTTCGCGCAGGTGACATGTCTTTCGACCGTTTTCTCCTATTCATTCGTTCAGAGGGAGGATTCCTTGGAGCGCCTGTGGACCGGGAAGTCTTAGCATTGATCAGAGATCATGACCCAGAACATAAGAATCTTCATCTTTGGGGGACATGGTACAATCAAATTATTAAGGGTCGGCAGAGCTTTTCGTGTGCGGTACCCTCAGAGCCCATCATGGCGATCCATTACGCCGACCCACCCCTGGTGAACTATACCGTAGAAGAAGTCAACTGGACTTCGGGAGGTTTTCTTCAGCCTGCTGTGGATTCGATACCTATTCAGCCTCCAATGGCCTTGGATACCCTGGGGCGACGTATTTGTCAAGGCGAGGCATGACCGTGGGGACAACCATATATGATTGGCCTAATTCCTCGTCATCCAGCTGGCTATTTGCAATGGGCCCGTTATATTCTGTCAGCGAAGAAGTCGCAGTTACTGAGGCTTGGGTTGTATCCCGCAATTTATGCTTCTCTCTTCCAGTATCCTACGCTTCCTGTCTGGTGGGTTAAGGCCTTTCTGGAGCAGTGGAATATTCCCACCCACACCTTCCTTTCGCTAGACCGAGAAGTATCAATCTCCTTAGAGGAATTCACAGAAGTTTCTGGCTTACCGGTTATGGGGGAGCATTATGAGGAACTGCTTCCTACAGATGAATATGTTTTTGGTGCCAAACCAGTGATGACCGGCCTTACCCCGGAGAGCGCCATTCAACACCAATTTCCTAGTTTGATCAAAGTGTTGAATATTTATAAGGGACTTTTCCTCGAATCTGGGAGCCACGGGGTTAACTTCGAGGATTTCATCACTCGTTTTCTCCATCCAGAAGTCCTTTCGAAGGAGGCTGCTAAATTCGCCATGCTTCACGACCCTTTCGGCTTAGGTTTAAACAGCCTGCCAACGGTGGAGGCAGATCAAAAGAGTTTTTTCCTTCCCAACACCCCAGTCGTTTCTTTTGCGGAGGTTGCAGTCCCTGGGATTGATGAGGAAACGTTCTTTTTGGGATTTCTTGGGTTATGGCTGAGCTGGTTTGCACTCCAGATGCACCTTCGCCGTATAAGGCCGTCTATCTTCTACCCAGCTCACTGAATGGTTATTGGGGTGAAAGTGGCTGTCGGGGTTGCTGGGTTAGCTCATTTGTATTACGGCCTCAGCCAAGCAGCGGATACTACTGAACCCGGAGTGCAGCATGTGAACTTCTAGATGCATTACTTCATGTCATGGCTCGAGCTATATGCACTTGGCGTTTTCGGTATCCATAAAAGGCCTTCCTTCTATGACAGGTGTGGCCTCCCCCGGATTATGTGATTAGTCGGCGTATCTATTGTAAATCCGTCACCACGGGAAGCTAGAGGTTTGCTCCTTCGTCCTCATATGGTTGAAGATGGCATGACCTTCACCGACAAGATTCTGACCATCGGCAAAGAGTCCGCAACAACGGTGCAGCCATTGCGGGACATTTTTAAAGATGGAGCCTCCGTTTTGAAAGCTCGGGAAATCCTTCATTTATATTCTATCAGACCGGGCTTTCTAGTGTTTAGGAAAAATGATGCGGCGTTATTCATGAGATACAATCCGCATCGTTTCGCTCAGCAGCTGAGCTACAACCAGGGAGTCCCGCTGGAGGCCTTCTTGTTAGAACCTGCTGCCACCAAAGAGGGAATGCGAAACGCGCTGCATCATTTCATGCGCATGAACACGGGGTCCAACTTCTTTATCAGCGAACCGAGCTGTGTCCCGATGGCCCTTAGTGTGTACGTGGCGTGGTACCAGCATTCAATGGGCGCCGTCATCAGGGAGGAGAAGCGACTGTTGCTCGATCGCAAAGGTGCACCCCCTGCCGGTGATCGAAACGTCCATCTGAAGCGACAGACCATTGTCCGTCCTCCCTTAAGGGAAGCTGCCGTAATCGAAGTCCCGCGTGATAGGCCCGAGCTACCGATACCCCGTGCTCCCGTGGAGACGGTGAATGTAGCTTCCCCCGAGTCTGGCATGGGTTCAGATATCGGGACCCGTCATCCCAAAGTGTCCACCAAGCGTAAGCTTGTGCTAGCTCGCTCGCAGAAGAGGAAGAAGAAGTCGATCCTTTCTGTAGACGTTGTACTCGGCCAGGAGCCTCATGCTCCTTATAGCGAGGGCCTGAGTGAATATGGGACCAACGAGGGTCTGTTCATAGCACCGGACGATACTGATTTGGCGGCTGCCATTGCCGCTTCTGAGCGATCAGCAATCCATAAAGCGGGACTGGCTACCCTCGCACAATCGTACCCCTTCTTTTTTACGTTTTTGTTATGATGTTTTGACTGACACTCGTTCTCCACTAGGCATTTCCACTGAAGAGGCTCTAGCGGCTTCCCTCAAGACTTTCAAGGAGGAGGAGAGGATTCGCGCTTCGCTGGGCGTTGGTATATTTCGGCTCGTTGTGCCTTCATTCGCCTTTCTTATGGACAATCTGACCCTCTTCTTATCTTATCGCAGGGACTACAATGCCAATCCCGCAGGGTGATGCGGAGATGCTTCCAGGGCCAGCCATCGAAGTCCCGGCCTCCTCAGCACTGCCGAAAGAGGCCTTACTCAAACGACCAATGACGGATGCCATAACGGCTCCAGAGGTAACTATTGGTGTGGACGATGACGTTCCGTTGACGGAGGTCTTGAGACGATCTGCCCTCACGGCCCAGGCAGAAAAGAAGCATAGAATGCGCGCGGCAAGGGAGCGTAGTGTCGCTTTGGCCGCGGGTGCAGGTTCGAGCGCTGCTACCTTTTCCCCTATTCCTTCAGAGGATGCTTCGACCGCCTTGTCTACCGCCCACAGACAGGCGGCACGTGCGGCTCGGGAAGCAATCGAAAAATCGACCTAAGGTAACGTGACATTGGGTTCTTTTTTGTCAAATTTTTAATTTTCAGGTTCTCATATATCCTATCTTGCAGGGCCGAGTCTTGCCGAGGAAGTGGTGGGTGACGTGGCGGCAACCACCGAGCCTGAGGTAGCGGTAGGTAAGACGGCTACAATCTCCGAGCCCGAGGTAGCGGTAGGTGAGATGGCTACAATCGCTGAGCCCGAGGTAGCCACTATTTCCTAAGAGTCGGGCACTGCTCCAATCGTCACTCTTTCCGCCTGCGGTTTTCTGCCATCTCCTGGCTTCGCGAGCGTTACGACGGCTCTCGTAGAGTCAGGGGATGAGGCGACGGGAGGCGAGATCATTCTGTTGGAGGAGGGTGAGGCAGTCGCTGCATCCGATGATGCCCCTGTTGCGGTCTCGACCGGCGACTTACCAGGTAGATTTTGGGTCATTGCTTTCCTTTTCGTTCTGCAATCCCTTTCGATCTCTCCTGACAGTATTTCTTTCGCTTCTAATGCAGGCGTAGCGAGAGCTGAGATTGTGCCACCCGAGGTAGTATCGCCAGTTGCTACTTTGACGGTGGCCGCCCCTTTGCCTTCTTTCGTATCCTCTCAAATGCTGGAAGGTACGGATTTGTGACCCATCGATTTCATTGTAGGCAGTATACTTTATGTACTGATATTGCATTATTACATCCTTGCAGGACTCCTTTTTGATCACCTGTATCAGGTGTTACACCCACACTTCTCCTTTCAGTCGGAGATTGCCTTTTCTAGCGGAGCTGGTGAGTACAGCCTTTAGCTAACGTCTCTTCTTTTCTTTTATGGGAAGTCGAATCGTTCCTAATTCTTTTTTGTTTTAATTGCTGCCCTACAGATTGAAGGGGGAGATGAAAGAACAGTTATGCCACCGGTGCTCCCAGCCTTGCCTCCTGCTGCAGCCGATATAGTAAACTCCATTGTTCATGAGCCTCCTTTATTTCTTGAACCGTCACTTGACTGTGATTTGTTTTGCAGCGGTGATACCGACTTCAACTCCGCTCGATTCTCGAATCATAATGCCAACAGGCCCATTTTCCAGGTGTTCATCTTCAAAAGGCGCTGCGAATAGTCTGCGCATGTTGAGCGATCACCTCGAGGAGCTTGACGCGGAGACTCCTGCCCTTACTGCATATTTTGCTGCTGAGGTTAATCCCATGCTGGCGACGCTCGTACACTTTCACAGTGAGGACGTCGTTGAGTCTTGGGTTAATCACTGTAAGAAAATTGAGGCCTGTCTGCATGAGCTTGAGTTTAGACGTCTTGCCCCCGAGGCCTCGGCTGTGAACTCCCAGCGGGCTGCATGGGTCGAGGAGGGCACCCCTTACTTCCGCCATCTTGAGCAAAAAGCGGCTTTGAGGCATAAGGAACGCGAGGAGACTTTAAATGAATCTGCTTGTTTGCATGCCCAAGTTGATGCAAACGCTGCACAGCTGAAAGTCAACATTGAAAGCCTTCTACGATGTATTTCTGACGGGCTAACGCTGAGGCAGAAACTCGACCTCATTGAACGAGATGCACAAGGTCGTGAGGTGGCTCAGCGGGTCATTGACGAGCAGCTTTCATCTTATCTGCAGCAACGAGCTCAGGTTGAAGCAGAGTTGGCCGTGGCGGCTGACCATGAAAAGGGGCTGAGAGAAGTGCACGAGCGGTTAATTGGTCTATTGAAAACGCTTCCCTCTCAATAATTGTTTTTGTATCATTTGTAATTTCGAATAAAATGTATCCTCTTTTTTTTCTTTCATAAGATGTATTTTGTACCTAATTGAATTTATGAATAAAAGATACATTTCTTTCGTAATATCTTGTGTCATCTCTTGCTTTCTTCTGTTTTCTTTGTTGCCGGCGTGTTACCTTAGTAAGCGTAGCCTGTAAATGATAGAGAGAGCATTCTGTTTTGAATTCTTCGAGAGGTAGCGATAGCTTAGGAAAGCAGGTTCAGATCTGCTGCCTAAGGCTTTTCAACTTCATGAGCCGTGAGGGTCACATAAAGACTTTTCTCCCTATGAGTCGAGAGGATATCGTAGGTGTATTTTCTCTTTAGGAATCGTGAGGATTCCTAAGTGTGTTTTCTCTTATAAGTCGTAAGGATCTTACAAGAGAGTTTTCTTCCTTACGGGTCGAGAGTACTCGTAAGTGATTGATGGTGTTACCATTATCCGCATTTCACGGAGTTAGGAGTTGCTCTGGACGTTTCCCACGGGGTCAAGATTGACTTTAGCCGTGTTCCACGGGACCAGGATTTTGCTCTCGATGCTTCCCACGGGGTCGGATTGACATAGCCGTGTTCTGCGAGGACCAGACTCCGCTCTGGATGTTTCCCACGGGGTCAGGATTAACATAGGCCGTGTTCAGCGAGGACCAGGATCCGCTCTGGACGTTTCCCACGGGGTCAGGATTGACATAGGCCGTGTTCCACGTGACCAGGAATTTGCTCTGGATGCTTCCCACGGGGTCTGATTGACATAGCCGTATTCTGCGAGGACCAGGCTCCGCTCTGGACGTTTCCCACGGGGTCAGGATTGACATAGGCCGTGTTCCATGTGACCAAGAATTTGCTCTGGATGCTTCCCACGGGGTCGTAGCCGTGTTCTGTGAGGACCAGGATCCGCTCTGGACGTTTCCCACGGGGTCAGGATTGACATAAGCCGCGTTCCACATGACCGAGAATTTGCTCTGGATGCTTCCCACGGGGTCTGATTGACATAGCCGTGTTCCGCTCTGGACGTTTCCCACAGGGTCAGGATTGACATAAACTGCATTCCACGAAACCAGGACTCTGCTCTGGATGCTTCCCACGGGGTCTGATTGATATAGCCGTATTCTGCGAGGACCAGGCTCCGCTTTGGACGTTTCCCACGGGGTCAGGATTGACATAAGCCGCGTTCCACGTGACCAGGAATTTGCTCTGGATGCTTCCCACGGGGTCATAGCCATGTTCTGCGAGGACCAGGCTCTGCTCTGGACGTTTCCCACGGGGTCAGGATTGACATAAGCCGCGTTCCAGGTGACCAGGAATTTGCTCTGGATGCTTCCCACAGGGTCATAGCCATGTTCTGCGAGGACCAGGCTCCGCTCTGGAGGTTTCCTACTGGGTCAGGATTGACATAAGCCGCGTTCCACGTGACCAGGAATTTGCTCTGGATGCTTCCCATGGGGTCATGGCCGTGTTCTGCGAGGACCAGGCTCCGCTCTGGACGTTTCCCACGGGGTCAGGATTGACATAAGCCGCGTTCCACATGACCAGGAATTTGCTCTGGATGCTTCCCACGGGGTCTGATTGACATAGCTATGTTCTACGAGGACCAGGCTCCGCTCTGGACATTTCCTACGGGGTCAGGATTGACATAAGCCGCGTTCCACAAAACCAGGAATTTGCTCTGGATGCTTCCCACGGGGTCTGATTGACATAGCCATGTTCTGCGAGGACCAGGCTCCGCTCTGGACGTTTCCCATAGGGTCAGGATTGACATAAGCCGCATTCTACGAAACCAGGAATTTGCTCTGGATGCTTCCCACGGGGTCTGATTGACATAGCCGTGTTCTGCGAGGACCAGGCTCCGCTCTGGACGTTTCCCACGGGGTCGGGATTGACATAAGCCGCGTTCCACGTGACCAGGAATTTGCTCTGGATGCTTCCCACGGGGTCATAGCCGTGTTCTGCGAGGACCAGGCTCCGCTCTAGACGTTTCCCACGGGGTCAGGATTGACATAAGCCGCGTTCCACGTGACCAGGAATTTGCTCTGGATGCTTCCAACGGGGTCATAGCCGTGTTCTGCGAGGACCAAGATTTGCTCTAGACGTTTCCCACGGGGCCAGGATTGACATAAGCCGCGTTCCACATGACCAGGAATTTGCTCTGGATGCTTCCCACGGGGTCATAGCCATGTTCTGCGAGGACCAGGATCCTCTCTGGACGTTTCCCACGGGGTCAGGATTGACATAAGCCATGTTCCACATGACCAGGAATTTGCTCTGGATGCTTTCTACGGGGTCATAGCCGTGTTCTGCGAGGACCAGGCTCCGCTCTGGACGTTTCCCACGGGGTAAGGATTGACATAAGCTGCGATCCACATGACCAGGAATTTGCTCTGGATGCTTCCAAGGGGGTCATAGCCGTGTTCTGTGAGGACTAGGCTTCCCTCTGGACGTTTCCCACGGGATAAGGATTGATATAAGCCGCGTTCCACGTGACCAGGAATTTGCTCTGGATGCTTCCCACAGGGTCATAACTGTGTTCTGCGAAGACCAGGCTCCGCTCTGGACATTTTCCACGGGGTCAGGATTGACATAAGCCGCGTTCCACGTGACCAGGAATTTGCTCTGGATGCTTCCTACGGGGTCATAGCCGTGTTCTGCGAGGACCAGGATCCGCTCTGGACGTTTCCCACGGGGTCAGGATTGACATAAATCGTGTTCCATGTGACCATGAATTTGCTCTGGATGCTTCCCACGGGGTCATAGCCGTATTCTGCGAGGACCGGGCTCCGCTCTGGACGTTTCCCACGGGGTCAGGATTGACATAAACCGTGTTCCACGTGATCAGGAAGGGTTGACTTTATCCGCATTTCACGGAGTCGGGGTTTGACTCTCGGTCATTTATGCACCGCCGAGTCATGGAACTGGGAATTGCCACGGTTCTGCTTTGCTTGATGTTGCGTTTATTGTAATGAGACGAATGTTGAGATGATCTCCAGGCTATCTGTGAACCGTTGAGATTTGGCTTCTTCTTCTGATGGAGCCTGGGGAGGGAAGGTGTGATTCCTTCTTTGTTTGCGCCCCTGGATTGTATACAGGGATTGATGTGATATCACCTGTAGGGAAAAAATTTCATTCTTTAAAAAAAAATTATTTCTTTCTTTCCGCGATACTCTATCATTTTAGCTTTTATATCGCGAAAGTCGCGATTGCCCAATCATTTCGGCTATTTTTCGCGGTGCCCAATCATTTCAGCTATTTTTTTTTAATTTTTACTCGCTGTTTTTTATTGCAAGTTGCCCAATCATTTCGGCTATTTTTGTATGCATACATTTTTACTTGCTGGTTTTGTTGCAAGTTGCTCCATCATTTCGACTATTTCATATGCATGTGTGGTTCGTTGGCTTTTCGCTGCAAGTTTGGAATTAGACACCGATTTCGGCATCATCGCCGCTACAACTGGGATATTGCCAGGAGCGAATCATCATTTGCCTCTGTCGATGTCAAACAAAGGTGGCTTAGCAAACAGGGTTAAGATCCTGTCGACTAAGGCTTTTGATTTCATGAGCCGTAAGGGTCTCATAAGGGTATTTCTCCTTACAAGTCGTGAGGATCTCGTAGGTGCATTTTCTCCTTAGGAATCGTGAGGATTCCTAAGTGTATGGTCTCTTATAAGTCATAAGGATCTTACAAGAGTACTTTCTCTTTATAAGTCGAAAGGACTTACAAGGGCTGTTCACTGTACAAACATATCCCTAGTCACGGATGGGACTTTGTTAGGGAAATGTTTATTCGCTCCTGTGGATTGTATACAAGGGTCGAGACACTTGTAGGGCAGCATTGGAGGTTGTGATGGCTGCTTAAGAACAGGTTCAGATCTCTGTAGCTTAAGGCTTTTGAATCCTATGAGCCGTGAAGGTCTCATAGGAGGGTTCTCCTTACGAGTCGTGAGGATCTCGCAAGTGTAATTTCTTCTTAGGAATCGTAGGGATCCCTAAGTGTTGTTCCCTTGTGAGTCGTAAGGATCTCACGCAGGTGGTTTCTCCTCACAAGGTCGAGAGGACCTTGCAAGTGTCTGTTAACGAGGTTGCACCCTTTTGGGTTTTCACAAACTCGCCGGTAGCCCTGCTGTTTTTACTCACGGAGCCCTTTCGGGTTTTCATCCGTGCCTATTTTGCTTATGGACATACCGTTTTTTGTGTCAGCCTTAGGATACTGCGGTCCGTAGTAGTTTATAGACGTCTCGATCAACAGCTAGTTTTAGGATATAGTGGTCCATCGTTAGTTTAAGGACGTTTCGGTCCGTCGTTAGTTTTAGGACATTTCGGTCCGTTGTTAGTTTAAGGACATTTCGGTCCGTTGTTAGTTTAAGGACATTTCGGTCCGTCGTTAGTTTTAGGACATTTCGGTCCGGACCGGCTACTACTTATAGAGTTTGGGCTTAGGAAGATAGCGAGCGGATATAGTCGTCGTCATCTATCGTTGACCTAAGCCGTGACTCGTCAGGCGTAGTATTTCTTTAGGAAGCGACTGTTTACTGGCCTGAAAGGTCTTTCACCATGCATGTCTATGAGTAGGTAGGCTCCACCCTGGTAGACTTTGTCTATGATATACAGGCTTTCATAGTTCGGCTTAAATTTCCCCCGCTTGGTGCGATTGGGGATCATAGGTCTTTTAAACACTAGCACGAGTTCGCCTTGGCGGAATGTTCTCGGCCTAGTCATCCTTTCATATGAGTGCGTCATCTTAGCTTTATAAGCCTCCAGATTTTGTTGCGCTATGAGCCGGGTTTCATCAAGGGCATCAAGTTCCTCAAGCCGAAGGTGAGCATTTTCTTCGTCTGTTAGTTTGTAGTGAACGGCCACTCATAGAGAGGGTAACTCTATTTCAAGGGGGAGTACCGCTTCTGTGCCAAATACCAACGCGTACGGCGTTGTATTCGTGGCCGTTTTGAACGTAGTTCGATACGCCCAGAGAGCTTCATGCAGTCTCTCATGCCAGTCCCTCTTATTTCGAGACACCGTCTTTTTCACGATCTTGGTCAAGGTCTTGTTAAAAGCCTCAGCTAGACCGTTAGCTCGAGGATTATAGACTGAAGAGTATCTCCAGTCTATGTTATGCTGTTGTGCAAAGCGGCTGATCTTATGGCTTCTGTAGGCTGGCCCGTTATCGGAGATGATCCGTCGCGGAGTGCCGAACCGATGAATGATATGTGTCTTGAAGAAATGGAATATATTTTCCGTCTTCACTTCCCTCAGCGGTACTGCTTCTGCCCACTTAGAAAAGTAATAGGTCGTCGCCAAAATGAATCGATGTCCTTTGGATGATGCTGGTTTGATGGGCCCGATTATGTCAGTTCCCCACATTTCGAACGGTTAGCTAGCCACCGTCAGATGTAGTGGATTCGGATGCTGATGGATAAAGTCCCCGTGAACCTGGCATGAGTGGCCTTGCTTCGCGTATTCGAGGCAATCCTGGATCATCGTGGGCCAATAGTAGCCCATCCTTTTGATCTTCAGCTTCATCTTCGGGCCGGCTTGGTGAGAATCACAGAGTCCATCGTGAGTTTCTTGGACGATTCTCTTTGCCTCTTCGGGTCCCAGGCATCTTAGCCATAGAGAATCAAATGATCTCTTATACAGAGTATCATTAAAGAAGGCGAAAGACAGAGCTCGTTTCATAAGATGATACCTTGAGGACGCGTCTTCAGGTGTTCGACGGGATTTGAAGCAGTCTATAAATACTTCTCTCTAATCCTCAGCCTTTTCCTGGTCTCTTAGTAGGGCCGTTTGCTCGGTCGCTCCTTTTTCTTCGGATGACTCCGGAGATATTTCTGCCGGTGCAAGAACCCGACGGCTTTGCACGACGATCCTCACGTCATCAAGGTTTTCGTCGGCCAGTTCTTTAGCGAGCTTGGCTAATACATCCGCCTTGCTATTTTCCGCACGCGGTATGCTCTCTAGGGCATAGGCAGGGATTTGAGTCAGCAATTGCTGCACTCTCTCGCCGTATTTCACCAACTCTGGCTTGCACGTTTGATAGTCGCTGTTTACTTGACTAACGATCAGTTGGGAGTCTCCGTATATGAGGAGGTTCTCAATTCCCATGTCGACGGCGATCTCGAGACCTGCAATCAAACCTTCGTATTTGGCTTCATTGTTCGTCCTCGACTCGGTTAAGGAGAAAGCAAAGCGCATTATCCCTCCTTGTGGAGTCACGAAAATAAGGCCTACCCCGGATTTGATTATGGGGGTGCTTTGTTTGTGCTTCTTCATGGAAGATACTCCATCGAAATAGAGTTCGCATTGGGTATCATTCTCTCTTCTCTCTCTGTCGCTCGTGTCAAACGCGTGTTTATCTGGCAATTCGCAGTTCAAGGGAGAATCGGCAGGTATCGGATGCTCAGCGAAGAAGTCGGCGATGGCCTGGCCTTTCACTGCCTTAAAAGGCCGATAAGTTATCGAGAACTCCATCAAGAGCAGGGCCTATTTAGCGAGCCGTTCCGTTAATATAGCCTATTGTTTCCCCAATTAGAGCAAAGCTCTGTTCAGAATTCAAAATTTGAATTAAAACTGCGCTTTTATAAAAGCGCTTCGCTACAACTAGCGCACCCCGTGCAAAGCATATAGGCGCTAACTCTAGGTGCGCTGCGTTCCAAGTAGCGCATCACGTGCAAAACACGTGTGCGCCAGCGCTAAGAGAGCTGCGCTCCAATTAGCGCACCATGGGTAAAGTGCACCATAGGCAGAGCGCATAAGCGCTAGCGCTGGAACTAAATGTTCCTCACCGTTGGATCAAATATCCAACGGATATGATTAAATCATTAGTTAACAAGAATAAAATTCTGTTGAATCTTTCCAAATAGAAAAGATTGTACCCAGAATTTGGAACACCGTTGGATCAATGATCCAATGGTGATTAAAAATCACTAAAATACAGAACAAATTCTGTAAAGAAGGAAAGATTTCTCAATCTTGTTAAAACAAGAAGATTATCTTCTGTAAATCAGAAGCCCTTGGATCAAGAATCCAACGGTGGGGAAATTTCCAAATCAATTGGAGAATAAATCTCTTTAACTGATTCAACAAATCAGTTTCCCCTATATAAAGGACCCAAGACTTCAAGTCTAAAAAAAGAGGAACCCCCCCATAAACTTTGAGAAAATCTCAAGAAGAAGAAATAGCTCTCGGCAAAAGAAGATTTTTCTTCAAGATAAAAAGAATGGTGATGAATAAAGAGATGAAATCATCTCATAATAAAAGAGAAGAATTCTCTTCTTAAAAGATCATAGATCTACAAAGACCAAGGTCATTTATAAAGAGATAAAAAAAAAGAAAAGATCTCATCATAAAAATAAAGAAGTACTTACTTCACAGATCATAGATCTATAAGACAAATTGTCTTTCTGAGATCATGAATATCTCATTATAAAAGGGGGGGGGGAGAATTATTCAATTCTCTTAGGATCACAGATCCATAAAGGCAAAGCCTTTCATCAAAAAGAGATTGAAGTATCTCCTATAAGATAAGAACTTTGTTCTTGGAATCTTGAGACAAAGTCTCTTATCAAAAAAGATAATTTTCAGAGCGCAAAGTTAACCTAAGAAGTGCCTTAGTGCTCCTAATTTAAAAGTGCCTTAGTGCTCTTCATCTAGTGCAAAGCGCTGCAGTGCAATAGTATTTCAAACACAGCGCACCGCGCTCGTTGGCTAGCGCTCAACGCTAAGCGCGCCACGTGCTCCTCACGTGTGCGCTGCATTACTAAAAGCGCTTTGCACTCATTATATGGCACCAGCACCAAGCGCCTTAACGCTTCAATTATAGCGCATCAGCGCTCTTCATTCAGTGCAAAGTGTTAAGCGCATCTGCGCTCTTCACTTAGCGCAAAGCGCTAAACGCATCAGCGCTTAACATCTGGCGCAAAGCGCACTAGCGCTTTAACCATAGCGTCCTGCGCTCATTGACTGGCGCTAGTGTCAAGCGCGTCACATGCTTTTATGTGCGCTTGGGCAGAACATAAATTGTTCTTTAAATGAGCCTCAGAACTATGATGAATGCTCAGCATTCAGTAAAAGACAAATATTGTCAGAAGCTAAATCAATGCTCAGCATTGTTAAAAGGGCCGAGCTTAAACAAATGTTTGACAGCCCAAAATAAATGTCAAAACATTTTAAATTGATTGGACTTAGCCCAAGATTGGCCATAAGTCCTCAAATTCAGCTTAATTGAGCCCACATGCTCATAAATCACAGATCTTAGTCCCAATTGGACTACAGGTCTCTCAACTAACTTTGGTTCAAAGGTACATCTCTTCACTCCTTTGATATTTGTCGTTGTAATTCCTCAACGTCTTCAAAGAGGTGACGGGTCCCGACAACCATACATTTCACGGACTGTGAGGTCCTTAAACTCATGGACCATGATGTTCTTAACCTCGACCGTAATGTCTTAAAACTAACAACGGACTGTGGGGTCCTTAAACTCATGGACTATGATGTCCTTAACCTCGACTGTGATATCTTAAAACTAACATTGGACTGTGGGGTCCTTAAACCCATGGACTATGATGTCCTTAACCTCAACCGTGATGTCTTAAAACTAACTTTGGACTGTGGAGTCCTTAAACCCATAGACTATGATGTCCTTAACCTCGACCGTGATGTCTTAAAACTAACAACGGACTGTGGAGTCCTTAAACCCACGGACTATGATGTCCTTAACCTCGACCGTGATGTCTTTACAATAACATTGGACCGAGATGTTCTTAAACTAACAATGGACTACCATGTCTTTAAACTGGTAATCGACCGAAATGTCCCTAAACTAAACAATAGAGCCCAAATGCTCTTTTGTTGGATCTAAATGATCCTATTAAGTAGATCTTAGTCTAAAATTAGACTAACGTGTCCTTAACTAACGTTTAAGTTGATCTTAGTCTAAAATTAGACTAGCGTATCCTTAACAAACGTTTAAGTTGATCTTAGTCTCAAATGAGACTAACGTATCCTTAAACCCAAACCCCAAACCCAAATCTAAGAAAATACGGATTTGGACTAATCCACGCCCTACGGGCGACAACATACATTAGTCTCCGTATACAATCCACGGGCAACCACACACAAAACAAATACACACGACACGAAGTGTCCATCTAGAGAAGGAGAAAGTTGTTACCGCAATGCGGTAGCGTAATTAACTGCAGGGCTTGCGCCTGCAAGGAAGAGCGTCCCTACAATCAAAAACCCCTCAAACGAGGGGGAATCTGACGAAGTCTGCTACATCGGTCGCATCCGTTTAAACCTTCGATACATGGTGCCATAAATCAACTTGGCATCTTCGGAGAGGTGGACGGATAGCACCAATTAGCATCTACCCCGAAATTCAGGCTAGACGTCCGCCGCGTCATTCGGAGGGGAACAGATTCTGGCATGCCCGGTGGGACGATATCCTCTTTCCACTCCACACTTCGTGTGTCGTGTTCGCGAACGAATTGCGGTTTGCTATGGTTGCCTGTGGATTCGAGGTACTTAGATTTGATGTCTTGCTCCGTGCAGAAACCAGAAGATCAATGGCGTCAAACTGCACTAACTGCAACTGCAACTCTCGCTCCGTCCCGTCCGGAGGAGTGACTTACGGGCCCCAAGCGGCTTCCTTGTTCACGATGCCGGTGGAACAGGTCACCCAGGCTACTAATGGATTGTTTTTTGGGACCATGCTCCCCCCGATGAGCTTCAGCACCCCTGTACCAACATCAGAAGCTCCCAAGAAGTCGGTCTTTGATCAGCTTGCTACTACTGCGGCCCTTCTCAACGGGTCGTCCAGCTCCAACTCCTCGGTCTTCGCCAGACTGAGCCTGAACTCCGATGGGCCTGCCAAGAAGCCCATGACACCTGAAGTGGCCATCCCAAAGAAGATAGCCATCTCTACTCCTGAAGTCGTCAAGGCGGCTTCTCCTGCCAAAGAGTCGATCTTTACAAGACTGACTATTCCGGCTTCCGTTCCTGCTCGAAGGTCTGTCTTTGACAGATTGGATACCGCTACTCAAAAGACGTTAGTCTTCAAGAGGCTGGCACCAGCGGCGTCTCACCTTGACAGGGGGCAAGACAAAGCCATCCCCATCGCCGAACTAACACTGTCAGCTCGACATGCTCGATGTCGCCACTGGCACCGAATAAGGAAGGCTGGGGGCAACTCCCCCTCTGGGCTAACTCCACCGGCTCCAACGGTGGAAATTAATGCTGCTGTTCCAACCGGGAACAGCTTTGAGCTGCTGAATAAGGTGCGCAGGAATTCGCCTACCGCCGTACTAAAAAGATCTCCTCCGCCGGTGGAGACCGTCATAGAAATGAAGCTGGAACAGTCCCCTCAACGACTGTCTTCTAAAGTTTACAAAATCTGGCGACAAGTCCGAGAGTCGGTGGTTGATCAAGACTATCCCCGCCGGCAGAAGAAGATAAAGGTCTGACAGGAAGAAAACCGTCCTGGTAAGCCGCAAAAGACAACAACCACTTGGGTGCCCGCTACAACAGCCCCCTCCACGTCGACTACTCAAAGGAAAAAGAGGCCAGAGAAAGCCCCTGTAAACGTGGCAGACCACAAAAACACTGAGCCCAAACGCCCTAAGTCTGGGGGTATGGCGGTATATACTGTTTACATGGCTTCTGGAAAAGAGGAAAGCCGCACTTCGACGGGCCACCGACCGCTCACCCGATCAATAACAAGGGCTCAGGAACAACAATAGCAGAAGCTTCAAGAGATGCTGATTGCAATGGCCGCACTTACCGGGCCAAAAGAAAGCCCGGAGGCATACTCGGAGCAACGCCATGAGCAAGAAACTGATGCCGAATTCCTTCGAAGAGTGCTTGAGAAGAAGAAAAAAGAGGCTGCGGAACAAGCGGCCAATATAAAGCAAATGGCCCTTCTATTCCAAGATATGGTGGGCATGATGATCCAGCCGGATACCCCAGCCGAAGATCCTCCAGTAATAATTGAAGATGATAGAGGAGAGACATCAAATCCTCTGCCGGCTTTGTCAGCAGCCAAGGAGGAGACCATCTCAAAAGCCGCCCTGGATGATTACATCGCTCAGCAGATACGAGTTCATCTGGCAAATGAAGCGGCTGGGCAAATTGTTAAAACTGGAAGACCGTATCCAAGCTGGTATGACCAAATAAAATACCCTCCGGGATACAGGATCCCTAAATTTCATGTGTACAAGGGGACATGCAATCCTCACCAGCACGTTGCCCAGTTCATAGCTCTTTGCGGCAACATCGGGGGCAATGATAAACTTTTGCTTCGTCAATTCGTCGGCAGCTTTTCGGAGACGGCCTTCGAATGGTACTCCGAACTCCCGAATGACTCCGTCAAGACTTTTGCGGAAATGGAGCTGTTATTCACCCAGTGATTCGCAAGTGCTAGAGAACGCACCTCGATAACAGTATTGATCAATGCAAGGGTAAAGCCGGGCGAAACTTGGGTTCAATATGCAATCCGATGGCGAAATCTGTGGTCAAAGTGTAGGACTACGGTAGCGCCCCGGCCGTCTTTCCAAGGCCAAAATGCGGAAACGAAACTTTTTCTTAACTTGAAAACCGGCAATACCGCATCCTAAAAACCCGGATTGAAACCATTAACCTACAACTAACTATTCATAGAAGGGGTAGAGGGCTATACCGAGCGATCCGTGTCCTTCGGTCTTCGGCCACCATCCCGATCTTCTCGCGGAGTCTCCGGTCTCCATCTCCTCGTCGGAAAGTGCACCACATCGAGAAGTCGTTTTACGGGCTCCCGCTTCGTCCGAAGCAACTCGAGCACGAAGTATGCTAGTCGACGTGCCCAAGGTGAAGTAGAGAATATTGTGATCACTTTGTCTCTTGCATCCATGGCTTTGGATGGAGGTTAAAGTGTTGCCATTGATGAAAGCAATGAGCTAGAGGAAGAAGAAGAAGAACAAGAGCTTTTCCTTTTCTTTTCTTTTCTTTTTGTTGTCATGATAGTATGAGAGAGTGAGGAAAATAATATGAGAGCTAACAATAACCCCATGGCAGCCCCTCTCTCTCTCTTCTTCTCATATCATCACAAATCAATCCATTAATGTGACACATTTGCTAAAAAAGAGACCATGACTCATAGTATAAGTCCATGTCACATTAATGCATTGTCATGATGATTTCTAGCTTATTATTTCCATAAGCAAACATTAATCCAAATGTTTGCCACAACAAAAAGATCCGGCAATATCTAAAGTAAACTCGTGACGGATTACAAAGATACTCCTCACCTGTATATACATACCTGCACCCACATTCCGACTGAATGCGAATGCGATGAGACTAAAGTAATCCAACAAATCTAATACTAGGATCCGGCTTAAACCAAAGCCCACTAGTATGATCCGTCCGATCATGAGCCGTGCAATACCGCACGTATAAGATCGAACCCTGCCATATATCATACGGCCTCTACAACGTTTCGCCCGAAACTTGAGAAACTGTCTGTGGGAGACTCTAAAGACTCGTCAATATTTTGGCTGTGGATTTAACCACTAGCATGTCAGAGGTATTAGCCGTACGTAACGAGCTACCAGGTATTGACCAAAAGGGAGGTCGATGAGCGAACTCATCCTGACACCCTACCGAGCCTGTCAGTGACAATATCCGTACAGTCCGGTCCGTTCGTCTATGAGTATCGCATGGCGGGCCTAGGGGGTTGGTAAAAGTCAGACCCCCAAAAGCGGTACAAGTCGTGTCGGAGTGTAGCCCAGAACACCCTGAGATACTACTGGAATACCTACCAGTAAATCTCCTGCCTCGGCCGAGGGCTTTGTGTAATGGCTCTCCTAGACACAGCGCGATCTCACCCTCAATACCAGGAGAGACGAACCCCTGCAGATCCGCTCACTGCCTCCATGTGGCTCGGGACTGTACCCAACTAAAACCTGTTTGCACGACTCTTTTGAGCCGTGGTAGGGTAGTAATCAAAGTACAGTGGGAACTCACACGAGACAAATGATGATCTCAGGTCGATGAACTAACCTGTACACATATCACCAGGGAACTGCTATCTGACGTCAGGTATAAGACCAACTAGCATGTTCCCGGCGAGTCCTGTCCGGTGTACTCATAACCCAATGAGCACTTGCATACATATTAGGTGAACCAACTGACACCAGTGGCTTGTGAGATCGGCCACCGCCCCTCGTCGGGGTCTCGACTATATACACTAGTCTACTCTGGAGTATCGATGCCTTGTCTCGAAAACTCCCACGACTAGGGACCTTTTAAGGATGTGCTTATAGACCCCATCTCCCACGTATATGATCGCCATCATACTGCTGGCCGTCAAGAAAGAATCCTAACGGCTCTATCAACGTGCAATAGTAACCTGTAAGGTCACCTAAAACAGTACACGATGATAAAGATAAACCAGATAGTATACTATCATCTTGAGTAAGACTGTCCTACCGATATAGGTCCTCCCTCAATCATTGCAATCACGTACCTGTGATCCAATAATTGACTCTGAGGGCACTATATCCAACAATCTCCCACTTGCACTCAAGGCTAATTATTGTGATGTCGTATACTCACAGCCCGTGTGATACCGAACACCCAACTCCTCTACTAATCAGTCTCACAAAACCCGTTTGCGAAACTATTGCGTTCGAGGAACAGCCTCAATGAGTGGATCCGCTTTGATGTTTCTTTCTATGTCTCTCTTTATCTCAAGTTCACGGAGAAAACCATCTCCTCGAAATGAGCAATACCTGTCTTAGAATATGTCTGGATATCTGATGGGACCTAGCTGATAAATGAACTCCAAATCCAAACTTCTTAGACTGTATCGTCAACTGAACTTAATCAGTATCCTGCGCTATGCCTCCCTCAGTATCCACCTGGACCACCTGTCCAAAATACTGCCTCTCGTCAGAGGGAAAACTATAACTCTGACAGTCACTCTGTCATCCTGGTCACCTTGGAAGTCTGGAATGATAACTGTCTCCCGAAGAAGGCTGTCGTTATCAAATCCCTAGAACATCCACTTATGTTCTAAAACTGCTTCCGATCGTTTCTCCAGGATTGGATTAATATCAACTTATTGCATCTCCTGCAAAAACAATATCTGGTGTGGTACTTGACATCTCATGATTGACTCAATTGCCTAAACAAGTGATCTGCCAATCATGTACATCCCTCTCCCCTTTAGTCTGTAAGACACCTTTAGAGAAGGTGACTCCATCACCTGCAGGTACACTACCGTGCCAGGAGTCGTCCATTCTAAAACACCTTTAGAATGCTGTCTAAGTATCCAGATTGGGAAACTACCTAAATCTAGATCTAAAACTATAGATCTAGTAACCAGAATGTCTGATATAATATCCATATCCTTTGTGGAGAAACCACTGTGTGACAACCAAAGTATAACCGATCGTAGTATAGGAATTTCACTTCCTACTCTGTGTATGTCATCCAAATACCAGGACATCACACCCTACTACCTTCTTAACAGATCCATCCCCTATTCTGATGAAGTCAGACCTATGACTGTCACATCAGAAATAGATGATCTATCTCCGTTATATATGCTTTAGTCCAAAGTTAGACATAAGCTACTTGTCCACTATGCTTCCGCTGCTCTCACTGACTACGTCAACCCTCTGGCAGAGTCATATAGACGTGCACTTCTAAAGCTTGTTTAGAATGACGCTATACTCATCCTCCTGCTGGGTCTTATAGCCTGGAACAACAGTTGTGTCAAATCTGGGTAAATAAGAACCTCCTTGTCACCGTCCTTGAGGCTACCGAAGTACCTCTCGAGTACCTGAGGTTACCCACCATATATGCGGAGTGGCCAATGAAATGTCAAACCAGATTGAATCTTTAGGTTCTTATCAAATTTTCAGTAATCGTTTGCGGTTCTGGAATCACTTCCAGTTCTACCATACTCCCACTACTGTTTTATGAAAAAATCCATTTTTATTAAAACTGTGGCGAGTCTAGAACAATATCACTATTGATCTTCCAGATGGTAGAAAGTCAACCCTCGTCATAGCCTGGGTCAACCCACAAACAACCATTACAGAAACGTGCCTTGAGTTATCCGGAGTCTGGTCTTAAACATAAGCCGGACAACTCCCCGTACCTTAACATCGTTAAGATATGAACTGTTTTATATCCAATATAGAAACAGAGACACTGATTTAATTGGAACCAGATTCAAATCATACAGCTGTCTCCAATGCATGTCAACTAAATGGAGAGAGGCCAATCAGCATTACTCAAGTTAGGAGTGCTTCCAATTATGAGTAACCTGAAAGAGAAGCAAGTTCTCTTAATCATTACTATCAACTGAATACCATACACAAGTATCTACATCTTCGATCACCTTGAAGAATTCTGATACTTGCAATACCTGGTTCTCTACTTTATTCATATACCTATAACTTCTCAAAACTTAGACCTTGCATTTATACGAAACACTTGTCTAAGAACTAGAGAAGTCACAAGTAAACAGAATATAGTACGAGTACCAACCCCTCTGTTCTAATGGACACTGGACAACATATAATACTCTGTATATAAGTCCCTTGAGTCTTATAACTTATTCCCTGTGTGTTGTAGGTTGAAAACTGTACTTATGGTTAAGAAGAATTACACCGCTGTTTAATGCTCCTTACCTAACCATCCACTGATATAGGTAAATGTCATAGATATAATTTCAAAAAGGTATATCTCACTCTATGAAAATAGACGTACAGATATATCAATTTGAAATTGGTGCATAACAGCGAATATTCAAAACCAAATATTTGTCGTTCGGCAAACAGCACAGGTGATTTCCTCAAATATCACCAATTACAACGAATTCCGATATAATGAGGATGATCACCTAATTCCCAATAACTTACTCCCACCCATCATCTGTAAAACCATACAGATGTGAGAATCATACCTGGTAAATACATATCCTGGAGCAAGTGTCTAATTGGGAAATCAGTTTTGTATTAACAGTATACAGTGAAACTGAAACATGTAAATGTTTCGAAGGGGTATGCGGGTATTCCCAGTAATGCCTCTTCCACTATCCAGATTCACAACTGCAACCGTATATTTCTTTACCACCTCCAAATCTCTTTATATGTTTTTAGTCATTACCTTCTGTGCACCCTCTTAGGCTAAATGGTTTTCTTCCTTTCCTACCATTCAGCACCAGCCTATGGTTTGAAAGAAGACTATCCAATAAGCATAATGGGTGTACTGTCCTAATCCTAGGAGCACTCGCAATACGAGAGAAGGTAAAGATAAAAGATACCTGAATAAACCTTATTTCTATTTCTCCTGAACCAGAATCCATCCCCAAACTGGAACAAGTTCCTTTCGAGTTCGTATATAACCATACGATGGAGTATCCAGATAACTGTGGATCTTCGTAGTGATACGGAGTGTTCTGGAGAAATACAAAGGTGAAGTGGGAGTGGTAATGAAATACTTGGTTTGGTCGTGAATAGCAGTCGCAGTTTACTTTGCCGTCTTACTAATCCCTTTATTTGTCTTTACATAATACCTTCTGTACACCATTGTTAGGCTAATTGGTTTTTTTCATTCCCTACCGGTCGGCACCTGCCTATGGTTTGGAAGAAGACTATCCAATAAGCGTAATAGGTGTACTATCCTAATCCAAGGAGCACTCGCAACCTGAGAGAAGGTAAAAGGAAAAGACAACTAAATAGTCCTATTCGTTTTCTCCAGAACCGGAAACCATCCTCGAATAAATTCCTTCGAGTTCGTATATAACCATACGATGGTTTTATCAAATGGAAGTGGACGTTCGTAGTAATACGGGGTGTTCTGGAGAAAAGAGTAAAAGTAGGAGTGGCAATGAGGTATGCAATTAAGACAATCCAAAAGCCAGTGTTATAAGAAGGTTCGGTCAACTTGGTCACTGAGTCATAATTAAGGGTCGGGTCATGGTCGCTGCCAAAAAGAGAGATAAATGAAACACTCAGCGTGCACTCTAACCTAGATCAGAATGGTTATCACTTTATCTAATCAGGAAACCTCCCACTGTAACGTCAAATTCTCCTCCAAACCTGAAAGAAGAACTAGTCGGGATCACCCGAGGAGTAAACCAACTCATCAGTGGGAATCGGGATCCAACTATCATTGCATGATAACGTGACGGAATCCACTTACGTCACCACACTCCAGAAGGTATGCGCATGCCTGGCAAGTTTCAGTTTCTTTAGAAACTCCCGATGTGTGTTTTTACCCCTAGGACCCAAGTGACCTTGACTGAGCCAACATATAAAATGATCCTAGCCAAGTTCAACCCGTCATTATCTTGATTGCATTAGACCCACCCACACGAGTCCTTGACTGAGCCAAAATGACCGTACGACTGTCTTAACCAGTCACATATCCATAAGACAGAAAAGCATTACAGAGCTACCGCACACTACGTCTCGGCTGAGCACGACATACATAGCACGAATACTAAGCAATACTAATCTGAAAAGACGGAGGGCTACGGTTGGTTTTTGGCGAAAATCCTTTTACCGTAATGAACTTGATATCGTTGAAGGAACCGGATAACTTTTTATAAAAATATAGCGGCGAAAACCTTTGCTAAAGAGGTCACTCCCGGTGAAGGGATCTCGGCTCTTTCCCCATAGAATGAGGTGCAGGATATTCCAACTGAATACCACGATGCAAAGAAAAAAGCAATCGGCTATAGTGAAGTTATTACCCTGACGCAAGCTTCTGTCTAAGGGGTCACTCCCGGTGAAGGGATCTCGGCCCTTGCCTCGTCGACTGAGGTGTTGGATATTCATAACCGAATACCACTGTGCAAAACAAAAGAGAACGTTCTTGCAATAACAGCTTTTTGAAAAATTGTTCCAACAATATCAGAATAGGTTTGTTTAGCTTGCATTGATCCGAATCAACGCAGTCCCATCAATTGATCACACCACAAAAGAACGAAAATACGATGTACGTATATGCCATCCGCATTCGCCACTGGGTCCCGTCATCACCCGTTAGGTTACTTAACTAACGACAGAGCGGGGACTGGACTAGCGCGGATGCAAAACATATACAACATCTACTAGTATATATATCAATATATAATATTCGCTCAAGGCGTGATAAAATGCAACATCACAGAAATGTAATAAGCATCACAGAACAATACAGATAATCTAGAAGCCCCGGGTTTCACAGAGCCACTGCTGAAACCCGACGTTCCCCTGGTCGTGTGGATAGCCTATGCAATGAAATCCTAGACCCCTACGGGCGCGGCAGGTTACCCGCAAAAACCTGAAGCGAGGCAGCCTTCTTCAACGACGTGAATGGACCACCCAGCACTTCACGGAATCCGGTAACTTGAGCACCCCTCCTTGGGTCAACCTGTACCCCCTACGAGTGCGGCGAACAGCCCGCCAATTCTAGAGTGAAGCCCCCTCCGTCTCAACGCCATGAGATGCGGGCCCGTTGCCCTCTAGAACCCGGCTACCCATGCACCCCTCCGCGGGGTAATCTTAGTACAGAAAGTAAAATATACAACGGGTACATCGACCTCAGCCCGATCGTGCCCCAAAAGAATAATATACAAACAGGCAGTAACGGCAGTCCACATGTCGGACGCTCGCCCCGCAATATCTAATTTACAAATACAACCAAACTGTACTACCATTGCATCCAGGCTATCTACCACGACAGATCCGCAACATCACAGCACAACACAGAACATCAACGCGAATGTCATGTTCGCAAATCCGTCTAAAAGAGCTATAGCAATTAGATAGGATTTACCGATCAAGTGGCATTCACGGTCGCAGATATAATGTAAATACTGTGAACTAACATGTTTAAAAATTTCCGATCGACTAAATTTTCCGAAGTGGGCCCCAAGCACAACTGTAGCACTCAAAATAAATCTGGGCCCAAAAAGAATATACCAGAAACCCTATTTCCATGTCAGAAACCCACTGTAGAAATTTGGTGCAGTAAGACCACAATTCGGCGGCGGATCCGCGGCCAAAACGTGGTTTTGGCCGCTGATCCGCCGCTCTACAGTAACTTCAGCCGACCAAATTTTCACAGAATGCATAAAAAACCCTGCACGTATTTTTACAATGTACCATATAATTTTTTGACCACAGCAAAAATTCGACAGAAACTGTGACATGAAAACGCGGTTTTTGGAAAATCCGTTCGATCGAACTTGTAAACACGTTAGAGTAAGCTAGACTAAATTAATGGCGTGGCTTTGATACCATGTAGGACTACGGTAGCGCCCCGGCCGTCTTTCCGAGGCCAAAATGCGGAAACGAAACTTTTTCATAACTTGAAAACCGGCACTACCGCATCCTAAAAATTCGGATCGAAACCATTAACCTACAACTAGCTATCTAGAGAAGGGGTAGAGGGCTATACCGAGCGATCCGTGTCCTTCGGTCTTCGGCCACCATCCCGATCTCCTCACGGAGTCTCCGGTCTCCATCTCCTCGTCGGAAAGGGCACCACATCGAGAAGTCGTTTTATGGGCTCCCGCTTCGTCCGAAGCAACTCAGGCACGAAGTGTGCTAGTCGACGTGCCCAAGGTGAAGTAGAGAATATTGTGATCACTTTGTCTCTTGCATCCATGACTTTGGATGGAGGTTAAAGTGTTTCCATTGATGGAAGCAATGAGCTAGAGGAAGAAGAAGAAGAACAAGAGCTTTTCTTTTTCTTTTCTTTTCTTTTTGTTGTCATGATAGTATGAGAGAGTGAGGAAAATAATATGAGAGCTAACAATAACCCCATGGCAGCCCCCTTCTCTCTCTCTTCCTCTCATATCATCACAAATCAATCCATTAATGTGACACATTTGCTAAAAAAGAGACCATGACTCATAGTATAAGTCCATGTCACATTAATGCATTGTCATGATGATTTCTAGCTCATTATTTCCATAAGCAAACATTAATCCAAATGTTTGCCACAACAAAAAGATCCGGCAATATCTAAAGTAAACTCGTGACGGATCACAAAGATACCCCTTACCTGTATATACATACCTGCACCCATATTCCGACTGAATGCGAATGCGATGAGACTAAAGTAATCCAACAAATCTAATACTAGGATCCGGCTTAAAACAAATCCCACTAGTATGATCCGTCTGATCATGATCCGTGCAATACCGCACGTATAAGATCGAACCCTGCCATATATCATACGGCCTCTACAACGTTTCGCCCGAAACTTGAGAAACTGTCTGTGGGGGACTCTAAAGACTCGTCAATACTTTGGCTATGGATTTAACCACTAGCACGTCAGAGGTATTAGCCGTACGTAACGAGCTACCAGGTATTGACCAAAAGGGAGGTCGATGAGCGAACTCATCCTGACACCGTACTGAGCCTGTCAGTGACAATATCCGTATAGTCCGGTCCGTTCGTCTATGAGCATCGCATGGCGGGCCTAAGAGGTTGGTAAAAGTCAGACCCCCAAAAGCGGTACAAGTCGTGTCGGAGTGTAGCCCAGAACACCTTAAGATACTACTGGAATACCTACCAGTAAATCTCCTGCCTCGGCCGAGGGCTTTGTGTAATGGCTCTCCTAGACACAGTGCGATCTCACCCCCAATACCGGGAGAGACAAACCCCTGTAGATCCGCTCACTGCCTCTATGTGGCTCGGGACTGTACCCAACTAAAACCTGTTTACACGACTCTTTTGAGCCGTGGTAGGGTAGTAATCAAAGTACAGTGGGAACTCACACGAGACAAATGACGATCTCAGGTCGATGAACTAACCTGTACACATGTCACCAGGGAACTGCTATCTGACGTCAGGTATAAGACCAACTAGCATGTTCCCGGCGAGTCCTGTCCGGTGTACTCATAACCCAATGAGCACCTGTATACATCTTAGGTGAACCAACTGACACCAGTGGCTTGTGAGACTGGCCACCGCCCCTTGTCGGGGTCTCGACTGTATACACTAGTCTACTCTGGAGTATCGATGCCCTGTCTCGAAAACTCCCATGACTAGGGACCTTTTAAGGATGTGCTTATAGACCCCAGCTCCCACCTATATGATCGCCATCATACTGCTGGCCGTCAAGCAAGAATCCTAAAGGCTCTATCAACGCGCAATAGTGACCTGTAAGGTCACCTAAACAGTACACGATGATAAAGATAAACTAGATAGCATGCTATCATCTTGAGTAAGACTGTCCTACCGGTATAGGTCCTCCCTCAATCATTGCAATCACGTACCTGTGATCCAATAATTGACTCTGAGGGCACTATATCCAACACAAAGTGCGAACAGCGCATCGAAGAAGCACCGACGGTGGGTATGTTCGTGGGCATTCTGGACCCTCATGTGACTATCTCCAAGTTCATGATGTTCTTTAAGCCGACCACTTTCCAGGCCCTGATCGACAAACTGGCCCAAATGGACCAGATGGGTCATAGACCGTCTCCTCCAAAACCAGACTCTCGAAATGAGAAGGGCAAAGGGAAAGCGACCTTCATCGCCAACGCTCAACAATAACCGAGTGGCCCAAGACCGGTTGTTCGCCAAAGCAACAAGCGGCAATCCCTTGATGAGAAGTTGAGACGTCCTTACTCGTTCCCCCAAGATAAAACAAGGAGACTGTTCGAACTGGCTGTGCGCAATGGGCTCATTACTCTACCAAAGTCGAGACACCCACTGCAATCGAACGACGTCAACAATCCTAATTACTGCCCCTACCATCGAGTATTGGACCATCCACTCGAAGATTGCTACGTCTTCAAAAATTGGGTTGAAGACCAATACCAGCAAGGCAAATTCGCGCTGTCTGAAAATTGGAAGGTGAACCCGCCACAACCACATGCTCCGAAAAAAATGGACATGCCGGGTGCATCATGCTCATTCATAGAGAAAGCCCCATGGACCGAAAAGTCCCTAAACTAGAAATTCGCTTCAAATACGGCAACGACGGACCGAAACGTCCTTAAACTAACGACGGACCGAAACGTCCTTAAACTAACAACGGACCACTATGTCCTAAAACTAGCCGTTGACCGAGATGTCAATAAACTACAGTGGATTGCAGCATCCCAAAACTGATACAAAAAAAAGACTAAACAAAAGAAAGAAAGAAAGAAAGAAGAAAACGGTATGTCCATAAGAAAAATGGGTACGGATGAAAACCCGAGAGGGCTCCGTGAGTAAAAACAACAGGGTTGCCGGCGAGTTTTGTGAAAACCCGAAAGGGCGCAATCTTGTTAAAAGACACTTGCAAGATCCTCTCGACTTTGTAAGGAGAAACCACCTGCGTGAGATCCTTACAACTCACAAGTGAGCAACACACTTAGGGATCCCTACGATTCCTAAGGAGAAATTACACTTGCGAGATCCTCACGACTCGTAAGGAGAATCCTCCTATGGGACTCTCACGGCTCATAAGATTTGAAAGTGTTAAGTTACAGGTATCTGAACCTGTTCTTAAGCAGTCCCCATGCCTCCAATACTGCCATACAAGCGGCTCAATGTCGACCCTTGTATACAATCCACGGACGTGAATAAACATTTCCCTAACAGAGTTCTACCATCGACTGGGGATATGTCTATATGGTGAACAACCCTTGTAAGTCCTCTCGACTTATAAGAAGAAAACACTCTTATAAGATCCTTACGACTTATAGGAGAACACGCACTTAGGAATCCTCACGACTCCTAAGGAGAAAATGCACCTACGAGATCCTCACGACTCGTAGGCAGAAATACCTTTATGAGACCCTTACGGCTCGTAAAGTCAAAAGCCTTAGTCGGCAGTCCCAACCCTGTTTGCTAAGCCACCTTTGTTCGACATCGACAGAGGCAAATAATGATTCGCTCCTGGTAATATCCCAGTTGTAGCGATGCTGATGCCTAAATCGGTATCAAATTCCAAGTCCTTTCATGGAAAATGATGATTCGCTCCTGGCAATATTCCAGTCGCAGCGATGCTGATGCTGAGATTGGCACCAGATTCCAAGTTCCACACTCACGATAAAAAATCTACGAGCCAAAAATGCATATGAAATAGCCGAAATGATTGGGCAACTTGGAACGAAATCAGTAAGTAAAAATATATGCATACAAGAACAGCCGAAATGATTGGGCAATTTGCAATAAAAAGCAGCGAGTAAAAAGAAAAATAGCCGAAATGATTGGGCGCCGTGAAAAATAGCTGAAATGATTGGGCAATCGCGACCTTCGCGATATAAAAGCTGAAATGATAGATCATCGCGGAAAGAATTAAAAAAAATTGAAATGAAAGAATAAAACTTTTCGTCCTGCAGGTGAGGTCACATTGACCCCTGCATACAATCCATGGGCACAAACAAGAAGGGAACCATATCGTCCTACTAGGCTTCGTCGAAGCGAAGCCAAATCTCGACGGTTCATAGACAACCTAGAGACAATCTCGACATTCGTCGCAATATTGTAGACACAATGTCAACAAACGAAGTGATGGAAGATCCCTAGCTTCAGGATCTCGACGGTTCATAGACAGCCTAGAGGTCACCAACGGCGTTTCTCCTTACTCCAGCAGGATGCATATGCGACGTCAACAACCGACCTCAGAGTCGCAACGAAGCGGAGCCACGGCAGAGTCCCTAGTTCCAAGTCTCGACGGCTATATCTACAGCCTGGAGACCAACAAGGGCGTTCCTCCTCATTCCAGCAGGATTCGGACGCAACGTTAACAAAGCGGAGCCATGGAAAAGTCCCTAGTTCCAAGACTCTACGGTCCACAGACAACCTAGAGTCAACCAATGACCTCCCTGCCGAACCAACACTCCGTCTCGCAAACAAGTCAACCAAACCCCAGGGAAATCAGTGTCCTTGGCAACCTCCTCGATTCAGGGAAATCAGCATACTTGACGAGAGCACCTCGATTTGCGTCGACCCGCAAGGAAATCAGTGTCTTTGCAGGAATACCTCGATTCGTCTCAACCCCAGGGAAATCAGTGTCCTTGGCAACCTCCTCGATTCAGGGAAATCAGCGTCCTTGACGAAAGCATCTCGATTCGCATCGACCCGCAGAGAAATCAGCGTATTTGCAGGAATACCTCAAGTCATTTCGACTCCAGGGAAATCAGTGTCCTTGGCAAAAACCTCGATTCAGGGAAATCAGTGTCCTTGACGAGAGCATCTCGATTCGCGTCGACTCGCAGAGAGATCAGTGTCTTTGCAGGAATACCTCGATTCGTTTCGACTCCAGGGAAATCAGTGTCCTTGGTAACCTCCTCAATTCAGGGAAATCAGCGTCCTTGACGAGAGCATCTCGATTCGCGTCGACCCGCAGAGAAATCAGTGTCTTTGCAGGAATACTTCGATTTGTCTCAACTCCGAAGAAATCAATGCCCTTGGCAAATACCTCGATTCAGGGAAATCGACGTCCTTGACGAGAACATCTCGATTCGCGCCGACCCGCAGAGAAATCAGTGTCTCTGCAGGAATATACGACATCAACAAAGCGGAGCAGCGGCAACTCCCAGTTCCATGACTCGGCGGTGTACAGATGACCAAGAGTCAAACTCCGACTCCGTGAAATGCGGATAAAGTCAACCCTTCCTGGTCCTTGCAGAACATGGCTATAACCCCGTGTAAAGTATCCAGAGCGAAGCCTAGTCCTCGCCGAACACGGCAGTGAACCCGTGGGAAGCATCTAAAGCAAAATTTCTGGTTACGTGGAACGAGGATTATGCCACTTCTGACCCTGTAGAAAACGTCCAGAGCGGATCCTGGTCCTCGCAGAGCACGGCAGTGAACCCATGTGAAGCATCCAGAGCGGAGCTTGGTCCTCGCCGAACACGACAGTGAACCCGTGGGAAGCATCCAGAGCAAAAATTGGACTGTGAAGTCCTTAAACTCATGGACTACGATGTCCTTAATCTCGACCGTGATGTCTTAAAACTAACATTGGACTGTGATGTCCTTAAACTCACGGACTATGATGTCCTTAACCTCGACCGTGATGTCTTAAAACTAACATTGGACTGTGAGGTCCTTAAACTCACGGACTATGATGTCCTTAACCTCGACCGTGATATCTTTAAACTAATATTGGACTGTGAGGTCCTTAAACTCATGGACTATGATGTCCTTAACCTCGACCGCAATGTATTTAAACTAACATTGGACTGTGAGGTCTTTAAACTCACGAACTATGATTTCCTTAACCTTGACCGTGATGTCTTAAAACTAACAACGGACTGTGGAGTCCTTAAATCCACGGACTATGATGTCCTTAACCTCGGCCGCGATGTCTTTAAACTATGGTATCCTGGAAAGCATCCAGAGCGGAGCCTGGCCCTCGCAGAACACGGCAGTAAACCCGTAAGAAGCATCCAGAGCAACCCCTGACTCCGTGAAATGCGGATAAGGGCAACTTCACCCATCACTTGCAGGTCCTCACGACTCGTAAGGGAGTAAATTCTCTTGTGAGATCCTTACGACTTTCAAGAGAAAACACACTTAGGAATCCTCATGATTCTTAAGGAGAAAATACACCTACGGGATCCTCTCGACCTGTAGGGAGAAAATTCTTTATGAGACCCTCACGGCTCATAAAATTGAAAAGCCTTAGGAAGCAGATCTTAACCTGACTCCTAAGCCATCGCTGTCCTACAAGGAAATCAAAATAGATTATCCATAAAATGTACTTACTAAAAGGGACACACCATCATGAATCAAAATATGCCTTTTATTCATGAATCCAAATGAATACAAAGTACAATTTATGAAAGAACCAAAAATACTCTCATTCAGGAGTATGTACAAAAGAAGAATAAAAAATATACAATTCTTCAAGCTGGCGGATGATTCAAAAGGTTCATCGGTTCATCCTTCCTTTCTTGGGTCTCAGCTTCAAAATTGGTTATGGTTGCGAGACGGGTCTCCGCTTCCGACTATTAGGCCTGATGCGAGGCAAGCCGGCCTTCAAGTTCATGCTCAGTAGCTTTATGAGCATCAACCATCGTCCAGGTGAAGATAACAGCTTTATCAACAGCCACCACATCCTTTATTACGGCTTAAAGCTCTTGCCAAAGTTTATATGCGCGGGTGGTCTTAGATGTAAGTTCGGCTTGAAGCTCCCCTAGCGCGGTTGAAGCCCCCCTAGCGCGGTTGAAGCCAGCTTCCTCTTTGAGAACTTTCGGCGGAGCTTCTTTTCACAAGAATGCGTATTAGCGGCGCACCGCTTAATCAACTCCTGCAAACTTGTCTTCGCAGCCACCACCTCCGAAGGAAAGCGTGCGCATTCAAGACTATGCAAGCAAGCCTCCACTCGACGACAGAATTCGACCCAAACTTGCACAAATGCTTCACTGTGATAAGTGGAAAGAAAGGGGAGAGAACCCTTGGCTTCAGCGGCAAATTCTTCGGCTGTGAGCGAGCTACCAACACGAAGGTCTTCGATTAACTCTAACAAAGAGTGAAGGCTTGACTTGGCCATACGTTCAGATGCACGCAGCGCATAAGGACCAGACGGCATGAGAATGCGAGTCTCCAACGCAGTAAAAGTAGGCAGAGCTGTTAAAGATTGATAAATGATCAGCGAAGGTTGCAAAAAGAGGACAGATGCAATGGCGTCGAAACTTTACTTACCCACGTTTATACGAGAAGAGTCTGGAAGATCTCCGGGCCCATCGAGGACCTCAACCTCATCATCAGCCTCCAGAACTACAGAAGACATGAACATTGTTACATAAAGAAGTAACAATATCGAGAAAGGAGCGAACAATGCTAACCTTGTCCGGAAGATAGAATGATGCGCTGAGGGGATATCTCCTGTGGAGCAGCCAGTTCCAGCAGACGCTGGAAAGACTTCCTGGGAGACAGGCCAGCGATGGACGCCACCAATTCCCGTAGCTCTGAAAAGACAGAAAAGTTCAAATAATGAAGAGATCGTTAAAATAAAAGATGGAACAATACCTTCGATGCTCCTCCCACTTTGGGTTGGAGGGATAGCAGCTTCGGCGGCCTCCTCCGTGCCTCTAGACACATCATCGGAGAGGTGAACCGGTATAGTAACTTCCGGTGGAGGAGCAGTGACAATCGCTACGGGCTCCAATGGAAGGATGGTGGCCTTGATTACCTATCCCACAGTCTCCGGGCTGTCCCCAGGGATATCCATTGAACCCGCAGCCAATGAAGATGCCTCTTCCGGAGGAGCAATCACCTGGGGAGCAGGAATCACCAAGGGAAGCTCTATCGCAGGAGGGACAGTTTCAACAGCCCCCTCCACACCGAGCAGTGTTTCACTAGGGGTATCAGCAGGCTCTACGGTCAGTAAACCCGTGGAAACCTCCCCCATCGCCGAAGTCTCTGCACAGTTCACACAAGGATAAGAATACATATATACAAGTGCAGACAATATGAAGTATTATAAAGAAATACCGGAACATACCGATGTGCAAGGAAGCTTTCTGTATGGCTCGCTCAAGCCGACACTCCTTCTCAAGGAGGTGTGCTCGCCGAGGTTCAAGGGTAGACTCGTAGCCGCCAGTCCACAATGAAAGCGCATCCGCAGCGTCCTCCGAAGTAGCCTGTTTAAGGGCCCTTTCGCCCCATTCCTCCAAAGGGCCGATGAATCGTCGCCGGATCCACGAAGGGTCTTCATAAAAAATGACGGCTGGGTAGGGCTTTTTCGGAATTCTTACGTTCTCTTACTCGTCTTGAGAACGTCTTATAGCCTCAGCCAGTTGTGCAGCTTCCTCGGCAGATGAACCAGGAAAAAGAAGACTGCCGTCTGGTGGACTAGCAGCGGTCTTCTTCCCCCGTTTTAGTCCAGAGCTAATGGCTCTGGAAGATGGCTTCTTTCCCCTTACCGTCTGCTTTTTGGGTTGCTTCTCGGTTTTGACAGAGAGAGAAGACTTCTTCAGGACCTTCGCCAAAGGGATATTATCATCCGAGCTGGGTTTTACATCTGAAACCGGTACGGTATCCGTCATCGGTCGTTCAAGCGAAGTATCTGTTGGCAATGAGACGCAAAGCCTTTCCTCCTCTCCAAAGATTTTAAGCGAAGCAGCAATAGCTTCTTCTGTAGAGGCACCTGTTAAAATAGCAAGCGTCAGTCAAAGCATGATAAAAAGAATGAACAACGGAGAGATAAGGGTAAAGTATACCTGACTGCGCAAGGGCAGCCGGTTCTTTTTCAAGGATGGCTGACTGTTTGGAAGCTTCGATGGCAGCCTCCAAATCGGTATCATCAAGCGTCCCGAATAAGCCCTCATTGGTCCCATATTCGCTCAAGCCTTCGCTAGACGGATCAGGAGGCGTCGAGCCTAATATGGTGTCCAAAGAAAGTACTTGTTTCATTTTCTTCTGAGGACGGGCGCCGGTGGCCGATAACATGAGTTTGCGTTTGGTAGACACTTTTGGACGACGAGTCCTAATTTCTTTTCCTACGTCCGACTCGGGGGACGCAACAGACACCTCTTTTTCAGGCACGCTGGGTGGGGGCAACCCACGCGTAGGGTTTAACACGTGTGGAGGCTCAACTACAGTGACCTCTCTCAGGGGAGGATGAACAATGTTCCGTCGCTTCAGAGGAAAATTTCGATCACCAGCCGGCACTGCACCCTTGCGATCGATCAACAATCGCTTCTTTTCCCTGATGACGGCGCCCATTGAATGCTGATACCACGCCACGTTTGCATTAAGAGCCTTTGGGACACAACTCGGTTCGCTGATAAAGAAGTTGGACCCTATGTTCAAGCGCATAAAATGATGCAGTGCGCTCCGCATTCCCTCTTCGGTAGCAGCAGGTTCGGCCAAGAAGGCTTCAAGTGGGACGCCCTGATTGTAACTTAGTTGCTGGGCGAAACGGTGCGGATTATATCTCATGAATAACGCCGCATCATTTTGCCTGAACACTAAGAAACCGGGTCTGATGGAGTATAAATGAAGGATCTCCCGAGCTTTCAACACAGAGGCCCCATCTTTAAATATGTCCTGCAGTGGCGGCACCATCTTCCCCGACTCTTGGCCGACGGTTAAAACTTTATCAGTAAAAGACATGCCAGCCCTAACCGTGCACGGGCGAAGAAGCAAGCCTCTAGCTTCCCGTTGCGTCGGAGTCACAATAGAAGCACCAACCAGTCGCATGATCCGAGGGAATCTGCACCTGTCATAAAAACCCGGCCTCTTATGGATGCCAAAGACACCTAGCACGTGTAACTCGAGCCATGACGTGAAATAATGCATCGGGAAGTTCACCGACTGCACCCCTGGCTCAGTGGTATCAGCCGCCAAGCTGAGGCCGTGATACATATGGGCTAACCCGGCAATCCCCATAGCCACTTGTATCCCAGCAACCATCCGATGCGCAGGATAGAAGACGGACGGCCTCATACGGCGAGGGTGCATGGGAAGCGTGAACCAACTCAGCCACAGCCCAAGGAACCCTAAAAAGAACGTTTCTTCGTAGATCCCAGGAGCCGTCAGTTCTGCAAAAAGAATGACCGGGGTATCAGGTAGAAAGAAGCTCTTCTGATTCGCCTCCACCGCTGGCAGATTGCCTAAACCCAAGCCGAAGGGGTCGTCAAGACTGGCGAATTTCTTGACTTCTTCCTTCAATATTTCCGGGCGAAGAAAATCAGCGATAAAAGCCGTAAAACTAACTCCACGACCTTCGGATGCAAGAGAGAGGTTCTCATACATATTCAACACCTTTATTAAGCTCGGAAATTTGTGTTGAATAGCATTCTCGGGAGTAAGACCCATTACCACTAATTTGGTAGCGAAAACATACTCATCCGGGGGAAGCAATTCCTCATAATGTTCCCCCCTAACGGGTAAACCCAAGACCTCTGCAAACTCCTCCAAAGAAATGGAGACTTCTCGATCTGATAGAAGGAAGGTGTGGGTTGGGATGTTCCACTGTTCCAGAAATGCCCTGACCCACCATGTAGGGGGTGTGGAATATTGAAACAAAGAGGCATAAACAGCGGGATACAATCCGAGCTTCATCAACTGTGGCTTCCTCGCCGATAGAATATACCGGGCCCACTGCAAATACCCGGCTGGGTGACGGGGAGTTAGTCCTGCATTGTACGGCTGCCCCCAGGGGCGTAACTCGCCCTGACATATGCGTCGCCCTAGGATGTCCAAAGCCACCGGCGGCTGCACGGGTATTGCGGCAATAGAAGGCCGAAGGAGACCTTCTGAAGTCCAGTTGACCTCCTCCACAGTGTAATTCATCGGAGGCGCATTTGCATAAGCAATCGCTGAAATAGGCTCCGAGGGTGTCGCACAGGAAAAGCTCCGTCGGCCCATGATAATTTGATCATACCATTTACCCCATAGATGAAGACTCTTATGCTCCGGGTCATAGTCTTTTATCAGCGCAAAAACCTCTCGGTCAATGGGTGCTTCAGGAAATCCGCCTTCTGAACCAATGAATGGGAAGGAGGTGTCGGAAGACATAATGCCTGCGCAGAAAAGAACGAATTTTTTCAGCCACCGATGCTATAAATTAAATTCTGTTATAAGGTACTATAAATCCGTACCGCACTGCAATGCAGTTAAAGGAGACCCACAAAATCTAAATGACAGTTCATCATTAATAAAACAGCCTCATCATTGGATGAGGCTGACATTAAATAAGGAAATCCTCAAGAGATTCTCATGAAATGAGAAATCTCTCGGGCAGAGGAGTAAAACTCCCATTGAGAGCATCGCTCTTCACTAGACAGACATCTGTTAAAGTCTAATGATGAAGGAATAAAATTCCTCAAGAAGAGCCTTGCTCTGAAAAGATGATGGAATAATCTATCAAAAATAAAATTTCAATTTGATCTTCAAAATCCATGAACAAACTCTTAAGAGTTCTTCTATATGATCTTAAAGGAGCAAAGCTCCATTAATGGATTAAGAAATCATAAGCAAGATCCTTTTAGATCTATGATTCCAAGATAGCAAAGCTCTATTAATAAAACCCTAAAAATGATTTTCTTTAGATCAAAGATCTATGAAGAGCAAAGCTCTGTTAATGGGTGAAACCTTAAAAGATATCTCAAAAAGAGTTAATCTTTTACCTAATCTGACAAAGTTCTGTCCTTAAAAATTCTTAAGAAGAAGAGCTGCGCTCTGAAGAAATAAATAAATTTTCAAGAAGGGTTGAAGATGAACAGAAGTCATCTCAAGGGCCAAGGGTCCTATTTATAGGCACTAAGCGCCGTTTCAGTGCCTTGATCCAAGAGTCGAGATGTTGCCACCGCTGCACCCACGTGTGGGCCCCATGAGCACAACGGTGGGGGGGCATTTGTTTCCCCAATTAGAGCAAAGCTCTGTTCAGAATTCAAAATTTGAATTAAAGCTGCGCTTTTATAAATGCTCTTCGCTACAACTAGCGCATCCCGTGCAAAGCATATAGGCGCTAGCTCTAAGTGCACTGCGCTCCAAGTAGCGCACCACGTGCAAAGCACGTGTGCGCTAGCGCTAAGAGCGCTGCGCTCCAATTAGCGCACCATGGGCAAGCGCACCATGGGAAAAGCGCACCACAGGCAGAGCGCATAAGCGCTAACGCTGGAACTAAATGTTCCTCACCGTTGGATCAAATATCCAACGGATATGATTAAATCATCAGTTAACAAGAATAAAATTCGGTTGAATCTTCCAAACAGAAAAGATTGTACCCAGAATTTGGAACACCGTTGGATCAATGATCCAATGGTGATTAAAAATCACTAAAATACAGAACAAATTCTGTAAAGAAGGAAAGATTTCTCAATCTTGTTAAAACAAGAAGATTATCTTCTGTAAATCAGAAGCCCTTGGATCAAGGATCCAACGGTGGGGAAATTCCCAAATCAATTGGAGAATAAATCTCTTTAACTGATTCAACAAATCAGCTTCCCCTATATAAAGGACCCAAGACTTCAAGTTTAAAAAAAGAGGAACCCCCAATAAACTTTGAGAAAATCTCAAGAAGAAGAAATAGCTCTCGGCAAAAGAAGATTTTTATTCAAGGTAAAAAGAATGGTGATGAATAAAGAGATGAAATCATCTCATAATAAAAGAGAATAATTCTCTTCTTAAAAGATCATAGATCTACAAAGACCAAGGTCTTTTATAAAAAGATTAAAAAAAAAGATCTCATCATAATGATAAAGAAGTACTTACTTCACAGATCATAGATCTATAAGACAAATTGTCTTTCTGAGATCATGAATATCTCATTATAGGGGGGAGAATTATTCAATTCTCTTAGGATCATAGATCCATAAAGGCAAAGCCTTTCATCAAAAAGAGATTGAAGTATCTTCTATAAGTTAAGAACTTTGTTCTTGGAATCTTGAGACAAAATCTCTTATCAAAAAAGATAATCTTCAGAGCGCAAAATTAACCTAAGAAGAGCCTTAGCGCTCCTAATTTAAAAGTGCCTTAGTGCTCTTCATCTAGTGTAAAGCGCTGCAGTGCAACAGTATTTCAAACACAGCGCACCGCGCTCGTTGGCTAGCGCTCAACGCTAAGCGCGCCACGTGCTCCTCACGTGTGCGCTGCATTACTAAAAGCGCTTTACGCTCATTATATGGCACCAGCACCAAGCGCCTCAACGCTTCAATTATAGCGCATCAGCGCTCTTCATTCAGCGCAAAGTGTTAAGCGCATTTGCGCTCTTCACTTAGCGCAAAGCGCTAAACGCATCAGCGCTTAACATCTGGCGCAAAGCGCCAAGCGCACTAGCGCTTTAACCATAGCGCCCTGCGCTCATTCACTGGCGCTAGTGTCAAGCACGCCACATGCTTTTATGTACGCTTGGGCAGAACATAAATTGTTCTTTGAATGAGCCTCAGAACTATGATGAATGCTCAGCATTCAGTAAAAGACAAATATTGTCAGAAGCTAAATCAATGCTCAGCATTGTTAAAAGGGCCGAGCTTAAACAAATGTTTGATAGCCCAAAATAAATGTCAAAACATTTTAAATTGTTTGGACTTAGCCCAAGATTGGCCATAAGTCCTCAAATTCAGCTTAATTGAGCCCACATGCTCATAAATCACAGATCTTAGTCCCAATTGGACTACATGTCTCTCAACTAACTTTGGTTCAAGGGTACATCTCTTCACTCCTTTGATATTTGTCATTGTAATTCCTCAACGTCTTCAAAGAGGTGATGGGTCCCGACAACCATACATTTCACGGACTGTGAGGTCCTTAAACTCATGGACTATGATGTCCTTAATCTCGACCGTGATGTCTTAAAACTAACAACGGACTGTGGGGTCCTTAAACTCATGGACTATGATGTCCTTAACCTCGACCGTGATGTCTTAAAACTAACATTAGACTGTGGGGTCCTTAAACCCATGGACTATGATGTCCTTAATCTCGACCGTGATGTCTTAAAACTAACAACGGACTGTAGAGTCCTTAAACCCACAGACTATGATGTCCTTACGCTCGACCGTGATGTCTTTAAACTAACATTAGACCGAGATTTTCTTAAACTAACAATGGACCACCATGTCCTTAAACTGGTAATCGACCGAAATGTCCCTAAACTAAACAATAGAGCCCAAATGCTCTTTTGTTGGATCTAAATGATCCTGTTAAGTAGATCTTAGTCTAAAATTAGACTAACATGTCCTTAACTAACGTTTAAGTTGATCTTAGTCTAAAATTAGACTAACGTATCCTTAACAAACGTTTAAGTTGATCTTAGTCTCAAATAAAACTAACGTATCCTTAAACCCAAACCCTAAACCTAAATCTAAGAAAATACGGATTTGGACTAATCCACGCCCTACGGGCGAAAACATACATTAGTCTCCGTATACAATCCACGGGCAACCACAAACAAAACAAACACACACGACACGAAGTGACCATCTGGAGAAGGAGAAAGTTGTTATCGCAATGCGGTAGCGTAATTAACTGCAGGGGCTTGCGCCTGCAGGGAAGAGCGTCCCCACAATCAAAAACCTCTCAAACGAGGGGGAATCTGACGAAGTCTGCTACATCGGCCGCATCCGTTTAAACCTTCGATACATGGTGCCATAAATTAACTTGGTATCTTCGGAGAGGTAGACAGATAGCACCAATTAGCATCTGCCCAAAATTCAGGCTAGATGTCCGCCACGTCTCTGCCGCGTCTTTCGGAGGGGACCACCTTCGACATCAAATATTTGAGAGGATCCACCTTTGATATGAGATGGACCTCACGTGCCAATGCATAGTGTCTGAGCTTCATTATCGCGAAGATCAACGCCAGGCGGTGTTTTTCAATGGGAGAGTAATTGCTTTCTGGCCCCAGTAGAACTCGACTTAAATAGTAGAGGGCTCTTTCCTTCCCTTGATCATTCTCTTGTGCCCACAGCGTGCCTAAAGAACCTTCGAGGGCTGTTGTGTATAGGACGAGAGGTTTTCCTTTAACGGGAGCGGCCAGTACTGGCGGATTCTGCAGGTATTGCTTGATTTCGTCCAGTGCGCTTTGGCATTCGTGATCCCAGACGAAAGGAGTCCCTTTATTCATTAGATGACTGTAGGGGCGGCATTTGCCGGAGAGGTTGGCTATGAATCGCCGGATATACGCGAGCTTTCCTTGGAGAGACCGCGGTTGCTTGAGAGTCTTTGGCGGAGGCATTTCCATGATCGCCTTGATCTTCGACGGGTCTATCTCGATGCCTCGATGTCGTACGATGAATCCTAGGAATTTACTCGAGGAAACTCCGAACGCGCATTTGAGAGGGTTCATCTTCAAGTTGTATTTCCAAAGGCGCTGAAACATGATCTTCAGATGCTCTAAATGTTCCTCGTATGATTTTCTTTTAATTACGAGGTCGTCGATATAGCATTCGACGATTTCATGTATGAGGTCATCGAAAATCTTCGTCATGGCCCTCTGATAGGTGGCACCGGCGTTCTTTAGACCAAAAGACATCACCTTGTAGCAGAATATACCCAAAGGGGTCCGGAAAGCGGTATGCTTCTGGTCCTCAGGATGCATCTTTATCTGATTGTATCCTGATGAGCCGTCCATGAAGGAGAAAACTTCGTGAGTGGACGTATTATCTATCATTAGCTCAGTGACCGGTATTGGAAAGTCGTCCTTCGGGCAAGCTTTGTTGGGATCCCGAAAATCTACGCATATGCGCACCGTCCCATTTTTCTTCATTACTGGGACAATGTTGGCGATCCAGTCAGGATACTGAACTTGTTGGATAAAGCCAGAGTCGATTAGATTCTTGACCTCGGCATTGATGCTCATCTCAAGTTCTAGCCGCATTCTTCTTGGTGCTTGCTTGACTGGCTTGACGTCCGGAGATATCGCCAATTTGTGCACAATCTCTGGATCTAGTCCCGGTATCTCTGAATAGTTCCATACGAAGCAGTCTTTATACTGCATGAGCATGTCTTTTAGCGTAGCCACCCTTTCTTCAAACAATAGCTCACTGACGAACGTCGGTCGTGGTTCACTTGCCGTCCCTAAGTCAATTTTCTTGAGATTATCTGCAGTAGTATGTATCCCATCTTCCAGCTCTTTTGGCGCCGGTGGAAACTCTGAGATCACTTCGTCATCATCCTCGTTCTCGAAGGACCAGGAGAGGTCATCCATGTTCTCGGGCACTCGAGCTTTATTGGGCCTCTCTTTTTTGTGAAAAGCCACTTTGGTTTTGGGAGGAACCGTTGTATCAGGATCCGTCTTGGGGTGAGCCCCCTTCACCTGCTTCCACGCCTTATATATAGATGAGGAAAGTTGTCTCTGGGAGCGAACTGGTTTCTTCTCTTGTAGGATCTCCATGGGCTGTGGAGACTTCTTCAATATTGCGGTAGGAGAATTTTGTCTGACCTTTCGCAATAGTTTGAAGTTGTTCCCAGTTGAAACAACAACATTCACCACTGGGGTTGAAACAGGACTATACGGGGAACTGCCCCTGGCTCATTTTGTATGATGCCGATATCTACGTCGACCATTTCTTACGGTCATGATTTGATTAGCCTCAGGATTTTTCCGAGCCTGCCCCCTATTTTCTTTGAGAGCTTGAATATTCTGCCCCCTGCGTCGACCTTGGTCCTTGGCAGGTGCCAGTTGTTTGAGCACTGATTCCATTAGCAAAGATGCAGCTTGGGGAACCAGCCTGTGGAAGACAGACTTCCACTGGGCTTCCTCCATCGGCGTTAAGGCACCGAGGGTGGGGGGTGGGAGTATCGACCCAAAAATAAGCCTGTTGATTTCTTGAAAAGCCGGATTGCAGAGATTTAAGTTTGCAAGTGGCCCATACTTGACTCCACCGGATATGACAGAGCCTGAGTTGCTATGGTGGGAGCAAATGCCATTCTTCATAGAGACGAAAAGCCGGCTTCAGTATCCACTCCCCTAAGGGCAACCACAAACACATATATACCGCGATTATTTGATCACGGAAAAACACGACACACGAAGTGTGGAGTGGAAAGAGGAAAAGGTCCCACCGGGTGTGCCAGAATCTGTTCCCCTCCGAAACACGGAGACGCGACCACGCGGGTCCGTCTTGCCTGAATTTCGGGGCAGTTGCTAATTGGTGCTATCCGTCCACCTCTCCGAAGATGCCAAGTTGATTTATGGCACCGTATATCGAAGGTTCAAACGGATGTGGCCGATGTAGCAGACTTCGTCAGATTCCCCCTCCTTTGAGGGGGTTTTGATTGTGGGGACGCTTTTCCCTGCAGGCGCAAGCCCCTGCAGTTAATTACGCCACCGTATCGCGGTAACCACTTTCTCCTTCTCCAGATGGTCACTTCGTGTCGTGGGTGTTTGTTTTGTTTTTGGTTGCCCATGGATTGTATACGGAGACTAATTTATGTTATTGCCCGTAGGGCGTGGATTAGTCCAAATCCGTATTTTCTTAGATTTGGGTTTGGGGGTTGGGTTTAAGGATACGTTAGTCTCATTTGGGACTAAGATCGACTTAAATGTTTGTTAATGATACGTTAGTCTAATTTTAGACTAAGATCAACTTAACAGAATCGTTTAAATTCGACAAAAAAGCATTTGGACTCTATTGTTTAGTTTAGGAATATTGCGGTCGATTACCAGTTTAAGGACATCTCGGTCCAATGTTAGTTTAAGGACATCTCGGTCCAAGGTTAAAGACATCATAGTCCATGGATTTTAAAAGACCCCACAGTCCGAGGTTAAGGACATCATAATCCATGGGTTTTAAAGGATCCCACAGTCCGAGGTTAAGGTCATCATAGTCCATTGGTTTTAAAGGACCCCACAGTCCGAGGTTAAGGACATCATAGTCCATGGGCTTAAGGACCCCACAGTCCAGTTTAAAGACATCATAGTCTATGAAATGTATGGTTGTCGGGACCCGTCACCTCTCTGAAGACGTTGAAGGATTACAACGACATATATCAGAGGGGTTCAGAGATGTACCCTTGAACCGGTATGAGTTGGTTGAAAGATCTGTAGTCCAATTTGGGGCTAAGATCTGTTAAAATATTTATGAGCAGATGGGCTCAATTAATATGAGTTGAGAACTTATGGCCAATCTTGGGCTAAGTCCAATCAAATTAAAATGTTTATCATTTATTTTGGGCTACTGAGCATTTGCTTGGGCTTGGCCCTGTTGACAATGCTGAGCATTGACTTGAATTCTGACAATATTTGTCTTTTATTAAATGCTGAGCATTCATCATAGCTCTGGGCTTATTAAATAACAATTTATGTTCTATCAGCGCGACACGTGGCGCGCTTGGCGCTTTGCGCCAGTCAAAAGCGCAGTGCGCTTCTGCCGAATAGCGCATACGTGAGGGACACGTGTCGCGCTTGGCGCTGAGCGCCAGATGGGCGCATTGCGCCAGTTTATGAGCGCTGAGCGCTAATCCATGAGCGCATTGCGCTTTCAGTTTAGTGGAGCATACGTGAATGACACGTGGTGCGCTTGGCGCTGAGCGCCAGCCCATGAGCGCAGTGCGCTATTTCAAGAGTGCAAAGCACTAGTGGTTAATTGGCGCATACGTGATTGACACGTGGCGCATTTGGCGCTGAGCGCCAGTCCCGAGAGCGCAGAAGCGCGGTTCAAGAGCGCAAAGCGCATTTGATCAATTTTATGATCTGAGCTTTTTAAAAGAGGCTTTGTCTCAAGATCTAAGAACAACCGTTCTTATTTTGTTTCAATCTTTTATATTGATGAAAGGCTTTGCCTTTATGGATCTATGATCCTTAAGAGAATTGAATTATTCTACTTTTTATAATGAGATGTTCATGATCTCTTTGAGAAAGATTTTAGTCATATAGATCTATGATCTTTTTAAAGAAATGAATTCTTCTTTCTTAATCATGAGATGATTTCATCTCTGTGTTCATTATTCATTCTTTTTACCTTGAAGAAAACAAATCTTCTCCCGAGAGCTTGCTCTTTATCTTTGAGTTTCTCAAAGTTTATGGGGTGGGGGGTTCTCTATATTTGACTTGAAGTCTTGGGCCTGTATATAGGGCAGGCTGATTTGTTGAATCAGTTAAAGAGATCTTTCTCTGATTGATTTGGGAATGTTTCCCCACCATTGGATCTTTGATCCTAGGGCTTCTGTTTTACAGAAAGCAATCTTCTTATTTTTAACAAGATTGATAAATCTTTTCATACAGAATTTATTCTGTCTTTTGGTAATTTTTATTTACCATTGGATCATTGATCCAACGGTGCTCTGATTTACAGAGCACAATCTTATTATTTGGAAAGATTTTGAGGAATCTTTCCTTAAAAGAATATAATTCTGATTAATTAATGATTTATCATTATTATTAGATTTTTTATCTAACAGTGGGGAGCTTTTAGTTCCAGCGCTAGCGCACCCGTGCTTTACACGTGGTGCGCTGCTTAAAGGGCAGCGCACATTGCGCTAGCGCACCCGTGTTTGACACGTGGTGCGCCACTCAGAGCGCAGCACACTTAGCGCTAGCGCATCCGTATTTTACACGTGGTGCGCTGCTTAGAGCGCAGCACACCCAGCGCTAGTGCACACGTGCTTTGCACATGGTGCGCTGCTTAGGGCGCAACGCACTTGGCGCTGCATCTGAAGCGTTGCTTCATTTTGAAATTTAAATTTCAAACAGAGTTTTGCTTTGATTGGGGGAAACAGGGTGGTATGTAATCGAACGAGTCGAGTAATATGCGAGTCATGACAATTGCAATCTTGATTCGAGTCAAGTTGGTTCGAGTAGTTTTGGTTCGAGTTTAAATTCGAGTTAGTTGAGAGTTCGAGTTTGTGTTCGAGTTCAAATTTAGGTTCGAATTTGGATTCGAGTCCATGTCTTTTCATGGGAATTGATGTAAATTGTTAAAAATCTTATGTTCGGGAGAAATCGGCAACTACTGCACATGGACGGCAGGATTTGTGTCATTTTCCAAGACAATTGTCATTGATAACACCCTTAAGTTGTCTAACCCAAATAGGAAAGCACTCACTTTCTCCGGTTATCTGGGGCTCAAGAGAAATGATACCGCTTAAACCTATATTAATTCCAGAGTCCTTAAAATGTTGTTTGCATATCTCGAGGGGTTTTTATGAAAAGTACTTTAATATAGTTTAAAAATAAACCTCGAGGGTGACTTACACTATTTAGGGTTTTCATGAGCATTTATTTTAATTGTTGTGGTGTTTTGGTGATAAAACCTAGCTTTTTGAAAGTTTATAGTATTTTTATAAAAACTACTACTTTTGGAAACTTGCTTGTAATTTATTAAATATCCTAATTTTTCATTTTGAAAATATAGTTTCATAATATGTTTTTATTGAAAATACGAATTCATAGTTTTATATATTTTTTCAAAAATTAGTTTTGTTTAGAAAAGTCGCATTTCTTAAAAACCGTATTTTTATTTCCTTTCGAGACCGAATACTCCATGAGGAGTTCCGCATCTTGCTCTACTGTCCCAAGAATATGCGATAATCCGCACCATCCATTAGCGGGTTCCCTAATGAGGGTTGTAGAGACGTAATTGGCAAGGATTTCAAAATACCGATTAAAAGAAATCCGTTTTAAAAAAATATGGTATTTTAATGAAAAAGTTATTCTTTAAATTAATTATAAGCTTAGTGCACCGTGCTATGGAACCAAAGTGTGCGTGTCGGTTAGATCGTTACCCCGTGATATTTTCCTCAAGGTATTTATAATAATTATTGAAATGAGGGTTCTACTAAAGTTCATGGTATTTTAATGAAAATTTTGTTATATGATTGTTTCACATGAAAATTTTGTTAAACTAAAAACTAAATAATGGGAAATAAGGTTAAGATTAATATAGGATGTTAGTTTGATCTAAGTTTCTTAGCAAGTGGAATACAAAAATTAAAATGAAGATTATATCGGAGATAAATCTACTTTTGTCGATTTGTTTTAAAAATTTGTTTTGAGGTGGAAAATGATAGAGATGAAGGAATTTATGTGTTTAGGTGGTTAGCAAGAGAGAAAGCAAGCTTTCGGGTGTCGTGGCGTCGTCGGAAATACTCCAGTCGTCGAGTTTGGTTTGCTACTGCACTTGGGGTGCTTAACTCCACTTGGTATTTAGAGAGTTTGAGAGAATTTTTGCTAGAAATTTCAGAATTGGGGAGAGCTAGAGCATAGAGTTGTATATACAGTGAAGAATTAAGGTTTGAGAATTAAAAATGTAGATTAAAAAATTTTAAAGGGTGTTAAATGATGAATTGAAGGGTCTCTGTTTGATTGCAGGAAAATAAAACTGTGCAGGAGAGTTGAGGGGAGTTAAAGAGTCAAGTGCAAAGCACGGGGGATTTGGGCTCCATCGAACTGTCGGCGCCGGCCTTTTGCCAAGAATGGGTGGTCGGATCTTGGTGATCAGTCTTGATATTTGTGCCGCATGTCAAATTAGGTGTGTACACCTCATTGCGCCTGTTTAATTCTTTTGAAACTTTTCGTTTCTCCGTGTATTACACGTGCAACTTTTGGGCTTTCAAAAAATTAAAATCTGAAAAAATAATTGGGTCGGATGGGATTCGAACGTATAGGCTATGTTACAACAGTGTAAAGGTTTTACCAATGAGCTACAAATTATTTCTTGCTTTTATTTAACAAAAATAACTTTTAACTCTTATACAGGATGTAATACCCTTTTCTGTATAATAACAAGAATTCCTGTACAGTGATTTCAGAATTGTTATATTCTACCCTCTTTATAAAAATTTTGTTCTCAAAATTTACATTTGCATAGAGACTAATCTTTGAAGAGCTGAGGGTATCGTGTACGCATATCGTCTTCTCGTTCACAAATTGATTCTCCTGGCGAATCTTTTCTCCACATCACTCAGACCAACTTCACCTCCTTATTCCATGATGTTTTCATCTTTCAATCCAGATTCGAGACCTGCATAGGCCACAAATAAAACCTATCACGCCCCGCTTCCCAGTAGACGGAAATGGTAACGTAGCAAGCCTGCGACATATTTATCCAGAGAAGATTATTCCCTAAATAAATATATTAAGCGTATTGAAACAATAATACACATTAAAAGAATAAATGGAGACTGTAAATTTTTTTCAACAAGTATCTTCATTTACATTCAACTTTCAATATTTACAAATACATAACTTTATGCTGGAAAGTAAATACAATAAGGAAAATGCTTAAACAAGTGACATACATAAACTGAAAAAAAGTGAAGCTGAACTAGCCCTGAGTAGCGATCTGATGGTAGTCCTCCTCTGTGGCTTCCATTTCCTCTGTCTCGACCGTATCTAACGAACATTCCAAGAGAAGAAAAGTGGGTGGAATGCCCGTCAGCGAACTAGCGCCCGCTAAGTTCCAAAGATAAGTAAGAGTAATGAAAATGACAATTGCAAAATATTTATATGACGAGCAAGAATATATGATCATGGGTAAATATATTCTATAGGTCTCTATATGGTCACTATGTTAACGTTAAGTTCCAAGTGTGAATGTCCACGCAGCCGTAGAAATATTCAAGAGCTCAAGAGTAGGGCCTCAGGAGCAAGGAAACACGGGCCCATTTCATGTGTTAGGATCGGGGATCTAGGTTGTGGATGAGTCAACCCGACTGATATTCGAGTAAAATAAAAAAAAGAGGTTAATACGGGACTCCTGAAGCTCCGTTGGATTCATACAAGAAACTATCCCAAACACCCCGAGTATAATATATTATAACTGGTTAATACACTTAGTTGATTTGATTGATTGATTAACATGTCTTGATCGAAACCATAGATTGCAAAAGGGGTGGAATGCAATCGAGGGAGTCGAGTAATATGCAAGTCATGACAATTGCAATTTTAGTTCGAGTCAAGTTGGTTGAGTAGTTTGGGTTCGAGTTCATATTCAAATTTAAATTCGAGTTAGCTTAGAGTTCGAGTTCAAGTTTAGGTTCGAGTTTGGATTCGAATCCATGTTTTTTCATGGAATTGATGTAAATTGTTAAAAATCTTATGTTCGGGAGAAATCAGCAACTGCTGCACATGGACAGCAGGATTTATGTCTTTGTCCAAGACAATTGCCATTGATAACTATGTTAAGTTGTCTAACCTGAATAGGCAACCACTCACTTTCTCTGGCTTTCAGGGGCTCAAGAGATATGATACCGCTTAAACCTATATTAATTCTTGAGTCCTTTAAATGTTGTTTGCATATCTCGAGAGGGTTTTATGAAAAATACTTTAATATGGTTTAAAAATAAATATCGAGGGTGATGATTGATACGAAAAAGTGTATGTTTGTAGTTTAACCGCAATCAATAACGGTGTCGTACGTAGCTAGACCGAGATAAGTACGGGTCGTCCTCTGGAAAACGTGGAACCTTTTACTTTTACTTTAGATGTGTTGAGAAAGAGAGGAGAAATAAAGAATTTTATAGAAAGATTTCTAGATCTACGTTAAACAAGAATGTAAAATATAGATCCAGATTATTTTAAAGATGTAATTAATATAATAAGAGGGCTTGTAGGGTTCGTTAGGATTTAGTTGTTATGGACGATTAATTAAAAGTTACCCTTTTTATCCATTAATAGATTTAGAACTAGAACGACGGTGATGCATGTAGATTAGGGTTTCTGGAGGGGAAAAGAATCCCACTCTTAACCCTTATCTCGACACGGAACTCCGTTCATATCTAGCTTTTACCAAAACAATCATTAATTTAATCTCTAATCGCGGTCGGAACTAGCAAAGAATTGCTAGCGCGCCCGATTAGGATGTTAATGATTCTTTTGATAAAGTTCCTAAACTTTATAGGACTTAAAAAGGGTTTAGTTATTTTCATCGTCCATTAGCCTACCCTAATCCTACGAATCCTAACAAGCGGAGAATTACTCGCGCATGTTAGGAGAAGAAGATGAAAAGAAAGAGAGGGAAAACATAATGTAAAATGCAAAAAGAATTAAATAAAATAACTATCTTTATTAATCAACTTGAACAATCTACACTTTTATTCCGTAGAAAATGATTACAAACTAGTTTGCTTCTCGATCTCTTCCAAGGAGGTAGACGAACAGTTGATGATCAACCTGGATGCGTGAGCCGTCTTGGACTTCATGATCTCGTCGGCTTGATAGCTTTTCCAAGAGGCTCTCGGTGCCTTTTTATAGTGCAAAGCCAGAATCTTTTGCTTCAAAAGTTGGTAAAATATAGCAGAGAATCATGCCCCAAAATATTTCCTTCCAACTCCATAATATTGCGGCGGATCCGCGGCTAAATGGGGGGTATGGCCGCGGATCCGCGGCCAATGGGTGAGATCTCTTGATCAATTTTCTTGTGCTTGCATCTTGTGACATGTGGCAATCCTAGGCACCTTCAGAATTCAGAAATCTTCTCTCGGTTGCTTCCAGACTTGGTCTCCAAGTTTTGCTTCTTAATTTGGCAAGTTTTCTTCAACAAATTGATTTGTTTGATAAATTCTGCATAACAACTTGGAAAATTATGCATCATAATCTCAAATAATATTTAGTAGACTTAGTTCTACTAGGATTTGGTCAATAGATTTATTTGCATACATTTTCCTACCAAATGATAATTAAAATATATTAACACATGGAAAATAATGTTTTTACACATAAACCCTCATATGTATAATATATTACAATAAAGTCCTTTTTTAATATGAAAATGGTAGGAAAAATGTAATACAAATGTGCAGTTTTATCAACTGAACAAATACCCCCAAACTTATCTTTGATCGTCCCGAGCAAACTAGTTTATTTAAGAGGAGAAAAAGAAAGGAGAAAACTAAGCACACTTTCGTAGGCAACACGATTGCACTGAGCACGTGCAACAAACCGTTAAACCTCTAGGTGTCCCTAGTAGGAGGAGTGTTGTCTCCTGAGGGTTTTCAGCGGATTACACCCACAAAATCCTATAACAAAAGAAAGATGGTGAAATTTACATATAAAGATAAGAACCATAAAAGAAAGGCCTTGAAAAGAAGAGTTTCCAACTATACTAGCTTTTCAGTTGTCATGAGCCCTATCTTAATAGTTATGAAAAAATGTTAGAAATCACATTATCCCTCAATAAAACATCGTCTTTATTCTTCATTCCTATCTTTCATCCAAATATTGATCATATAACCCCACGTGTGTGTATAGAACATCCCTACACTCAGAGAATTCAATTCAAGCTATCATACTCTTGTTCATCTACCTCAGTACTTTTTAACTTAATGAATATTTAGATTTGCTCACACATTTTCATGCGACCGTTAATACTTCTTGAGGTACTAACAGACCGATTACTTATGTGCTTGCTGATTCGGTGATAATATTTCCTCGTCTTGCACCACCTAAGACTTAGCAGTGACTCCCAGACCAGTTGGCCTTAGGGCACTAGGTGAAGAGGCACCCTCGCTATATTTTTTTATTGCTGCCTTGGCGATAACAAAACCAGTGTTCATTTTTTTCTTTTCACCATTTTTATATTTTCTTCATATTTTTTTATTTCCTTCATACTTTGGCTTTTAGACAAGAGCATTTCAAGGTATCCTCTACTATCCCGAGTTTCAAGACGTGTGTAAGTGCATATAGTAGGGTATCAACATTTAAATGTTTGGCTTCCAGAATAAAACTATTTTTCAGACTTATTTTTATCCTCAGATTAGTGACTTTCTTCATTTTACTGACCCTTGGGACAACAGCTCATAACTACTTATTACTAGTTCGTGTAAGAAAACTTCTAATTTTCTTGGTTTTCTTAAACTATTCCTATTTTTTGGATGTAATTTTTCACTTTCTACTCTTTTGTTATATATATAAAAAAAAATTTAATGCCCGGTGTCAAAGATAATTTAGTGAATACAAACCTCCCCCCCAAACCTGTTTTCAGCAATGTCCTCACTGATGTAGCCTTTTGAGAACATGGACCTGTATACTAAGGGAGAGATACAAGGGGTAAAATAATAGTGAAATGAAAAATTCCCCCAAACTTATTCTTTGACACGCACAAATATTCAATCAAATCATTTTTTTACTCACCTCCATTCTTAAAATGTGAAAAAGTTATCAAAACATGGAGGTGAGGCGGAGGAATTTTAGTTTTGATAAAGCAGCTCCTGTAAAAACAGGAGCTCCTCCGCGGGGTCAGCAGAAAAATACGGTTTTAATCTATGCCCATTCACTTTAAAAATCGAACCGTTTTTCAAATTTTCGACTTCAACTGCTCCGTACGGGTGTACATACCGCACCACAAAAGGTCCTTTCCAACGAGATTTAAGCTTACCCGGATGAAGATGGAGACGGGAATCGTAAAGAAGGACTTGTTGCCCCGATGTGAAGGTTTTTCTAGAAAGATTTTTATCGTGGAACACTTTAGTCCTGTTCTTTACTATCACCGCATTATCGTAAGCTTCATCGCGGAGTTCGCTTAGCTCATTCAATTGCAGCTTCCGATAGCTGCCTGCATGCTCAAGATCAAAATTAAGCTCTTTAATAGCCCACATTGCCTTATGTTCAATCTCGACAGGGAGGTGGCATGCCTTCCCAAACACAAGGCGGTATGGAGACATACCAAGATCGGTCTTATAAGCGGTGCGGAATGCCCAAAGAGCATCCGTCAATTTGGTTGACCAATCCTTACGGTTTTTCGAAACCGTCTTCTCCAATATCTGTTTAATTTGCCTATTTGAAATCTCAGCCTGCCCGCTTGTTTGAGGGTGATAGGGCGTAGAAAGCTTGTGAGTGATTGAATATTTCCGCATCAAGGCCTCGAAAGACCTATTGCAGAAATGTGTCCCGTTGTCGCTAATGATAGCGCGAGGGTGTCCGAATCGCGAAAAGATATTTTCTTTAAGCTACTTAATGACAACTTTGTTGTCATTAGTGCGACACGGTATAGTTTCCACCCACTTCGAGACATAATCAACCGCTAACAAGATATATAGATTCCCAAAGGAGTTGGGAAAAGGGCCCATAAAATCAATACCCCAAACATCAAATATTTCCACAACCAAAATAGGTTGGAGCGGCATCTCATTCCTTCGTGAAATCCGACCCAAATGCTGACATCGCGGACAAGTTTTGCAATGTTCAAATGCATCTTTAAATAATGTTGGCCAATAAAAGCCACATTGCAAAACTTTCTCCGCCGTTTTTCGAGGTCCAAAGTAACCGCCGCATGCCTGATCATGACAAAATGATAACACGCTCTTGAATTCATCGTTAGGGACATACCTGCAAATGATTTGATCGAAACAATACTTGAATAGATATGGTTCATCCCAGTAAAAATATTTTACTTGGGATGAAAATCGAAGTTTGTCTTGTTTCGACCAATCGCTAGGTATAAGTCCCGTCGCAAGATAGTTTACGATATCCACGAACCAAGGTTCGTAGGATACATTCAAGAGCTGTTCGTCGGGAAATGAGTCATTTATCGGCACGGTCACAGTTGGCGAAGAAGTGATGCGTGAAAGATGGTCGGCTACAACGTTTTCACATCCACTCTTGTCTTTGATGACAAGATCAAATTCTTGTAACAATAGGATCCAACGTATTAGCCTGGCCTTCGCATCCTTCTTCGATAAAAGATGTCGTAGGACGGAATGATCTGTGTAAACCACAATAGGCGAGCCAATCAAGTAGGGCCTGAATTTCTCTAATGCAAATACAACTGCCAAGAGTTCTTTCTCGGTAGTTGTGTAATTTATTTGTGCATCATTCAAGGTCCTACTTGCATAGTAAATTACATGTGGCATCTTATCAATATGCTGTCCCAAGACAGCACCAATAGCAAAGTCTGATGCGTCACACATAAGCTCGAACGGGTGGTTCCAATCCGGAGATGATAGAACAGGGGCTGTAGTGAGTGATTCTTTAAGTGATTCAAAAGCAGCCTCACAATCCGAATCGAAGTGAAAAGTAGTGTCCTTGGCCAATAGAAGGGTTAAGGGTCTAGTAATTTTGCTAAAGTTCTTAATAAATCTCCTATAAAATCCTGCATGACCAAGGAAGGATCGTATATCTTTGACGCAATTGGGACGAGGGAGGTTTTGAATGACATCTATTTTAGCTCTGTCAACCTCAATGCCTTTATGTGAAATTATATGTCCAAGTACAATACCTTCTTGGACCATAAAATGGCATTTTTCCCAATTCAAAGTCAAGTTCTTATCCTTACAGCGGGTAAGAACAGCGTCAAGATTACGAAGGCAGTCCTCAAAGGAGTCCCCAAAAATGGAGAAATCGTCCATAAAAATTTCCAGAAAATTTTCCACCATATCTGAAAATATCCCCATCATGCACCGCTGAAATGTAGCGGGAGCGTTGCATAACCCAAAGGGCATGCGTCTATAAGCAAAAGTTCCGAAAGGACAAGTAAAAGTGGTTTTATCTTGATCCTTTTCGGTGATGGGGACCTGGTTATAACCAGAGTATCCGTCCAAGAAACAGTAGTATTCGTGTCCTGCTAATCGTTCTAACATCTGGTCAATGAAAGGTAGAGGGAAATGATCTTTCCTCGTCGCGGCATTGAGTTTCCTGTAATCGATACATACGCGCCATCCAGTTTGGGTGCGTGTTTGGATTAACTCATTAGCCTCATTAGTGATGACCGTGATGCCAGACTTTTTAGGGACCACATGAATTGGACTTACCCATTGACTATCAGATATGGGGTAAATTATTCCACTATCAAGGCACTTGACGATTTCTTTCTTTACCGCCTCCTTCATAACGGGATTTAACCGTCTTTGTGGGTCTCGGGTTGGTTTGGCTTCATCCATCAGATGTATGTAATGTTCAACAATTAAGGGACTAATCCCTTTGATGTCAGCCATTGTCCAACCAAATGCTTCTCGATTCGATCTCAACACTGCCAAAAGTGCATTCTCTTGCTCTAAGGCTAGAGAAGCGGAAATAATCACTGGCAAAGTCTCATTCTCTCCTAAATATGCATATTTAAGATGAGAAGGTAGCGGTTTGAGATCAAGAATTGGCGGAGAGACTATAGAAGGTGGGGTAAGCGAATGATATTCGGACTCCCGAAGAGGTTCAACACTTGCATAAGATATTGACTCGGAAAGTGCTGCTGACTTTTGCAACGAGTCAACGGGTTCAATCTCAAGGTCGGACTCATTGAACATATCATCACTGTAAAGTGGTGCAAGATCAAACGATGTCTAATTAGTGTTGTCGAGAACATCAAAGCAAAGCTCCTCATCCATGCAGCTTTCGGAAGCTATCTCGTGGATGGAACAAACATCCAGCAATTGAGCAGAAGGTTCTGATGGCTGACTTCCTAGCTTGTAAATATTAAGCTCAATTGTCATTTTCCCGAAGGATAAGTTCATAGAACCGTTACGACAATTAATCACAGCGTTAGAAGTTGCTAGGAAGGGTCGACCAAGTATCACCGGGATTTGATTGCGTGGGTTTGCCACAGGTTGTGTATCCAAAACAATAAAGTCCACGGGAAATATGAATTCCCCGACTTTAATTAACACATCCTCTAGTTCGCCCCGAGGTTTGGTGATAGATCGGTCTGCCATTTGGAGAGTACAATGGGCGGGTTTTAACTCTCCAATCCCTAACTGCTCGTATACTGAATAAGGAAGCAAGTTGACGCTAGCGCTTAGATCGAGTAAAGCACGATTAATATTTTTACCCCCAATAGAAATAGAGATTGTAGGACAGCCGGGGTCCTTACGTTTCTTTGGTATTTGTTGGGTAAAACCTGTGCTAACATTACTCGTCATGAAAACCTTTTTAGGCACTTGAGTTTTTCTCTTCCTAGTGCACAAGTCTTTAAGGATTCTTGCATAAGATGGGACTTGTTGAATAGCATCTAGGAGAGGAATATTCACGCTCACTTGCTTAAACATTTCCACAATCTTCTCCATTTGCGAGTTAGGTTGGTTGGCCCTTAATCGGTTTGGAAATGGAGCTCGAACAATAAGTTTTGGGTCCAACGTTTGTGGAGAAGACTGTGGCGACGGATTCGATCCCAAAATTGGAGTGGGCATCGACTTAGACAGATTTGGCGAAATGTTTGAGCCTTGGGGAAAACGGAGAATAGGCTCGGATGAAGATGGAAGACTGGAAGAAGAAGAAGAAGGGGTATCAAATGTGTCACTATCATCAAATTGCTCACCCACTTGGTTGTTCAGCACTCTCCCCGATCTCAACGTAGTGACGGCATTCACATTATGACTTTGTGAATGGCCAGGATTCGGTAGGGGTTGAGATGGGAGTTTCCCTTTCTCTCTCGCACTCATTGCGGCGTTTAACTGTGCGATTTGGTTTTCTATTGATTTGATACTCTCACCATGGGAGGAGGAGTTTTTCGTTAGGGCATCAATAGAAGACCTCATCTCAGCCGAATTTTGCATGGATTGTTTCATGAACATATCCAAAGTTTGTGCAAGTGAGTTGTCAATACCGGCCACTTGTGGTGTAGAAATGTTGGCCGGATTTTGGAAATTCTGTGACTGAAAGGGGGGCTGATTCTGTGGTTGTGGTTGCTATGGAGGAGGTATTTGATAATTGCTTTGTTGGTTTTGATTCCAAGCAAAGTTAGGATGATTCCTCCATCCTTGATTGTACGTGGAAGAATAAGGGTCGTTTCTAGGTCGCTGCTGAAAAGCAGCATTAGCTTGAAACGATGCATTCATAGGACATTCTTCCGTTAAGTGTGAAGGATCCGAACAGCAACCACAGACGGTCTTAGGAAGCGTGACCTGATTTAGGGAGAAAGATGAGAACTTGTTTTCAATAGCGTCGAGTTTCTTTTGTATCGCTGCCATTTCGGCTTTCACTGCGATGGAAACGTCGAGCTGGTGAATACCTCCCTTAGTTGTAGGTGGTCTTACGCTTTCCCACTGCAACGTGTGTTCAGCGAGATCTTCCAGATATTTTCATGCTTCACCATCATCTTTAGACATGAAATTGCATTGACACATTGTTTCAAGCATCTGCTTTGTCGCTGGATTAATGCCCTCATATATAATCCGACATAAATCCCATCTTTGTATTCCGTGATGGGGGCATTAGACAAGCAGATCTTTGAAACGTTCAAAGCACTTCCAAAATGGTTCATTGGGAAGCTGGGTGAACTGGTTGATCTCGCTCCTAATGTGGGCAGTCTTATGGTTTGGGTAAAACTTTTTAAGAAATGCTACGACGAATTCATCCCAATTAGTGATAGAGTGTGCGGCAGTATTATAAAGCCATTTTTCTGCCAAGTCGCACAGTGTGAATGGGAGAAGACGTAAGCGCATAGCATCTAAAGTCAATTGTGAAGTACCCATCATTGCACATACGTTTTCGAATTTGGTGATGAAAACGTACGCGTCTTCCGACTCAAGCCCATGAAATTTGGGCAGCAGATTGATGTAGTAGGGTTTAATTTCGAAATTATCCCCGTTAGGTGGTGGAAGAGATAGACAAGCAGGAAGAGGACCACGAATAGGATAGCATCTCTCTTGGAGAGAGATGCACGGTGGATTCTGCTCACCTGCGGGCGGTGGCAGCGTGGTGTTATAATTAGATGGAGTGCCGTCTATCACGGTCGATGTGGTGTGTGGTGGGGGAAAAGAAGATGAAGAAGTACCGACTTCGGCGTCGATAGCAGGAACGCGGACAAGACGGGCACTAGGATCCCGTGTCCAGCCGAGCATGCACTAAGCGGGTTTAGTGCAAGTGGCAGCGTGTGTGTGATTTTAAAATTGGCTTGTTTTTGAAAAAGTGGGACTCAAGACAAATCTCCCTAAGATGCACAAGCAACCCTAGAACTAAGGTCACCTAGGTCAGTCTCTAGACCGCTCCTAGACTTCCAAAGGACAAGCCGCATGATCAATCCTCTACCGCCTCCGTACTACCCTTGTAGCCAGGTAAGTGCCAGGTAAGTGGGAAGGAACCACGTCATGGGCCTAATTAAAAACCAGCAGCCTTTGTCACACTTGCCTAGGCACTACAAAAGTAATGCGGATAAACGATAGATTACCCACGACCTTCCTCTGTCCTTATTGAGCGCGACAGTCCTTAGAGTCTGGTCTAGATATTTTTTAAATTAATGAAGGGTTGATCTATATGCTCGGTTTGTGATTTGTGGGGCTTAGGAAGGGTGATGAAATCCCCACTTAATCTTGATTTGGTCTTTGCCCCTTAAAGTGCGTATTAAATATGCAAAACAAAACCAATCACAAAACTTTTGCAAAAAGATTTTTTTTGAGCGGCGCAATTTTGCAAAGAATCCTGCAGAAAATAGATTTTATTGGATTTGAGGAGAGAGAGAAGGCGTTGAGAAAGATACCAGAGAAGATTGATTCCCTAATTCCTCCAACTGGCCGCGATTCCACCGCAGAAGGGGTGCTTTTGCCGCGGTTCCGCCGCGTGGAAGAAGGAACAGTTGATGAAATTTTTTGTATAGCCTTCTGTGCTCCTCTGGATCTCTAAAAATGTCTCTGTTTCCTGTTCTCCTTAATTCTGTGACTCCAGATCTCCTTGCAAAAATTCACGCACAAATCGTTAAATATGCAATTTGCAGTTTTGTGTTAATAATGATATGACTCGTCAAATGGCGCCGTTGCCGGGGATCGAGATAAGTACGGGTCGTCCTCTGGGAAACGTGGAACCTTTTACTTTTACTTTAGATGTGTTGAGAAAGAGAGGAGAGATAAAGAATTTTATAGAAAGATTTCTAGATCTACGTTAAACAAGAATGTAAAATATAGATCCAGATTATTTTAAAGATGTAATTAATATAATAAGAGGGCTTGTAGGGTTCGTTAGGATTTAGTAGTTATGGACGATTAATTAAAAGTTACCCTTTTTATCCATTAATAGATTTAGAACTAGAACGACGGTGATGCATGTAGATTAGGGTTTCTGGAGGGGAAAAGAATCTCACTCTTAACCCTTATCTCGACACGGAACTCCGTTCATATCTAGCCTTTACCAAAACAATCATTAATTTAATCTCTAATCGCGGTCGGAACTAGCAAAGAATTGCTAGCGCGCCCGATTAGGATGTTAATGATTCTTTTGATAAAGTTCCTAAACTTTATAGGACTTAAAAAGGGTTTAGTTATTTTCATCGTCCATTAGCCTACCCTAATCCTACGAACCCTAACAAGCGGAGAATTACTCGCGCATGTTAGGAGAAGAAGATGAAAAGAAAGAGAGGGAAAACATAATGTAAAATGCAAAAAGAATTAAATAAAATAACTATCTTTATTAATCAACTTAAACAATCTACACTTTTATTCCGTAGAAAATGATTACAAACTAGTTTGCTTCTCGATCTCTTCCAAGGAGGTAGACGAACTGTTGATGATCAGCCTGGATGCGTGAGCCGTCTTGGACTTCGTGATCTCGTCGGCTTGATAGCTTTTCCAAGAGGCTCTCGGTGCCTTTTTATAGTGCAAAGCCAGAATCTTTTGCTTCAAAAGTTGGTAAAATATAGCAGAGAATTATGCCCCAAAATATTTCCTTCCAACTCCATAATATTGCGGCAGATCCGCGGCCAAATGGGGGGTATGGCCGCGGATCCGCGGCCAATGCGTGAGATCTCTTGATCAATTTTCTTGTGCTTGCATCTTGTGACATGTGGCAATCCTAGGCACCTTCAGAATTCAGAAATCTTCTCTCGGTTGCTTCCAGACTTGGTCTCCAAGTTTTGCTTCTTAATTTGACAAGTTTTCTTCAACAAATTGATTTGTTTGATAAATTCTGCATAACAACTTGGAAAATTCTGCACCATAATCTCAAATAATATTTAGTAGACTTAGTTCTACTAGGATTTGGTCAATAGATTTATTTGCATATATTTTCCTACCAAATGATAATTAAAATATATTAACACATGGAAAATAATGTTTTTACACATAAACCCTCATATGTATAATATATTACAATAAAGTCCTTTTTTAATATGAAAATGGTAGGAAAAATGTAATACAAATGTGCAGTTTTATCAACTGAACAGGTGACTTACAATATTTAGGGTTTTCATGAACATTTATTTTAATTGTTGTGGTGTTTTAGTGATAAAATCTAGCTTTTTGAAAGTTTATGGTATTTTTATGAAAACTACTACATTTGGAAACTTGGTGGTATTTATTAAAAATTCTAATTTTTCATTTTAAAAATATAGTTTCATAATATATTTTTATTGAAAATACGAATTCATAGTTTTATATAATTTTTCAAAAAATTAGTTCTGTTTAGAAAAGTTCCATTTCTTAAAAACCATATTTTTATTTCCTTTCGAAACCGAATACTCCGTGAGAAGTTCTGCATCTCGCTCTACTGTCTCAAGAATGTGCGATAATCCACACCATTCATTAGTAGGTTCTCTGATGAGAGTTGTAGATACGTAATTGTCAAGGATTTGAAAATAACGATTAAAAGATACTTGTTTTAAGAAGATGTGGTATTTTAATGAAAAAGTTATTCTTTCAATTAATCATATGCTTAGTGCACCGTGCTATGGAACCATAGTGTGCTTGTGGGATTGGTCGTTACCCCGTGATGTTTTTCTCAAGGTATTTTTAACAATTATTGAAATGAGAGCTATCTAAAGTTCATGGTATTTTAATGAAAAAATTTGTTATATGTATGTTTCACATGAAAATTTTGTTAAACTAAAAACTAAATGATGGGAAATAAGGTTAAGATTAATATAGGATGTCAGTTTGATCTAAGTTGCATATCAAGTGGAATACAAAAATTAAAAAGAAGATTAACTCTACTTTTGTCGATTTGTTTTAAAAATTTGTTTTTAGATGGAAAATGATAGAGATGAAGGAACTTATGTGTTTAGGTGGTTAGCAAGAGAGAAAGCAAGCTTTCGAGTGTCGTGGCGTCGTCGGAAATGCTCCGATCGTCGAGTTTGGTTTGCTACTTCACTTGGGGTGTTTAAGTCCACTTGGTATTTAGAGAGTTTGAGAGAATTTTTGCTAGAAATTTCAGAATGGGGGAGAGCTATAGCATGGAGTGGTATTTATAGTGAAGAATTAGAGTTTGAGAATTAAAAATGTGGATTAAAAGAATTTAAATGGTGTTAAATAATGAATTGAAGGGTCTTTGTTTGATTGCAGGAAAATCAAACTGTTCAGGAGAGTTGAGAAGAGTTGAAGAGTCAAGTGTGCAAAGCACGAGGGGATTTAGGCTCTATCGAACTGTCGGCTTTCCATGGGGTCAAAGAGTGACGTTATCCGTGTTCCACGTGACCAGGAATTTTGCTCTAGATGCTTCACATAGGTTCGCTGCCGTGTTTGGCGAGGACCAGGCTCCGCTCTGGGCGTTTTCCGCGGGGTCAAAGAGTGACGTTATCCGCGTTCCACGTGACCAGGAATTTTGCACTAGATGCTTCACACGGGTTCACTGCCGTGCTCGGCGAGGACTAGGCTCCGCTCTAGATGCTTTACACGGGTTCACTGCCATGCTCTGCGAGGACCAGGATCCGCTCTGGACGTTTTCCACGGTGTCAAAGAGTGACGATATCCGCGTTCCACGTGACCAGGAATTTTGCACTAGATGCTTCACACGGGTTCACTGCCGTGCTCGGCGAGGACTAGGCTCCACTCTGGATGCTTCACACGGGTTCACTGCCGTGCTCTGCGAGGACCAGGATCCGCTCTGGACGTTTTCCACGGGGTCAAAGAGTGACGTTATCCGCGTTCTACGTGACCAGGAATTTTGCGCTAGATGCTTCACACGGGTTCACTGCCGTGTTCGGCGAGGACTAGGCTCCGCTTTGGATGCTTCACACGGGTTCACTGCCGTGCTCTGCGAGGCCAGGATCCGCTCTGGACGTTTTCCACGGGGTCAAAGAGTGACTTTATCTGCGTTCCACGTGACCAGGAATTTTGCACTATATGCTTCACACGGGTTAACTGCCGTGCTCAGCGAGGATCAGGCTCCGCTCTGGATGCTTCACACGGGTTCACTGCCGTGCTCTGCGAGGACCAGGATCCGCTCTGGACGTTTTCCACGGGGTCAAAGAGTGACGTTATCCGCGTTCCACATGACCAGGAATTTTCCACTAGATACTTCACACGGGTTCACTGCCGTGCTCGGCGAGGACTAAGCTCCGCTCTGGATGCTTCACACGGGTTCACTGCCGTGCTCTGCGAGGACCAGGATCCGCTCTGGACGTTTTCCACGGGGTCAAAGAGTGACGTTATCCGCGTTCCACTGGACCAGGAATTTTGCACTAGATGCTTCATACGGGTTCACTGCCGTACTCAGTAAGGACTAGGCTCCGCTCTGGATGCTTCACACGGGTTCACTGCCGTGCTCTGCGAGGACCAGGATCCGCTCTGGACGTTTTCCACGGGGTCAAAGAGTGACGTTATCCGCGTTCTACGTGACCAGGAATTTTGCGTTAGATGCTTCACACGGGTTCACTGCCGTGTTCGGCGAAGACTAGGCTCCACTCTGGATGCTTCACACGGGTTCACTGCCGTGCTCTGCGAGGACCATGATCCGCTCTGGACGTTTTCCACGGGGTCAAAGAGTGACGTTATCCGCGTTCTACGTGACCAGGAATTTTGCGCTAGATGCTTCACACGGGTTCACTGCCGTGTTCGGCGAGGACTAGGCTCCGCTCTGGATGCTTCACACGGGTTCACTGCCGTGCTCTGCGAGGACCAAGATCCGCTCTGAACGTTTTCCACGGGGTCAAAGAATGACGTTATCCGCGTTTCACGTGACCAGGAATTTTGCACTTTATATCCGCATTTTACGGAATGAGGGTTTGACTCTTGGTGATCTGTATATCGCCGAGCTATGGAACTGGGAGTAGCCGCTGTTCCACTTTGCTTAAAGCTGTGTCCGTTGTCACAAGACGAGTGTTGAGACAATCTCCAGATCACTTGCGGCCCGTCGAGATTTGGCTTCTTCTTATGATGAAACCTGGGAGAGGAGTATGATCCCTTCTTTGTTTGCGCCCCTGGATTATATACAGGGATAGATGTAACATCACCTGTAGGGCATAAATTTCATTTTTATTTTATTTCTTTTCCCGCGATGCTCTATCATTTCAGCTTTTGTATCGCGAAGGTCGCGATTGTCCCATCATTTCGGCAATTTTTTTTTGCGGTGCCTAATCATTTCGGCTATTTATTTTATTTTTTACTCGCCGCTTTTTATTGCGAGTTGCCCAATCATTTCGGCTATTTTTCATGCATACATTTTTACTTGCTGATTTTGTCGCAAGTTGCCCTATCATTTCGGCTATTTCATATGCATGTGCGGCTTGTTGGCTTTTCGCTGCAAGCTTGGATTTAGACACCGATTTCGGCATCAGCACCGCTACAACTGGGATGTTGCCAGGAGCGAATCATCATTTGCCTCTGTCGATATTGAACAAAGGTGGCTTAGTAAACAGGGTTAAAGGTCCTGTTGACTAATACTTTTGACTTCATGAGCTGTAAGGGTCTCACAAAGATATTTCTTCCTACAAGTCGTGAGGATCTTGTAGGTGTGTTTTCTCCTTGGGAATTGTGAGGATTCCTAAGTGCATGTCCTTTTGCAAGTCGTAAGGATCTTACAAAAGGGTTTTCTCTTTATAAGTCGAGAGGACTTACAAGGGTTGTTCGCCATACGGACATATCCCTAGTCACGGATGGGACTTGGTTAGGGAAATGTTTATTCGCGCCCATGGATTGTATACAAGGGTCAGTATTGAGCCACTTGTAGGGCATAAATTGAAGGTTGTGGGGGTTTGCTTAAGCACAGGTTTAGGTCTCTGTGATTTAAGACTTTCAAGTCCTATGAGCTGTGAGGGTCTCATAAGAGAGTTCTCCTTACGAGTCGTAAGGATCTCGCAAGTGTAATTTCTCCCTAGGAATCGTGAGGACTCCTAAGTGTGTTGCTCTCTTGTAAGTTGTAAGGATCTCACGCGGGTGATTTCTCCTTACAAGGTCGTGAGGACCCTACAAGTGTCTTTTAACGAGGTTGCGCCCTTTCGGGTTTTCACAAACACTCGCCGGTAGCCCAGCTGTTTTTACTCACGGAGCCCTTTCGGGTTTTCATCCGTGCCCGTTTCGCTTATGGACATACCGTTTTTTATTATTTATTTATTTATTATTTATTATTTTTTTATCGGCTTTGAGATGCTGCAATCCACCGTAGTTTATCGACATCTCGGTCAACAACTAGTTTTAGGACATAGTGGTCCATTGCTAGTTCGAGGACATTTCGGTCCGTTGCTAGTTTAAGGACATTTCGGTCAGTTATTAGTTTAAGGACATTTCGGTCCGAGGTGTAAGAAGGCCGATTACTACTTAGAGTTCGGGCTTAGGAAGATAGCGAGCGGACATAGTCGTCGTCATCTATCATTGACCTAGGCCTTGACCCGTTAAGCGTAGTATTTCTTCAGGAAGCGACCGTTTATTGGCCTGAAAGGTCTTTCACCATGCATATCCATGAGTAGATAGGCTCCACCCTGATAGACCTTGTCTACTATGTACGGGCCTTCATAGTTCGGATTGAATTTTTCCCGCTTGGCGCGATTGGGGATCATAGGTCTTTTGACCACTAGTACGAGTTCGCCCTAGCGGAATGTCCTGGGCCTGGTCAATCTTTCGCAGGAGCGCGTTATCTTTGCTTTATAAGCCTCCAGATTTTGTTGCGCTATGAGCCGGGTTTCATCAAGGGCGTCGAGCTCCTCAAGCCGAAGGTGAGCATTTTCTTCGTCCGTCGGCTCGTAGTGGATTGCCACTCGTAGAGAGGGTAGCTCTATTTCGAGGGGAAGTACCGCTTCCGTACCGAATACCAACGCGTATGGCGTTGTGTTCGTGGCTGTCTTGAACGTAGTCCGATACGCCCAGAAAGCTTCTTGCAGTCTCCCGTGCCAGTCCTTTTTGTTTCGGGACACCGTCTTCTTCACGATCTTTGTCAAGGTTTTGTTGAAAGCCTCAGCTAGACCGTTAGCTCACGGATTATAAACTGAGGAATATCTCCAGTCTATGTTGTGTTGCTGCGCGAAGCGACTAATCTTGTGGCTTCTGTAGGCTGGACCGTTATCGGAGATGATTCGTCGCGGAGTTCCAAATCGATAAATGACGTGCGTCTTGAAGAAATGGAGAATATTCTCCGTCTTCACTTCCCTCAGCGGTACTGCTTCTGCCCATTTGGAGAAATAGTCAGTCGTCGCCAAGATGAATTGATGTCCCCTGGACGATGCTGGTTCGATGGGGCCGATTACGTCGGTTCCCCACATTTCGAATGGCCAGCTAGCCACTGTTGGATGTAGAGGATTTGGGTGCTGATGGATAAAGTCCCCATGGATTTGGCACGAGTGGCATTGCTTCGCATACTCGAGGCAGTCCTGGATCATTGTGGGCCAGTAATAACCCATTCATTTGATTTTCAGCTTCATCTTTAGGCCCACTTGATGAGAACCGCAGAGTCCGTCGTGAACTTCCTGAACAACTCTTTTCGCTTTGTCAGGTCCCAGGCATCTCAACCACAGGGAATCAAATGACCTCTTGTACAGAGTATCATTGACGAAGGCGAAAGAAAGAGCTCGTTTCATAAGCTGATCTCTTGAGGACGCATCTTTCGATGTTCGACGGGATTTGAAGTAGTCTATGAAGACTTCTCTCCAATCTCCAACCTTCTTGTGGTCATTCATTTGCAGGGCCATCTGCTTAGTTGCTCCCCTTTCTTCGGGTGATTCCGGAGATATTTCTGCAGGGGCAGGTACTCGACGGCTTTGTACCACGATCCTAACGTCATCGAGGTTCTCATCAGCCAGTTCTTTAGCGAGCTTGGCTAATGCATCCGCTTTGCTATTTTCCGCGCGCGGTATACTTTCCAAAGTGTAGGAAGGGATTCGAGTCAGCAGTTGTTGTACTCTCTCTCCATACTTCACCAGCTCTGGCTTACATGTCTAGTAGTCGCCATTTACTTGACTAACGACCAGTTGGGAATCTCCGTATATGAGGAGGTTTTCAATTCCCATGTCGATGGCGATCTCGAGGCCTGCTATCAAAGCTTCGTATTCAGCCTCGTTGTTCGTCCTCGGCTCTGTCAAGGAGAACGCAAAGCGCATTATCCCCCCTTGTGGAGTTACGAAGATGAGTCCTACCCCCGATTTGATTATAGGGGTGCTTTGTTTGCGCTTCTTTACGGAAGATGCTCCATCAAAATAAAGTTCCCACCGGTTACCACCACCGTCGATCGCATCAAACGCGTGTTCGTCTGGCAGTTCACAATTCAGAGGGGAACTGGCCGGTATCGGATGCTCAACGAGGAAGTCGGCGATGGCCTAACCTTTCACTGCCTTGAGAGGCTGATATGTTATCGAGAACTCCATCAAGAGCAGGGCCCATTTAGCGAGTCGGCCAGTCAGTATGGCCTTCGACATTAAATACTTAAGGGGGTCCACCTTCGATATGAGACGGACTTCATATGCCAACGCATAGTGCCTGAGCTTGGTTATCGCAAAGACCAAGCCAGGCAGTGTTTTTCAATGGGGGAGTAGTTTCCTTCTGCCCCCAGTAGAACTCGACTTAAATAGTAGAGTGCTCTTTCTTTCCCCTGATCGTTCTCTTGCGCCCATAATGCGCCTAAGGAACCTTCGAGGGCGGTTGTATAAAGAATGAGGGGCTTTCCCTTGACCGGAGGAGCCAACACCGGCGGGTTCTGCAGGTATTGCTCTTTCATAACTTGGTCATCTAAGGTGATATCCTCAGCGACCTTTTCCTTTCCCTTATCTTTTCTAGTTGCGGGTCCGAGATTCTTTTCCGGAAGCGTGCGATTGCGCAGCTGATTGTTTTCGCAGGCCTTTGGTTCCTCTTCTTTCCCTAAGACGGATTCTTTAAAGAGTGGGCCCAGAGCCATTTCCTCATCAGATTCGCTCCCAAAGGTGAGAACTTGCGATCCTCCGGCGTTGACCGTGTAACAGTTGCCGGTAGTTCTTTTGTGTCCTTCGGTCGTGCTTCTCCGCTCCCGACGAGCTCTGCGTTTCATTCGCTTAAAATGTTGCCGATGAGCAACATATCCCTGCCACCATGTCTTAAAAGCGTCGCACTCCTCAATGGGGTGTGAAATCTTCCGATGATATGAACAGTAATTAGGGTGCCTCTCCGCCCCATCGAGCGTGTTTTCTTCCGAGGGTGGTAGTTTCATTCCCATTGACATGGCTTTGGCAAACCTTTTCCTCGTCTTGAATATGTTTTTATCCGCATCGGATGTCTTTTGATCTGGCGGGAGTGCTTCAACTTTTTCGTTTAGTCGCTTGCGTTTGGCTCCTTCTGAGGCGGTCGTCTCACGCTCCCGATCTGCTTTACTTTTCAAACGAATCTCGTCTAGAAAAGCGTCGATCATTTCGTCTGTCGGCCACACAAGCTCCGGTTCAGGCTCTGCCCCCAGTTTCTTAGTGCCAGGAGTTTTTTCATCGTCTGTAAACGAGTGGGAGATCACATTACAACTCGACACGTATCCCTCGGATTCATTCGACGAGCTTTCTCCATCATCTTCTTCTTGAAAAACGTGGTTGAGGAACTCTTGGAGTGTGATGGGAGTCCGCGCCTTTTGATTGTACTCTTCCAGCGCGTCAATTTGTTTCTGTAAGTCCGTGCGCTTGTTGCCAGGCTTCACGGGCTTCTTAACTTTCGTCTTCTTTTTCTTTGAAGATTTCGACGGCTGGTTGTGAGTGTTCGGGCCATCACCACTGATCTTCGAAGTTGGGTGCGGCTTCAGCATCCCTTCAATGATCTGGGGTTCCAGCGAGTTCTTCCACCTGATCGCCGGGCATGTTTTAAGCTCGTTCAGCATCCTCTTGGTTTTTGCTGACAGCACGATTTCCCATGGAGCTTCTTCAATGAAAGAACAAATTGCCCCCGGTGTGTCCGTCTTCTTAGCAGTGTGAGGTTGTGGCGGGTTCACCTTCCACTTCTCGGACAGCGCAAACTTGCCCTGTAGGTATTGATCTTCAATCCATCCTTTGAAGGCGAAGCAATCCTCAATCGGATGGCTTACCGTTTGATGGTAAGGGTAGTAGTTATGGTTATTCACCTCATTGGGTTGCGGCGGTCGCCTTGGGTTTGGCAAGTTGATAAGCCTGTTGCGTATTGCCAGCTCGAATAGCCTCTTCGTCTTATCTCGCGGGAATGAGTAGGGACGCTTCATTTTCTCATTGTAATACCGCCGTCTTTCTTCCAGCTGATCCGACAGCTTTGGGGCACTGGGTTGCTGCTGAGCGTTCGCAACGAAGGTTGCCTTCCCTTTACCCTTGTCATTCCGAGGTTCTGGCTTCGGGGGAGACGGTCTGTGACCCATCTGGGCCAACTTGTCGATCAAAGCTTGGAACGTGGTCGGCTTGAAGAACATCATGAACTGTGAGATAGTTGCATGGGGATCCAGGGTACCCACGAACATGCCTACCGCGGGTGCTTCCTCAATGCATTGTTCGCATTTCGACCACAAGTTTCGCTAGCGTATAGCGTACTGGACCCACGTCTCACCTGGTTTCACCTTGGCATTAATTAATGCCGTTATCGGAGTGCGTTCGCTGGCACTCGCGAATCACTGAGTGAATAGCAGCTCCATCTCCGCAAATGTTTTGATGGAGTCGTTCGGGAGTTCAGAATACCATTCGAAAGCTATTTCTGACAAGCTGCCGACGAATTGGCGAAGCAACAATTTATCATCGCCGCCGGTGTTGCCGCAAAGCGCCCTGAACTGAGCAACATGCTGGTGGGGATTACCCGTCCCCTTATAGACATGAAATTTCGGTATTGTATAGCCCGGCGGGTACTTGATCTGGTCATACCAGCTTGGATATGGTCGCCCCGTCCTAACAACTTGACCGGCTGCCTTAGTAGCCTGGTGAACCCGTATCTGTTGGGATATGTACTCGTCCAGGTCAGCCTTGGAGATTGTTTCCTCCTTGGCTGTTGATAGAGCGGGTGGAGGATTTGACGTTTCTCCCCTGTCATCTTCAAGAACGATTGGAGGATCTTCAGCAGGAGAATCTTGTTGGATCATCATCCCCACCATGTCCTGGAACAGATGGGCCATTCGTTGTATATTAGCTGCTTGTTCAGCAGCCTCTTTATCCTTCTTCTCCAATATCCTATGAAGGAATTCAGCGTCAGTTTCCTGCTCCTGACGTTGATCAGATGACGCTTCAGGGCTTTCCTTCGGCTCAGTGAGTGCGGCCATCGCGTTCATCATTTCCTGGAGCTTCTGCTGTTGCTCCTGAGCTTTGGTCACTGACCGTGTAAGCGGTCTATGACCCGTGGATGCACGGCTGTCCTCCTTTCCCGACACCATGTATACCGTATACACCATCATGCCCCCTGATCAGTCGAAAATATTGTATATTTTAGCCGGCAATTTCCTTAACATTTGCATATATTTAGAAGTGTTCGGCATTCATATTCTACATATTAGTAAATCTGTCACAAAATATGAGATTGCATGTGTTAGACTTTTAAACCGACACTTTTAAGGAAATTAACCGCATTACATGGCATCGCATCATTTCTGTATTTGCGCAACACTTGTCTTGAGTCTGTGCAGGAAATACGGAAGAAAAGCAAAAGAGCTGATCAAATATACGCCAACTAAATCGCTTCAGATCTGGTAGCAATTCAGATGGAGAAATACAAATCAATATATATAATAAAGGCCCACAACTCAGGCCCAAGAAGCAACAGAAAGTACAAGCTCCAAAGCCCACAAGCAGCCGCGGATCCGCGGCAGGAACCTACTTGGGCCGCGGAACCGCGGCTGTTTGGCCACTTCAGCAGATGAATTTCAGTGCATAATTCCTTTCTCTGGGCCCACATTGCTATCTGATATGTAAAGTTCCAGAATACCCTCGAAGCTACTACCAGATCAGCAAAGATGATTAAGGAAGACTAATCCTAATTAAGCTCCTAATTAATCCTCTTCTAGAAGCTCCTCCTAACTAATTACATCTAGAAGCTTCTCCCCTAACTAACTTTTGGAGGGAAATTTGAATTCTCTCAACAAACTTTTGGAGGGAAACTTAGAATTTGAAATCCTAGATCTAGGGATAGTTATCTATAAATAGGAACCTAGATCTAGGGTTAAAGGCTAATCAATAACCATTGGTTCATTCTACATCATTTTCTTCCACAAGTCTAGTGACAAGGCTTGTGCGAAACCCTAACCCTAATTCCACTCCAAATCCAAGATCTTGAGTACCAAATCAAGCGAGAAGCCTTCAACCTTTTAGGAGCCGAGCCGATCTTCAATCGGGCAAGTGATCCAAGCCGATCCGCGATCCACGGAGACGAGCGAAGCCAAGTCGACGATCAAATTCTTCCTCTTGTAGTTCTTGAGCGAATGTAATAAAATTGTCGATATAAATAAAAGGTGAAATTCTTTTATCTTGCTTTCTTTTAATTCTTGCATCATGATTAGATCTCAATTTGTAATTGTTGCTCTTGTTGTGATGTGTGAGTAAAACTCCGCTCGTAAAGGAGTCGAGACGATTGTAGAATGATGATGTAACAAATCTTAATACGATTTTTAAGTCCTACGAGTTTTGTAAACCCTAGCAAGTTCAAGAATCGATGACCTAGTTTCGTTGCGATGCTTTCTTGATTGTGATCGCTCGAAATTAGGGATCTACGACCGTTTCTTGAATTTACTAGAGGCTAGAATATGAATGATATCGATGAATGAACAAGGGATAAGATGAAACCCTAGTTTCACAAGAAATCCCTAATTCTCGTCGATCATCATCGATCTAGTATCAATTCATCGAAGGATAAGAATACGCAATTGTAAGATTACATCACATCTATAGATCCGATCGATTCCTATGAGCCTCATTTCGATTCTTGAGATTTGGTTTGGAAAAATCAACAAACGATCAATTCTTGATTCTATCTTTTAATGCTTTCTTAGATCTAGATTTTTCTCATTTCTTGAACTTCAACTTTAAATCTTGAATTGTTTGTTTTCTTTTCCTTAAAGTTTCAACTCACCTAAATCGAAAGACGAACGATTACACTTTCCCTGTGGACGATCCGCACTCACATACAAACTACATCCGACACCGTAGTTGATTGCGGTCAATTAATTTTTGGTTGTGATTTCTATTCTATTTTCATACTACACATCAAGAATTCTTTTCAATCAAATGGCGCCGTTGCCGGGGATAGTGCGCTAATTGTTCGTATTTTTGAAATTTGAGTTGAAAATTTTATTCCATCTAAATTTTGTGATCAAAATTCGTGCAAGCACTAATACGTGTGTTGTGATTTGATTGCGAGGAAATCTGGAATTATTGGAGCTGTGAAAAAAAATTTCTGAAACATCCAGAGAGCTGTGTAGGTGAACAGGAGCTTGTGAACAAATTTCTGTGCACTGATCCCAACATACCACCGCCCTTCCGCGGCTAAAGACCCTCATCCGCGGCGGTTCCGCGCCTATGTGGACTGTTCATTGCACCAATTTTGCTCAGTAACTCCCTCACTTTCTTATCTCTTACCTAATCTGCTCCAAATAACAATTTCTTGCAGGTTTCTTTGCAAATAAATCGCAGCGCCGCAAAAGCAAAATAAATTTGTACGTGTTTTTGATTCTTTTGGTTGTTTGCATATTAATACGGAATTTAAGGGGCACGACCAAATTCAAATTAGGTGGGGAGTTCATTACCCTTCCTAAGCCCCGAAAATCGCAAAACTTGCATCCGCATTTACCCTCATTAATTAAAAGAAATCTAGAGATGACTCTAAGGACCGTCGCGCTCAATTAGGACAGAAGGAGGCCGTGGGTAATTCATTGCTTATCCGAGTTTTCTTGTGGTGCCTAAGGCGAGTGTGTCTAAGGCTAGTGGTTTTTAATTAGGCCCACTACTTACGTAGTGGAGTACCTTCCCACTTACCTGGCACTTATCCGGCCACAGGGGGACAAAGAGGCAGTGGAGGATTTATCCTGCGACTTGTCTTTTGGCAGTTAGGAGCGGTCTAGAGCCAGACCTAGGTGACCACTAGATTTTAGAGTTTTGCTTGTTGCATTTGTTGTGATCGCATCATTTTTTTAAAATCCGTATTATTTTTAAAACAAACACCAGCACTTCATTTCCTCTAATTATACCAACGCTACCACTTGTGCTACAACCATTTAGCACAATGTTAGGCTGGACACGGGATTCCATTTCCCGTCTTGTCCGCGTTTCTTTTATCGACCCCAGAGTCGGTAATTCTTCATCTTCTCCCCCACCACCCACCACGACCGCGATGGACCCAAATCCATCAAACTTTAACACTACTCTGCCACCGCCCGCAGGTGCGCAGAATCTTCCACGCATTTCTCTCCAAGAGAGATGCTATCCTACACGTGTTACCCTTCCCACCTGTCTTTCTATACCACCTGCCATCGGGGAAAATTTTGAAATCAACCCCCAATTCATCAAACTATTACCCAAATTTCACGGTCTTGATTCTGAAAACGCATACATGTTTATTTCCAAATTTGAAAACGTATGTGCTTTGATGGGGAATTCACAACTGTCTGTGGATGCTCTGCGTTTACGTCTTCTTCCATTCACTTTGTGCGATTTAGCCGAGAAGTGGCTTTACATCACACCCGCACATTCTATTTCAACATGGGACGAATTCGTTGCAGCATTCCTTAAGAAATTTTATCCTAATCACAAGACCGCCCGTGTTCGGAGCGAAATCTCTAAATTTACCCAACTTCCCAATGAACCATTTTGGAAATGCTTTGAACGATTCAAGGATCTTCTTATCCAATGCCCTCATCACGGAATCCCCAGATGGGATTTGTGTCGAATTATCTATGAGGGTGTTGATCTCACTACTAGACAGATGCTTGAAACCATGTGTCATTGCCAATTCCTATCTAAAGATGATGGTGAAGCTTGGAAATACTTAGAAGATTTAGCTCAAAACACATCACAATGGGAAAGTGTTAGACCACCACCACCTAGGGAAGATGTCAATCAGCTCGATGTTTCCGTCACCATGAAAGCCGAAATGGCCGCAATACAAAGGAAACTCGACGCTATAGAAAACAAAATCTCTTCAGCCTCCCTAAACCAATCCACACTTCCCAAAACTGTGTGTGGCTGCTGTTCAAACCCTTCACATTTGACGGAAGAATGTCCTTTGAATATACCGTTTCAAGGTCACACTAATACTTCACTTCAGCAAGGACCTGGAAACTATCCCTCTTCTTCCTCATATAATCAAGATTGGAGGAATCACCCGAACTTTGCTTGGAACCAATCACAATCTCAAAATACGGTTCCAATCCTAAACAATTTTCAAAGGGTCCCTCCACCACAACAGCAACCACCACTTCAATTGAGTCAGCACCCCTTCCAACCGCAAAATTTTCAAAATCCTGCCAACACTTTTGCACTACATGAAAACTCTTTGCAATTGGCCGGTACTGATAATATCTCTGCTCTGGTACAAACCTTGGTTATTTTCATGAAACAATCCATCCAAGAGTCGGCAAGTTTTCAATCTTCCATCGATAATATGATAAAGATCATTCTCACTCAAAATGAGAATATCAAATCAATGGAAGCACAAATTGAACAAATAACAGCCGAAATAAGTGCTAGAGAAGAAGGGAATCTTCCATCTCAACCCGTACCTGATTCTAGACCTTCACATTGCACTAATGTGGACGCTTTTACAACGTTGAGATCTGGAAGAGTGCTAGACAATCATTCAGGTGAACAAATTGATAATGATGAATTGATCATTAACACCCCGGCTTCAACTTCCACTTCCACTCACACTTCTACTTCTTACCCTATTTCGTCTAACTTACCTTCTTCTTCCGAGCCTATTCTCCGTGTTCCCAAAGGCCCGAACCCTCCACCCACCTCATCTTTTCCACCCCCACAAACTTCTCCACAAATGTTGGACCCAACACTTATTAATAGAGCTCCATTTCCAAATAGGTTGAGGCCCAAGAAACATGATGCCCAAATGGAGAAGATTGTGGACATGTTTAAGGAAGTTAACATCAACATCCCTCTCCTAGATGCTATTCAACAAGTTCCGTCCTATGCAAAAACTCTTAAGAACTTGTGCACTAAGAAGAGGAAGACTCAAGTGCCTAAAAAAATCTTCATGTCGAGTACTGTAGACACGGCTTTTCCCCAACAATTACCACGGAAACGTAAGGACCCTGGTTGTCCTACTATTTCCATTTTTATTGGGGAGAAACACATCAACCGTGCGTTACTTGACCTTGGCGCTAGTGTTAACTTACTTCCTTACTCGGTATACGAGCAACTAGGTATCGGAGTGTTAAAGCCTTCGAGCATAACTCTCCAGATGGCTGACCGATCAATCACCAAACCTAGGGGTAAACTGGAGGATGTGTTAATAAAAATCGGGGAATTTGTATTTCCTGTGGATTTTATTGTACTTGATACACAGCCTGTAGTAAACCCACGGAATCAAATTCCGGTGATTTTAGGTCGCCCCTTTTTGGCCACTTCCAATGCTATCATCAATTGTCGTAACGGTTCTATGACCCTATCTTTCGGGAATAGGTCAATAGAGCTGAACATTTACAAGTTGGGAAGTGTACCCTCCGAACCTACTGCTCAGGTCTGTTCTGTCGACTTAATGGATGTCGACAGCAGCGAATTTGATGATCCTCCTGATATTGATCTAGACTCTTTTTATACGTTATTGTTTGACCCAATTATGTATCATACACATACGGACTCTTCCACCGAGATGTCTGGGTCAACAACTAACACTGATTATGAAATGCCTTTAGAGTCTGAAGATCACCCCGCACTTTGTGATGACATTATTCATCGGGGTATAAATGGAACTTTTGAGGAGAGCTTCGCTGATGAACTCGCATTTTTAAATGACACGGGTGTTGAGATGAATCATCTCCCAATCATTGAAATTGAACCTCCAACCCTTCTTTTGAACTGTAAGAAGAATGCGAGTAATCCATCACATTGACTGCATCGTCTCTCCAAAATGAGACGCACACACATTCTCTTCCACCACTTACCTTTTCCCCACTTCTTCTTCCACCAACCCGAGCACTGCATTGATAAAATTTTTGAATGGTTGGTGTTAACATTCGGTCTTTGCAAAGCTTGGCATCGACCAATGATTTTTGACCCCCACTTGTGATTTTAAAAGCTTAACATTGCATAATTCAAGTTTGGGGGGTATAATCGGGCTCTTGAAAATAAAATTTTTACAAAATTTTGAGCCAAAAATAAGTTTGAGGGAGGATCTTCACTTAAATATTTTGCCCCCACTAATAAATTCCTCCCAAGCTTACAGGTTTTTCGAGATTTAGCAGATGGCAACAGTGAGGACACTGTTGAAAACAAGTTTGGGGGAGGTTTGTGCTTATTTTTGCATCATTTGCATATCATTAGCATAAGCACAAAACATTTTTTTTTTTTTTGCACAAAACATTTTTTTCAAAACCTATAAAAATTTAAAAAATTTTCAAAAAGATAAAAATATTTTTTGTACATAAATAAGATAATAAAAGTTTAGATAGTGAAAAATTACATCTATGAGATTAGAAAAATTTAAGAAAACTAAGAAAATTAGAAGTTTTCTTATACGAACTAGTAATAAGTAGTTATGAGCCGTTGTCCCAAGGGTTAGTAAGATGAAAGACGTCACTAATCTGAGGATAAAAATAAGTCTGAAAAATAGTTTCTATTCTGGAAGCCAAACATTTTGAACGTTGCTACCCTGCTATTCGCACTTACACACGTCTTGAAGCCTGGGATAGTAGAGGATACCTTGAAATGCTCTTGTCTTAAAGCCAAAAGTATGAAGAAAATAAAAAAAAATGGTGAGAAAAATGGACACTGATTTTGTTATCACCGAGGGAAATAAAAAATATATAGCGAGGGTGCCTCTTCATCTAGTGCCCTAAGGCCAACTGGTCTGGGAGTCACTGCTATACCTAAGGTGGTGCAAGATTAGGAAAATACACCAAATAAGCAAGCACATGAGTAATCGGTCGGTTAGTACCTCAAGAAGTATTAACGGTCGCATGAAAGTGTGTGAGCTCATCGAAAAAAAAAATATACTGAGGTTGATGGGCAAGAGTATGATAGCTTGAATTGAATTCTCCAGGTGTAGGGATGTCTTTACACACACGCAGGGTTATATGATCGATGTTTGGAATAAAGATAGGAATGAAGAATAAGACGATGTTTTATTGAGGGAGGACGTGATTTCTGACATCTTTTCATGACCATTAAGATAGGGCTCATGACAACCGAAAAGCTAGCTTAGTTGGAAACCCTAATTTTCAAGGCTTTTCTTTTACAATTCTTTTCTTTAAATGTAATATTCATGATCTTGCTTTTATTATTGGATTTTGTGGATGCAATCCGCTGAAAACCCTCAGGAGACAACACTCCTCCTACTAGGGACACCTAGAGGTTTAAAGGCTTGTTGCACATGCTCAGTGCAATCGTGTTGCCTACGAAAGTGTGCTAGTTAGTTTTTCTCTTTCTTTATTTTCTCCTTCTCTTTTTAATAAAACATTCGCTCGAGACGATCGAAATTAAGTTTGGGGGTATTTGATCAGTCGAAAATATTGTATATTTTAGCCGGCAATTTCCTTAACATTTGCATATATTTAGAAGTGTTCGGCATTCATATTCTACATATTAGCAAATCTGTCACAAAATATGAGATTGCATGTGTTAGACTTTTAAACCGACACTTTAAAGGAAATTAACCGCATTACATGGCATCGCATCATTTCTGTATTTGCGCAACACTTGTCTTGAGTCTGTGCAGGAAATACGGAAGAAAAGCAAAAGAGCTGATCAAATATACGCCAACTAAATCGCTTCAGATCTGGTAGCAATTCAGATGGAGAAATACAAATCAATATATATAATAAAGGCCCACAACTCAGGCCCAAGAAGCAACAGAAAGTACAAGCTCCAAAGCCCACAAGCAGCCGCGGATCCGCGGCAGGAACCTACTTGGGCCGCGGAACCGCGGCTGTTTGGCCACTTCAGCAGATGAATTTCAGTGCATAATTCCTTTCTCTGGGCCCACATTGCTATCTGATATGTAAAGTTCCAGAATACCCTCGAAGCTACTACCAGATCAGCAAAGATGATTAAGGAAGACTAATCCTAATTAAGCTCCTAATTAATCCTCTTCTAGAAGCTCCTCCTAACTAATTACATCTAGAAGCTTCTCCCCTAACTAACTTTTGGAGGGAAATTTGAATTCTCTCAACAAACTTTTGGAGGGAAACTTAGAATTTGAAATCCTAGATCTAGGGTTAGTTATCTATAAATAGGAACCTAGATCTAGGGTTAAAGGCTAATCAATAACCATTGGTTCATTCTACATCATTTTCTTCCACAAGTCTAGTGACAAGGCTTGTGCGAAACCCTAACCCTAATTCCACTCCAAATCCAAGATCTTGAGTACCAAATCAAGCGAGAAGCCTTCAACCTTTTAGGAGCCGAGCCGATCTTCAATCGGGCAAGTGATCCAAGCCGATCCGCGATCCACGGAGACGAGCGAAGCCAAGTCGACGATCAAATTCTTCCTCTTGTAGTTCTTGAGCGAATGTAATAAAATTGTCGATATAAATAAAAGGTGAAATTCTTTTATCTTGCTTTCTTTTAATTCTTGCATCATGATTAGATCTCAATTTGTAATTGTTGCTCTTGTTGTGATGTGTGAGTAAAACTCCGCTCGTAAAGGAGTCGAGACGATTGTAGAATGATGATGTAACAAATCTTAATACGATTTTTAAGTCCTACGAGTTTTGTAAACCCTAGCAAGTTCAAGAATCGATGACCTAGTTTCGTTGCGATGCTTTCTTGATTGTGATCGCTCGAAATTAGGGATCTACGACCGTTTCTTGAATTTACTAGAGGCTAGAATATGAATGATATCGATGAATGAACAAGGGATAAGATGAAACCCTAGTTTCACAAGAAATCCCTAATTCTCGTCGATCATCATCGATCTAGTATCAATTCATCGAAGGATAAGAATACGCAATTGTAAGATTACATCACATCTATAGATCCGATCGATTCCTACGAGCCTCATTTCGATTCTTGAGATTTGGTTTGGAAAAATCAACAAACGATCAATTCTTGATTCTATCTTTTAATGCTTTCTTAGATCTAGATTTTTCTCATTTCTTGAACTTCAACTTTAAATCTTGAATTGTTTGTTTTCTTTTCCTTAAAGTTTCAACTCACCTAAATCGAAAGACGAACGATTACACTTTCCCTGTGGACGATCCGCACTCACATACAAACTACATCCGACACCGTAGTTGATTGCGGTCAATTAATTTTTGGTTGTGATTTCTATTCTATTTTCATACTACACATCAAGAATTCTTTTCAATCACCCCCAGACTTAGGGCGTTTAGGCTCACCGCCTTTGGCATTTGCTGCAGGAGTGGGGATTTTCTCCGGCCTTCTTCTCTTTTGAGTAGTCGACGTGGAGGGAGCCGTTGCAGCGGGCACCCAAGTGGCTGTCATCCTTTGTTGTTTGACACGACGGTTCTTTTCTTCCTGCACCTTCGCCCTTTTCTGTTGACGAAAGTGACCTTGGTCAATTACGAGTCTTGAACCTTCCGCCAGAGTTTATAAATTTTGGAGGACAGCCGTTGAGGAGGCTGCTCTGGCTTTGTTTCTATAACATTCTCCGCAGATGGAGGGGATCTTTTGAGAACCGCGGTCGACGAATTTCTGCGTACCCTATTTAGCAGCTCAAAGCTGTTCCCGGTTGGAACAGCAGCGCTAACTTCCACTACTGGAGCCGGTGGAGTTAGCCCTGAGGGAGAGTTGCCCCCGGCTTCCCTTACTCGGCGCCAATGGCGACGTTGAGCGTGTCGAGCTGTTAGGGCTAATTCAGTGACAGCTTCATCTTGCCCCCTGTTCAGGTGAGGGGCTGCTGCCGGTGTCAACCTCTTGAAGACTGATGTTCGTTGAGAAGCTACGCCCATCCGGTCAAAAACAGACTTCTGAGCGGGAGCGGGAACGGGGGTAGTCATTCTCGCGAAGACCGACCCTCTGGGAGGAGAAGCCGCCTTAACGACTTCGGGAGCAGCTGTCTTCTTCGGGATGGCCTTCTCAGGTACCATGGGCTTTTGAGCGTGCCCTTTGGAGTTCAGGCTCAGTCTGGTGAAGACTGAAGAGTTGGACGACCCGTTGAGAGGGGCCGTGGGAGTGGCAAGTCGATCAAAGACCGATTTCTTTGACGCCTCCGGTACGGGCATTGGGATGTTAATGTTCACCGGCGGGAGGATGGTCCTAAAGAATAGACCGGTGGTAGCTTGAGTCACTTGCTCCACAGGCATAGTAAATAGGGAAGCGGCCTGCGGTCCATATGCTACACCTCCAGGTGAGGCGGAGCGTCGGTTGCATTTGTAGCTGGAGCAGTTCGTGCAATTGCCAGCCATTGATCCTTTTGCTTTCTGCAACAAAAGAAACACCAAATCTCAGTACTTCGAACCCCATGGGAAACCATTAGCGAACCGCGATTGGTTCGCGAATCACGACACACGAAGTGTGGAGTGGAAAGAGGAAAAGGTCCTACCGGGCGTGCCAGAATCTGTTCCCCTCCAAAAGACGGCGCGACGTGGGCGTCTTGCCTGAGATTCGGGGCAGATGCTAATTGGTGCTATCCGTCCACCTCTCCGAAGATGCCAAATTGATTTATGGCACCGTATATCGAAGGTTTAAACGGATGCGACCGATGTAGCAGACTTCGTCAGATTCCCCCTTGCTTGAGGGGTTTTTGATTGTGGGGACGCTCTTCCCTGCAGACGCAAGCCCCTGCAGTTAATTACGCTACCGCATTGCGGTAACAACTTTCTCCTTCTCCATATGGTCACTTCGTGTCGTGGGTGTCTGTTTTGTGTTCGGTTGCCCGTGGATTGTATACGGAGACTAACGTATGTTGTTGCCCATCGGACGTGGATTAGTCCAAATCCGTATCTTCTTAGATTTGGGTTTGGGGGTTGTGTTTAAGGATACGTTAGCCTCGCTTGAGACTAAGATCGACTTAAACGTTTGTTAAGGATACGTTAGTCTAGTTTTAGACTAAGATCAACTTAACGGGATCGTTTAGATCCGACAAGAGAGCGATTAGGGGAGCCCTGTTGTTTAGTTTAGTGACATTGCGGTCGATGGGTAGTTTAAGGACATTGCGGTCCAGTGTTAGTTTTAAGACGTTGCGGTCAAGGTTAAGGACGTCGTAGTCCGTGGATTTAAGGACTCCACAGTCCGATGTTAGTTTTAAGACATCACGGTCAAGGTTAAGGACGTCATAGTCCGTTGTTAGTTTTAAGACATTCCGGTCAAGGTTAAGGACCTCATATTCCATGGGTTTAAGGACCCCACAGTCCGTATCAATGTGTGGTCATCAGGACCCGTCACCTCTCTGAAGACGTTGAGGAATTACAACGCCAAGTATCGAAGGAGTGAAGAGATGTACCCTTAAACCGAGATAGATTAAGTGATCTGTAGTCCAATTTGGAAACTAAGATCAATTATTATATTATGAGCCCATTGGCCCATTTAAGTTTGAATTGAGGACTTATGGCCAACTTGAGCTAAGTCCAATCATGTTTAGGATATTGGCCCTCTGTTGGTTCATTGAAGGAGAGGCTTTGCCTCTGGAAACTTAGCCAATTGGGCCAAAATTAGTGTTAAACACTAGAGACCAATAGTGTTGAACACTGGGAATAAGATTAACAAGTCAGTGTTAAACACTAAAAAATAATCAGTGTTGAACACTGGGAACAGAGTTTTCAAATTAGTGTTAAACACTAAGCAAATCAGTGTTAAGCACTGGGGGCAAAATCTCCAGGCTAGTGTTAAACACTAAGGAGAGAGGGGTCACATATGGACACGTGAGAGCGCCCTGGTTTCCTTTATTTTATTCAGTCAAAAGTATTGAATATTTTGGAGTATCACGTGCTATCACGTGATGGGAATTTTGGTGGCCGTCTGTCAAAGCCTCAGCCAAGGGGTCACGTGGTAGCACGTGAGAGCGCCCTAAAGCTCTCTATTCTGTTCTACAGATAAGTGTTTAACACTTTTGATCTTGAAAGCCATCACGTGTGGGCACGTGATGGGGGCTCTGTTAGAATGTTCATTAAGGGGTCACGTGTTGACACGTGAGGGCGCCCTAGAGCTCTTTTCTGTTTCTTTTGCCTCTTTCTTTGTGCGCTTTAGAGATCACGTGAGGCATTGCCTCAAAGTTCTTTTTTATGGGCCTTTACAGGGGTCACGTGATAACACGTGAGGTGTTGCTTCAAAGTTCTTTTCTATGGATCTTTGCAGGGGTCACGTGGTAGCACGTGACTCTGATTCTTTGCATGTTCATCTTTTAAGAATTAAATTCTTCATAGGATTAAACCCTAACAACAAACTTCGGAGGAATTAAATTCCTGCTTCTTCTGAAGAATTATATTCTTAAATAGGGTTAAACCCTAATTTCTTTTTTTTAAGGGAATTAAATTCCTGTGAGTTTGAGAGAATTATGTTCTCGATTAAGGTTAAACCCTAGTTCTGTTCATCTTGAAGGAATTAAATTCCCATAACATAGAGTTAAGCCCTAATTTTATCTGAAAGGAATTGAATTCTTATCCTTTAGTGAGAATTAAATTCTCAAAACTCAGTTCCTCCTCTGTGTTTTAGAGCTGCATGGCAGGATCTTAATCCAATGAGAATTAAATTCTCAATTCATGGGGAGATGTGCACTTTGCAGATCCTCCCCCAGAGAAAGAACTAAGTTCTTTTCTTTTTATAAGAGTTAGACTCTTTTGAGAATTAAATTCTCTTTTTAAGCCTCCCTTTTCTTTTCTTACCTAAGGTTTTCCTTTTGCAGAGAATCAAAGGCTCTATATCTCTCTCTCTGCGTATATCAAAAGAAAAGGTCCAAAGGTATAAAAAAAGTCCTCTCTCTTCTTTTCTTGGCTCCTATTTATAGGAGAAGGAAAAGAATTAATCTGCTAAGTAAATCTCTCATTGAGAGATTTTATTTGTTCATTGAGAGATTTGATTTATATTTATCATTAATCTGGGCCTTTAAATTGTTAGGTGAATTTTATTCACCATTGGATTTTAAATCCAAAAATATCTCTTTGTTATTTCGGTTAGATTTAGAAGGAAAATCTTTCCAAGTCCAAGATTTTTCCATAAATTGGTGATATTTAATCACCTTTAGATTTTTAATCCAACGGTTTCAAATAATCCTTCTCCATTTTGAAAAGATTTGAATGATTCATCCTCAGAATTTTAATTCTGTTAAAGAATAAGGCTCTTAAAGCCGGTCACGTGTGGCCACGTGACCCCTGGTCACGTGTAGGCACGTGACCCCTGGAATGGGCTTCTCTTCTTTTGCGCTCTGTTCTCTGGCCGCTGCTTACCCATCACGTGCCAACACGTGATCACTGGTCACGTGTGAGCACGTGATGCCTCTTCTGAACCTTCTTCTTGACTTTTAATCAGGGGATGAATGTGATTTTTGCCGCTGCTTTAAGCGTCACGTGTGAGCACGTGATGCCTCTTCTGAAGCTTCTCCTGATTTTTAATCAGGGAACAAGGTTGTTTGCGAACCATCAAGATTTGGAACTAAGGACTATGCCATGGCTCCGTTTGATGGTGTAACATCTGTGTCCTGCTGGAATGAGGAGGCACACCGTTGTTGGTCTCCAGGCTGTAGATGTGGCCATTAAGATTTGGAACTAGGGACTTTGCCATGACTCCGTTTCGTCGTGACTCTGAGGTCGGTTTTTGACGTCACGTCTGCATCTGGTTGGAGTGAGGAGAAACGCCGTTGGTGATCTCTAAATTGTCGATATTGACGTCGAGACCCTGAAGCTAGGGATCTTCCTTTGCTTTGTTTGTTGACATTGTGTTCACAATATTGCGACAAATATCGAGGTTGTCTCTAGGTTGTCTATGAACCGTCGAGATTTGGCTTCGCTTTCTGATGGAGCCTGTTGGGAAGGTATGGTTCTCTCTTTGTTTGTGCCCCTGGATTGTATACAGGGATCGATGTGATCTCACCTGTAGGATAAAAAGTTTCATTCTTTCATCATTTTTTATTCTTTCCGCGATGCTCTATCATTTCAGCTTTTTATATCGCGAAAATCGCGATTGCCAAATCATTTCGGCTATTTTTCGCGGTGCCCAATCATTTCGGCTATTTTTCTTTTTACTCGCTGCTTTTTATTGCGAGTTGCCCAATCATTTCGGCTGTTTTTGTATGCATATATTTTTACTTGCTGATTTAGTTGCAAGTTGCCCCATCATTTCGGCTATTTCATATGCATTTTTGGCTCGCTGATTTTTTATCGCGAGTGCGGAACTTGAAATCTGGTGCCAATCTTAGCATCAGCATTGCTGCGACTGGAATATTGCCAGGAGCGAATCATCATTTTCCTTTGTTGATGTCGAACAAAGGTGGCTTAGCAAACAGGGTTAGGCTCCTGTTGACTAAGGCTTTTTGACTTTACGAGCCGTAAGGGTCTCATAAAGGTATTTCTCCCTACGAGTCGTGAGGATCTCGTAGGTGTATTTTCTCCTTAAAAATCATGAGGATTCTTAAGTGTATGTTCTCTTATAAGTCGTAAGAATCTTTCAAGAGTGTTTTCTCCTTATTAGTCGAGAGGACTTACAAGGGTCGCTCACCGTGTGAGCATATCCCTAGTCGCTGGTGGGACTTTGTTAGGGAAAGGTTTATTCGTGCCCGTGGATTGTATACAAGGGTAAATACTGAATGCTTGTAGGGCAGTATTGGAGGTTGTGGGGGGGGTGCTTAAGAACAGGTTCAGGTCCCTGTAACTTAAGACTTTTAAATCTTATGAGCCGTGAGGATCTCATAAAAGGGTTCTCCTTACGAGTCGTGAGGATCTCGCAAGTGTAATTTTTCCTTAGGAGTCGTGGGGATTTCTAAGTGTGTTGCTTCCTTTGTGAGTCTTAAGGATCTCACGCGGGTGGTTTCTCCTCACAAGGTCGAGAGGACCTTGCAAGTGTCCTTTAACGAGGTTGCGCCCTTTCGGGTTTTCACACTCGCCGGTAGCCCTGCTGTTTTTACTCACGGAGCCCTTTCGGGTTTTCATCCGTGCCCATCTCTCTTGTGGACGTACCCTTTTTTTAACGAGTCTGCGCCCTTTCGGGTTTTCACAAACATCGTCGGTAGTCCTGCTGTTTTTACTCACGGAGCCCTTTCGGGTTTTCATCCGTACCCCTCTTACTTATGGACGTACCCCCTTTTTTTTTACCACGTCAGCCTGGGGATGCCGCGGGTTGGTAGTAGTTTAACGACGTTTCGGTCATAGGTCAACGTACGATTACGCAGCTAGATTTTGCCGCAAATCTTCGCATGTTTTGTGCCGGAGGTGGATTCCTTGAAGAGAGGGCTGAGGGCGATTTCTTCGTCAGAGTCGCTTCTAAAGGTGATAACTTGCGATCCCTTGGTGTCGGCTATGTGACAGTTGCCAGCAGTTCTTTCGCGCTCATCTGTCATGTTTTCCTTTTCCCGACGAGCCTTGCGCTTCACTCGTTGAACGTGTCGTCGATGGGCAATATATCCCTGCCACCAGTTTTTAAAGGCTATGCACTCCTCGGTAGGGTGTGCAATCTTCTGATGGTATAGGCAGAAATTAGGATGTATGTCCGCTTCATCAAGACGTATATTACTAGGGGAATTTCCTTTGAGAGAGGGCAACTTCATTCCTATTGCCAGGGCCCTAGCGAATTGATTCCTTACTTTAAACTTGCTTTTGCCGGCGATAGGGATGCTTTGCTCCTGTCGGGGTGTCTCGACCTTTTCCTCCAGTCGTCGGCATTTGGCACTTTCAAATATAGCCAGTTCACGCTCTTGATTGGCTTTGCTTTCTTGACGGGCTTCGTTTAGGAATGCATCAATCATTTCGTCTGATGGTCCTAGAAGTTTAGGCTCAGGATTTGCCCCTAGTTTTTCTACATCCAAAGCTTCTTCACCGTTTATTAACGAGTGAGAGATCACATGACAGCTTGCCACATAATCCTCAGACTCATCTGACGAGTCTTCTCCATTGTCATCATCTTTGTCCACAAGGACGTGGGTGAGAAATTCTTGGAGTGTGACTGGGGTCCGCGCCTTCTGATTATATTCTTCCAACGCGTCAATCTGTTTTTGCAGGTCCGTGCGCTTGTCACCAGGCTTCACGAGCTTTTTGGTCTTCTTCTTCTTCTTCGAAGACTTTGACGGCTGAGTGTGAGCGCTCTGACCATCACCACCAGTTTTTGGAATTGGGCGCGGTTTCAGCATTCCCTCGATGATCTCGGGTTCCAGTGGATTTTTCCACCTGATCGCCGGGCATGTTTGGAGATCCTTCAGCATTCTTTTCGTCTTGGCTGAAAGAACGTCCTCCCATGGGGCTTCCCTTATGAATGAGCACGATGCCCCCGGCATGTCCACCTTTTTAGGGGCGTGAGATTGTGGTGGGTTCACCTTCCAATTTTCGGATAATACGAACTTGCCTTGTTGGGATTGGTCCTCCATCCAGCCTTTGAAGACGAAACAATCTTCGATTGGATAGCTTACTGCTTGGTGGTAAGGGCAGTAATTAGGATTGTTGACATCGCCTGGCTGCAACGGACGTTTTGGATCTGGCAGATTGATGAGTTTGTTGCACACTGCCAGCTCGAACAGTTTCCTCGTTTTATCCTGAGGAAACGAGTAAGGACGTCCCAGTCTCTCCTCGAGGGATGGGCGTGGACGCACGTTGTTTTGGCGAACAACCAGCTTTAAGTTGCTCGGCCGTTGTTGAGTATTGGCATCGAAGGTTGCTTTCCCTTTGCCCTTTTCATTCCAAGGCTCTGTCTTTGAAGAGAAAGGCCTATGGCCCATCTGGTCCATTTGGGCCAGCTTGTCAATCAAGGCCTGGAAGGTGGTCGGCTTGAAGAACATCATGAATTGGGAGATGGTCGCTTGAGGGTCGAGAGTACCCATGAACATACCTACTGCAGGCGCTTCTTCGATGTGCTGCTTGCACTTTGACCATAGATTACGCCATCGTATCGCATACTGGACCCAAGTTTCTCCAGGCTTCACCCTGGCATTGATCAATGTCGTGATTGGGGTGCGTTTGCTAGCGCTTGCGAAACGCTGGGTGAATAGCAACTCCATCTCTGCGAATGTCTTGATAGAGTCATTTGGGAGTTCGGAATACCACTCGAATGCCGTCTCCGACAAACTGCCAACAAACTGGCGGAGCAGTAACTTATCGTCACCTCCAGTGTTGCCGCATAAGGCTCTGAATTGAGCGACGTGATGATGCGGATTTCCCATCCCCTTGTATACGTGGAATTTGGGGATCGTGTATCCCGGCGAGTACTTTATTTGGTCGTACCAACCCGGATAGGGTCGTCCAGTTTTAACAATTTGTCCAGCCACTTCATTCACCTGATAAACTCGTATTTGCTGAGCGATGTAATCATCAAGCGTGGCTTTTGAGATGTTTTCCTCCTTGGCTGCTGAAAGAATTGGATTAGGGTTCGATGTCTCTCCTCTGTCGTCTTCAATAATGATCGGAGGGTCTTCAGCTGGAGGTTCCGGCTGTAACATCATTCCGACCATATCTTGGAAGAGAAGTGTTATTTGCTTTATATTGGTCGCTTATTCCGCAGCCTCCTTTTCCTACTTTTCGAGCATTCTTCGAAGGAATTCAGAATCAGTCTCGTGTTCGTGACGTTGTTCCGATGACGCCTCCGGGCTTTCTTTTGGCCCGGTAAGTGCGGCCATTGCAGTCAGCATCTCTTGAAGCTTCTGCTGTTGTTGTTCCTGAGCCCTTGTTATTGATCGGGTGAGCGGTCGGTGGCCCGTCGAAGTGCGGCTTTCTTCTTTTCCGGAAGCCATGTAGACAGTATGTACCATCATGCCCCCAGACTTGGGGCGTTTGGGCTCAATACCTTCGCGGTCTGCCGCAGCCATAGGGGCTTTCTCCGGCCTCATTTTCTTTTGAGCAGTTGAAGTTGAGGGGGGCGTCGCAGGGAGCACCCAGACAGGCTTTTGTGATTTGGCAGGATGGTTCGCTTCTTGTTGAACCTTCGCCTTTATCTGTCGGCTAGGGTGATCTTGATCAATTACTACGTCCCGAACCTGCCGCCAGACTTTGTAGATTTTAGAGGACAGCCGCTGAGGGGACTGTTCTGGCTTTGCTTCCGCGACATTCTCCACTGATGGAGGAGATCTTTTCAGTACGGCGGTAGGAGAATTCCTGCGCACCTTGTTCAGCAATTCAAAGCTGTTTCCAGTTGGAATAGCAGCATTGACTTCCACCGTTGGGGCTGGTGGAGTTAGCCCAGAGGGAGAGTTGCCCCCAGCCTTCCTTACTCGGCGCCAGTGGCGGCGTCGAGCGTGTCGAGCTGTTGGGGCTAGTTCGGCGATGGGGATGGCTTTGTCTTGCCCCCTGTCCAGATGAAGCGCCGCTGGTGCCAGCCTCTTGAAGACTGACGTCTTTTGAGTAAAGGTATCCAATCTGTCAAAGACAGACCTTCGAGCAGGAACGGGAGCCGGAATAGTCAGTCTTGTAAAGACCGACTCTTTGGCAGGAGAAGCCGCCTTGATGACTTCAGGAGCAGAGATGGCTATCTTCTTAGAGCTGGACGACCCGTTGAGAGGGGTCGTGGTAGTAGCAAGCCGATCGAAGACCGACTTTTTGGGAGCTTCCGGTGCTGGCATAAGAGCGCTGAAGCTCGTTGGTGGGAGCATGGTCCCGAAAAACAATCCTGTGGTGGCTTGGGTGACCTGTTCCACCGGTATCGTGAACAGGGAAGCCGCCTGGGGCCCGTAAGCTATGCCCCCAGTTGAGGCAAAACGTGGGTTACAGTTGCATGTGGAACACTTCGAGCAGGTGAACGCCATTGATCTTTGCTTTCTGCACCAAGCAAAACGCCAAATCTCAGTATCTCGAGCCCAAGGGCAACCATTAGCAAACCGCAATTCGTTCGCGAACACGACACACGAAGTGTGGAGTGGAAAGAGGAAAAGGTCCCACCGGGCGTGCCAGAATCTGTTCCCCTCCGAAAGACGCGGTGAAGACGCGATAAACGTCTTGCCTGAAATTCGGGGCAGATGCTAATTGGTGCTCTCCGTCCACCTCTCTGAAGATACCAAGTTGATTTATGGCACTATGTATTGAAGGTTTAAACGGATGCGGCCGATGTAGCAGACTTTGTCAGATTCCTCCTTGTTTGAGGGGTTTTTGATTGTGGGGACGCTCTTCTCTGCAGGCGCAAGCCCCTGCAGTTAATTACGCTACCGCATCGCGGTAACAACTTTCTTCTTCTCCAGATGTTCACTTCGTGTCGTGGGTGTTTGTTTTGTGTTTGGTTGCCAGTGGATTGTATACGGAGACTAATTTATGTTGTCGCCCGTAGGGCGTAGATTAGTCCAAATCCGTATTTTCTTAGATTTGGGTTTGGGGGGTTGGGTTTAAGGATATGTTAGCCTCATTTGGGACTAAGATCAACTTAAACGTTTGCTAAGGATACGTTAGTCTAATTTTGAGACTAAGATCAACTTAACAGGATCGTTTAGATCCAACCAGAGAGCATTTGGACTCTGTTGTTTAGTTTAGGGACATTGCGGTCAATTACCGGTTTAAGGACATGGTGGTCCAATACCAGTTTAAGAACATAGTGGTCCATCGTTAGTTTAAAGACATCCCGGTCAAGGTTAAGAACATCATAGTCCGTGAGTTTAAAGACCCCACAGTCAAGGTTAAGGACATCATAGTCCGTGAGTTTAAAGACTCCACAGCCAAGGTTAAGGACATCATAGTCCGTGAGTTTAAAGACTCCACAGCCAAGGTTAAGGACATCATAGTCCGTGAGTTTAAAGACCTCACAGTCAAGGTTAAGGACATTATAGTCCATGAGTTTAAGGACCTCACAGTCCGTAGTTTAGAGAAGTCATAGTCTGTGAGATGTGTGGTTGTCGGGACCCGTCATCTCTTTGAAGACGTTGAGGAATTACGACGACAATTATCAAAGGAGTGAAGAGATGTACCCTTGAACCAAGGTTGCTTGGGGATCTGTAGTCTAATTTGGAACTAATATCAAATAATTAGATTATGAGCACATTGGCTCAGTTAAATCTGAATTGAGGACTTATGGCCAGTTTGGGCTAAGTCCAATTAGATTAGAAATATTGGCTCTTTGTTGGACCATTAAACATTTATCTGGGTTCAAGCCCACATTATTTATCAATGCTAAACATTTTCATCTTTAATTTCCTCAATTTTGAGATTCATTTGGAGGAGGGACTTTTGCCTCTGGAAAATTAGCCAATTTGGCTAAAAGTAGTGTCAAACACTAAAGAACAACAGTGTTAAACACTGGAAATATAGAATCCCAAATTAGTGTTAAACACTAGAAAATAACAGTGTTAAACACTGGAAATAAGATTTTCAAATTAGTGTTAAACACTAAAAGATAATCAGTGTTAAACACTGGGAATAAAGCTCTCGAATTAGTGTTAAACACTAAAAAAAAGGGGGTCACGTGGGGACACGTGAGGGCGCCCAAAGGTAGGGCCGGATCTCCTCACTTTGTTCTGCAAATAAGTGTTAAACACTTTTTATATTTTTGAGCATCACGTGTTGACACGTGATGGAGGTTTATACACTGATTATCAAAGCACTTGCTAAGGGGTCACGTGGGAGCACGTGAGAGCGCCCAAAACTTCTGTTTCCTTTGCTTTTTCTTTCTGTGTTTTGGAAGTCACGTGGGAGCACGTGAGGCGTTGCCTCAGAACTTTTTCCTTCTTGTTTTTTGGGGATCTTTTTAGGGGTCACGTTGGGCCACGTGACCTTAATTCTTTTCATGCACAGAGATCTTTTAAGTCTCCTTATTTTATTTTGGGAATTAAATTCTCTGTAGGGTTAAACCCTAATCATGATTTTGGAGGAATTAAATTCCTATTATGAAAGAATTAAATTCTTATGTAGGGTTAAATCATAATTTTTTTAGAGGAATTAAATTCCCATATATGTAAAAGAATTAAATTCTTGTATAGGGTAAAACCCTAATTTCATTTTTTAAGAGGAATTAAATTCCTGTGAATTTGAGAGAATTAAATTATCAATTAGGGTTAAACCCTAGTTCTGTCCATCTTGAAGAAATTAAATTCCTGTAATTCTAGGAGAATTAAATTCTCATGAAGGGTTGAACCCTAATTTTATTTTGAAGGAATTAAATTCCTGTGAGTTTGGGAGAATTAAATTCTCATATAGGGTTAAACCCTAGTTTTGTTTTGGGAGAATTAAGTTCTCTAAACTCAATTCCCTCTCTAAATTTTGGATCTGCATGGCAGGATCTCAACCCGATGAGAATTAAATTCTCAACTTATGGAGAGATGTGCTCTGTGCAGATCTTCAACCAGAGGAAGAACTAAGTTCTTTTGTGTAAAAGAGTTAAACTCTTAGATTTGAGAATTAAATTCTCTGTTTGGAGTTTTGATCCCCTTTCTTTTCTCACCTAGGGTTTTTCTGTTGAGAATTAAATTCTCCTTTCTTTTCTCTCTGAAATTTCAAGATTCCAAAGCTCTCTCTCCAAACTCTCTATCTCACCTTCTCTTCTCTTGGCTCCTATTTATAGGAGGAGGAAAAGAATCAATTTGTTTAGTAAATCTCTCATTGAAAGATTTTGTTTGTTTTCATAATTAATATGAGCCTTCAGATCATTCAGTGAATTTTATTCACCATTGAATTTTTAATCCAAAAGATCTTTTATCTGTTATTCTTGGTGAATTTTAGGGAAATCTTTCCTTGTATAAAATCTTTCAATAAATTGGTGATTTTTAATCACTATTGGATTTTTAATCCAACGGTGTTCCATTTTACAGAACACCATCCTTTTTGTTTGGAAAGATTTAAAGAAATATTTTTCCAGTTAGGGTTTTTGCCAGTTAGGGTTTTTGATTTCTCTTAATTAGAATTTAATTCTATTGTTTCAGAGATCTTAGGATCCCATCACGTGTTGACACGTGACCCCCTCGATTAAGCATTTAATTCTGTTGTTTTAGAGAACTCGGGAATTATCACGTGTCAGCACGTGACCCTTGGTCACGTGTGAGCACGTGATGCCCCATTGGAGTTTTTCCTTGTTATTTTATTATACTTTTAATTCTATTTAATGAGTTTAGAGGCCTATCACGTGTTGGCACGTGACCCCATTGTTTAGAATTTAATTCTTATTATTTCAGAGGGTTTAAGAGCCCATCACGTGTTGGCACGTGACCCCACTGATTAATTATTTAATTAGAATTTAATTCTATTAATTTAGAGAGCTTAGGAACCTATCACGTGTCTGCACGTAACCTTTGGTCACGTGTGGGCACGTGATGCCCTATTGGGGTATTCCTTGCTGTTTTATAATATTTTTTAATTCCTTTCAGTTGGTTTAAAGGCCCATCACGTGTGGTCATGTGACCCCTTTTAATCATTTATTTTATTAAGTGCCTACAGGCTTTGCCTGTAAATGGTCGCGTGTGGGCACGTGATATCTCATAACTTTTGATCCCTGATGAATTATGAGGCCCATAATATATCAAATCGAAGGAGTTTTCGAGACGCTTTCGATACCATCAGAATTTAGTTGTTTCTCATTCGGGAGTTTGTCAAAATACAGCCCGGAAAATACTGGTTCGCATTTTCTTAAGCGTATCGCTGTCATTTGATACCTTGGGCTCTTTTGCATAGAAATTTTTGACGGGAACAGCAGGGAAATACCGTGGAGTTCCTCATCAGTAAAAACAATCGGCTCGGCTGCTTTAGCTTTCTTCCTCGGGTGGCCGCCAGTCCCCTCGATCGGTGAGGGACGCTAAGTCTCCTCGGTCTTTGTCGTACCCCCCGCTGATATGGCCATGATTTGGCTGATTGTCAATTCGCCGAGAGGGGGACGGTGCTTTTGCTCACGGTCGGCTTGCCGCTTGTCTCGCAAGTACGTGGCCAGGTGCCCCGAGCGGATTAGCTCCTCGATGTAATCTCGGAGCTGCTTGCAGTTCTCAATGGAGTGGCCCTGCGACATGTGGAAACCGCAGTAGGGGCCCCGGGTGCGCTTTGCCATCCTATTCGAGACTGGGGGAGTTTGAAGAACCCCTCGCCCTTAGACTCCTCCAACAGTACCGTTTGGGTGACGTTGAGCGGGATGTACTCCTGAAACTTCGGGGAGTAGAGCTTTGGCATCTCAATCTTCCTTTTCTTCTCCCGGTCCCTTTTATTCTGATCAGCTTGTTCTGTCCGAGGCAGGTTGGCGTTCACCTCGGACTCAAGCTGGATCTTACATTCGGTCCAGGCCTTTACCTTGGCCATGGTTTTAGATTGCGCTAATGCAAAGGAGCGTAGCCATTCCTTGTGCCTAAGATCCGACCTAAGGGCCGTAATGACCATCTCGTCCTGGTGTTCTAGGACCTCAAGGAGGGCGTTGTAGAAGCGGGTGACGTATCCTTTGAAGGATTCTTTGTCCCCGCTCTTTATGGTGAAGAGATGATCAACGTTTTGCTTCTGCCGTCTATTCCCGACGAAGTGGCCGAGGAATTGGGTGGCGAGCTCATCGAAGGTAGAGATTGAGCATGGCGCGAGTCCTCGGAACCAGTCTCGTCTGGAGCGGATGAGAGTGGCGGGGAAAGTGCGGCATTGAGCGACATCGGAACAGTCCTGGAAACTCATCCCGGCTGTAAACGCATCCAAATGGTCCTTCAGGTCGGACTTCCCTTCGAAGAGTGAGACTTTTGGGGGTTTGTTCCGAGAGGAGACGTGGACGGCGAGTAGCTATTTGGTGAAGGGCTTCGTGAGCGAGTCGGCGGCATATTTAGGCCCGTCGCTTGAAGGACGATTTTCCCGATGCATGCCTTTGATCTTCTTTTCGAGGGCGTCGAGTCGGCCGTGGTATCCCGATGATTCGGCATATTCTGATTTTTGGCCTCTGCTGCCGGAGACCTGCGCCTGGCCACGGCCCCGGTTCCGTTCGATAAGGTTCCTTAGGTCCCCTGGCAAGGTCGTCTTTGAGCTACCGTGGTGAGTCCCGTCCGTGCGACCCCGTCGAGGGAAGAGGTGTCGGTCATGCCTGGGCACAGGCGAGCTGACCGACACCTCCTCGGGAAGGACGGGCGCAATGGGCCACATGGCGAGGCGCTCTGACGAAAGACCTCGGTGTTAAGCTGTGCGGCGCCCACCGGGTCATTGAATATGTTGGCCCGGGGGATCTGCAGCCGCCGGAGACAGCGAGGTGGTGTCTGGTCGTGCCGACACGGGCAGAGTCTTCTCTCCCTCTATAGGGGTCCCGATCCCGAGGTAAAGGGCCAGCGACTTGGGGAGCTTGCCCGGCCGTTTGGACACGGATGAATGCATCCACGATGGACGCGAGCCAATCTATCCGAGCGGATAGGGCGTGAATGGTGTTCGGGGGAGGAGAGGATTCTCCCTCGTCTCTACTGCGGAGAGGGCGACGGCTGGTGCTTGGGTCGTCGCGGTGACCACTTGCCATGAAGCTGAGATCGGAAGATGAACTTTCGTTGAGTGGAACTAAGATTTCTCACAGACGGCGCCAACTGATGAATCTCTGGATCTCCTTCAGATGTTACCTTCCGTTGATCTGCAGTGAGTGCTGATGGATAGCTGAGATTGAGTTAGAGGGTTGCCTCCTGAAGCGTGCGGATCTCAATGGATTTTATGTGGTTGAGGCCGAGCTACCTGCAAGGAAGTCCCGGGATGGTTGTGCCACCGAGGACCCTCCGACGATCAAGTTAGACGGGGTATTTTGGCAGAGTAACGACTTATTAAGGTAAAATTGGTTTACCTGAGTCGTCTAAGAGAGGGGTTTATATAATGGCAGCCGTAGGCAGGCGGGCACGAGATTCACGCTGGCGGTTACGCCCCTGGCGTTACGCCCGCGTGATAGGCAGGATTCCCCATTAATGACGAGATATGCTCGTTAATGGGAGATCGTGACAGCCTGGAGCGCGGGATCATGGGCTGCGGATATCTTGTGTCTGGCGGGATTCACGGAGCCGTGGCGGAGGAGCCTGTGATCGGTGCTGTGGGTCGGTCGGTGAGACCGAGGAAGCTAAGCTCGGCAGGAGGCTCGGGAATGAGCGGGAGGCCGAGGCATCTTGGATATGCGATAGCTCGGAGGCGAGCTGGAGGGCTGAGAGGACTCAGCGCGTGGGAGGACTCGGAGGCGAGCCGAGGGTTGTTTGTAAGGTGAGTGTAGGAGTGATCTGGAAGGTCACCAAAGGTCGGGAATTTCCTCGGGTCGAAGGCCCGGGGTATGCTTCTACTGTACCGTTCTTGATCCCTTCCCATAAGCTCTGGGACACGTCATCTACCACGTGTCATGATCTGGGGAATCACTAGTATTGAGCCTCATCACAATCCTTTCTCAGGAAGAAGGCAGGGCACATGCAACTAATTAGTTTTCAGCCTGGCTCAGAGTTTCCTGTAAGTTACCAAAAGAGCTTTTGTTCCAATCCTTCAAAGTTTGTTTTAATCTTTTAAGCTTGTGTGCAAACTTGTGAATAGGATCCATATAGAAAATAATATCTTTTCTCCAGCATTTGTCTATGGTATCTTGAAAGCTTTCATGTGTTACCCACATATTCTGAAATCTGAAAGGTTTAGGGAAAGATTGCATTTCAGGACAAAGGTAGGCAACTAGGACATGATCAGAACAACCATTTGGGAGATGGTGTTGTAGGGTGTTTTTCGTCACCTCATTGAGATGGGAATGCGTGCGCGCTTGTCAGACGCATTACAGACTCCCCCTGCCTTAGGTAGGCTGGGGTTTATTGATTGCGGGGATCCAAATCTCCGGCAGCCGCGGACTAAGCTGCCGTTAATTACCCATCGCCTTTGGAGCGAAAGAACCTCCGATTAACAGGTCAAACAGGTCATGCGAACTCAATGTGCAGTGTATACGTGTTGTGTTTTGAAAGGGGGTTTTGGATATATCGGGGACCCCGCAGAGTTTTTACGGGGGTCTCGCTACCCGGATAGCGGGCTGGGGGTCAAGAGGGCTAGCAACCCCCTTGCGGGGTACGGGGTAGCGCCCCGTTAGAAAATTTTTTCTAACGGGGGAGGTATATTTAGTGTGGAGTATATGTGTGTATATGTGTATATACATGTATATATATATATAACGGGGAGAGGGCATCCAAAGGATGTGTGGGAAAAAGCGCTGGCGCTTTGGACGCTAGCGCCTTGAGCACAAGAGCACTAGCGCTTTGAGCACTAGCGCCCCACGTGCCAGGCACGTGGGCGCTAGCATTCTGAGCGCGAGGGCGCTCGAGCGCTAATGCTTTAGGCACTTGCGCTCTGAGAGCAAGAACGCTAGCGCTCTGAGCGCAAGAGCGCTCTGAACGCTAGCGCCCCATGTGCCAGGCACGTGGGTGCTCGAGCGCCGGGGGGGCTAGCGCTTTGGGAGGCGAAAGGGACTCAGTCCCTGCAATGGGAGTTGTACTCGCAGAAAGGAACACTTATTATTTTGTGCGTATATATATGTATATGTATGAGGAGTTAAACACCTAATATATTTTTTTGAGGCTGATGAAAGGGCTTCTCCCCTTGAGCCCTGGATCTTCTCCAAAGTAGGGTTCTTGGAGGTGGGTCACCTTCTTCCTCCTCTATTGGCAGGATCTTGGATGAACAAGAACTTATGAGATTTTTAAAAATCTCTCCTTTTTGAGATACAATAGAAGATCTGAGTTCCCCTTTGTGGGTTTTGTGGTGAAAAACTATTTAGTTTTGAAAAAGAAAGAGTAAAACTCTTGATTTAATCCAAAAGAAAGAAGAAGAAGGTTTTAAAAGCTTGATGAAGGAGAAACTCACAGATCTTGATTCTTTTTGGAGAGAGAAAAAGTTGTTGGGATATTTTCATTGTCCTTGCCTTTATAGGTTATACACTTTACACATAGCCCCTTAGGCTTCACAAAATGGCATTTTGCCTATCCCATGGCTCATGTGTCATTTCTTTTTGCACATAAGCCATAGGCTTTACAAAAATTTGACTTTATGTCCATTTTTCTTATATTTATTCATAAAATAAAATAAAAGAAATACAACAAAATTATTTATTACAAATTTTTTATCTTGGCATTGGAGGAGGCCGGCCGCTTCATGTTCGGGCTCGACCCGGGCATGGGCCCACTTGATCTGGGCTTGGGCCCACTTGATTTGGAGTTGACTTTGATTTTGACTTGGTCAACCGGGGTATAAATTTTAACCCCAACAAATTGCCTCCATCAATAAATTCACACCACACATGTGGGTCGTGTGCATGAAATTGATGGATTTTCTTTCACGTGGAGGCGACTTGATTTGGTTCCCGCTTTTGGGAAGTTGGAACTGCCCTTTTTACTACATGGACGGTCGATTCTGCCCTTTTTGTGACTTGGACGGTCGATGCTGCCATTTTAGCGACGTGGACGGTCGGTTCTGCCCTTTTTGCGACTTGGACGGTCGGTGCTGCCTTTTTTGCGACTCGGACGGTCGGTGCTGCTCTTTTAGCGACTTGGACGGTCGGTTCTGCCCTTTTTGCGACTTGGACGGTCGGTTCTGCCCTTTTAGCGACGTGGACGGTCGGCTCTGCCCTTTTAGCGACGTGGACGGTCGGTGCTGCCCTTTTAGCGACTTGGACGGTCGATTCTGCCCTTTTTGTGACTTGGACGGTCGGTTCTGCCCTTTTAGCGACTTGGACGGTCGGTGCTGCCTTTTTAGCGACTTGGACGGTCGATACTGCCATTTTAGCAACCTGGATGGTCGGTCTGCCCTCTTTACGACTTGGACGGTCGATACTGCCCTTTTAGCGACATAAACGGTCGGTGCTGCCATTTTAGCGACTTGGACGGTCGATGCTGCCCTTTTAGCGACTTGGACGGTCGTGGTTGTCTTGCTGATTTGATGTGAATTGGGTTGACATCAGCATCGCTACACTGGAATATGGTACCAGGAGCGAATCATCATTTGTCATGAGGCGATTTCCCTCATTCCCAGTTTAACGACTTAGGGGTCATCTGTTCCCAGTTTAACGACTTAGAGGTCATCTGTTCCCAGTTTAAAGACTTAGGGGTCTATTGGATTGGATTTTGGGATTTTGGGGTTAGGGTAGGCATCAGCGTTGCTAACACTGAAGCACACGTGCCAGGAGCAATTCAGCATTTGCCTTTTCCTGTTGGGGAGCGATGGCTTAGGAGATAGGTTTAGATCCCTATCACCTAAGGCTTTTCAATTTTATGAGTCGTAAGAGTCTCATAAAAGCATTTTCTCCCTACGAGTCGAAAAGATCTCATAGGTGTACTTTTTCCTTAGAAGTCGTAGGGACTCCCAAGTGTGTTTTTCCTTTGTGAGTCGTAAGGATCCTACGAAGGTTTATTCTCCTCATGTATCTTGAGGACATATGAGTGGGTCTTCCCAGATGGAGCATAATTCCGAGGGCGGAGACCAGCCGCTGGATTGGTGATTGCGGTGGGGCATGGGTATGCTGAGAATTATTTGAGCCCGTGGATTGTATACGGCAATCAATTTGGGGACTAACCGTAGGGCCGGGAGAATTTTGAGAAATTGGATTTTGGTTGGCGTCTGCATCGCTGCACTGGAATATGATATTAGGAGTGACTCATCATTTGCCGTTTGGGGACTTGGAATTTGGATCTTGTTTGGCATCAGTATTGCTGCACTGGAACAATGCCAGGAGCAACTCATCATTTGCCCCGGAAGGACTTGGGATTTTTTTTTTGGGTCGGCATCAGCACCACTAACACTGAAGTGTAACACCAAGAGCGACTCATCATTTTCCATTTCCCGTTGGGGAGCAGTGGCTTAGGAGACAGGTTTAGGTCCCTGTCATCTAAGACTTTTCAATTTTATGAGCCGTAAGGGCCTCATAAAAGCATTTTCTCCTTACGAGTCGAGAGGATCTCGCAGGTGTATGTTCTCCTTAGGAATCATGAGGATTCCTAAATGTGTTGCTCCTTTGTGAGTCGTAAAGATCTCACGCAGGGATTTTCTCCCCACAAGGTCGAGAGGACTTTGCGAGTGTATTTCATCTCTTTTCACGAGTTTGCGCCCTTTCGGGTTTTCACAAACTCGCCGGTAGTCCTGCTGTTTTTACTCACGGAGCCCTTTCGGGTTTTCATCCGTGCCCGTTTTGCTTGTGGACATACCTTTTTTTTGCCGGTGGGACTTTAAAAGTAGTCTCACCGGCGGGATTTGGGAAAGATAGGGGTCGTTTACGCCCGTGAATTGTGTACGGTTTTGCAGGATGTATGATCCAGACCGTAAGGCCGGTGTGCTCAATTCGCCTGCGACTTGGAGTATTCACGCGTAGTATTTCTTAAGATATTGGTCATTGATGGGTGGCATGGGCATTTCTCCCTCGGCACTTATTAGTTGGTAGGATCCTCCATCGAACACTTTCTCGATGATGTATGGTCCTTCCCAGTTTGGCTCGAATTTTCCCTTAGCATGTCGATTGGGGATGATCGGTCTTTTGAGGATCAACACCAATTCACCTTTCTTGAAAGCATGGAGACGGGTCATCTTGTTATAGGATCGTGACATTTGGACTCGGTATAGCTCTAGATTCTGCTGCACCGCGAGCCTCTTTTCTTCGAGGGCGTCAAGCTCTTCCAGCCGAAGGAGCACGTTTTCCTCCTCCGTCAATTCGTGCTGAACGGCTATTCTTAAGATTGGAACTTCGACTTTGAGGTGGAGGACCGCCTCCACTCTGAAGAGCAATGAGTATGGAGTGGACTGAGTTAGAGTACGATGCGTGGTACGATATGTCCACAACGCCTCGTGAAGTTTGAGATTCCAATCTCTTGTTGGCTGAAGCATTTTTCCTCATGAGCTTGCATAGAGTCTTATTGAAGGCTTCGGCTAGCCCATTGGCTCTTGGATTATAGATGGGGGAATATCTCCAGTATATCTTGTGCTGAGTAGCGAATCTTGAGACTTTGAAGCTCTTGAAAGAAGACCCGTTGTCAGAAATGATTCTTCTTGGTGTACCAAAGTGGTATAAAATATTATGCTGGAAGAACGTCGGAATATTTTCTGTCTCGACTTCTTTTAGCGGGACAGGTTCAGCCCATCTGGAGAAATAGTCAGTTGCGGTCAATATGAACCGGTGGCCTCTGGATGACGGAGGATCAATTGGGCCAATAATGTCAGTGCCCCAGACTTCGAAGGGCCACGACGCCACCGTAGGATGCAACGGATTGGGATGCTTGTAAATGAAATCACCGTGAATTTGGAAGATATGACATTTCTTTGCATGCTCTTCGCAATCCCGTATCATGGTGGGCCAGTAATACCCAAGCCGTTTGATTTGAAATCGCATCTTGGGGCCAGATTGGTGAGCACCGCAAACGCCTGAGTGAACTTCTTTCATGACCTTTTGGGCTTCGGCCAATGACAGACACCTGAGCCAGAGTTGGTCATATGACCTGCGGAATAGCGTGTCATTTACAAACACGTATCGGAGAGCTCTCTTCTTCAGCTGAACTTTCGCAGATTTTCCTTCAAGCAGCTTGTCGTATCGGAAGTACTCTATGAAGGATTCCCTCCAATCGGGCTCGTCTTGAACGATCGAAGCTTTTTCGGAAGAACTGCTCTTCTATTCCGCGCTTTCTTCTTCACGCAAAGAGGCTGGAGGAAGAATTTGCCAGCTTCTGACTGTGATCAGAATTTCGTCCATGTCAGGATCAGCTAGCTCTTTAGCTAAGCGAGCGAGTATGTCAGCCTTTCTATTCAACGCCCTACGAACTCTCATCAGCTCAATTTGAGTGAACCGTTTCATGAGTTCCATCACTCGGCTTCTGTACCGAGCTAACTCCGGTTTGTATATCTTATAATCGCCGCTTACTTGGTTGACGACAAGCTGGGAGTCACCGTAAACCCGTAGCCGAAGGATTTCCATTTCTATGGCGAGCTCCAAACCAGCTATCAGAGTTTCATACTCAGCTTCATTATTTGTTCGAGGCTCGGTGAGAGCGAAAGAACATCGTAGGGTTCCCATTGATGGCGTAATGAACACCAATCATATCCCTGCTTTTATCTCCGGGATGCTTGATTTACTGGAGGTCCTTATTGATGAGGCTCCATCGAAGTAGAGCTCCTAACATGGCTCATCTTCCTCGAGGTGCAGCACTTGTTCATCGGCTAACTCACAATTTAGCGGCGACTCTTCCGGTATAGGATGAGCGGCGAGGAAGTCTGCAAGAGCTTATCCTTTTACTGCTTTCTGAGAAGTATAAACTATATCAAACTCAAGTAGCATGACAGCTCATCTTGCCATTCTGCCAGCTAGGCTTGCTTTAGTCATCAAGTGTTTGAGCGGGTCGATCTTAGAGATCAGCATAACCCGATGAGCGAGCAGATAGTGCCTCAGCTTCTTCACAGCAAATATCAGAGTTAGGAATTGCTTTTCGATTGGGGAATAGTTGTGTTCCGCCCCGACTAGAGTTCAACTGAGGTAGTAGAGAGCATTTTCTTTTCCCTCCTCGTTATTCTGGGCAAGGAGCGCACCGAGTGACTCATCTAGCGCGGCAGTGTAGAAAATCAGCGGTTTATTTGAAACGGGAGCGGCCAGCACTGGAGGGTGCAACAAGTATTGTTTGATGCTTTCGAACGCTTCTTGACATTCGGCATCCCAGACAAAAGGAGCGCCTTTCTTCATGAGCTTTAAGAAGGGCCTACATCTCCCCGATAAATTTGAGATAAACCTACGTATATAAGCAAGCTTGCCTTGAAAAGATCTTAGCTGCGTTAGTCTCTTCGGAGGGGGCATCTCTATGATGGCCTTTATCTTGGATGGGTCGACTTCAATCCCTCGATGTCGGACTATGAAGCCCAGGAATTTTCCCGATGACAGGCCAAAAGCGCATTTCAGAGAATTCATTTTCAGATCGTACTCCCTCAGTCTGGTGAGAACGGTCCTAAGATCTTAGATGTGATCGGCCTTGGCTTTAGTCTTGACGACCAGGTCATCAACATAACATTCGACGATCTTATGAATTAGGTCATCAAAGATATTGGTCATTGCCCTTTGATATATAACACCTGCGTTCTTCGGTCCGAACGGCATCACTTTGTAGCAGTATATTCCGATTGGGGTTCGAAATGCTGTGTGCTTCTCATCCTCAGGCGACATCTTGATCTGATTATACCCAGACAAGCCATCCATAAAGGTGAACAGCTCGTAATTTGAGGTGTCATCGACCATCATTTCCATGACCGGTAGCGGGAAGTCGTCTTTAGGACAAGCCTTGTTGAGGTCCCTGAAATCGACACAAACTCGGATCTGCCCATTTTTCTTCTTCACTGGGACTATGCATGCGATCCAATCCGCATATTTCTCTTCCGTGACGAAGCCGGCATCGATGAGCTTCTTGGTTTCCTCGATGACATTTCCTTCTAGTTCCCTTCTCATACTTCGAGGAGCTTGTTTGACTGGCCTAGCATCAGGAGATATAGCCAGTTTATGCACGGCCACTTCAGGGGATAGGCCAGGCATTTCTTTGTATGTCCACGCGAAGCAGTCAACGAACTCATGCAGCAGGGAAATTATCTACTCTTTTATTTCCTCTGACAAGAGTGAGCTGATTTAGGTCGGATTTGGATTATCGGGCGTTCCTAAGTCAATCTCGGTTAACTCGTCAAAGGTTGCGTGTCCGCCGTCTTCGAGCTCTTGAAAAGCTTCTTCTGGCTCGGCTTTCTCGTCATCATCATTTGATTTTTCGCTGGTCTCACCAACATGGATCATGTAGCACGCTTTGAAATCAGGTTGAATGTAGCCTATGCCCCGTCTATCTGGAATTCGTCCATCGATGAGTGCTCGGACCTGGGGCGAATTCCATAACCCTTCATACAACTTTGCTTCGGACTCCGTTTGATATAACCGGCATCCGCACTTTTTGAAATATTCCCGCATCTCGGGTGCATAGTATCTGGGGTTGAGGACGGCTCTTATACCTCTCTCATAGGGAAGGCACGCGACAGACAAATCGTCTAGGTGCACAACAGGATTTGACCCATAAAACAGGATGCCTTTCTGTCCATTTTTCCTTCCGGGAACGTAGAAAGTTTTCAGCTGGTCCACGGTGGATACTGACAATGCATCGAGCTCTTTGCACATCAGCTAGGGGCCCTTCTGCAATTTTGAAGGTCTCTCGTAGTTTTGTTTGTTGCATAGGGGTCCAATCTGCACAGCTGTTGCACGGCAGGTCCTCTTCCTCCGACTCTTCAATGTCGCTGCCAAGATGAGGGCGGACTTTGCTGCTAGATAGGGCCTTAGTAACAGATTCGTCCGTATCGCTACCGAAACGAGGGCGAGTTTTACGGAAGGACGGACTTCCAGCGTCGAACTCATCAGTGTCGCTACCGAAACGCGGGCGCACTTGGGCGTTTTTGCTTTTGAAAGTGATAGCCGGCTCAGATTTGCTTTTGAGTCTTGGGGCCGCTCTATCCTCAGTCAGTTGTAGCTTAGCATTTTGGTGATTCATAAAGTACAGAGAATCTTCATATCGGACTTCATGCACACCGAACGGCTGGATGTCTCCGTCAATACGTCTTTCTTCGCCATTTTTAGTATACTTCATGCATTAATGGAGAGTTGACGGAACGATGCCGTAATCGTGGAGCCACGGCCGTCCCAAGAGAATCTTAGAAGACGTGTCGGCGTCAATCACGTATATCTTAGCTTCAGTTTGCAGATCCCCAAATTTGATTGGCAAAGCTATAGACCCCAGAACTTGCTGGCAGTTTTGATTGAAGCCTTGAATGAAAATCCTTTCCCTTGACAGGTGTCGGACGTCCATTGACAAACTCTTCAGTGTCCGCAAGTTCATGATGTTCACTGAAGACCCCGGATCAACCAATATGCGATTAATCCGATCTCCGTCGCTGTACCCGGTCACGTAAAGCGGCCGATTATGCTCAGCCGTTCCCAGTAGTAAGTCTTCGTCCTTAAATGTGACTGCGGCGGCGTGCAGAGTGTACTGGGTTTCTTTCATATTAATTTCCGCAAAGCGAGCCTGATACCGCTCAGGGTTTTGTAGAGCGTGAATGAGAACATCTCTAAGCTCTTTAGATAGAACCAAGATATCGTAGATGCTAAGGAAAGACGGAAGCTTTCGGAGATGAGCCAAGACATTGTAGTCCACTGAGGAAGGACTTGAGTTTTCATTAGCCGGCTCTCTGCCATCTTCCTCATTAGCCACCTGTTTTTTCTTTCCTTTTGGGGCATTTCCCTGATTTGGCGGTAGAGCCCTGCTGCTTCTGAGCTGGATTTAGTTTGGCCTTAGTGGCTAGCTCTTCGTCCTCTTCGGGAAAACAGAGCTCCTCTTCAGAGTCGCTGCCAAGATGGATGGCGTAGCAGGTCACTACCGGGATCTCTTCATTGGAGTCTTCTTCTAACTCCTCCAGAATTTCAGCCGCTCGTACAGTGAGGAACTCCTTCAATTGAATCAGAGTTCTTTCCTTCTGTTCATATTCTTCGAGGGAATCGATATATTTTTGAATGGTCGATCTCCCTGCAGACTCCTTTTTGCGCCGAGCTGCACTTTTCTTCTTCTTAAGCTTTTTAGATTTTAAGCCTGATGGAGCCTCCTTGGCAGCTGGAAAGGTAGGCTTCTTCTGCCCTTCCCATTCCACCCTGGGCTCTTTCCGAAGTAGCTTTATCTTCTTCTTCGTCTTATTAGATATGTGCGTACTCCACGGAGGCCGTAATGAGTCCATTTCATTTCTTAGGGCAGCGGGTTTAGATGTCTGCTCCCAGAAGGCTTCAATTTCTGTCTGTATAAAGTTGGTGGTTGCAACTTGATTGTTCACCAACACACTTTTGGACAGCTCGATCTCTCCAGCCTTGTACTGCTTCTCAACCCAGTCCTTGAAGATATCGCAATTCTCGATCGCATGGCTCACTACTCGGTGGTACGGGCAATACAGGGGATTGTCGGCCATTTTTGCTTCTTGAGGTCTTTTCGACTCTGGCAATTGTAGACCGTTGCTCAAGGCATCTTTAAATATCTTGCGGACCTTTTCCCTTCTGAAAGAGTAAACCTTGTTCTTTTTCTCTTCTAAGGAAGACCCATCTCCTCCCAGCAATGGCTTTCGAGACCGGTTGGTTTTGGATTCGCCCGCCCTTCGTTTTTCTTCATTATCGGACGCGTTGAAGACATTGGTATTGCCGGAACTCCCGCTTCTACGGTTGTCATCCCGCTTGCTTTTCCAAGTCTTGTCTCTCTGAGAGTCCGGGGTGGACTCTCAGAGAGCGTTCCAGCATTTGGACTTTCTTGGTTAGCTCTTGAAACGTCTTGAGACCTGCTGTACACAAGAATGGGACCATCCAATTGCTGAGGTTCCTAATGAGAAGGCTGACGGACTGGTCCTGCTCTAGCAGCGGTTCGCACTTGACCGTGAGATTACGCCATCGGGCGATAAAATCGATGTTGCTTTCATTCTTCCCCGGCTTGGTCCTCACAAGGTCGGCAATGGAGATTTTATCACTGACACTCATGAACATTTGCCGAAATAGAGACTCCATTTGGGCAAAGGTAATGACGGACCCATCTGGTATCCTCGCGTACCAGTCAAAAGCGACACCGGTCAGACTACTGACAAACTGACGAAGAAGGAGCGCATCATTGCCCCATGTATTTCCGTACGATACTTTGAAGTGGGCGATGTGATGATTTGCATTTCCCGTTCCGTCAAATCTTCCGAACTTAGGAATGACGTAGCCGCTCGGGAACTCGATCAGATCGTACTGTGCGGGATATGGCCGCCCACTACTGCCAATCTCTTTCTGGGCTTCAGCTTCGGCCACCAATGTTTTAACCTTGCTGGTGACCAAATCCATTATCCGATCTTGTGTTAGCGGGATAGTGTTATCTGGGTCCAAGGCGTCCCCCGAAGCGGAATGTGGCCGGTTTTCGTGCGGCTCGACGAATCTTGGACCCAAAGGGACAGGCATCGGCCGCTTCGGATTGTCATCATCCGGCTCATGAGTAGCAATTTGTGCTTGATTGGGAGGCGCTCGAGCAATTTGAGCCGTAAGCTGCATCACAACGTTCGTTAAGTTGTCAATCTTCGAATAGAGCTTGGCCATCTCTTTATCTTTGCTCCTGAGCTGTTTTCGAAGCTCTTGAAGCAGCTCTTGCTCCGCGGTCTTAGGGCGGAAAGTCGGCTCTTCCTCACTGTCCGAGCTTGACTCTGCATGGACCGAGGGGTCTTTCTGCCTATCATCCTCATCGAGAAGGTTTTCTTCATCCAGCAGAGGCGGCTGTTCTCGGGAAGCGGTAACCACATTCAAGCCAGATTGGGCTTGGGATGTGGTGGCCTCATCCTTGCTTTTGTTGCGAAGGTTGTCACTGGGGCGCCCGCCCGCCATATAGACCGTATGGATAATATATCCAGCCGTCTTTTTATTATCGGCGGCTGATTTCACAGATCGCTGTCTTGACCCCCCTGTTTCGGTAGCGGGCAGTCGATTGAAGGCGGCTGGCCTGGCCGGATTCTTGAATGGTGCCGACGCTTCCTTTTTAGTTTTGCCCAGCTGTTTTCGCGCGGCACAGAGCGCCTGATAGACTCTTGAAGAGACGGTGTCGTACTTTTTCTGTTGGGGCTGGGACACGTCCTTTCGTGGCATTGTTCGAACTGCTGTCATCTTGATCCTGGCGGTCATGGCATTTCTCTGAACCCACTTCAGAGGTTCAAAGGAATTGCTGATTTTTATGGCCGACTCAGCCGTCGTCGCAGGATGACTCTGCTCTTGGAACCTCACAAGATTCCACATGGCCGGAGTCTTGGCCCTCTTGTTGGCTCGATACCTGAGCCGCTTCTGCCTTAACTTTTCTGCTTTAAGCACCTGGCAGACTTCGGCTCTTTGGGAAGACACCGTAAACCGGATGATGGAGGATTTTGGAGATACGCTCGATTGTACATTTGTTGGAGTCATCTCCTGAGCTCGTCCGCAACATTTGATGTTGCCCTTTGTACCGGAAGTCTTGCCCCCAGCTGGAGCGCCAGAGAGTCGTTCAGACACCATCTTAAGCTTCGGTTGTGGTGCCTTAGCGATCACAACATTCGGCCTCTCACCCTTTGAGACCGGCTTGGCTACCTGTTTTGCCGGGATTTCTGCCAGATGAGCGATTCCGGCAAGGTAGATGATGATGGAGCCAAACTGACGGGGCAGTTCCTCCCACTGTCGACTGAGGCTTGCGGGGAGAACCACACAAGCATTGACCTTGACCACGTATGAGATCGGGGTCGCGTTGGAAACTGAATTCGTCTTGAGAGACATTGTCGTTGAAAGTTGATTGTTGCACGGAAAAAAAACATTATTTCAGTACATGCAATCGATATGTATATTGATTGAGTTCGCATGAACGTTTAACCCGAAATATGGGAAGAGAGAAAGGTCTCACCGGGCGTGCCAGAATCTGTAGGGTGTTTTTCGTCACCCCATTGAGATGGGAATGCACGTGCGCTTGTCAGGCGCATTACAGACTCCCCCTGCCTTAGGTAGGCTGGGGTTTATTGATTGCGGGGATCCAAATCTCCGGCAGCTGCGGACTAAGCTGCCGTTAATTACCCCTCGCCTTTGGAGCGAGGGAACCTCCGATTAACGGGTCAAACAGGTCATGCGAACTCAATGTGCAGTGTATGTGTGTTGTGTTTTGAAAGGGGGTTTTGAATATATCGGGGGCCCCGCAGAGTTTTTACGGGGGTCCCACTACCCGGATAGCGGGCTGGGGGTCAAGGGGGCTAGCAGCCCCCTTGCGGGGTGCGGGGCAGCGCCCCGTTAGAAATTTTTTTCTAACGGGGGAGGTATATTTAGTGTGGAGTATGTGTGTGTATGTGTGTGTATATATATAAAGGGGAGAGGGCATCCAAAGGATGCGTGGGAAAAAGCGCTGGCGCTTTGGGCGCTGGCGTCTTGAGAGCAAAAGCGCTAGCGCCCCATGTGCCAGGCACGTGGGCGATCTGAGCGCGAGGGCGCTGGCGCTCTGAGCGCGAGCGCCCCACGTGCCAAGCACGTGGACGCTCGAGCGCTAGCGCTAGCGCTAGCACTTCGAGCGGGGGGGAGGGGGGCTAACGCTTTGGGAGGCGAAAAGGACTCGGTCCCTGCAATGGGAGTTGTACTTCCAGAAAGGAACACTTATTATTTTGTGCGTATATATATGTATATGTATGAGGAGTTAAACTCCTAATATATTTTTTTGAGGCTGATGAAGGGGCTTCTCCCCTTGAGCCCTGGATCTTCACCAAAGTAGGATTCTTGGAGATGGATCTCCTTCTTCCTCCTCTGCTGGAAGGATCTTGGATGAACAAGAACTTATGAGATTTTTAAAAATCTCCTCTTTTTGAGATCCAATGGAAGATCTGAGTTCCCTTTGTGGGTCTTATGGTGAAAAACTATTTAGTTTTGGAAAAGAAAGAGTAAAACTGTTGATTTAATGCAAAAGAAAGAAGAACAAGGTTTTAGAATCTTGAAAAAGGAGAAGATCACAGATCTTGATTCTTTTTGGAGAGAAAAAGATATTGGGATATTTTCATTATCCTTGCCTTTATAGACTATACACTTTACACATAACCCCTTGGGCTTCACAAAATGGCATTTTGCCTATCCCATGGCTCATTTGCCATTTCTTTTTTGCACATAAGCCATGGGCTTTACAAAAATTTGGCTTTATGCCCATTTTTCTTACATTTATTCATAAAAGAAAAGAAAAGAAATACAACAAAATTATTTATTACAAAATTTTTATCTTGGCATGGGGGGAGGCCGGCCGCTTCATGTTCGGGCTCGACCCGTGCATGGGCCCACTTGATCTGGGCTTGGGCTCACTTGGCTTGGGGTTGACTTTGATTTTGACTTGGTCAACCGGGGTGTAAATTTTTACCCCAACAGGTGTATTTGACCACCTGGATATTTTGCAATCCAGGTTTGGTTGAGGAGACATCTAACTATTCTTGACCAAACTCTTCTAAACCCCTCATGGGCATTGCACTGAGTGAAAGGGGACCCAGAGCTTCTGTGCAAACTTCTGAAATTTATTTGTTTCTGCTTTGGTTTCTGGTTATTAGCATCCACATGATTGTCTTTTATAGAAGTAGAAGCTTCAATAGTTTGAGAATTCTTTTTACACTGAGCATATTCATGGCCTTGCTTGTGACAATGAGAACAGTATTTGAAATGTTTTTCTAATATAAAAGATTGAGCAAATCTTTTTTTTCTGGTGATGTCTCAATCCAAATCAACCTTGGCATAGTCTTTAAAATATCAAGTTCCACGCATACTCTTGCTCTATCTGTTCTCAATATTATTATCCAGAGCAATCAAATTTCCAATAGGCTTCACTATGGACCGCAACATGCTCAAATTATAGTAATTTGGAGGCTGCTTAAGGAGCACCGCCCAAGCTGGAACTGTACTTGGCTCTATTTTATCTGTATAGAAAGAATTCCATTTGAAAAACCTAAAAGAGTAACCTTGTATGAAGAGTAATATCACCCAACATTTCAAGATATCTGGTGTTTGACATAAAAATCTTCGGGCCGACACGACATATTGAACATGTTAGAATACACGTGATTGTGAACGGATTTCTTGCGTATTCTAGAAGCTCGTCTTTATGTTATTAGACATCCAATCAGGGATGTAATTGATAAATGACTATGTATATATAAAGAGGATAGAGCTAATCCCTGTCTATCCATTTCCATTCCCAAAATATCCTCTGTATTACTTTCACATGGTATCAGAGCCTTAGATCCAAGAATTCCATCACCGCTATTGATCTCCACCGTCTCCAACATCTCCGCCGACGTCTTCATGTCCTCTCCGATCGTGCTACAGTAAACTCGCATCCACTAAAGTGTTTCCAGCGACTGCTACAGTGTTTTCCAGTGACTCAAACCACGGTTTTCATATCTCCTTTCAATTATCTTATGTGAGTTGAATTAAGGTTTTTTATAATAAATTTTTGTACGATTGTGAGCCAAAAACAAGTATGGGGGAGGATTTCACTTTCATTCACTCTTGACCCCTTCTTTATACCATCTTATTGAACTATTCTTTCTATTCTTCAGGTTTTGAGCTTACAGGACAGTATCAGTGAGGACATTGCTGCAAACAAGTTTGGGGGATAGTTTGTATAGATGGTTTGTACGCATCATATGTAAATTTTGCATTGCATAAAAAAATACTAGAAGATTTTGAAAATAAAATTTAGAAAGTGGAAAAAATTATAAAAAAGATAAGAAGAAATTTAAGAAATGCAAAAAAATTATATGTTTTAAAACGAAGCTAGTAATACGTAGTCATGAGCTGTTATCCCAAGGGTTAGTAAGATGAAGAAATTACTAGTCTGCGGAGAGAAATAAGTCTGAAAAATAGTCCCTATTTTTGAGTCCAAATTTCTGAATGTTGACATCGTACTATACGCACTTGCACATATCTTGAAATTTGGGATAGTGGAGAATACCTCGAAATACTCTTGCCTAGAAGTCTCAGTATGAAGTAAAAAAATATAAATTAACAAAATATAAATGATATATAAAATAAATGGTGCAAAAAATGAACACTAATTTTGTAATTAATTAAGGCAATATAAAAAATATAGCGATGGTGCATTATCATCTAGTGTCTTAGACCAACTGGTTTGGGAGTCACTGCTAAACCTTAGGTATTGCAAGACTAGGATATTGCTATTTACGCCTTAATAAGTGAGCACGTTCGGTAATCGGTTAGTTAGTAATTCAAGAAATATTAACGATCACATGAAGAATGTGTGAGCAAATCCCTATAAAATATCACCGACTAAAAAGTACTAAGGAAAGATGGACAAAATATATGATAGTTTGAATTGAATTCTCCAAACGTATAGATGAATTTTACACAGACGTAGGGGTGTATGATCGATATTTGAAAGAAATGTAGGGTGGAAGACTAAAGACGGAGTTTTATTGAGAGATGATGTGATTTCTGACATCTTTTCAAGACCATTAAGATAGAGTTCATGACAACTTAGAAGCTGGTGCAGTTTGAAACTCTTATTTTCAAGTTTTTTCTTTTATATGTTCTTATCTTTGCATGTAATTTTTATTTTATTTTTTTTATTTTGGGATTTTATGAGTGTAATACGCTGAAAACCTTTAGGAGACAACACTCCTCCTACTAACGACACCTAGAGCTTTAAAGGCTTGTTGCACGAGTTAAGGGCAATCGTGTTGCCTATAAAAGTGTGCTAGGTTTTTTCTTTTTCTTTTGAAAATAAAATAGCTTGCTCGAGACGATCAAAGATAAGTTTGGGAGTATTTAATCTGTCAAATTTATTGCACATTTGTATGAACATTTTCCTTATTATTATTAACTACTAAAAAGTGTTAATTGTAATTAAGAACATATGTGAGTTTATTTGTAAAACGATTGTTGTCATATGTTTTTTCATTTATAATTAATATAATTAGGGAAAATATATGCATATCATATTTAAATAAAATATTCATATTAAAATATGCATATCATATCAAATATTCTTAACCATTATTATCAAGAAATCATATCATTTAATTGGTTGGAATAATGTTTCAAATAAAAAAATGCTACTAACAATTGGATTTGAGATATTATGCAGGTATTATAATAGATTAGTTCAGTTCTGAACTATAAGTAGGAGATCCACTGCAAATCGAATCATAAAACCAAATCTGCCGAATATTATGAGCAAATTGAAGAATCTCGCAACGGCAGAGACTAAGAAATATATTTTTATCATAAGGATCTTCAAATATCGAGAAGAAAATACATGAAAAATTTAAAAGCTCAAACCCACCATACGACAGCGGATTCACGGTCAAAGAGGGCTTGGGGCGGCAGAAGCGCGGTCTTATGGTGGCCGTAGGATGTGAAAACTCGGGGTCTTAATCATAATTACTCATATTTATTTATGACGTCTAGGGTTTCACATTTCAGAGTTTAAAAAAGGACCGAGAGTATCTATCATCAAAATCATCGAACTATCTATCCATCGAAAAATCGATTAAGATCTAGTAAGCAAACTAGGGTTTTGTAAATTACTTTTTCAGCGAGCAACTTTTTTAATGCAATAGTTAATCAATAAAGGTAGTCTTTTCTTTTAATTTTGTCGCATTACTTTCCGCATTTACTTACCACATTACTTTCTGCATTTTTAATTTTAATTATGGGTTCCGTTTTTTTCATCTTTCTTCTACTTCGTTGATCTCCATTAGCGAGTAAATTCTTGCTTGTTAGAGTTTGTAGAATAGGTAGAATAATGGATAAAAAATATCATTTAAATTCTTTTTAAAGTTTTAATTTTTATAAATTTTAGCAAAATGAATATTAACCCTCTTATCGGGCGCACTATCAATTTATGATAGTCAAGAACATGATCTGAGTTTCGTTAATAATCGTTTTGTTAAGGGCTTGAGACAAATAGGGATCAATGGAAAGATAAGAGTCGGTAGAGAGAAATCATAATTCTCTTCAAGAACCATAATCCACATTCATCACTATTTTGCTAGTATTAAATAATTAAAAGATAAAAAAGAATTATTTTTTTAACTTCATCCATTAACTATTAAATCCTATAAAGTCTACAAGCCCTTCTATTATAAACTTTTCAAACATTCTTAATAATAAACGATAACAATTCACCTTTCTTCTATCAACTCGTCTAAAACAAGAAAAGCAGTTCACCGTTTACCTGTGGACGACCCGTACTCATCACGGCTAGCTATTTGTGACACCGTCTTGATTGCGGTAATTTAGAACACACATAGACACAACTTTTTCAAACCAATCAGGTATGCAGGTTTAGGCTCGTTTGAAGATATGAGCATTATTTTGAGAGTTGTTGCCTCGATTCCGAGAGTTGCCTCTCAGTGTTGTGATCTCGAGAGCAGTTCCCTCGATCCTAAGAGTTGTTGCCTTAAGGAGTTATTTCCTTTAGATTTTCTTCATTTATGATATGAGATACCCTTTCATTATCATCCCATTTTGTGATGACCTTGCCGTTCCTTCTCGTTATTTTGCAATCGGAGATCATGATTGGTTCTGAAGTTGTAACTTGAGGAGGTTGATTTTTGTTATTATATCGGTGGTTGGATCTTGAAGATCAACTACGATTATTTAGGTTGGATCTTTGAAGATCCATTTCTTGTTATTTGGTTGTTGGAATTGGTGACCTTAATCCACCGCCCACCAGTTGTTCGACGGATTGACTGAGGAGCATCTTTCACATTTGGTGTTTACGAGTAGCAATGATGATATTAGCTGCATCTTCTTCCATTTCCGAAGGACCATCGATAGATGACGAAATATAGAGATTTCGTCTTCTTTTGCTCGCACCCACTTCAGATTTGATTAAGGTAAGAGATAATCATGTATCTTGCCTCTCGTAGACAGATGCTCCATGTCCTTTAGTTATTAAAATAATATATAAACAATTTGGCGTATTAAAATAATACTAACTTGCCGACTACGTGGAGTGTACGGATCGTACGGGAGCATTTTATGCCCCGGATGTGGAGGCACCACCTACAAATAAAGAGTAAATAATAACTATATCAGTAACTTAAAAATAACTATGATTATATATCTATGATATAACATTCAAAATGAATTAATATGAGTGCAACACACCTGTAGGTATGGCAAAGTCAATTCTGAATGACTCGTCTGGGGAGGGTACAGACAGTGTGGCTACATCCACACGTCCGGGGAGATCTAGAGGGGGTATGGACGGGGTGAAATGACACCCCTCTGCAGTAGGATCTACTGCCTATGCAGATCCCCGGGCTGCAGAATCCCTCGGCCGATGCCCCTGCCTCTGCCAGTGCCCCTGGTGCCCCTCACTGCTGATGTCGCCATCATCCCTATATAGAGGTACAATTATTACATATGCATGCAATACAAGTATAGATCGTAGAAAATGTGAAGTCATAATATAACATTAATGATAACCTTTTTCATTTCGTAGACGCATTAGGAATATCTACTTGGATCGCATCATCAATATCATTTTTAAACCCACATAACTTCACACTCAGTCGAAGACAGATAGTCGGAGCACTCTAAGTAATCACATTCTCTCCGGACAATGGGACTGAAGGCCCAAAAAGCTCCTGATGACCATCAAAGTGAGCACTGTCAAACCTATAGGAATGGTTTAGTGGCAGAAAATGCTGATGACTGCAATAACAAACATTTTTTGAAAAATTCAACTGTCTCGATATTGTATCTTGGTGGCAGTAAGGGCGTGCTTTGTAACCATGTGCGAACCAATCTGATAGCATTCCATATGCAGAAAAGTCATTAATTGTCCATATTAAAGCTTCATGCATCGTGAAGGTTGTGTATGTATTTTCATTGTAAGCTTCCATACCATCACTGAATAAATATTTTAACTCATCGTTCAGAGCGCGGAGGTAGACGTCGATATTGTTTTCTGGTGATTTTGGTCCGTCAATAAGAAGATGTATCATAAAGTAAGATTGATACATAACCAATCACAACGACAGATTATAAATCATCATTACAACGGACCATCTGCTGTGTCCTCCATCCATATAGTCGAAAAGGCAGAATCCACCACTAGCCAGTCCGAGCCTGATATTGCGAGGATCGCCACTAAATATTGGGTGCCTCCAATAGAAATCGCTTCATGCCGGCGAATCTCTTAGATGACTCATTCTTCCATCTTCGCTTGGAGTTGCACAATGATGCCAAATCACTTCCTCTGTTGTCTTCTTACACTTGAATAGCCTCTGCAGCTTCTATAATATGGGAAAGTATCGTGCTAACTTGATAGGTATATCTGGCTTTTTATCAGATTATTTCGGGTTATACTTGTCATATCCACAGGTGCGACACTCTTTCAAATCTGAATTCTCTTTCCAGTACAGCACGCAATCTCTAGAACATGCATAAATCTTCTCACGGTTCAGACCCAAATCGGACATCATCTTCTGGGGTTCGTACCAGCTCTCAAAAACGTTATTTTCCGAGGGCATGGAATTTTTCAGGAACTTCAGAAGTATCGTGAATGACCTATTACTCTATCCATTTAGGCACTTAATCTGGAAAATGAGAAAGAACCAAAATAGTGTGGAATACTTTGCATTATCATAAATTTGTCTCCTCGCATTATTCATGAACTTCTCATACTTATCTGCACATTGTTCTTGACTGGAAAGAATGTCTTCTTCGGTAGGATAACTATTATCAGGTGCAGTCGATACCATATCCTCCATTTCCTTTCATGTAAAGAAGTTATATTCTTCTTCTTCCACCGCATTACCGTCTTCTTCTTCCGCCGCATTACCATCTTGTTCTTCTCCTTTCCCGTGAAATAGCCAAGTTGTATAAAGTCTGGTAAAACTATACTTAACGATGTGAAGCTCTACGATTTCTACCTTCTGCCAGAACTTATTCCCACACCTGTCGCACGGACAAAGGATCTTCCGAAACATGATCTTATTATGTTCCCGTACAAATTTAATGAAAGCAGCAACTCTTGAGACAAATTTAGGTTGCACGCATTGTTGTCAATCCATATACATCCAGTTTTTACTTCTGATATACTCATTGGCCATGTTAAACTGTATAACAGATAAAATGTAAGTTTCGCAAATGGAAAAAAGTAGTGAAATTATGGAATCGGTGCTTGAATCGGAGACTGTAGGGCTAGAAAGGCCGAGATATGAAGCGAAAAGGAAGGGGAATTTGGTTTTTGATGGTGACTACATTGAGAAACTAAAAAATGAGATAGTTATCGACAAAGAAGAGAATGAGAAGGGCAAGTTTGTCGTTGAAGAATGGATTCTTCTTCCAAGATAGATGATAAATTATCCAAGTTTTGATTAATAATTTCTTTTAGTTGTAGTGTTGTTAGTATGTATATGCTTTGTGTATATTTGTTTCAATTTATGATTTCGGCTGTCGAGAGTAAAACTTCTATCCCATTAAAAATGTATAAAGCATGCACCCATTCGCTTATGCTTTCATCCGTTTCGAAAAAATTTCGGCAGCACCTCCATGCTGTTCTCCGGATACACTGTAATAGAAAAGATGATCATTTCAATACTGTCAAACAACATTGAAACAAACATCTAATCTATCGCTGTATAAGGAGAATCAGTGGAAATATACCTATGAAATATCACGAAACAAATGAAAAACACAAATGAATGCAGGTGTTTGCTTTATACATTTCTAACTTTTCCACACTAAACAAATCTATCAACTATCATACGATTGAATTTTTTTGTCACATAGACTACGCAACGGTTGTTAGAACCGAACGATATCGTCTGATATTTAACAACCTTCGTATACTTCTATGTCTCGATAAATATCGAATGTATGTTAACCGATAGACGGGAACTAAGTCACGCTTAGATTTTCATATATGATTATTGATGAGAATATGAAAAAGTTCTATATTATCATCGAGTATCATACATACACTTAGTGTAAGATTTAATTTAAATTGGTTTTACATTTATTTTCAATTATAAAGTTTGAAGTTTTTAGTTTAGAGTAAAATTTGTTTCTAACCCAATGTTGGAAACTGATTTATTTTTAAATCCACTAGGATTCAAAATTATCTAAAAACCCAATACACAATAGATATTAAATAGTTTGATACCCAATACATCTAAACCTTGTTATGCTAGGTTATATAAATCAAATTTCTAAATACATACTCTTATCTGTTAAGACTCGTTTCAATAATAAAGGAACCAATACGTTCTAATAGCACTTGAAGTTTTAATATATTCTGAGCAAAAGGAGAATCACTAGATTCAATATCCATCACCATTGCATAAACTCATTACCTCAAATTAAAACAAAAGCAAAATGGACCACAGATCCAAATAACACAAAAGACAAGTTTAAAATCTCATTCCTTTTCTTAAATACTATCCATTTGTAGTTTTCCATTAAAATAGAAAACAAATGAAAATTTGGGTATTAATGCTAGATCAGGTGTGGATTTTATATGGTTATGCGTCCGGAGAGGGAGTTAGAGCTATGGTTCATGAATATGAGTGTCTGCGTGTGTGTGTGTGTGAGAGAGAGAGAGAGAGAGAGAGACGAGGGATGAGAGGCGACGGATCTAGTGTTTTAATTTATTTTTTCAGAGAAATTCAAATTAGGTATATTTTGAATTGAGAGAGATATAGATGACCATAATTTTGGGATCAAAATTTTTATTGATCAAGAATGGAGGAGAAATAACCTAATTAAAATAAAGAGTGAAAATAATATTTTGGGTAGCGAGGCATACGGTTAAAACTCATTTAATATTAACTGCTAAAGGGTAAAAATGTCCAAAACCAATCGTTATGCACGTGAGGAATCTATTTTAGAATATTCTAACAGCATTTTAAGTTGTAATTGTGGTTGAAGAGTAGGATCAGCCATAGAAACTAAGCTGGACCAGTAAAAACAGTTCAAAATGTATCTAAAATGCTGATTGGTGGGAGAAAATTTTCAACTAAACATGTGAAGAAATTTTCAGTAGACCTAAGAGAGTCTCTCCTCACAATGCTTCCGGTTTGTTGCCAGAAAAGACAATAAAAAATTAAAATTATAGTACTGTCGATCATGAAATTTCATTTCTCATGATCAATCACAAACGACTTTCTCACAGTTGGCCAATCCTTTGACAAAACGATATTTCTTAATTTCTGCATGGCGTGAAAAAACAGCCTTCTCTCCTCACTGATTAAAGTTTTTGCTGTATGCATATATGGAATTGGCAAAATGATTACATCATTAACTGCTTTGGATTTTGACTTCACTTCATTAAGCTAAAAGGCCTTAAACTAATAATAACGTTACACTAAAATATATAAATAAAGAGTAAATTACACTGAAATGCCTTAAACTAATAATAATGTGACACTAAAATACTTTGATTGTATATATTAACCTTTTTGCGGAGATATTAAATATCCTTTTTATCAAGTGGAAGAATCGGATAGATGGGACGGCAGTAAATTAAGCAGATCGAGGAGTTTAGAGAAAAATAAAGGACGATGGGTCGGATGTACAGTGGTGGTTGAGGAGAGATAAATGAGACGGTACTCCAAGAAGACAGATACGGGAGCGATGGAGGAGGAAAGTACTCCATGGAGACTAGGCGGAAGAGATGGAGGAGGAAAGGAAGGGGTAGAATCAAAAGGAAATCGATATTTCGATATTTCGATCGATAACTGTTTGCATAATCTAAGTGTTCGATATAGAACTCTACGCGATAACTTAAGCGAACAAGGTGGAACCCATGATCACTATACCATGTTACTTTTAATGAATACCCTGAAATTGGACGGCAAAACGATGCCGTTTCACCCATGAAATGTTACCCTCGATAACCTATTAATCAATTTCAAAATTTCAAATATCCCTTTCTTTTGCTTTACTATAGCGCGTTGCACCTAATTACAGAAACCTTTAATATTAATTGTTAAATCTCTTCATAAATTTACCTACGCACATCAAACTTATAAAATAATAAAGAAATGGTACTTTAATAATTAAGTGTATCCCACTTGTAAAGTAATAATGATGTCGCATTTAATTACGTGCAATGCCTATAAAACAATTTTAGCTTAACAGTTCAGCCAATAATATAAGTTGTTGTCCATCGATGGCATATGAATGAAATTTTAAATAATGTTTAACATGCACGCATCTTAATTTAAAGAGAGGGTAGGTACTAGCTACTATAGTGGGAGGCTTTGCATCTCCTACTAAGGTCGATGCATGACTTTTGTCCTTTGAACAAACTTTTTCCATATGATCCAAATGCATGCATGGTACTTTAATTTTCTCTAAGTCTTTTAGTCATTCTATATCTCAATCAATCTGTTCATGACATCTTATAATTTATTTTTTGGTTGCATCAAAATTTCAAAGTTATAATTAATTATGATAATTAATGCTTCATAAGATTTTTGTTTCTTTCAATTTTCCTTTTTTTCCTTACAAAAAATGTTGCTAACGTCTAGATACCTAGAACCTTAACTCTTGTTTGGTCTAGACATTTGGAAGTCATTAAGCAACTAAATTAGATGGTTAATTGTATAATTCATGTTAATTAAATCTAGGCTAAATGTCACATCACCAATCAATTGTATAATTCATGTTATTTGATGATTTGGAGAGCCTTGAATGGTTTGAGAAGAGGTTGGAGGAGATGAAGAGGGAGGTTAATGAATAAGGGAATGGTCGTAATGTTCCTCTGCATTATGACACCAAGGGGTTTGGATTTTGTTTTTAAATAAAAGTACGATTATATATTATCAAAGAGACCCCTCTTGCTTTATTGTGTGTTAATTACTTCATTAACCTTTTAGGGTGTCTTAATTATAATGTTATTATTTAACAATGTTTTGTTGCAATAATGATTACTTCTTAATTAGTTTTGCAAGTTATTGTGTTTATTGTAAGATATATTCATTTATTTTTGAATGATTTCACTATATTAGAAGGTTGGGTTCAGGTAAATTTGTGAATCAAAGAAACAAGCATCATTAATTTTTGTATAAAAGGGTACAGTTCTCAAGGGTACGTACTTTGTAAGGCCAAATGTCTAAATGTAATATTTTTGGAGATAATTTGTTGAATAATTTTAATATTATTCCTTTCAAGTAATCGTGGATTCCTATTGTAATGATGTGATATTCATTTTTGGTTTTTATAGGGTTTGTATATAAAAATAATAATAAAACATGCATAAAGCTATTATTGTTTTTTAATTTTTTTTTCCTTTAACAAAAAAGCATGGCAAGTAGTCCTACTCACAAAACATTATTAAACCATCACTACTACAATATAGGGTTGTCCCTACGGCTACAGGAATCCATAGGGGACAACTTTTTATTGCCCCTACGGACTAATCCGTAGGTCCCCACGATACCCTACGTTTTAATTTAAAAATATTAAATCGTAATTTATTGTTCGGCCCCACGGAGCCCCAAACAAATGCCCTACGGTTAAATCCGTAGGGGCATATATATGGGTATTTAATAAAAAAAAGGCACAGAACGGAAAAGCCCTCGCCGTTTCCAAAATTCTCTCTCTCACTCTCTCCCACGTCTCGATCAATCGTTCCCGCGCGCGCCTCGATTTTTCGCCTCGTCGCCACCGCCCTCCGCCCGCGGCCCACCACCTTCCTCGATCGTTCCCAAAACTTCCTCGTTGCCACCGCCCACGACTCATCGCCGATTGCGTCGTCGACCACCAGTCTCCTCCGTCGTCTCCTCCACCGCCCGCTACAGGTTAGTAAATCTCAAATTATTTATAATTTTGATGATGTTTGGGCTAGGGTTCAGGGTTCGGGTAGGGGTGAGGGTTAGGGTTAGGCATCGGGTTCAGTTTAGGGTAGGGTTAGGGTTCAGTTGGGGTTGGGATTGGGGTTCGGGTTCGGGTTCGGTTGGGGTTGGGGTTAGGGTTGGGGTTAATTAGTTGGGCTTAGGGTTAGGGTAATTAGGGTTAGAGTTAGGGTTTGGTTCAGGTTTAGGGTTAGAGGCTAGGGTTAATTTGCGTTAATTAGAAGGTAAGGTTAATTTGGGTTAATTAGTGATAATTTGAAAGGGTTATGGTGTTGATTAGGGTTAGTTAGGTTAATTTGGGTAAATTGGGTTAAATTTGGGTTGATTAGGGTTGATTAGGTTAATTTGGGTAAATTGGGTTAAGATTGGGTTGATTAGGAATAATTTGTGTTAGGGTAACGATTATACTTAATTGTGGTTAATTATGTTAATTTGGGTTATTTAGGGTTAGGGTTTAGGGTGTACTAGTTCATTACAGTAGGATACTCGATGATAACGTAAACGTACAACTTTACCGTAAAAGCAAGAAAAATTTACCCTAAATTTGAAATTTTGAACCCTTAATAACGAAACGTAAACGTAAAACCTATTCATGTTAAATATTCAAGTTAAAACCAATATATGATACTCGATTATAATATGAAACTTTCATATTCTCATCGATACTAATATATGAAACTCAAAGCGCCACTTGGTCTTCGTCTATCGGTTAACATACGTTCGATATTCGTCGTGACATAGAACTATACGAAAGTTGTTAAATATCAGACGGTATAGCTCGGTACTAACAACCGTCGTGTAGTCTATATGACGAGAAGATTCAATCGTATGATAACCGATAGATTTGTCCCGTGTGGACAAGTTAGGAATGTATAAAGCAAACACATGCATTCATTTATGTTTTCATTCGTTTCGAAATATTTCGTCGGTACTTTTCCGCTAGTTCTCCGTGTACAAAGATAGATTAGATGTTCATTTCAACGTTGTTTCACAGCTTTGAAATGATTATCTATTCTATTACAGTGTACTCGGAGAACAGCGGGGAGGTGCTGCCGAAATTCACTCGAAACGGTTGAAAACACAAGCGAATGGGTGTCTGCTCTATACATTCTTAATGGGATAGAAGCCTTACCCTCGACAGCCGAAACACACACATACAACACGAATACACAACAAACGCATTATTAGAGAGTGATTCAAGATGTTCAAGTTAAAACCAATATATGATACTTGATGATAATATGAAACTTTTATATTCTCATCGATACTCATATATGAAACTCAAAGCGCCACTTAGTCCCTGTCTATCGGTTAATATACGTTCGATATTCGTCGTGACATAGAACTATACAAAAGTTGTTAAATATCGGACGGTGTAGCTCGGTACTAACAACCGTCGTGTAGTCTATGTGACGACAAGATTCAATCGTATGATAACCGATAAATTTGTCCTGTGTGGACAAGTTAGGAATGTATAAAGCAAACCCCTGCATTCATTTGTGTTTTCATCCATTTCGAGTTATTTCGTCGGTACTTTTCCGTTGGTTCTCCGTGTATGAAGATAGATTAGATGTTTATTTCAACGTTGTTTCACAGTTTTGAAATAATTATCTATTCTATTACAGTGTACTCGGAAAACAGCGGGAAGGTGCTGCCGAAATTTTCTCGAAACGGTTGAAAGCACAAGCGAATGGGTGTCTGCTCTATACATTCTTAATGAGATAGAAGCCTTATCCCCGACAGCCGAAACACACACATACAACACGAATACACAACAAATGTAATACCCAGCCTCTCTTTATACCCAAAATCAGTATTCTAAACTCTAGAATTCTATTTATTCTTATTTACAATTTTATTCATTTTACTATAATTTATTTATTTTATTTATAAATTTATTTCATTCTAGACCCCATTTTCTTCATCAATAAAACCTAAACCCTAGTATGCACTTTTCCTTATCCCCAAGCTCACTCCCTCTTTGATCTTAAAATTTCTTTTTTTTTTTCCCGAGCCCAGAACTCCATTATTTTCTTTGACTTATTCCTTAAACTCCGCCCAGCTCACATCTAATTACACCAATTATTTTTCCCTATTTCCTTAGCCCAGCAGCCCATTACATTTATTTTTTTTTATAAACATATTTTTCCCTTAACCCCGGCCCAGCCTCTGTTCTGTTAATCCTTTTATTTCTTTGGCCCATTCTCGCCGGCCCACTCCCTTAATTCCTTTATTTAATTTCCTTCTTTATTTCTATGGCCCGGCCCACACTCTCTTTTCCATTTCTCCCTCTATTTTCTCTGGCCCGCTTCGCTTCAGCGCCCGCTTCATCGACCCGACCCGCTTCACCCCCCCTTCACTGTTCCTCTTCTTTAAATTTCCAACGGCTCCTTTCCTTCACTCCCGCTCGCGACCGCGTCTTTCGCCTCCGCCGTCGCCCTCGCTCGCGCTACCGTTACTCCCCATGACGCGCGACCACGTCTCCATATCCCTCACTCTCCCGTCTCCCTCTCTTCCCTTTCCCCTCTCCCGACGACTCTCTTCTCTCTATACCCCTGCACACCCTCGCTCGAGCTCCGACTCTCTCGACTACCCAACTTCACCACCATCACCTCCACCGCGATCACCATAGCTGCACTCTCGTCGTCAGCAGCATCACCCCAGTCAACTCCCCTCTCCCTCTCCGATCAAACCCACTGCAGCTCCCCCACGCACCCACCTCCTCTGTCATAGCCACGCCCTCGCCTGATCTGTCGCCGACGTTCACTCCCTTCGTCGTCGACCAGCGCCTCCGGCCACCTCCTTCTCCCTCACTTCCAGCACCCCGAGCTCCCTCCTTCATCCTCCACGAGATCCTCGCTCACCCGAGCCTTCACTCTCTCTTTCTCACTCTGTCTCTCTCTCATCTCAGCTCTCTCTCTCTTTCTCACTCAGCCCCTCTCTCTCATCTCAGCTCTCTCTCTCACTCTCTCACTCTGTGCCCTCTCTCCTCCTCTACTCTCTCAGTCATCTCTCTCACACTCTATCTCTCAGTTTTCTCTCTCTCTCTCTCAATCTCATTTCCCTCTCTCTTTCTCTCTCTAACTCTGTCTCTATCCCCTCTCTGCTACACTCTCTCACTCTCTAACCCTCTCTGCTACTCTCTCTCTAACTCTCTCTGTTAATCTCTCTTCCTCACTACATACTCTCCCTCTCATCTCTCTTTCTGCCCAATCTCTCTCTCTCATTTCTCTCTCTCTCTAGCACTCTCTCCCTCTCCAAATCTCACCGTCTCCCCATTCCCTATCTACCTACACCACCACAAGACATTGGCCGAGCCCGCAAGAGCCAACTCCGACAAGCTCGAGCCAGGATCGAGACTTTTGTCACTGTGGTGCCGTGCCGGAATCGGCGTTGCCGTGCCACGCGTGTGTCGCGTTCGTGCCATTACCACTGCCGTGCATCGACTCGACGTGTCCAGGCAAGTTTTTACTTGCTTACATGCTATGTTACTTAAGTTATAATCGTTAAATGCATAGATTATTAAAGTACAAGTTTAACTAATTATGTGCCTTAACCTGTTCGACGTGTGTTCCCAAAGGAAATCTTTCCCTAATTTGACGGAACTAAACGGTATTGGTTGGCCCGTATAGCTGTGAACTTAGAGTATGAATTTCGCTGCATAATGTGATCGTTAAAGATTAAAACGGCTACCCCCAAGTTTAATTGCAAAACTGAAATTATATTGTACCTGAAAACCGTTAAATTCACCATAAATCATATGCATACGAGAATGGTGCGTTCGAGGGCTCAAATCGAAGCCGACTCGACAAACTTTAACCCTGTATTAGTTTCCAGACATTCCTGTACTTAAACCATGATGAAAATAGGATCGGAGTGCGACTCTGGACTGCAGTCCAGAGCGACTCCAGTTATTGGTAGCTGTTCCGTAATGGGTACCACAGGATTTACTTAACTCTTAGGTTGTGGAACCCCGCTGTTCACTATAGATAAATCTGTTAGCTAGACAACACAATTGATTTCATTCTGTTTCGTTACCGTTCGATATTTAAATTGTAATTTAGAAGATCGGGACACATAACAGTCCCAGCAGAATCAGAATTGACATGTTAATATTAAACAGATTATAACTCCTAACGTACAGACGCGATTGAATATCCGTTTGTTGCGTTGAAAACGTTACTGAAAACCCTAGAATTCATTCAACTGTAGCGTCGCTAAATTATGATCCCAACTGGGGTTAAAATGCGTTGCGAAATGGATTTCTGATTCTGAAACCGGATTTCCAGCCGCGTGCGCTTAAAATGAAATAGTTATAACTAATGATCCTGGAACCCGATTAGCTTGAAACAAAATTCTATGGATGGATAACTGAACTTATTAATTACTACATGTTTATCGTTTCACTAAATTATATACAAATGTTTCATGATAAATCGTGCAAGTGATAGACTGTTGTTTATGACACCTTAATTGTGCTTCCTATACTGTTCATGCATCACATCATACCCATATCATTATAGTGATAACCTAGTGACATCGTGCATTTACCCAGTGTTAGATTTTAGTGGTGATTGTGGCAAGTACGTCAGTGTTCGTGTATCCGTGTTTAAGTGAAAGTAATACGTACTGGTACACAATCAGCGCTCCTATTATTTTATTGCATTGTCGACGTCTGTGAGATGCGTACACGTGTGACTATAAGTGGAATGGGACATTTATGGAAGCGTTGCACGGGTGTCACAGATAAGACACCAGACACTGCCGTTTATCTTAGGTATTAGTCGGGACGTGCTTGATGGAGGTCCTGCCTCCAGTTCTCGCGCAGACTTGTCACGGATCGATTAGTATTTAGGTTGATGGTTAGCGTTTGATGTAGACCATGGGGTGTGGGGTAGTTTAAGTGTGAGTTCAACAGAATCTCGGGAGTCCCATGCCGGCTTATATATTTAGGGAGTTATATGGAGATTTACAGGGTACGTGATATATACACCGTGATATTCTTGTTACATGTTGGGCCCGTGGTCCCTTGCCCTTGGGTTCTACCCTTGGGTGGAGGACACTCGCGAGTGGTTGACTCTCACACTTGGACTGACGATAGCCTTATTGACCTGCATAGTGAGACTTAGAGACTGATAGGGATACTGGCATTTATATTCCTTTTGTACTGTGTTGGCATACGTGACATATTGTTATATTGCTTTACTATTCCACTGCATTGACTACTGTACATTCATATTCATGCTGTCGTTGATTTACTGTTATTCATATTCATTACCACTGTTAGAACTGTCGCTTGATTTCATATATATTATATTGCTATTGTGTCGCTCTGACGACCTGAGTATGCATGCTCAGTGTGAGGAGAAGATTTAGCCTGGATCAGAACTAGACGTGCATCACTGACTTCTTAACTTGCTACTCCGAGTTACTTTCGTTTGTTCCACTTCAGGTCAGTTTATATTATTGTACCTTTCAGTTACTGCATTTCTCATTACCTGCGTATCTTTTACTGTTTACCATGATAAACTAGAAGCCGAAGTGTGACTACGGCAGGACTTTTCCTTGACCGTAGGAGCATGGCTGGCCTTGTCTACCCCTCGTATTCCGTATTTTGGGAAGCGGGGCGTGACAACAAACGCACACACATCACATACACACTAACAACCCTACACTTAAGCAAAATAATAAATTGAATCACATATATATAGAATACAACTCATACATGGGTATCCTCAAATCTAACTTTGATTATCGATAATTTATTCTTTTCAACGACAAACGCACACACAAAGTATATACACGGATTTTCTCCTTTGTCAGTAACCATCCCGTTCTTAGATTTCTCAATATAATCATCATAACCTACAATTTATATGTTATACAGTCTAACATGGCCCATGAGTACGTCAGAGTTAAGGACTGGATGTATGTGGATTGGCGACAATATATGCAACCTAAGTTTGTCGCAGGAGTTGCTGCTTTTATTGAGTTTGCACGCGCACATAATAAGATCGTGATAGAGAAAATTCTCTGCCCGTGTGATAGATGTGGGAATAAGTACTGGCAGAAGGTAGAATTTGTAGAGCTTCATATCGTTAAACATGGTTTTACTAGACTTTATACAACTTGGCTATATCACGGGAAAGGAGAAGAAAACGGTAATGCGGCAGAAGAAGAAGGAGAAGACGATAATGCGGCAGGAGAAGAAGGAGAAGACGGTAATGCGGCAGAAAAAGAAGACGGTAATTTCTTTCCATTAGAAGAAATGAAGGATATGGTAGAGGCTACCCTAGGTGAATTTATTCGTACCGAAAATGACATTTCTTTCGGTCAAGGACCGCGTGCGGATAAGTATGAAATATTCATGAATGATGCGCGAAAACCAATTTATGAGAATGAAAAGTATTCCACCCTCTCATGGTTCGTCCAACTTTTCCAGATTAAGTGCATAAATGGATGAAGCAACAACTCATTCACAATACTTCTTTCGTTCTTGAAAGATTCTATGCCCCCGGGAAATAACGTGCCCGACAGCTGGTACGGAGCCCAGAAGATGATGTCTAATTTGGGTCTGAAGTGTGAGAAGATTCAAGCATGTCCTAAAAATTGTGTGTTGTACCGGAAAGAGAATTCAGATTTGAAAGAGTGTCCAACATGCGGAGAGGCCAGGTATAAACCGAAAAATTCTGATAAGAATCCCGATATACCTGTCAAGATAGCACGATACTTTCCTATAACACAAAAGTTGCAGAGGCTATTCAGGTGCAAGAAAACAGCCGAGCCAATGATTTGGCATCACCGTGCTCCTCCAAGTGAAGATGGAAAAATGAGTCATTCAATAGATTCACCGGTATGGAAGGATTTCGATAGGAGGCACGCAATATTCAGTAGCGACCCTCGCAATGTCAGGCTCGGACTGGCTAGCGATGGCTTCTGCCTATTCAACTATATGGCTGGAAGCCACAGCACATGGCCCGTTGTAATGATAGTTTATAATCTGTCGCCTTGGTTGGCTATGGAACAATCATACTTTATGGTGCCTCTTCTTATCAATAGACCAAATTCACCGGGAAACAATATCGACGTCTATCTTCGACCTCTGATCGAGGAGTTAAAAATTTTATTCATTGATGGTGTAGAGACTTACGATACAAACACAAATACAACATTCATACCGCGTGCGGCTTTAATGTGGACAATTAATGACTTTCCTGAGTATGGAATGCCGTCAGATTGGTCCGTACATAGTCACAAAGTATGTCCTTATTGCCATCAATATACAATATCGAAATTCTTGAATTTTAGCAGGAAGGTTTGTTATTGCGGCCATCGACGTTTCCTGCCTCTAGACCACCCCTACAGGTTAGACGCTGTTCACTTTGATGGTCATCAGGAGCTTTTGGACCTCCAGCCCCATTGTCCGGAGAGGACATGACTGCTTAGTGGGATGGTTACAATAATGTGACCTTCGGGATGATCCGACAAAACAGGTCAAACCACCATTCTGAAACAAGTTAAGCATTTTCTTCGAGCTTCCGTACTGGTCAACAAATTTAGTGCGTCATTGTCTGGACGTCATGCACATAGAGAAGAGAGTATCCGAGCACGTACTCAACTTACTTCTTTGTAAAGACGGGAAATCGAAAGACAACCTCAATACTCGGATAGATCTATAAGACTGGAAAATTAGAAGTGAATTCCATCCTAAACCGGTAGTGGGTAAACCAGGCAAGTTTATACTTCCCAATGCCGCTTATCATATATAACAATCGGAGAAGAAAAGATTTTTACAGGTGTTGCATGATTTGAACGTTCCCACAGGTTTCTCAGGATCATTCAGCAAAAAGATAAAAATTGTGAAAGGCAAGATCGATGGACTGAAAAGTCATGATCACCATGTTATTATGGAACACCTTCTCCCATTAGCCCTCAGGACCTCCCTCCCCGAATCGGTTGGTCTAGTAATCAATGACCTATGTTGTTTTTTCAGAGAATTATGCGCTATAACACTGGATATTGTGACGCTGGATAAACTAGAAAATTCTATTGCGTTGATACTTTGCAAGTTTGAGCGTATTTTCCCACCGTCATTCTTCGATATCATAATACACCTGACGGTTCATCTTGCAACTGAGGCTAAATTAGCCGGACCGGTACAATATCGATGGATGTATCCCGTTGAGAGGTGCGTGGAATTTTTCGTTTCGCGCAATTTGTAACATTATTGTTGTCATGCATGCCCGTATATATTTATTTAACATATTTTTCTTTAGATATCTCTACACTCTTAAAAAGTATATACGCAATAGAAATCAACCAGAGGGTTCTATCATGCAAGCTTATCTTCTAGATGAAGCAACCATATTTTGTTCCCGCTATCTGGACGAGAACATTGAGACGAGACTTAACCGTTCTCGAAAAATTCAGGACGGGTCATATGGTAAACCCGATTATAAGAGGGTAGACACTATGTTTATCAATAAGATATCTCGGTTTATCCTCCATAATAGCGCATGTCTTGAAAAAATTAGAGAGTAAGTTTTTTTTGGATTAATTGTTATATTTGTATTTGTGTGTGTATGGAATGATATAATATTAATGTCATAATTTATTGTCGAGAACAAAATTTATTTTAACGAGATACGTGAGGGGCATCCTGATTGGAACGATGAACGATTGGAAAAATATCATCAGGATAATTTTTGCGATTGGGTTGCAGATCATGTAAATTATTCGAATAACATGTTCTTGCTATTAGTTTTAATCTAAACTTATATCGTTATGTATTTGTCGTAAAATTTGTTTTGTTAGATCCACGATCCGAACTTGTCTGCATCATCAGAGAGTGATTCAAGATGTTTACCTCAGTTTCCTAGTATGGAGTTTGCATATTATAAAGGATTTGGTGTCCTTGGATACAAATTCGAAGTTAAAGACATAGAAACATCTAGAACCACTCAGAATAGTGGGATTGCGACGGTAAAATCGGATGGTGTGATTTACTATGGATACTTAAATTGTATACTCGGTATCCAATATCCCGGACGATCAGAACCCTTTTAAATATTTCAGTGTACTTGGTACGATACACGAACCGATACGGATAAGTGGAGAAGCAATCTCGGGACTTGGAAAGATGAATATGGATTGACCAGTGTGAACACATTTTGATTTTACGGTTAGGAAGATCCGTTTATCTTTCCAAACCAAGCGTTCCAAGTATACTACTCACAGTGTTTGAAGCATCCGGGATGGAGTGTCATATGCCGTTGGAAATTCAGGGATGTTTACGATGTCCCAGAATTCAAGGACAGCGATGAGGATGAAGAAGAGAGAAAACTTAGAGTGCTCCGACCGTCTGTTTTGAAAGACGGGTTGTCTTCGACTGATCATGAAGTTACGTGGGTTAGCAAATATCGATGATGAAATCCAAGTAGATATGTCTAATGCGTCCACGAAACGAAAAAGGTTATCAGTAATGTTATATTATTACTTCACATTTTACGATCTATACATATATAGTATGCATACGTAATGATTGTCTAATGCGTCCACGAACCGTTTTATCTAGATTTGATGATGACGACGGGAACAGCGAGGGGCGGTGGCATAGGCATAGGCAGAGCGGTTCTGCCGTCTGGAGAGCAGCGTAGGGAGCTTCAGAGGGTCGGTCTTGCATCCTGATCGGAGACCCTTTCGGATGCCTCCTTCCATGTGGACTTGGCCGCACCTCCAGGTATATTGCACGCATATTCATTTTGAATGTAATTTTATAGATATACATGCATATTCATGTCAAAATTACTTACATAGTCAATGTTTGATTGTCTAGTTGGTGGTGGTGCGTCCACATCAGGGACAAAGGCCACTCTTACACCTCCAGGTATATTGCACGCATATTCATTTTGAATGGAATATTATAGATATGCATGCATATTCATGTCAAAATTACTTACATAGTCAATGTTTTTCATGTCTAGCTGTTGGTGCGTCCACATCAGGGACAGAGGCCGCTCCCGCACCTCCAGATATGTTTATATATCATATAGTGCATGTATATTGATTTAAAATATTATATTATAAATATACATACATTCTTTTTGCTCTTATGTACTTTCTTCAGGGGCAGAGCCCACCACCGCACCTGCGGGTATGTTTATATATCGTATAGTGTATACATGTTGATTTAGAATGTTATATTATTGATATACGCATTCTTTTGCAATTACTTATATAGCCAATGTTTGATTGTCTGATTATAGACGGTGCGTCCATGTCTGATGCAGGGGGCACTCCCGTCATTTCCATACCCTCCGCTCAGTTTGCAGGTTTGTATGAATAAATATAAATATTTATTCATTTTACATATCCAGTAAGAATAAACATGAACTTTATGTAATTTTATCGATGTTTATTTTCTAGTTGGAGGGGATGTGTCTACGTCCGGGTCACCGACTGTTACTCACCGAAGGAACTATCGCCCCGCTCGTGCTGCTGCCTGGTCCCAGGCTCGTGCTTCTGCCGCCGGAGGTATTTATCACACTTCATTTTTCATTAAACCTTGATTTCTTAATACCACTTTGTCTTAATATTGATTGTCTTGATATTTCTTATAGACGCAGGGTATCCCTATCCCGAAAGGGGGACTCGAGGCCCGAATCAGTCCCACAGGCTGAGGCCCGACAGAGCTAGGGAGAGGTAGCATTCTCCCTCTTCTTTACCCATGATTATCGCTATACCGGCGATTATGCCGAGAGGTTCGGCCGGTATATGGGGGATGAGAGCCGCCTCATGAAGAAGTATCCACTTCACGTTGAATGGGGCGACCAGCACCGGCGCTCATTCGCCCTCTTTTGGGATCAGACTCGGGTATTAATATATATTTTCATTTGATTTATCCAATGTATTTATTATTAACACTTGCAATTTAATAACATTGTTTTTTTATTTGCAGTTGGATTACGATTTTTAGCCTGTACCCGATCCTGATCACCCTGGGAGGGTGCTCGATCTTCACACTCTGTACCATAGCCTGATGAAGAACATGCAATCGAAGGTCTACAATAGGAACGAGCTGAAGACCGACTGCTATTCCCTGTGGATGGCGACCCCCGAGGCAGAGAGAGCGGCCCTCTTACATACTCCGGTCTTTGCGAGAGTCGACGTAGATACATGGCCTCTATTGTGCCAATATTTCGAATCTCAGCGCAAACATGTATGTATTTTAAATGTAATTCATTATTTAGTATATAATTTTATTTTTTTGTGTTGCCTAATTAGAAAACTAAATTTGAATGTGTTGGGCAGAAACAGGCGGATCAAAATAAAAAAAAGAGGAAGTCGCCGAAGAGGGGTCATCCCACTTATACATGTGGCTCGAGGAATATTACTCGTGTCATGGAGGCATCAGTAAATTACAATAGATCTACTGTGATATAATGTAATATTAAGAGTTATTTTATAATATATGTAAATTTTTTGCGAATTGCAGAGAGCTCAGACCCTGGCGCAGGGTGGTATACCGAGCGTGCTGTCCGTGTATCTTGCCGTCCACGGCACCTCGACAGTGGTGCAACGGTAGTTGTACAGTTCAGATTCATTTGTATATTTGTTATTGTGGGACGAGCGTCCGACATATGGACAGCCGTCTCTGCCAGATTGTATATTTTTTTATTAAGGCACGACCGGTTTGAGGTCGATGTCGCCATTATATATATACTTTTATTTTCTGCACTAGGTTTACCCCACGGTGGAGTGCACGAATAGCCGGATTCTAAAGAGCAATGGGCCCGCATCTCATGGCGTTGAGACGGAGGGGGCCTTACTCTAGAATTGGCGGGCTATTCACCGCACTCGTAGGGGGTATAGGATGACTCACGAAGGAGTGCTCAAGTTACCGGATTCCGTGAAATGCTAGATGGCCCATTCACTTTGTTAATTGGGTTGCCTCACTTCTGAGATTGGCGGGTAACTTGCCGCGCTCGTAGGGGTCCAGGTTTCATTGCACGGGCTATCCACACGACCGAAAACGTCGGGTCTCATTTGTGGCTCAAATGAAATCTGAGGCTCCAAGATTATCCACCATTCTGTGTTGCTTATTGATGTTCTGTGATGTTACTTATATCATGCCTGAGACGAATGTTATATATATATATATATATATATATATATATATATACACACACACACTAGTAGATGTTGTATATGTTTTGCATCCGCGCTGGTCCAGCCCCCGCTCTGCTATTAGTTTAGTAACCTAACGGTGCATGACGGGGCCCCGTGACGAATGCGGATGTACGTACATTGTATTTTCGTTTAACCAATCTTAATCTTTAAATTTACCATTCAAACCTTCATAACTATGATTGCGATTTAAGCAAAATGAATTTGATATAGGGAATATATTATAAAACTGAAAACATTTGCACAAATTAAGACAGGTAAACGAAATTCTAAAATCCCGTTCAACCCCGTTATATTAGTTTTACTAAAATAAAGTTAGTAATTCACCAAAACGGGTACTAATTTTTTCTGGTAGATTTTCGCAATTTACAATGGTTTCGGTGGTTCAGTGAAAAATTGTTAAAAGCTTTCTATTATAGATAACCTTATTTCACTAGGCTACATATTATAACTTTTATACTATTATTTTCATTCATCAACCTCCTAAAAAGTCATTCCAATAATCACACTTCAGCACAGATTGAACATAACATCATATATATGTCATCATCAAACATGCGTGGAGAGCACATGATTTTTTGCTTCGCGTTCCCTCTTTTACGGAGTTACTATGGTTCCAATTCCTTGAGGAAATCCGCATGGTCGACCAAAATCTTAAGCAGTAAATTTCTGATCAAGGAAAGTACATCTGAAAATACATAAAACTTAAGGCAAAAATAGTTGAGTAACTCTAGCAAATCATGGCCTAAATTTATGTAAACTGAACTATACCTGATTTCGAAACCAACTAAACTTATAAAATTGCATGATCACACCATAAAATTTCACATCAGTGAGATCCCTAAGTAAATTTATAGAGTGCTTATTTGCACATTTTCTTCCTCCTCGTGAAACCCGAATATAATCTAGATTCTTTCCTTTTATTTCTCGCATATTTATGGTATTATAATGTAATATATATAAAAGCTTATGGTAGCAGGTTAGAAATCAGGTATGATACAATTACACAAGACTCTTCCTCAGAACTTGTACATTAAGGGCTATAATATAATATAAACACACGTATGAATAGGACTTACAAGTTTCAGCCATCCTGAACGAGAATTAAACTGATGGTGCCCAATTAATTCATCATCGAATTCGCCAGCAATGCTATACTCAGAAGGCAGACAACAATTGCAGGTCTCACTTAAATCCAACAAATCTTACATGTACAATAATGCTGCATACGTGCGAATTCAAATTTGAGTAACTTCTTCTTCTAGTATGGTACTTATGCAAATTTTATTTTTTGGAAATCTAAAGGAATACATAAACAGCAACGAAAACAAAGGCACCTGTAGGCTTCGCAGTACCTGATGAGCCGCCAGAATCCAAAATTTTAGCTTCGGTATATTCAGGATCATCAGTTTTTGCCTAAGTGTTTTATGAAAAATCTTTGGAAATCCAAAGAAAGTAGGTAAGCAAATAGAGAGAGACTAGAATATACTTATAGTACTAAACAAAACACGCTGGATTAATTCGTGTAGGCTGCCATAATTCATACATATACCGATTTCTATTACTAAACCATCAGAGAAAGAAGAGTATTGAACACAAAATAAAAATTTCCTAGCTTTGTTACTCTGATAAGACAATTTATCAAAATAAAGTACGATAACAGTGACACCCCAATTCACCACATGCAATGCCGTCAGCAACTCATCATTTTATAGGCTACAAATTGGAACACCCTATTGAATTAGGATACATTGTTGCTTTGTATAAGAATGAGCAGGAAATTTGGTTCTATGAGTGGTGCTTTATTCCAAGGCAGCCTTATCGTACGCTTTCTCTGAATCAATAAATATCATATGCAAGTCTTTTCTCCTCTCTCGAAAATGCTCGACAAGTTGACGAAGCAAATGAATAGCATCTGTCGTCGATCGTCCAGGCATGAACCCAAACTGGTTCTCTGTTATCTTAATATCCTTTCTTAGCTTGTGTTCAATCACTCTCTCCCAAAGTTTCATGGTGTGACACATAAGTTTTATTCTACGGTAATTTGAGCAACTTTAAATGTCGGCCTTGTTCTTGTAGATGGTACAAGGATACTTTTACTCCATTCATTTGGCATCTTTTTTGTCTGTCAAATCTTATTAAACAGATCTGTCAGCCATTTAACGCATATTTCTCCTAAGTATCTCCAAACCTCGATAGGAATTCCGTCAGGACCAACCGCTTTTCTTAAACCCATTCTGTTCAAAACTTCTTTAATCTCAGGTAGTCTTATTTTACGTATGAAATCACGGTTTATATCTTGAGATTGAATGACAAATCCATCCAAATTCTTAGTAAAGCTCTCATTGAACAATTTGTCAAAATAATCTCTCCACCTTTTCTTGATATCTTCATCTCGAACTAAAACCTTCTGATTTTCATTTTTGACACATTTCACCGCACATAAATCTCTGGTCTTCCTTTTCCGCATCCGAGCAATCCGGTATATATTATTTTCAGCCTCTTTAGTGTCTAATTTCTCGTACACCTCTTTGTAGACCTTAGATTTAGTTTCCCAAACAGCTTTCTTAACTTCCTTTTTAGCCAATTTATACTTCTCAAATTTCTCTACATCTCTACTTTTCTTCAAATCTTTATAAGAATCCCTTTTAATTTTAATAGCAGTATGTACTTCTTTATTCCACCATGATGTGTCCTTAGATGGTAGGGCACCATCTTTTGACTCACCAAGTAGATCTCTTGCTGCCCTCTCGATACAACTAGCCATTTTGTTCCATATTCTGTCTGAATCATTTTCCAACTGTCAATCCGCTTCTTGGACTATACGATCTATAAAAACCTTTTGGTTACCTTCTTTCAATCGCAACCATTTAATTCTAGGCTTTACCTTACGTCTAATCTTTCTAGGTCCTTTTCTAAATCGAAAATCTAGAACTAAAAATCTATGTTGAGTGGTTACACTCTCACCTGACACTACCTTACAGTCGATACGGCAACATCTATCTATTCTTCAAGTCAAAAAAAAGTCTATTTGACTAGCACTTGATCCGCTACTAAAAATGATAAGGTGGGACTCTTTTTTCCTAAACCGGGTGTTTGCTAAGATCAAGTGTTTGCTAAGATCAAGTCATAAGATAAGGCAAAATCTAGAATCGAGCCACCTACTTCATTTCTTTGTCCAAAACCAAAACCTCCATGGATGGTATCAAACCCACTACGACTAGTACCTACATGTCCATTGAGATCACCACCAATAAAAAAGTCTATTTGTCGCGATGAATTAAGAAAACGCCCATCTATGTTGGTAGTGGAATTAACATGCCCAATAATCTTTGGAATTTTAAGGGTTATTTTTTGCGCTAAAAATTGCTAATATCCATAGAGGCTAAAGAATTTTGCTTCTAACTAATGACTAAGCCATAATTTGGTGCTTATACGAAAACTTTGAAGATACAGAGGATATATATATATATATATATATATATATATATATATATATCAGATGCTAAAATATAATTTGTAACTGCACGAACAACAACAATCACTGGCTTTATAGCTGATGAGCAGCCAGAACACAAACATATGCCAATTCCATTACTAGATTATCAGAGAAAATATTAGTATTGAACAAAAGATAATTCTTTCCGACGTTCCCTAGTTAAAACTTAATATGGATACGATTCAACCGGACACCTTATGTTATAAGCTAGCAAATAAAAGTTGCTGCACCCAATATACCGCATGCAATACAGCCATCACTCGTTATTTCCTGAGCTACTTGTAGCCAATCCATTTTGGTTCTTTTGAATGGGGAAAAGTCAAAAACCAACTATGAGAATAACGAAACCAATGTTAATGTAAGCAACGAAAATGAATGGTTTGTTACCTGATGAAAAGCGAAAGTCTGCATGCCTGGCATTTTCAGAGTTTTGACACCAGTTCAGGTTGTTCATGGTGGTGACTAGTCTCTCTCTTTCGTGTAGCTCATAACTATTGGAGGGCTGAGAACTGCTAGCTACTTGTATAGGCGTTGAGGAAGCAAAGGCCAAGGTAGGCTGGTGCTGATATTCCATAAAGTTCTGTTGTATTTGTGATGCGGAATGATTGGCGGATGTATATTCTGGCATATAAGAGGACTCAATTGTAATTTTCGGTATAAATTGCAAATAATTATAGATGCTTTATATTTTGTTTCTAACTAACACATGGTAAATTTAAAACTTGGTGCTTCTGCAAATTTTTTGGAAATTCAAGAAATGTAGATATGCATATAACGACTAGAATATATTTGTAGTGTTAGCAACTAAAAACACTGGGTTATTTCCTGTAGGCTTCCAGATTCCACAATATGCCACCTGTAATGCTAATTATTAGAGAAAGAAAAGATTGAGCGGAAAAAGGATTTCAAACATTTCTTAGACTTTGCTAATCAACAGACAGTTTATGCAAATAAAATACAAGCCCCTTGTAAGTTTTGCTATTGGCCTAACAAATAGAAACCACAACACCCCAACTTACCAAATTCAATACAGTCAGTAACTCATTGTCTTCTGGGCTGCAAATCGGAATGTCTTGACTAAAATTGTTATCTTACCTAAGTGATGCTACTTAAGAAAAACTAACGATGAGAATAACAAAAACCAACGGTAATGTAAGCAACGAAAATCAATGGTTTGTTACCTGATGAAAAGCGAGAGTCTACATGCCTGGCATTTTCAGAGCTTTGATACCGGTTCAGGTTGTTCATGGTGGTGAGCATTCTATCTCTTTCGTGTGCCTCATAACTACAGAAAGGCTGAGAACTGCTAGCTTCTTGTATATGCATTGAGGGGGCAAAGGCCGAGGTAGGTTGGTGCTGATATCCCATAAAGGTCGGTTGTATTTGTGGCGCAGAACGATTAGCGCATGTATAATCTGGCAGAATCAATCGTAATTTTTGCGATTCAAGTTGCAAGTAATTATAGATGCTTGATATTTTGTTTCTAACTAACCCTTGGTACATTTAAAACTCTGTGATTATGCAAAATCTCTGGAAATTCAAAGAACGTAGATAATGCAAATAACTATAACAACTAGAATATACTTATCCTGTTAGCCACAAAAAACACTGGGTTATTTCCTGTATACATATGCCACTTATATCACTAAATTATTAGAGAAAGAAAAAGTATTGAGCGGAAAAAGGGTTTCAAGCATTTTTCCTAGCTTTGCTAATCAATAAGACAATTTATCCAAATAAAATACAATCCCCTTGTAAGTTATGTTATTGACCTAGCAAATAGAATTTGCGACACCCCAATTTATCACATTCAATACAGCCAGCAACTCGTTATTTTCTGGGCTGCAAATCGGGATGCCCTGACTAAAATTGTTAGCTTACGTAAGTGATGCTACTTAAGAAAAACTAACGATGAGAATTACGAAAACCAATGGTAATGTAAGCAAGGAAAATCAATGGTTTGTTACCTGGTGAAAAGCGAGAGTCTACATGCCTGGCATTTTCAGAGCCTTGATACCAGTTCAGGCCGTTCATGGTGGTGAGCATTCTATCTCTTTCGTGTGCCTCATAACTATAGAAAGGCTCAGAACTGCTAGCTTCTTGTATATGCATTGAGGGGGCAAAGGCCGAGGCTGGGTGGTGCTGATATCCCATAAAGTTCGATTGTGTTTGTGGCGCAGAATGATTGGTGGATGTATAATCTGGCATATAGGGGGAATCAATCGTAATTTTCGGAATACATAATGCACATGATCATAGAGGCTAACCATTTTTACTTCTGACTAACCCATACTACCTTTTGAAACTAAAGTGTTTTATGCAAAATCTTTGGAAATCCAAAGAAAGTAGATAAGCAAATTGAGAGAGACTAGAATATACTTATAGTACTAAACAAAACACGCTGGATTAATTCGTGTAGGCTGCCAAAATCCATACATATACCGATTTCTATTACTAAACCATCAGAGATAGAAGAGTATTGAACACAAAATAAAATTTCCTAGCTTTGCTAGTCCGATAAGACAATTTATCAAAATAAAGTACGATAACAGTGACACCCCAATTCACCACATGCAATGCCGTCAGCAACTCATCATTTTATAGGCTACAAATTGGAACACCCTATTGAATTAGGATACATTGTTGCTTTGTATAAGAATGAGAAGGAAATTTGGTTCTATGAGTGGTGCTTTATTCCAGGGCAACCCGAACAAACAATAGTGAGCAGTGGTTGAGGTCCAGAACTCATTTGAGCGACTGCGATCTCAGATTTTTTCTTGGTTTGTCTTGCATGAAGATTTCTACTTTTCATAATAAAACCATTGTTATGGCTTTAGTTTTGTTTCTCACGTTGTGGATGTTGAATATGGTGTTAGAGAAGTAGCAGATGTTACTAAGGTGTCTAACACCATTTATGTCAAAGCAAAACACCATAATTTACCACATGGTTTTCTGGACTACAAATTGCAACAGACGCCTTTATGAACTGTTAGTTTAACATAAATGATGGTGCTTATACACTTTACCTATAGTCACCTGCTAGGCATAATTGGGTTCTTGTAGAAACCTGGTATGCTTATCTTCAATCATTTTAGAGCTTAGAAGTCAGTTCGGTTAAAATGTTCGCGATCATTCTATCTCTCTCATACGGCTCGTTTATATAAAAAGACATCAAGGGTGCAACAGCAGAGGCATGCTGGGGCTGATATCCGATTTTTTTCAGTGTTCCAGGCAAAAGTTGGAATCTCGGGATTTCAGATTGAGCAGGTCCAAGACAGCATATATGCATTGCAAATTTAGCAAATAGAGAAGTCGAGACCATATTAGTATAACACTGGAAGGGCAAGAGATATCACCAAGCGATCGGTTTAGATATCTAGGTTCCATCATCCAAAAAGATGAGGAGATCGATAGCGATATTAATCAAAGAATTCAAGCTAGTTGGTGGAAATGGAGGAGCGCAACAAAGATTTTATGCGATTGTAACTTTCCGTTAAAGTTGAAAAGGAAGTTTTATCGGAGCGCTATTCGGACTGCCTTATTATATGGTACAAAATGCTGGACTCCTAAGAAGCATCATACACACAGGATGCACATAGCAGAAATGCGCATGCTTCGTTGAATGTTTGGTAACACTAGAAAAGATAAGGTACGAAATGAGGATATTCGTGCAAAAGTTGTTGTAGCACATGTGGAGAAGAAGATGCGGGAAAACCGGCTAAGATAGTTTGGTCATATGCGACGCAGACCTATGAAAGCACCGATTCGATGAATGGATACTATTGATATAGGCAATGTCAAAAGGGCGAAAAGGAGACCGAAGAAAACATGAATAGAGGTGATACGAAAAAGATATGGTTGCCTAAGGCCTCAATGAAAGTATATTGTTCAATAGGAGTGAGTGGAGGCGGAGGATTCATGTGATGGACCTGACGTGATTCTCATGTTGGTTCATGTAGCCTACCCCATATGCTTGGGATAAAAGGATCAGTTGTTGTAGTGTTCCAGGCAAAGAACAATTGGAAGTAATCATAGAAGCTTAAGAATTTCACTACTAACGGATCCACAGAAAGTCCAAAACTAGATGTGGATGCAAAATAATTAAAAAATCAAAGGAGATAGATTAGAAAATAATCATGGAGGTTAAGCTATAATTACCATTTAAACGATGATCATTGCAAGTATTCTTCCTACTGAACCAGAAGTCTCTGATGTCTTCGTTAGTCCTACCAGGTAACTAATACACAGCAACAACATTGCAGACTTTTCTATCAAATGGAAAAAGGAAAACCAACTTATATATGTGTAAAAGAAAAGCACAGATAGGGACGTATTTTACATGTAATTCCAACAAAAATTAAAGTTGCATTTTTTAAAATTCTAAAGTGAACATATGCATTGAATAATAACACGAAGGCCTCATTTGGCAACAAGGTTACAGTCTCCGGACCATTGTTTTGTAGGTTCGAGGCAAAAGTCCAAAATTGTAAGCAGGGAACGTTTGGCACGGAGTTTCACAAACCGCGGTCAAGAAGTTTCGATGGCTCAAAACCCTATTCTTTCTAAATTCCAAAATGATTGGAGCTTCGCAAATTTCTAGTTGCTATCTTTTTTAAACCCTATTTTTAAAATGAAACCTTGGTCGCAAGACTGTAGCTAAACAGCCCTAAACTTCGCTACTGCTGCTGCCATCCAAAGAGGTGTCATACAAGCCATTTCGACATGTCAACCTGTAGATTCAAGCCCCGAATATGCGGAAGCTATAGCTATCAAAATGGGTATTTTGATGGGTCTTCAAATATCCGATTCAAGCATTATTGTGGAAAGCGATGCAAAGAAAATGGTTTCTTGGATAAATGGGGAATGCTTACATCCACATTGAAGAGTTGCGCATGTAGTTAATGACTGCAGGACTTTAATTGCAAATTCTAATATTAGAATATGCTATGCACCTAGAGTGCAAAATAAGGCTGCACACAACATCGCAAAACATGCCGCTGCAAATTTATTTTTTGGTTCTTGGTTGTATCCGAAATTTCCTTCCACCCTCATGGGTGAGCTTTGTATCCAACAAAACTTCAGTTTAATTTAAGTGCTATGGCATTTCTTACACCCAAAAAGGGAAAGAAAAACTCCCCTATACTTTGCAAAACCACATTTTCTAGGAAATCGCGGTTTTGCATGTATGCAAACCGCAGTTCCGTTCGAACTTAAACCAAACCGGGGTTTCCGAAACCTTGATGCCAAACTGTTCCTAACTGAAGCGAAACAGAGGTTTCATCGTTGACAAGACCTAAGAATTTGGTACTTTCTATTAACCTGCATCGTACTCAACATATGCTAGTTACTGTAGAAAATCATGCAAGGCATCCATTAATCACCCAACACTGAAAACGAAAAAAGAGCTCTTATAGTCTTTATTTAAACGGATTTGTTTGGAAATTTGTAAATCCATAAAGGAGCTAGCAAAAAAAAAACCCAAATTCTAACATCACATGGGTGTTGGGCTCCAATTTCATTTCTTGATCTTCCCAAACTTTAGCGAAAACCCCCAAATTCTGACATCAGATGGGCTCTTGGCTCCACTTCCATTTCTTGATTTCTCCCAAAGGTAACAAAATTCGAACTTTAGGGGAAAATCAAGCCCTAATTTCTTGAACCTTTATTCACTTAAAAAATCAAGCCCTGATTTCATTTTTGTCTTGACAATTTCTTGATTCTAAACTGAAACCCTACACGAAACCCTAACTAAGAGATCAACAAAATAAAAAAGGAAAGGAAACCAAAATGAATTTAAGAAATCACCCACATGTTTGGCTATCTTAGCCCATTTGTTTCCGTAATCTTTCTGCAGCCTCATGATTTCATCGGCTTCTTCTCTGGTGATGCGTTCTTTCTTGAGGCCAGGTCGAAGAATGTTGAGATATCGACGCCTGCAGCTTTGACGAATGCGATTGAGGCCGGAATTCTTGACCACCAGATGCCAATTGTTGGCCCCATACTTCTTGACGAAAGCCAGGAGCTTGGCATCCTCGTCCATGGACCAAGGCCCACATTTGATGTTGTCGGAGTTGGATCCGCCGCCGTCTTCTTCAAGAGCGGCGGTTGCGAAGATCAGAAGGAGGAGGAAGAAGAAGAAGAAGCAAGAAAAGAGAAGGCTTTGCTTGGCCATTGATGGAATGCTCTGATTTTATTTTTTTTGAATATTTTGGAAGAGGGAAGGGAGAAGTGGGGATTTTTGCGCTGTCAGCGCAAAACCATCTTGCTGTTAAGTACATTTTTAAACCAAAATTTTATCAATGTTTAAAACCTCGGTATCGGGTCTGTATGAGAGTCATAGTTAAAATGGAAATCGACAATCTTGACCGTATTGGTCATAGCGGATTGAATTATCAAGACTTTGCTTCGCCATTGATGTAATGGTCTAGTTTTTGTATCTTGGAAGAGGGAATGGAGAAGCATGGATTTTCGGGCTTCATTTTTAGTGTTATTTACCCTCTAAAAGAAAGTTTGACCCGTTTATGAAAAACCTTTCGTGGTTATTGTTGCTAGAAAAAAAACCATTGTTGGAGTATGCGCTGTTAGAGAAAACTATCTTTCCATTAAGTATCTTATTAATTTGACAATTCTACCAAGCTTTAAAATCTCGTTATCGGAATAGGTATCGGGATTGGTATCGGGATTGGTATCGAAGGGTCATTTTTGGGATCGGAATCGACAATCTCCGTGGTATTGGTCAAATTGGATTGAAATATCGATTTTATTAAGAAAAGAGTTTCTTAAGAGTTAGGAAAATTTTGAAATAAATAATTAGTCAAATTATTTTTTAATTAATGAAGTATAAAGTAGTTTTAATGATTTCAAACTACACCTATTAGTAATTCCAATAACCATTAATGTTGCCACCAGCATAGCTCGGTTGGTCATACCACTTTCTCTTTTGGGGAGTGTGTGGGGATCAATTACCAGGAGGCACATAATTTAACACGTTCGGCACAAATCCATGGGACCTAGGTGCGTGGGTGCATGTGATGTGTCCGTGGATTTGGCTTACAAGCCAGTTTCGAAAAGAAAAATATTGGATGGTAACGGTCTCAGAACTCGGATGGTCATTTTTCAGGATCAGGATCAGGATCGGCCATCTCATATCGAAACGGTCGATATTTCAACCATGAAATCTATCCTGTATTTTTAGCTACTCAAAAATGAGATATTCACCAAAAACCAAACTGAAAGTTTGAAAGTTAATGAAACACTTTGAAATATGTGCAGTGTTAACGAAGAAATGCATGTAGTGCATATTTGGGGAGTTTTTCACTCACTGAAAAACCACGTGGTGGTTTCTCATAATGTCACGCCCCGCTTTCCAGTATACGGGCAGAGGACGTGACGAAACCGCTACGTATTTACTCTGAGGCAAATACGCTAAGCGTATCTAAGCAATATAAATATAAAGCACAAGAGACAAAAGACAGTAGGTATAACTGAACAGTAATTTTATTTATTAACATTCTTTTGTACAATACATGGAAAAGTAAATACATCTGAATAAAAGCAATGCCTAAATAATGGCATAACATAAAAGGAAATACAGAATGTAAAAGAAAAGTATAAGTGAAACTACAGCTCTGGATCTTCAGTAAACTGGTCAAAGTCTTCGGCGCTGGGCTTGATCTCTAGAAGGAACGAATCACCCGACAACATTCCAAAGAAGAATGAGAAGGAATGTCGTCAGCGAACAATCGCTGTTACTAATGCCCCAGCCGTGTTCATGGATTTAATGAACCGAGTTTTCTCTCAATACCTTGATCAGTTTGTCATAGTTTTCATCGATGACATTCTTGTGTACTCCAAAAGCAAGGAGGAGGATGCTGAGCATCTGAGGATCGTGTTGTAGATACTGAGACAGGAAAAGCTATACGCCAAGCTTAGTAAATGCGAATTTTGGCTTGAACAAGTTCAATTTTTGGGCCACATCGTTTCTGGAGATGGTATTTCAGTAGATCCGGCGAAGATTGAAGCAGTAAAGGATTGGCCAGCACCAAAGTCAGTAGCAGAGATTAGGAGTTTTTTGGGACTCGCAAGCTACTACCGCAGATTTGTTAAAGATTTTGTACGAGCGGCTTAGCCGTTGACAAGACTTACTCGAAAGGGAGTACCGTTCGTATGGTCAGAAGAGTGCAACTGTAACACCTGAGTCTGTGTTTAGTAGTAATTGTGAGTTAATGTGGGGGTTTTGGTAAAAAGTTTACCAAAACGGGTTTCTAGTAATTTATCTGGTTTTATGGTTATTTTTGTAGAATTTTATCTCGACCACACACACTTGTGCATAATAACTAGGATTAAGCCTAGGGTTACCAAGTTTGGGTGTGCATGGTGGGTAACCATGGTGGGTTAGGCCCTTGGTTAAGATAATTGAGTTAATTATGAGTTTTAGATTTGGTTAAGGGTGATTAGGGTTTAAGGTTGACTTGTGATGAGAAGGAGAGATTGTGATGGGTGTCATGCAAGCATTTAATGAGGGAAGAGAGAATGGTGGCTATGGTTATGTCGCACCCCATTTCATTTCAAAACTTTTTGCATGTCTCTCTCACACACTCTTTCACACTCTCATTTCACTCTCTTCTCTTCCTCTCACTCACACACAAACATCAACCCTTAAAACATCAGCATAGCCACCAAAACAACACCATCAACCCCTGACCAAACATCAGCCATGCATCAGAACATCAGCAGCACACTATCAGCCTGTTACATCAGCTTCAGCCTTTTTTATCAGAACATCAGCAGCAGCAGCTGCTACATCAGCCCCCAACTCTTTACATAACACTTCCCCCACAACACACAACCCTTCCCTTAACAATACCTCAACCCTTGCCACTGCTACAACAGCAACAACAACATTTCAGCCCAAATAACAGCATCAGCTTCAGCAGCAGTGAAGCATTTCAGCTCATTTCCAGCCAAGTTTTGCAGCACCAGGAGCTGTAGCAACAGCACACACTCTCCTACTTCTTCTCCTCTCCTTCATCTAGGGTCTCTAGAGGTATAACCCCTTAACCCAACTCCTAATTGCTAAAGTTATGGTTATCTAGCTTAATTTAGTGTTTATTATGTAGATTAGGGTACGTTTTGGGAAATTTAGGGGAGTTGTGGCAAAGTAATGGTTGTGATGGTTAGAGTAGCCTTATTAGGTGCTGTTGAGACTAGATCAACCAAGTTTGGTTTCAGATTTCACACAAATACCCGATTTATCCGACTTGGCGTAATTTAGCAGTTTTAGCGACTTTTTAGCCTCTGTTAGATCTGCTGTTGACCCGAACCCTTCAGGATAAAATTGGGAAAACTGTAGCATGTTGAGACTAGCAGAGACACACACACAGAGCACGGGGACCCACCTCCCACTCTTGGCCGCCGGTTTATTCAATCTGGCCGCAATTTGCGGCCAGAGTAGGGGTTGGGGTGTTGGGTTTTTGGGTGTGGGGTTCTGCTGGGTAGCTTAGTGTTTTGGTACCTGCAACTTTTTAAGTTAGGCCCAGAGGCAAAATCTGGAGCTTTAAACGTGTTTTCGATGTTTTAAACTTGTGCGACACGCGTGATACGCATGGTTCTGTGGCGCGCTGCGCGATACAGCGTGTCAGAATAGGTTCTGGTGGGTTTGTACGCGTCGCGACGTGTCGTGTGCACGCGCGTTTTAGTTTCACGCACGCGTATCATTTTTATCGATATATCGTGTTTTTGCAGGATTTTCCTGATATATGTGACTTTTGTAAATTCTAGGTTCGCCGGCGGGGACTTCAAGCGCAGCAGAGAAAGGGAAGCAGGTAGTCGGACACACCTAACACAGGATCATGGGTGAGTAGATTTCACATCTACGGGGGACGATCGTTTGGATGGCGCAAGTCGCCCGATAGATTTAGTAAACTTGAAAATAGTAAACTTTAACAATTGCTTGTGACATTAGAAATAATAATACTTGCATGATAATTGTTGCAGTTAAGATCTATATGTTGTACCCATATGCGCAAACTCATTCTGTAGGACACATGCACCATTACCAGGTTTTTATATGCAGCACGAGTACTATTCATGTGTACACCCACACCCTGGTAATTGCCATGTCACGACACTAGATAACTATAAATATGAACATGTTAATTGCTTAGACCTGTGCTATTGCAATAAATATTAAAAATGAAATCATAAGAATTGTTATTCTCGTGCATATATATCATTACATCACTTGCTCATGCCTAGTATAAATCATACATTGCAACTTGAACATTGATACCATTTGCATTCATTATCATTGACATATGCACCCATGATGATTTCATGAGATTTATGATATTTCTGGATTTCGGGGAAAAGCCGCAAGATTTGAAACTTATGATCTTTTAAAATATAAAAGTTGCGGTTTTCTAGTGATGTAAAGTATCGTCCACCATGAGTTTGCTGTGTTCTCGAGACCCGTTTCGAGGAGGTGGATGAACCGTCTCGGGTACATGGTGGGCCCGGTAAGGTACCCCGAGGCAAGAAGATCGCAGGAGATGGCGTTGAGCTTGGCAGGGGACGGACTACCTACCGGTGACTTCATTTGGCACGGCGGATATCCAGAGGATACCGACCGTGGCCACTAGTTTGAGATATGGATATTTGGGATGGATCAGCCGGATAGCTGAGACTAGAGATACTTGACATGGATATATGAGATTGAGACAGTTTTGAGGTGTCGTTGCCATACACGGATTTTGTTGATTTCATGGATATTATGCTGATATTGAAAAGAGTTTCAAAAACAAAGAAAGAATAGTTCTTGTACTTACATGTTGAGATCTTGAGTTGACTCATATAGTATACATACATGTTAGTACATTCATGTGGCATACATACCTGCTAGTACATCCATGTGACATTCATACTTGTTAGCACACTGATGATGCATACATACCTGCTAGTGCCTATAGCCATACCTGTTTAGAGATGCTATGATACTTGTGTGCATACATGCGATAGCCTTTGTAGATGTTATTTATTACTCACGCGCTGGCAACTCACCCCCGTTGTGCCACAGCTTTTCTGCAGGTCCGTTCCGTAAACACTGTAGCGGCGGACACTTTTGCCTCTTTTGCTCTCTTTGCCTGGATTCGAGGCTTTTGCTCAAAGGTGGGTTGTTATCATTTTGTACCACCTTATATATGTTCATTGTATCTAGAGTACTCCATCTACTACTTTTTCAGCTGTACCGGTTTATTTGGATTACTGTATATTGACCTAGAGACGAGGTTGTGAGACTTATGGATTTATGTTATGTGGGGTCGAGCTCACTTGGCCGACATGTTATTTTATCTGTGCTTTCATTCTTATTTATGCACATTATATTTATATTGCGTGGGATTTGTGACCGCCTTGAGGCGAAGAGCTAGCTTCCGCTTGGGGATACCTTTTTCCTGTATGTACCCGTTTGGGGCTTGTTTTTACAAAGGAGGTGCTGCCGGAATTTTTTTGAAAAAGAAAAAGTTGTTTTAAAAAGGAAACTTGATGTGGTTTAATGGAGTAAAATGCTTTAAATAAATTAGCTTCCTTCACTCTAATTCTTAATTGGGTTTTGTATTCTGGGGTTCGGCTTACTTATTTTACGGACGCCTTGAGACGTTTCGTAACTTAAGTGTCGGTCGCGTTCCATACCTTGCGGGTCATGACAAAGTTGGTATCAGAGCGATAGGTTTCACCTTTCTGAGTGTAGGATGACCCTTAGTAGATGGAGTAAGTGACTTAAGCAGGGTGATGTAGCGTACGTATGTCCGCGGCATACTTACGATACGGTACTCCGCCTAAGTGACTTTAGGATATACTTGCTTGAAATTCCTTCTTCAATTCCGTATATCCTACGATTCTATTGCACCGTTCTTATTGTCCCGTTTCCTGTACCAGTCACTATGCCGCAGAGGGTTACCAAAGCGTAGAGGGCTGCCGCCCGAGACGAGATTCGAGCTGGCTCGTCCGAGACTAGGACTGAGCAGGGTGGTATGCCTACGCCGCAGGGACAGACTGGTCCGCCTTCCCCAGGCCGTATGGATAGACTTGAGTCTGGTATGGAGGAGCTGCGACAGATGATGGGGAGTATGCAGGAGCTACGACAGATGGTGGGATCCTTAGTTACGGCCAGTCGTGCACTGAGGCCGGAGGACGTACCCACTACATCCCAGACTACTATGATACCTGCTCCTACTACTACCACCATGACCATCCCGGTTTCGCTACAGGAGTTCATGAGGCTGAGACCTCCAGTCTTCACGGGTACCGATGCAGCAGAGGACCCGCAGACGTTCCTTGACAGTTTGGCCAGGATCTGCCACTTGCTGAGGTGTTCTGATGACCGATGGGTTGAGCTGGCGAGTTTCCGACTAGAGGGCCTCGCACAGATATGGTGGGAGTCAGTTCTGAGAGGTCGAGCTGCAGGTCTACCGCCCATGACCTGGACCGAGTTTACAGCAGTCTTTCTGGCCCTCTTCCTTCCTGAGAGCATTCGTGACGCCAGAGCTCGTAGTTTTGAGGCCTTGATCAAGACCCCAGGAATGACGGTGTCTGAGTATGACGTCCAGTTTACAAAGTTGTCCCGATATGCTCCGTATCTGGTGGATACCGAAGCAAAGAGGGTCAAGAGATTCATACAGGGACTGGATGCCCAGCTATTTCTTGCCATTGGCGCCCAGCACTTCGATACCTATTCAGCGGCTATGGATACAACGTTGCGGATAGAGGCACGTATTTCAGCGACTTCGGCCGTTCCCACGCCGAAGAGGATTCGTACCGGCACGCCAGATCAGGGGCAGCATGCCAGATTCTTTCCGAGAGATAGGGCCGGCAGAGGGTTTGGACGAGGTCAGCTGTATGTTTCGTATCCACAGGGACAGCAGGCGTCGCTAGGATGCTCTGGGTGCGGGAGTCTGCACCATCGTGTTAGAGATTGTCCAGCGAGGCGACAGTTCCGCATGTGACCCTACCACCATCACCGCCCCCTCCTCAGAGAGCTCTACTTCCTGCCACAGGCGATGCTCCACGCCAGTTAGGTGCATCCAGAAGCCGTGGACGCGGCGGACCTATCCAGAGAGGACGAGGAGGCAGAGACCGAGGTCAGCCCGCTATTGGTGGAGGGCAGGCCCGAGTATTTGCGTTGACACCCCAAGATGCGCAGGCATCCAATGCCGTCGTGACAGGTACCCTATCAGTATGTTATGTTGATGCACACGTGTTGTTTGATCATGGATCCACGCACTCATATGTTTCCACACACTTCGTGCCAAGTTTGGGTAGAGAGTCCGGTTTGCTTGATCAGCCGCTTGTTGTGACCACTCCTGTGGGAGAGTCATTTGTTGCTAGGCACGTGTTCCGATCCTGTACCGTCCGTATTGGCGAGCGAGAGCTGCCTGTCGACTTGATCCTTCTTGAGATGTTGGACTTCGACGTTCTTTTGGGCATGGATTGGTTAGCCACGTGCTATGCGTCTGTGGACTGCCGCGAGAAGACAGTTAGATTTTGTTTTCCCGGCGAGTCGGCTTTTGTTGTGCAGGGGGACCGTGGTGCCGCCCCTCACATGTTGATTTCTTTTCTTCGCGCTGATCAGCTGTTGAGAAAGGGATGTCGGAGATTTATAGCCTATGTATGCGATACTAGAGCTACAGATATTCCGTTGGACCAGGTTCCGATTGTATTCGAGTTCCCCGATGTTTTCCCTGATGAGCTGCCAGGACTACCGCCTGAGCGCGATGTCGAGTTCTGTATTGATTTGATTCCTGGCTCGGGGCCTATTTCTATACCGCCTTATCGTATGGCCCCGGCGGAGCTTAGAGTGTTGAAGGTTCAGCTGCAAGATCTATTAGATAAGGGACTTATTCAACCCAGTGTTTCTCCATGGGGTGCTCCGGTCCTGTTTGTCAAGAAGAAGGACGGAAGTTTGTGCTTATGTATCGACTACCGTCAGCTGAACAAGCTTACCATGCGAAACAGATATCCGTTGCCGCGCATTGATGATTTGTTCGACCAGCTTCAGGGTGCGGGTTATTTTTTGAGGATCGACTTGCGATCAGGATACCATCAGCTGTGAGTCCGACAGGAGGATATACCGAAGACAGCATTCCGTACACGCTATGGCCACTATGAGTTTCTGGTGATGTCGTTCGGACTCACCAATGCCCCAGCTGCATTCATGGACTTGATGAACCGTGCATTCAGGCCGTATCTCGACTTGTTCATCATAGTGTTCATTGACGATATTTTGGTGTATTCCCGGAGCCGAGAAGAGCACGAGCAGCACTTGCAGATTACGATGCAGACTCTGAGGGAGCACCAGCTCTTCGCAAAATTTTCCAAATGTGCATTCTGGTTGGACAGCGTTGGTTTCTTGGGTCACGTGATTACGAGAGATGGCATATGTGTAGACCCGAAGAAGATTGAGGCCGTTCAGCAGTGGCCCAGACCGACATCGGTTACGGAGATCCGTAGTTTTCTAGGCCTGGCGGGCTACTACAGGCGATTCGTTCAGGATTTCACCCGTATTGCTGCACCTTTGACCGGTTTGACCCGGAAGGGAGTTCCTTTCGTTTGGACGGAGGTGTTCCCCTCCGAATGGCGGCCGAGACTGAACGTCTTGCCTGAAATTCGGGGCAGATGCTAATTGGTGCTATCCGTCTACCTCTCCGAAGATTCCAAGTTGATTTATAGCGCCATATATCGAAGGTTTAAACGGATGTGTCTGATGTAGCAGACTTCGTCAGATTCCCCCTCGCTTGAGGGTTTTTTTTTATTGTGGGGACGCTCTTCCCTGTAGGCGCAAGCCCCTGCAGTTAATTACGCTACCGCATTGCTGTAGCAACTTTCTCCTTCTCCAGATGATCACTTCGTGTCGTGTGTGTTTGTTTTGTGTTTGGTTGCCCGTGGATTGTATACGGAGACTGAGTTATGTCGTTGCCCGTAGGGCGTGGACTAGTCTAAATCCGTATTATCTTAGATTTGGGTTTGGGGATTTGGGTTTAAGGATACGTTAGTCTCGTTTGAGACTAAGATCGACTTAAACGTTTGTTAAGGATACGTCATCCTAGTTTTTAGACTAAGATCAACTTAACGGAACTGTTTAGATCCGACAAGAGAGCAATTAAGGGAGCCATGCTGTTTAGTTTAGTGACACTGCGGTCGATAGGTAGTTTAAGGACATTGCGGTCCAATGTTAGTTTTAAGACGTTGCGGTCAAGGTTTAGGACGTCATAGTCCGTGGATTTAAGGACTCTACAGTCCAATGTTAGTTTTAAGACATCACGGTCAAGGTTAAGGACCTCATAGTCTGTTGTTAGTTTTAAGACATTCCGGTCAAGGTTAAGGACCTCATAGTCCATGAGTTTAAGGACCCCACAGTCCGTCGTTAGTTTTAAGACATCCCGGTCAAGGTTAAGGACCTCATAGTCCATGAGTTTAAGGACTCCACAGTCCGTATCAATGTGTGGTCATCGGGACCCGTCACCTCTTTGAAGACGTTGAGAAATTACAACACCAAGTATCAAAGGAGTGAAGAGATGTACCCTTAAACCGAGGTAGATTAAATAATCTTTGGCCCAATTTGGAACCAAAACCAATTAATTATATTATGAGCCCATTGGCTTAGTTAAGTCTGAATTGGGGACTTATGGCCAGCTTGGGCTAAGTCCAATCATGTTTAAGATATGGGCCTTCTGTTGATCCATTGAAGGAGAGGCTTTGCCTCTGGAAATTTAGCCAATTGGGCTAAAGCTAGTGTTGAACACTAGAGACCAACAGTGTTGAACACTAGGAATAAGATTAACAAGTTAGTGTTAAACACTAAAAGATAATCAGTGTTGAACACTGGGAACAGAGTTTCCAAATTAGTGTTAAACACTGAGACAAATCAGTTTTAAACAATGGGAACAAAGATTTCAAATCAGTGTTAAACATTGGGAGCAGAATTTTCCAAATTAGTGTTTGAACACTAAGAAAATCAGTGTTAAACACTGGAAATGGAGTTTTCAAACTAGTGTTAAACACTATCGAAATCAGTGTTAAACACTGGGAACAGATCATCAGTTTAATGCTAAATATGGTAAGAAAAGAGATCACGTGGGGGCACGTGATGGCATCCAAAAGGTGGGGCCAGATCCCCTTCATTTTGTTCTACAGATAAGTGTTTAACAGTTTTAATTCTGAAGGCCATCACGTGTGGGCATGTGATGGGGGCTCACGCTCTGATCTGTTAGGATTTCATTAGGGATCACGTGGTGACACGTGAGGGCGCCCCAGAGCTTCTTTTCTTTTGCTTTTTCTTTGCACGCTTTGGGGGTCACGTGGAGCACGTGAGGCGTTGCCTCAAAGTTCTTCTCTATGGATCTTTACAGGGGTCACGTGGTAACACGTGACCCTGTTCCTTTGCTGTTTGCAGATTTGTTTATCTTTTTAAGAATTAAATTCTTCATAGGGTTAAACCCTAGCAATAAACTTTAGAGAAATTAAATTCCTGTTTTCTTCTGAAGAATTATATTCTTAGATAGAGTTAAACCCTGATTTCTTCTTTCGTAAGGGAATTAAATTCCTGTTATTTTGACAGATTTAAGTTCTTAACTAGGGTTAAACCCTGGTTCTGTTCATAGGGTTAAACCCTAATTTTATTTCAAAGGAATTAAATTCCTATAGTTCCGTGAGAATTAAATTCTCAAACTTCCATTCCCTCCCTATGCTTTGGATCTGCATGGCAGGATCTCAACCCAATGAGAATTAAATTCTCAATTCATGGGGAGATGTGCACTTTGCAGATCCTTCACTAAAGAGAGAACTAAGTTCTTCTTTTTTAATATAAGAGTTAAACTCTTTTGAGAATTAGATTCTCTTTTGAAGCCTCTCCCTCCTTACCTAAGGTTTTCTTCTGCAGCAGATCAAATTCTTCCAAGGTCTCAAGGCTCTATTTCTTTTTTCTCTCCTTTTTCTATCCCCTTTTGTATATGTCTTGGCTCCTATTTATAGGAGAAGGAGCGGAATCAATTAGTTTTAGTGAATCATTCATTGAGGGATTTGATTTGTATTCATTAGAGATTTGATTTGCATTCATCATTCATTTGGACCTTTGGATTATTAGGTGAATTTCATTCACCATTGGATTTTAAATCCAAAGATATTCCTTCGTTATTTCGGTTAGATTTTAAGGGGAAATCTTTCCAAGTTCAAGATTTTTCCATGAATAGGTGATATTTAATCACCTTTAGATTTTTAATCCAATCGGTTCCAAATAATCATTTTCCTTTGGAAAGATTTCAATGCCCTTTGAATTTAATTCTGTTAAATAGAGAGGCTTTTGAAAGCCGGTCAAGTGTGACCACGTGACCCTTGGTCACGTGTAGGCACGTGACCCCCTGGAACGAGCTTTCTTCTCCTTTCTGCGCTCTGTTTTCTGGCCGCTGTTCAACCGTCACGTGCCAACACGTGACCCCTGGTCACGTGTGAGCACGTGACCCTTTCTGGAGCGTTTTCTTTGATTTAATCGGGGAGCTGACTCTGCCTTTGCCGCTGTTTTTAAATGTCACGTGCCAACACGTGACTGCTGGTCACGTGCTAGCACGTAATGCCTCCTCCGTAAGCTTTCCTGATTTTAAATCAGGAAACAAATGCCCTCACAGCGTTGTTCTCACGTGTCTGCGCGTGAGTGCAACGTTGTCACCTTGATGACCGTTGGATCCCTCTAGGGCCTCGGGTAGATGAAGCGTTTCCATCACATCCTATAAATATAGGGGTCATTTCAGAGACGCCTCCACTTTGCTCATCTTCCTCCTTGCATACTTTTCTTTCTGAGAATTTAATTCTCCTTTCCAGAGCTTAGTTCTCTGCTTCAAGTATTTTCCAGAGTTTAACTCTTTTGAAGGATTCTTTTTCCTCAGGTAATGATCTTTGGATGATCGAAGAACTTTCATACACATACAACTCTCTGGATTTTAAATCCATACCAAGGGTTTCACCCCTTTAAATATGAACCCATTTTTCCTTTAAGTTTTTCAACCGAAATGTGAAACCATTTAATCTTCAGCAGTAAATCTCTTTTAGGGTTCATCTGATCCTTTAGGGAGATGATGATTGTTCCCCTCCGAAAGACGGCGCACAGGACTGCGATGTCCTGGCACTGAGATTCGGGGCAGATGCTATTTGGTTTTATCCGTCTACCTCTCCGAAGATGCCAAGTTGATTTATGGCACCGTGTATCGGAGGTTTAGACGGATGCGGCCGATGTAGCAGATTTCGTCAGATTCCCCCTCGTTTGAGAGGTTTTTGATTGTGGGGACGCTCTTCCCTGCAGGCGCAAGCCCCTGCAGTTAATTACGCTACCGCGTCGCGGTAACAACTTTCTCCTTCTCCAGAATTTCACTTCGTGTCGTGGGTGTTTGTTTTGTTCGTGGTTGCCCGTGGATTGTATACGGAGACTGAGTAATGCCGTCGCCCGTAGGACGTGGATTAGTCCAAATCCGTATTTACTTAGATTTGGGTTTGTTGTTTTTAGTTTAAGGATGCATTAGTCGCGTTGCGGCTAAGATCAACTTAAACGTTCGTTAAGGATACGATAGTCCTGTTTGAGACTAAGATCAACTTAACGTGATCGTTTAGATCCGACAAAAGAGCATTTGGGCTCTATTGTTCCAGTTTGGGAGATTCATAGTCCAATTTGGGACTAAAGTCTGTTTGGAGGATACGTTAGCCATTTTTGAGGCTAAGATCGACTCAAACGTTTGTTAAGGATACGTTAGTCCAGTTTGAGACTAAGATCAACTTAACGGGACCGTTTAGATCCGACAAAAGAGCATTTAGGCTCTATTGTGCCAGTTTAGGGACGTGGTGGTCCATATTCCAGTTTAGGTACGTGGTGGTCCGATATTAGTTTAGGGACGTTTCGGTCCATCATTAGTTTAGGGACGTTTCGGTCCACGAGTTTAAGGACCCCGCAGTCCATATTCATATGTGGTCGTTGGGACCCGTCACCTCTCTGACGTCGTTGAAGGATTACAACGATAGGTGTTAGAGGAGTTCGGAGATGTACCCTCGAACCGGATGTAAATTCATTTAGGGAGCAGCCGTGCTCAGTCAATTTAATTTGAGGACTTATGGCCATGACTGGGCTAAGTCCAGTTGAATGTTCAACATTTTTATTTGTCTTTGGCCAATTAGGCCTGAGTTAGGGCTTTGCCCCTTTTTAAATAATGCACTGCATTATTTTTGTTTTGTTTGGGCTCTGTCCTTTTATAAATGATGCAGAGCATCTATTTTGTTTGGGCTCTGCCCTTTTATAAATGATGCAGAGCATCTATTTTGTTTGGGCTATGCCCCTTTTATTGCACTGCAATTTAATTAGGCCTACTAGGTCTTTTTGATTTGGGCCTGGCCCTTTAGGAAATGCATTGCATTTGTCAGGCGCTTTGCGCCAATTACTGAGCGCAAGCGCTTGTGGTTAGGACACGTGTCATGCTCTGGTGAGCGCAAGCGCAACAGCGCAGTGCGCTGCGCTAGTGCGCTGCGCTGCTGACACGTGGTGCGCTCTGGTGAGTTGCGCCAATTTCAGAGAGCAAAGCTCTATTTCAAGAGCGCGTAGCGCAAGTAGCTGACACGTGGCGCTCTCTCAAGAGCGCAACAGCGCAGTTTGGAAGTGCAAAGCACTAAGAATCTTTTAAATTTAAGTACAGGAGTGCAGAGCACTATTTGATTTCTTGATCTAATTTAGATCAAAGAAAATAATTTTTTTTTTGTTTCAAGAACCAGAGGTTCATAAAAAGTGCAAAGCACTATTATTACTTATTTATATATATATATATATATATATATATATATATTTATTAAAATTATTGATCTTGTTCTTAGATCAATAATCTGTCCATAAGAGAATTTTCTCTTTTTCCTAAAGGTTTTTACCTTCTGTTGTTCTTGAGGAATTCTCAAGAGTTCTCTTCTCTCTTTCTTTTTATTTTTTTAGAAGGATGCTGATGCCTTTGAATTGAGGTCTAGGGTCCTTTTTATAGTACCCATAAATTAGTTAGATTTGTTAAAAAGATCTTTCTCTGAGTGATTTGGGGAATTTTCCCCACCGTTGGATCTTTGATCCAAGGGCTTCTGCTTTGCAGAAGAAAATCTTCTTGTTTTAACAAGAACAGAAAAGATTTCTTAAAATCTTAATTTAGTTTGGCGCATCTGCCCCAGCGCGTGACACGTTTCGCGCAGCGCAACTGCGCGAGCGCATCTGCGCTGACACGTGTCGCGCAGCGCACAGCGCAGCGCAACTGCGCTGACACGTGTCGCGCAGCGCACAGCGCAGCGCAACAGCGCGAGCGCATCTGCGCTGACACGCGTCGCGCAGCGCAGTGCATGCGCAACTGAAGCGTTGCTTCCTTTAAACAGAGCTTTGCTCTGATTGGGCGCGCCTTCTTCGGCGCTGCGCTGACGTATTAGCGCCTGATGCGTGGCGCGTTGCGCCCGAGACTTGAAGCATTGCTTCAAAATTTGAATTTTTGAATTCAAATAGAGCTTTGCTCTGATTGGGTGAAACAAATGCCCCCCCACCGTTGCGCTCACGTGGCGCACACGTGAGTGCAGCGGTGGCAACCCCCTGACCGTTGGATCAAGGGGTGAGCTCAAGAGGCACAAGCGCCTTATAAATAGGGCCTCTGGCCCTTAAAAAAAATCTTATCATTTTAAGATTTTTGATTTCCAGAGCTTTGCTCTTGCTTAGAACTCCAGAGCTTTGCTCTCGTTTCCAGACCTTAGAGCTTTGCTCTCATTTTCCAAGTTAAAAGATTTTAGGTAAAATTATTCTCAAGTGAAATTAATATTAATTAACCAATAGAGCTTTGCTCTCACAAATCTTTTGATCTAGAGAAATCCCCATTGGGGTTTCATAAACAGAGCTTTGCTCTAAAAAACTTATGGATCTACAAAGATCTTGTTCATGGGTTCTAACCCATGAACAGAGCTTTGCTCTTGAATCAAATGTAGATTTTTTAGATCTGAAAAATGAAGAATTTTTTTATAAGTTTTCATGGATTTTCCAGGATTCTAGAAATTTTAATTTTAAATTCCTTTTCAAAAATTTTCTTTTTGATGGAATATTACAGAGCTAAGCTCTTTTAAGGAATTTTATTCTTTTGAGACCAGAATTCGACAAGTGTCATTCTGTGACAGAGCTTTGCTCTGAAAGAGGAGATTTTCTCCTTGTCTCTAGGGATTCTTTATTAATGGGAATGTTTTCCTGGGGAACAAGTGACAATCTCATCCAATGATGAGATCGTCCTATTGACTGACGTACTGTCATCCAGATTTTGTGGGTCCCCCTTTGGTCCCTTACTCACTGCACTGCTGTGTGATGGAATTAATTGATTTTAATTTTAATTTAATTAATGCATTTTCTTCTTTAAACGCCAAACGTTGGAATTACAACACTAACGGCTAAATTGTTCTTTTTGCAGCGATTATGTCTCTAGACACTTCATTCCCGTTCGTCCGCTCAGAGGAGGGATTTCCTGAGGCGCCTTTGGACCGTGAGGTCCTGGCCATGATTAAGGAATACGACCCGGAGTACAAGAGTCTCCACCTTTGGGGGTCGTGGTACAATCAGATCATCATGGGCCGACGGAGCTTCACATGCGCGGTGCCGTCAGAACCCATAACGGCGATTCATTACGCCAGCCCACCCCCGGTGCAGTATGCCGTGGAGATGACGGATTGGACATCGAAGGGTTTTCTTCATCCGGCCATAGATGCCATCCCAGTCCAGCGTCCTATGGTTTTGGATATCCTAGGACGCCGTATCTGTCAGGGCGAGGCGAGACCTTGGGGGCAATCATATAACATTGGTCTGATCCCCCGCCACCCGGTTGGCTATCTACCGTGGGCCCGGTATATCCTGTCGACGAAGAAGTCGCAGTTGATAAGATTAGGATTGTATACCGCAGTCTACGTCTCCCTCTTCCAGTATCCCACGCTTCCCACCTGGTGGTTCAAGGCCTTCCTGGAGCAGTGGAACATTCCTACCCATACCTTCCTTGCCATGGATCGAGAAGTGTCCATCTCTCTGGAAGAGTTTACGGAGGTGTCTGGTCTACCGGTTATGGGGGAACATTATGAAGAGTTGCTCCCGCCGGATGAGTATATCTTTGGTGCCAAGCCGGTGATAAGGGAACTCACGCCGGAGAACGCTGTTCAACATCAATTTCCAAGTCTGATCAAGGTGCTGAACATCTACGAGGCCCTTTTCATTGAGCGTGGGAGCCGCGGAGTCAATTTTGAGGATTTTATTGCTCGGTTCCTTCATCCAAACGTCCTCTCGGCGGAAGCTGCCAAGTTTTCCAACCTTGAGGACCTTTTTGGTTTAGGTTTGGATAACCTGCCAGCGAAAGACATAGACCAAAAGAACTTTTTTCTTCCTAACTCTCCAACCATGTCTTTTGCAGAAGTCGCAGCCCCCGAGATGGACGAGGAGGCCTTCTTTTTAGGATTTCTTGGGCTTTGGCTGAGTTGGTTTGCACTCCCAATGCACTTTCACCGCATGCGGCCCTCCGTTTTTTACCCGGCCCACCGAATGACTATTGGGGTAAAGGTGGCCGTTGGGATCGCCGGCTTGGCGCACTTATATCATGGCCTTAGCCGAGCAGCGGATGCTAATGAGCCTGGGGTGTTGCACGTGGTTTTCCCGATGCACTACTTTATGTCGTGGCTCGAGCTACATACAGCGGGTGTCTTCGGCATGCATAAAAGGCCCTCGTTCTACGAAAGGTGCATTTTTCCTCGCATTCTACAGTTGATCGGCGCATCAATTGTAAATCCATCGCCGCGAGATGCCAGGGGTTTACTCCTTCGCTCCCACACCGTTGGAACCGGTGTGTCTTTCATTGACAAGGTGTTGACTATTGGAAAAACGTCCACCACTGCAGTGTGGCCATTGCAAGATACTTTTAAGGATGGAGCTTCAGTTTTAACGGCCCGGGAGACCCTTCACCTATATTCCATCAGGCCGGGCTTTTTGGTGTTTAGGCAGGACGGGGGAGCGATCTTCATGAGATATAACCCGCATCGTTTCGCCCAACAGCTGAGCTATAATCAAGGGGTACCGCTAGAGGCCTTTTTATCGGAACCTGCCGCGACTGAAGAAGGGATGGAGAGAGCGCTGCATCACTTCATGCGTCTAAACACGGGCTCTCACTTCTTTATCAGTGAGCCGGCTTGCGCCCCCCGACTTCTTAGGGTATACACAGAATGGTATAGTCATTCGACGGGAGTGGTCATAAAGGAGGAAAGGCGGTTGCTGATCGACCGTAAGGTTGCACCTCCAGGTAGCGATCGCAACGCTCCTCTGGTGCCTAGGACTCCAGTAGTCGCTCCTCTAAAAGATGCCGGGGGCAGACCATCACGTGCGCAAAGTCCTCCACGTGAGTTGCCGCTCCCTGATATCGCGGATGCACCTCCCGCACCCTGTGCTCCGGTGGAAACAGTGGTTGTACCCTCGTCGGAGTCTGGCGTGGGTGCGGACATCGGGACCCATCGTCCCAAAGTGGCTGCCAAGCGGAAGTCGATTCCCCGTGAGCCTAGGGTCGGAGGGCAAAAGAAAAAGAAGTCACTCTTCGCTGCGGATGTCGTGTTCGGCCAGGAACCCCATGCTCCTTATGCTGAAGGTCTGCTCGAATATGGGACTAACGCAGGGTTGGTGATGCCGCCGCCGGACGATACAGACTTGGAGGCTGCTCTCAGAGCTTCGGCGTGGTTGGCGAAGCGTGACGCATGGCTGGCTAAGCTTGCGCAATCAGGTAACTACTAGTCGCTTTTTCTTTATTGCAACATATCTTCTTCATTATTTTTGACTAACGCTTTTCTTTCTTTTCTTCCAACACGCATCACTGATGAAGAAGCCATTGCTGCTTCTCTGAAGACTTTTCAGGAGGAGGAACGTCTCAGAGCATCTATGGGCCTTAGTAAGTTTCGACTCATCAAGTTTTTCATTTTTCTTGTGTTATGGTCGATCTAACCTTTCCCTTTTAATTACAGGAACCTCAATGCCGTTCCCTCCAAGTGACGCAGATGTTCTACTAGCGGCCGACGTTCCTGCTTCCTCTGGGCCACTGCAGGAGGCTCGTCTTGAAGAGCCGATGAGAGATGCCTTAAAGGCTCTTGAGGCATCCCTGAATGAAGATGATGATGCCTTGAAGGAGGCATCACAGAGGTCCCTCATGACCGCTCGGGAGGAGAGGAAGCGGTTGAGGCGTGAGGCGAAGGCGCGTAGGGCTGCCTTGGCTATGGGAGCGGGCCCCAGCACCGCCCCTCGAGCTGATACTCCCTCCGAAGAGGCCCCTGTCGCCCTATCCACTGCCCGCAGAGAGGTGGCGCGAGCAGTTCAGAGCGCAAACGGTAAATCCGCTTCAGGTAATATTTCTCTCAGAGTTTTTGTTATTAGGATTTTAATATCATTGGTCCTTATATCTCTTATCTTTGCAGGGCCAAGTCCGATCGAGGGAGATGCGGAAGCCGTCGATCCTAGGGGAACGGAGGAGGCGGTGCCTGCCGAACTCGAGCCGACAGTGGGCAATATCGTTGAGGCCATGGAGCCTGAAGTGGAGGTCGAGGGGCCTACCGCCGAGAAGGTCATTAATGCCGAACCTGAAGCGGTGGCAGATGATATGATCATTATAACCGAGTCCAAGGTGGTGGCGGCTGAGGCGCTCGAGGTCGGTGGTCCCCTGGCGACGGTGGACGATACAACCGCAGCTACTGAACCTGAGAGAGTGGTGGGTGATGTGACCATGATTCCCGAGGATGAGCCAACCGCTCCTTCTTTGGAATCTAGCAACACTCCAATCATAGCCCTTTCCGGCTATGGCCCTCCGCCATCTCCAGGTTTTGCGAGCACGACGACGGTTCCCATCGAGTCGGGTGACGAGGCCACGGGCGGTGGTCTCATGTCGGTAGAGGAGGGAGTTGCCTCCGTTTCAGCCGGGAGCTCCTCAGGTAAACCCCAAGTGACTGCTTTTCTTAACTTTACAATCTTTTCTGACAAGTTCACTTTTTCGTAATGCAGGTGCAGCTAGTGCCGATGCCCCACTGCTCGAGGGAGCGCCTTCAACGACTACCTTGGCAGTGGTCACCTCTCAACCTTCTCTCATACCCTCGAAGATGTTGGAAGGTATGTGTTTACGATTTACTAATCTTGTTTTCTAGACATACAATTCGTGTGCTAAAGTCACACTGTTGTGTTTTCAGGAGTGCTTTTTGATCATGTATATCAGATGTTGCTCCCACACTTCTCCTCCCATCTGAGCTCGCTTCTTCTTCTGGTGGCGTTGGTGAGTATGATTTCCGTTGACATCCTTCCTCTCTTTTTCCTTATTGATGGAATTACCTCTAACCTCTTTTTCTCATCTCAACTGCAGTGCTACAGATTGAAGGAGGGGATAACAGATCAGCTGCGCCACCAGCCCTTCCGACCTTACCACCTGTCTCAACCGGTACGATGACCATCATATTGGTAACTTTCCTCTCTTTATTTTCTGTACTGTTATCTGATCGCATCCTGTTTCTTTCAGCTGTAGTTCTGGCTTCGGCTCCCTTCGAGCCTCGCATTACAATGCCGGCGGGTCCTTATCTGAGGAGTTCGTCTTCAAAAGGTGCCGCGAATAGTCTGCGCATGTTGAGTGACTACGTTGAGGAACTCGACGTTGAAACTCCTACATCTGCTGCAGACTTCGCTATGATGGTTAACCCGATGCTAGCAATACTCGTGAACTTTCATGATGAGGGCATCATCGCATCCTGTGTTAACTATTGTAGGGAGATCGAGGGTCGCCTATATCAATTGGAGTCGCTGCGCCCCGCTCCCGAGACTTCGGCTGCCCGTAATCAAAGAACAGCGTGGATTGAGCAGAGCGCTCCTTACTTCCACCATCTCGAACAAGAAGTCATTTCAAGGGCGTAAGGAGCGTGGTGAGACTTCGAGCAAGTCTGCCCAACTGCATGCTCGGGTGGAGGCCAACGCCGCACGGCTGAAGGTTGTCTTTGAGGGCCTTCTGCAATGTCTTTCCGAAGGGTTATCGTTGAGGCAACAACTTGACGTTGTCGAGCGAGATGCACCCAACCAGGAAGCAGCCCAGAAGGCGGCGGAGGAGCAACTTTCATCCTTCTTGCAGCAGCGGGCCCAGGTGGAGACAGAGGTGGCTGCGGCTGTCACTCAGGAGAAAGCGTTGAAGGAAGTGCGAGAGCATCTTATGAATTTACTGAAGACACTCCCTCCTCAGTAGCTATCTATCCTTGTATCATTTGTACTCGTAGGTAAAAGAATGTATATATGTATATATATATTTTTCTTTGACATAATGTATCCTGTATCCAATCAAGTTTATGAATAAAAGATACACCCTTTTTTGTAATGTGTCATTTTCTCCGTCTTTTCTTTCTTTTGTTATCAGCATATCGCTTTAGCAAATATGGTTGATGGATGATTAGAACGAGTATCCTGACTTTCTTAAGAAATAGCGATGACTTAGGCCGCAGGTTCAGATCTGCCGCCTAAGGCTTTTCAACTCTATGAGCCATGAGGGTCTCATAGAGGCTTTTCTCCCTACGGATCGAGAGGATCTCGTCGGTGGGTTTTCTCCTTAGGAATCGTGAGGATTCCTAAGTGTGGTTTTCTCTCATAGGTCATAAGGATCCTATAAGAGAACTTTTCCCTCTTACGAGTCGAGAGGACCCGCAAGCGGTTATTTCCCTCCTTATCGAATCTCGACTTTGGAGAGTGAGACCCGTGTATAGTATGCAAGAGACCATTTTAGATCGACTTGTAGGGTCCCATCGTTCAGGAAGTAAGTTTTCCCACTTCTGCTGCCTGAGGCTTCATCTTGCAAATTTGAGAAGCAAAGTCGATTTATTAAAGAAATCCCTTTTCTGAATGATCTGGGGGAATTTCCCCTCACCGTCGGATCTTTGATCCAAGGGCTTCTGTTTTACAGAAGAAAATCTTTTTATTTTAACAAGAGTAGAAACGATTTCTTCAGAACTTTTAATTTTGTTTAGCGCAAATGCTTCAGGGTATGACACATGTCGCACAGCGCGTAATGCAGCGCAACTGTGTTAGCGCCTCTGTGCTGACGCGTGTCGTGTAGCGCACGGCGCAGCGCAGCTGAAGCGTTGCTTCCTTTAATTTTGTTTGAAAAGGAGCTTTGCTCTGATTGGGTGCGCTGCTTTGGGCGTTGCGCTGATGCGTCTGCGTCCGACACGTGGCCCGTTGCGCAGCGCAAACAATCTGAAGCGTCGCTTTATTAAATTAATTTTTTAAGACAGAGCTTTGCTCTGACTGGGGGAAGACGAAGCGTTGCTTCGTCTCCCGCCTTGGGATTTGAACAGAAGTTCGCTCCGATTAGGGTGAACCGCCGTGACAACTTTTGGAAGTCGAAAAGGCATTTGATGCCTATAAATAGGACCTTTGGTCCCCCACAGATACTTATCATCTTTCAGATTGTTATTTTCAAAAACTTCAGAGCTTCGTTCTTGCCTCCAAGAACTCTGGTGCCTTGTTCCTTTTTTTTTAAAAGTTTTTAGAAAAAACTTCTTTAGGTAGAATCGATTAACCAGCAGAGCTTTCGTCTAGGGGATTTTATCCTTGAACATAGTCTTGCTCTCTAGGAATTTAGTCCTTTATGTATGTTATTGCTTTTCTATTGCTGATTTTCCTGTAATATTTCCTCCAGGTATAATGGCGGCGGTGCATCTATACAGTTTGCACGAGTTCATTACTTACGACGATATCCGCGCTCAGGGTCGTCAACAAAACCAGGAGTTTACTGACGCTGAATGTGCAGAAGTTATGGGTCGTCTGAACGCAAGCGGTGGGTGGCTGTTGCCTCGTCGTTCGGCCCTTTTGAAAGTCGTGTTAGGAGCCATATGGAGAGCACTTCCGGGTCTTCATGAGGCCTTACCGCTCAACGCACTGGATGATGCCGAAGACAAAGTGCATTCAGTGTACCTGACAGGGCTGATCTCAAAGAAACGGCGGAACAGCCTCATTGACATCCTACACCAAGTCTTCCAGCAGACGACGATAGTTGCCGCTTATCGAAGGCCAGGGGGGCTTGCCGATGATATTGACACAGAGGAGCGCGAAAGACTGCGCATAAGAATAATTAGAAAGGCCAGAAGAACTCTGGATGGCCTTACTTTCGATTTCCTCAATCCGTGCCCCGGGTCCGAGATTATACCGTTATAATAATTTGAATAATGTTTCTTATTTATTGTTCTTATGATTGTAAGAAGGAATTTTCTAGCAGTATGAATGGAAACTCTCCCCCTTTTCTATTTCAGCTTGTCTTATTTCTTGTCCCGAGTCTTCTGCCTGTGCATAAATGAATGCGACACGAACGCCAGATCAAATGTAGATCAGATATTCTTTTTGTCATCTTCTTTTTATCGTCAGCAGGCTGTCTTTAATAACCTTGATTGATGAATATCTAAAAAGAGTATTTTGATTCCCTTAAGAAATAGCGATGGCTTAGGCTGCAGGTTCAGGTCTACTGCCTAAGACTTTTCAACTCTATGAGCCGTGAGGGTTCCACAGAGGCTTTTCTCCCTACGGGTCGAGAGGATCCCATTAGTGGACTTTCTCCTTAGGAATCGTGAGGATTCCTAAGTGTGGTCTTCTCTTATAAGTCGTAAGGATCTTATAAGAGAATTTTTCCCTCTTACGAGTCGAGAGGACCCGTAAGCGGTTGTTTCCCTCCTTGTCGAAATTCGACTTTGAAGAGTGAGGCCCGTGAATAGTATGCAAGGGACCATTTTGGATTGACTTGCAGGGCCCCATTGCTCAGGAAGCAAGTTTTTTTTTTAATCCTTGCTGCCCGGGACTTTATCTTGCAAAGTGGAACGAATCGGGAATTCTCTCACGGAGACAGTGGTGGCTCTGTGAGTTGACGCGGGTTGGGAGGCTCTCGTCACGGAGTATTTGTATCCGCGAGTCGAGGAGTTTGCTAGGGATTATTTGTTTCCCAAGCGCCAAGGATTATTTGTTTCCTTGGGGTTTGAAACGAGTCGAGGGTTCTTACGGAGGCACTGGTGGCTCTGCGGGTCGACGCGGATCAGAAGGCTCTCGTCAAGGAGTGTTTGTATCCGTGAGTCGAGGAATTTTGCTAGGGATTATTTGTTTCCCAGGCGCCAAGGATTATTTGTTTCCTTGGGGTTTGAAACGAGTCGAAGATTCCTACGGAGGCACTGGTGGCTCTGCGGGTCGACGCGGATCAGAAGGCTCTCGTCAAGGAGTGTTTGTATCCGTGAGTCGAGGAATTTTGCTAGGGATTATTTGTTTCCCAGGCGCCAAGGATTATTTGTTTCCTTGGGGTTTGAAACGAGTCGAGGATTCCTACGGAGGCACTGGTGGCTCTGCGGGTCGACGCGGATCAGGAGGCTCTCGTCAAGGAGTGTTTGTATCCGTGAGTCGAGGAATTTTGCTAGGGATTATTTATTTCCCAGGCGCCAAGGATTATTTGTTTCCTTGGGGTTTGAAACGAGTCGAGGATTCCTACGGAGGCACTGGTGGCTCTGCGGGTCGACGCGGATCAGGAGGCTATCGTCAAGGAGTGTTTGTATCCGTGAGTCGAGGAATTTTGCTAGGGATTATTTGTTTCCCAAGCGCCAAGGATTATTTGTTTCCTTGGGGTTTGAAACGAGTCGAGGATTCCTACGGAGGCACTGGTGGCTCTGCGGGTCGACGCGGATCAGGAGGCTCTCGTCAAGGAGTGTTTGTATCCGTGAGTCGAGGAATTTTGCTAGGGATTATTTGTTTCCCAAGCGCCAAGGATTATTTGTTTTCTTGGGGTTTGAAACGAGTCGAGGATTCCTACGGAGGCACTGGTGGCTCTGCGGGTCGACGCGGATCAGAAGGCTCTCGTCAAGGAGTGTTTGTATCCATGAGTCGAGGAATTTTGCTAGGGATTATTTGTTTCCCAAGCGCCAAGGATTATTTGTTTCCTTGGGGTTTGAAACGAGTCGAGGATTCCTACGGAGGCACTGGTGGCTCTGCGGGTCGACGCAGATCAGAAGGCTCTCGTCAAGGAGTGTTTGTATCCGTGAGTCGAGGAATTTTGCTGAAGTCACTGGCTTCTTCGGTTGAAATGAACCGTTGAGGTTTGGCTTCGTCGTCTGACGGAATCCGTTGGGAAAGTATGGTTCCTTCTTTGTTTACGCCCTTGGATTGTATACAGGGATCGACGTGATCTTAACTGTAGGGCCAAAGTTTTATCATTTCTTCTTTTTATTTTACTTTATTTCCGCGATGCTCTATCATTTCAGCTTTTATATCGCGAAGGTCACGATTGCCCAATCATTTCGGCTATTTTTCGCGATGCCCAATCATTTCGGCTATTTATTTTATCTTTACTCGTTGCTTTTTATTACGAGTTGCCCCATCATTTCGGCTATTTTGCATGCATACATTTTACTTGCTGCTTTTTATTGCAAGTTGCCCCATCATTTCGGCTATTTCGTATGCATGAGCGGCCTACTGGCTTTTCGCTGTAAACCTGAAATTGGACACCGATTTCGGCATCAGCACCGCTGCAACTGGGATATTACCAGGAGCGGATCATCATTTGCCTCTGTCGTTGCCGAACAAAGGAGGCTTAGTGATTAGGGTTAAGGTCCTGTCGACTAAGGCTTTTGACTTCATGAGCCGTAAGGGTCTCACAAAGGTATTTCTCCCTACAAGTCGTGAGGCTCTTGCGGGTGTATTTTCTCCTTAGGACTCGTGAGGATTCCTAAGTGTTTGTTTCCTCTGTAAGTCGTAAGGATCCTACATGAGGGTTTTCTCCTCATAAATCGAGAGGATTTACAAGGGTTGTTTACCATGCGAACATATCCCCAGTCACGGATGAGACTTGGTTAGGGAAATGTTTATTCGCGCCCGTGGATTGTATACAAGGGTCAGTATTGAACCACTTGTAGGGCAATATTGGAAGTTTGTGGGGGTTTGCTTAAGCACAGGTTTAGGTCTCTGTAACTTAAGACTTTCGAATGTTACGGGCCGTGAGGGTCCCATAAGAGAGTTCTCCTTACGAGTCGTGAGGATCTCGCAAGTGTATTTTCTCCTTAGGAATCGTGGGGATCCCTAAGTGTGTTGCTCCTTTGTGAGTCGTAAGGATCTCACGCAGGTGGTTTCTCCTTACAAGGTCGAGAGGACCCTATAAGTGTTCTTTAACGAGGTTGCGCCCTTTCAGGTTTTCACGAACACTCGCCGGCAGCCCTGCTGTTTTTACTCACGGAGCCCTTTTGGGTTTTCATCCGTGCCCTTTTTGCTTATGGACATACCGTTTTTATTTTATTTTATTTTTATTTTCTTTTTCTCTCTCTTTTTTTTACGAGATCGCGCCCTTTCAGGTTTTCACGAACACTCGCCGGTAGCCCTGCTGTTTTTACTCACGGAGCCCTTTCGGGTTTTCATCCGTGCCCTTTTTGCTTATGGACACACCGTTTTTATTTTGTTTTATTTTTATATTTTTTTTTATTTCGTCAGCCTAAAAGATGCTGCGGTAGTAGTTTAAAGACATTTCGGTCTGCTATTAGTTTTAGGACATTTCGGTCTGTTGTTAGTTTAAGGACGTTTCGGTCCGCTGGCGAGAAGGTTGGCTATTTTTTATAAAGCTTGAGCTTAGGAAGATAGCGAGCGGGCATAGTCGTCGTCATCTATCATTGACCTAGGCTGAGGCTCATTAAGTATAATATTTCTTTAGGAAGCGACCGTTTATTGGCCTGAAAGGCCTTTCGCCGTGCATGTCCATGAATAGATAGGCCCCACCCTGGTAAACTTTATCTATGATGTACGGGCCTTCATAGTTTGGCTCGAATTTTCCCCGCTTGGCGCGATTGGGGATCATAGGCCTTTTGACCACTAGCACGAGTTCGCCTTGACGGAATGTCCTCGGTCGGGTCAGTCTTTCATATGAGCGCGTCATCTTTGCTTTATAGGCCTCCAGATTTTGTTGCGCTATGAGCCGGGTTTCATCAAGGGCGTCAAGCTCCTCAAGCCGAAGGTGAGCATTTTCTTCGTCTGTCAGCTCGTAGTGGACTGCCACTCGTAGAGAGGGTAATTCTATCTCGAGAGGGAGTACTGCTTCCGTCCCAAATACCAACGCGTACGGCGTTGTGTTTGTGGCCGTCTTAAATGTAGTTCGATACGCCCAAAGAGCCTCTTGCAGTCTTTCGTGCCAGTCTTTCTTATTTCGTGACACCGTTTTCTTCATGATCTTCGTCAAGGTCTTGTTGAAGGCCTCAGCCAGACCGTTAGCTCGCGGATTATAAACTGAGGAATATCTCCAGTCTATATTATGCTGTTGCGCAAAGCGACTGATCTTGTGGCTTCTGTAGGCTGGCCCGTTATCGGAGATGATCCGTCGCGGAGTTCCAAACCGATATATGACGTGCGTTTTGAAGAAGTGGAGGATATTTTCCGTCTTCGCTTCTCTTAACGGTATCGCTTCTGCCCACTTAGAGAAGTAGTCAGTCGTCGCAAGGATGAAACGATGTCCCCTAGACGATGCTGGTTCGATGGGGCCGACTATATCAGTTCCCCACATTTCGAATGGCCAGCTAGCCACTGTTGGGTATAGCGGATTTGGATGCTGATGGATGAAGTCCCCATGAATTTGGCATGAGTGGCATTGCTTCGCATATTCGATGCAGTCCTGAATCATCGTGGGCCAGTAGTAGCCCATCCGTTTTATCTTCAACTTCATCTTAGGGCCTGCTTGATGAGAACCGCAGAGTCCGTCGTGAACTTCCTGGACGACTCTTTTCGCTTCGTCAGGTCCTAAGCATCTCAGCCACAAAGAATCAAATGACCTCTTGTACAGGGTATCGTTGACAAAGGCGAAAGACATGGCTCGTTTCGCGAACTGATGTCTTGTGGACGCTTCTTCAAGCATTTGGTGGGTCTTAAAGTAGTATATGAAGACTTCCCTCCAGTCCTCGGCCTTCTCATGGTCTTTTATTTGTAGGGTCGTCTGCTCAGTCACTCCCTTTTCTTTATATAATTCCGGAGGTATTTCTGCCGGGGCGAGCACTCGACGGCTTTGTACCACGATTCTAACGTCATCGAGGTTCTCGTCAGCTAATTCTTTAGCAAGTTTGGCCAGTGCGTCCGCTTTGCTGTTTTCCGCGCGCGGTATTCTTTCCAAAGTATAGGAGTGAATTTGGGTTAGCAGTTGTTGCACCTTTTCACCGTATTTTACTAATTCCGGTTTGCATGTTTGGTAATCGCCGTTCACTTGACTGACGACTAGCTGGGAGTCCCCATATATGAGGAGGCTTTCAATTCCCATGTCAATGGCGATCTCCAGGCCTGCTATCAAAGCTTCATATTCAGCTTCATTATTCGTTCTCGGCTCTGTCAAGGAGAAGGCGAAGCGCATTATTCCTCCTTGTGGGGTCACGAAGATAAGGCCTACTCCCGATTTGATCATTGACGTATTTTGTTTGTGCTTTTTCATGGAAGATGCTCCATCGAAATAATGCTCCCAACGGGTATCACTACCGTCGATTGCGTCAAACGCATGCTTGTCTGGCAAATCGCAATTCAGGGGAGAATCGGCAGGTATCGGGTGCTCAGCAAGGAAGTCGGCTATGGCCTGACCCTTCACTGCCTTGAGGGGTCGATACGTTATCGAAAACTCCATTAAGAGCATAGCCCATTTAGTGAGTCGTCCCGTCAATATGGCCTTTGACATTAGATATTTAAGAGGGTCCACCTTTGAAATGAGATGGACTTCATGCGCTAATGCGTAATGTCTAAGCTTCGTTATTGTGAAGATCAACGCCAGGCAGTGTTTTTCAATGGGGGAGTAATTGCTTTCTGCCCCCAGCAGAACCCGACTTAAGTAGTAGAGTGCTCTTTCTTTCCCCTGGTCATTCTCTTGTGCCCATAATGCGCCTAAAGAACCTTCAAGGGCGGCTGTGTAAAGAATGAGAGGTCTTCCCTTCACTGGAGCAGCCAACACTGGAGGGTTTTGCAGATACTGCTTGATCTCGTCTAGTGCGCCTTGGCATTTGTGATCCCAAACGAATGGGGTTCCCTTCTTCATCAGGTGACTGTAAGGACGGCACTTTCCTGAAAGATTAGCGATAAACCGCCGAACGTATGCAAGCTTTCCTTGGAGAGATCGCAACTGTTTAAGAGTTCTTGGCGGAGGCATTTCCATGATCGCTTTAATCTTAGACGTATCTATTTCAATACCTCGGTGTCGAACGATGAATCCTAGGAATTTGCCCGAGGAAACCCCGAACGCACATTTTAAAGGATTCATCTTCAAATTGTATTGCCGAAGGCGTTGAAATACAGTCCTCAAATGCTCGAGATGTTCCTCGTATGACTTGCTTTTAACCACGAGATCGTCGATATAGCATTCGACGATTTCGTGTATAAGGTCGTCGAAGATCTTTGTCATGGCCCTCTGATAAGTAGCACCGGCGTTCTTTAAACCGAAGGGCATCACTTTATAACAGAATATACCAAGAGGAGTCCTGAAGGCGGTGTGTTTCTGGTCTTCAGGATGCATCTTTATCTGGTTATACCCCGATGAGCCGTCCATGAAGGAGAAAACCTCATGAGTGGATGTATTGTCTATCATCAGTTCAGTGACTGGCACTGGGAAATCATCCTTCGGGCAAGCTTTATTAAGATCCCGGAAGTCTACGCATATGCGCACTGTCCCATTTTTCTTCATCACTGGGACGATGTTGGCGATCCATTCAGGGTACTGAACTTCCTGGATGAAGCCAGAGCCGATTAACTTTTTGACTTCGGTATTTATGCTCATCTCAAGCTCGAGTCGCATTATTCTCGGTGCCTGTTTGACTAGTTTGACGTTTGGGGATATTGCTTGTCTATGTACGGCGACTTCTGGATCTAGTCCTGGCATCTCGGAATAGTTCCATGCGAAGCAATCTTTATGCTGCACAAGGACGTCTTTTAACGCAGCCACCCTCTCTTCAGACAGCAGCTCGCTGACGAATGTCGATCGCGGATCATTTACCGTCCCCAACTCGATTTTCTTGAGGTTATCTGCAATAGTATGTATTCCATCCTCCAGTTCTTTCGGAGCTGGGGGAAATTCTGAGATTACCTCATCGCTGCTGTTTTCGAAGCACCAAGGGAGCTCACTTACGTCTTTGGGCTCTTCTTTTAATATCGTGATCATATGACAAGTGCGAATTCGCTTCCAGTCCCAATGTGGAACCGTTTTTTCTTTCGTGGCCTTGGGCTCGTGCTTTTGTGGTGGTGTTACCCTCCAGTTGTCAGACAGAGCGAACTTGCCGAGCTAGTATTGATCTTCGACCCAATTCTTAAAGGTGAAGCAATCTTCAAGAGGATGCCCTATCACTCGGTGGTAAGAGCAATAGTTTGGGTCAGAGACTTCACCTGCTTGTTCTGGGTGCTTGGACTCCGGCAATGTAAGCATTTGATGTTTTAGAGCAAGCTCAAGTATCTTTTTCGTCTTGTCTCGAGGAAACGAGTATGCTCGACCCATTTTCTTCATGAGGGATTGGTCAATAACGCTCGATTCTCGCTTGCGTGGCTTCTTAGCCCTGCTTTGTTGCTGTTGAGCGCCTCTTCGGCCTTTCGACTCGTTTCTGCCTCCGCGTCGAGCCCTTTTTGTATCAGGTTGACATGGGGCAGCATCTTCGTCTTTTACTGCCTGTTGAAGGAGGCGTTGTCTCTTGGCTTTCTCATAGATCGCCATTTCACGATTGTGATCATCTCGGGCTTTTTGACCCGCTTCCCTTATAAGTTTGCCCATCTGGTCTTCAAATGATGGACTGGGCGGTTTTGCATCAGGAACCTTTTCTGTTTCAGGATTAGCGTTTTTCTCTTGAGCATCTGCTTCTTCATCAGAATTGTGCACGACGTAACAGTCACGGAGCAGCTCTCGTTTCTTGGAGCGAATGTATCCGAGCTCGATCGTCTCCAGCCTCCCATTAGGTAGCTTGTGCTGAGTTCCAGGGACGTTCCAAACCCTGTCATAGAATTTGGCCTTTCTAACGGTTTGTTCGAAAGGTATCCCCTGGCGTTCCAGCAGTTTCCTCAAGCCTTCCGTATAATATCGGGGAGACGAATGGGCTGAAGTCTGTCTAGCGTTGGATCCGCACCGTGCCAAAGTTCTTTTTCCACCTTGTTTTCTTCGGAACGGTAGAATAGGATTGCCTTATCGCCTTTTCGTCCGGGAGGAATATAAAATGTCCGCAATTCTTCCACACTATCGTTGGCGAGCGCATCTAGTTCTTTATAATGTTCAAGTGCACCATGGCTATCTGTAGACTTCGCTCTTCATCAGCAGAAGCTCGTATTGAAAGCCGAGCAGGGAATACAGCATGGACTTCGTCCTCTGAATCACTACCAAAGATCAGTGAAGGGGCGGATGGTCCCGGATCGGTGTATTAGGGCGGACCCGAATAAATTATATCCTCTTCTTCCTCGGTATCACTGCCGAAGACAGGGATGGTTGCGTTAGTTTTGTTCTCCGGCCCGTGACACCTCTCCGTGTCTTCGAAACTCGGCAAGAAGTATTTGGCATCTTCATACTTGCGAACTTCATTCACGGAAAACGGATTCAATTCTCCGGCCACAGTGTACTCGAGGCCATCCCTACAATACTTCATGCACTGATGCTGTGTAGAAGGGATGATATTGTACTCGTGTAGCCATGGTCGGCCGAGCAGAGCGTTGTAGCACGTCTTGGCGTCTATAACATGGAATTTGGTGTCTGTGATGAGTAACCCGAAGCGTAGCGTCAATATCACAGATCCAAGAGTTTTCGATGATTGGGAGTCGAATCCGGAGATGGTGATTTTGTCTCGGGCGAGGTGTTGGACACTCATGCAAATTTCCTTTAACACTCGCACATTGAGAAAATTAACAGACGGTCCATTATCGACCAAGATTTTACCTATCTTTATGTCATGGCAGTATCCTGAGACATAAAGGGGACGATTGTGGTCGCATGTCCGGAGGAGGAGGTCTTCATCACCAAAAGCAACGTCGACCGTGTGCACCTCTTCTAATTCGTCCTTCATCTTTTCTTCGGCTAGGAAGGCTTGGAACTGGTCCGGGTCTTGTAGCGCCTTAATCAAAGAATCCCTCGCCTCTTTTGATAATAAAAGGGTGTCGAGAATGCTGAGCTGTGAGGGCAGCTTTCTCAGATGTGCCAAGACGTTGTAATCCACCTTATTCTTCTTCGGTGGGTTGTTGGCGTTTAGCTCTTCCAGAACTTGGTCATCTAAGACGATGTCTTCAGAGACCTTTTCTTTCCCTTTATCTTTTCTATTCAAGGGTCCGAGGTTCTTTTCAGGCAGCGTCCGATTCTGCAGCCGGATATTTTCGCAGACCATTGGCTTTTCTTTTTTTTCCGAAGTTGATTCTTTAAAGAGAGGGGCAATTTCTAGCTCCTCATCAGAATCGCTCCCGAATGTAGGCACTTGCGACCCGCCAGTGTTAACTATGTGACAATTGCCGGCAGTTCTTTTAAGCTTTTCGGTCGTATTTCTTTGTCCCCGACGAATTTTACGCTTTTCCCGTTTAAAGCGTTGTCGATTAGCGACGTATCCTTGCCACCATCTATCGAAAGCTTTGCACTCTTGAGTGGGATGCGAGACCTTCTGATGATATAAGCAATAGGAGGGGTGCATTTCCATTACACCAGTAATTTTTCCTTCAGAGGACGGTAGCTTCATGCCCATTGACATGGCCTTAGCAAACATCTTCTTTATCTTGAATTGGCTTTTGTCGGTGGTGGAGGCATTTTGCTCCAGCGGGATCATCTCAGCTCTTTCCTCAAGTCGTTGGCGCTTGGCCTTTTCGAATATAGCCGTCTCGCGTTCTCGATCAGCTTTACTTTTCAATCGAGCTTCACTAAGAAACGCGTCAATCATTTCGATTGATAACTCCGGAACTCTTGACTCGGTATCTGCCCCCAGCGTTTTAGTGCCAGAAGTCTCTTCATCGTTCGTGATCGAATGGGAGATCATATGACATCTCGCCACATATTCCTCGGATTCATCTGATGAACTTTCTCCCTCATCTTCTTTTTGAAAGACGTGATCAAGGAAATCTTGGAGCGTAATGGGAGTCCGCGCCTTTTGGTTGTATTCATCCAACGCGTCGATTTGCTTTTGTAAGTCCGTGCGCTTATCGCAAGGCTCCATGGGCTTCTTTGATTTCTTCCCCTTCTTCTTCGAAGATTTTGACGGCTGGCTATGAACGCTTGAACTACCACCATTGGTCTTCGGAGTCGGACGTGGCTTCAACATCCCCTCAATAACCTGCGGTTCCAAGGGGTTCTTCCACTTGACCGCTGGACATGTCTGAAGATCGTTTAGCATCCTCTTTGTCTTGGCTGATAATATAACCTTCCAAGGAGCTTCCTCAATGACGGAGCATGTTGCCCCCGGCGTATTCATCCCCTTAGAGGTGTGGGGCTGCGGGGGATTTACCTTCCATTTGTCAGATAGCGCAAATTTGCCCTGACGGTATTGGTTCTCAAGCCAATTTTTGAAAACGTAGCAATCCTCGATGGGATGGCCTAGCACTCGATGGTAAGGGCAGTAATTGGGCTCGTTGACGTCGTTCGGTTGCAACGGACGTTTTGGATCTGGCAGATTTATGAGTCTGTTGCGCAACGCCAGCTCGAATAGCCTCCTCGTTTTATCGCGGGGGAAGGAGTAAGGACGTCCCATCCTGTCCTCAAGGGGTACGTATGGGCGCGTATTGTTTGGACGAGCAACCGGCTTCGAGTCGCTCGGTTGTTGAGCATTAGCGACAATGATCGCTTTTCCCTTTCCTTTGTCGTTTCGGGAGTCCGGCTTTGGGAGAGGGGGTTTATGGCCCATCTGGTCCATCTGTGCTAGTTTGTCGATCAAAGCCTGGAAGGTAGTCGGCTTGAAGAACATCATGAACTGTGAGATGGTTGCTTGTGGATCAAGGGTTCCAACAAACATTCCCACCGCCGGAGCTTCTTCTATGCGCTGTTCGCACTTCGACCATAGATTGCGCCACCGTATAGCGTACTGAACCAATGTCTCGCCGGGTTTTACCCTGGCATTAATCAGTGCCGTCATCGGGGTACGCTCACTGGCACTTGCAAAACGTTGGGTAAAGAGCAGCTCCATCTCCGCAAAGGTTTTAATAGAGTCATTGGGGAGCTTAGAATACCATTCGAACGCCGTATCTGATAAACTTCCAACAAACTGGCGAAGGAACAACTTGTCATCGCCGCCGGTGTTGCCACAGAGCGCTCTGAACTGGGCGACATGCTGATGAGGATTGCCCGTCCCCTTGTAGACATGGAATTTAGGGATTGTATAGCCTGTCGGGTACTTAATTTGATCATACCAACCCGGATATGGCCGCCCTGTCTTTACGACCTGACCGGCTGCTTCAGTCGCCTGATGCACCCGTATTTGCTGGGCGATGTATTCATCTAAATCAGCTTTTGAGATGGTATCCTCTTTAGCTGCGGATAAAGCCGGTGGAGGATTTGATGTCTCTCCCCTATCATCTTCAAGAATGATCGGGAGATCTCCAGCAGGTGGATCTTGTTGAATCATCATACCCACCATATCCTGGAACAGGAGGGCCATTTTCTTTATATTGGCTGCCTGCTCCGCAGCTTCTTTATCTTTCTTTTCTAGTATGCGCCGAAGGAATTCGGCGTCCGTTTCTTGTTCCTGACGCTCTTCTGAAGAGGTTCCAAGGCTTTCGTTTGGCCCAGTAAGTGCAGCCATAGCGCTCATCATCTCCTGGAGCTTCTGTTGCTGCTTCTGAGCCTTGGTCACTGACCGTGTAAGTGGTCTATGGCCCGTGGACATACGGCTGTCTTCCTTTCCTGATGTCATATAAACCGTATGAACTGTTATGCCCCCTGACTTGGGGCGTCTAGTTTCACCATTTTTAACCTTTGCCGCTGACACGGGAGTCTTTTCTGGCCTCCTTCTTTTGTGGGCTGTTGAGGTTGAGGGAACCATTGAAGGGGGTACCCTAGCAGCTGCTGTCCCTTGCTATCTAATGGGACAATCCTTGTCTTTTTCCACCTTCGCCTTTTTCTGGCGACGAAAGTGACCTGAGTCAATCACAGAGTCTTGAACCCTTCGCCAAACTTTATAAATCCTTGAAGACAGCCGTTGAGGGGGCTGTTCTTGTTTTGTTTCAGGAGCTCTCTCCACAGGCGGAGGAGATCTTTTCAGTGTAGCGGTTGGAGAATTCTTACGTACCCTCCTCAGCAGTTCGAAGCTGTTCCCAGTTGGAACAGCAGCGTTGACCTCCGCCATTGGAGCAGGTGGAGTTAGCCCTGAGGGGGAGTTGCCCCCTGCTTTCCTCACTCGTTGCTAATGGCGACGTCGAGCACGACGAGCCGTTGGGATTGGCTCGGAGATAGAGATAACTTCTTTTTGCCCTCCGTCTGAATGAGGCACCGCCGGTGTTAACCTTTTAAAAACTGAGGTCGTTCCTTGCGGGGTAATATCCAATCTGTCAAAGACAGATCTTCGTGCAGGGGCAGGAACGGGAATCGTCAGTCTTGAAAAGACTGACTCTTTGACGGGAGAAGCCGCCTTAACGTCTTCCGGAGCAGCGGCCGTTACCCTCCTTGGAACAGCCATTTTAGAGTTCATGGGCTTCATGGTGGGCCCTTCAGAGTTTTGATCCAGTCTCGCAAAGACAGAGGCTGTTGGCTTGGTGGTGGGCGACCCGTTGACAGGGGTCGTGGTAGCAGTGAGTCGGTCGAAGACCGAATTCTTGTTCACCTCCGGCACAGGTATCGGCATAGAGAAGCTTGTCGGTGGGATCATGGTCCCGAAGAATAAGCCAGTGGTGGCTTGGGTCACCTGGTCTACTGGCAGAGTGAGGAAGGAAGCCGCTTGGAGCCCATATGCTATACCTCCGGGGAAGGTGGAGCGTCCATTGCAGTGGTACTTCACGCAGTTGGAGCAGTTAGAATCCATGGATGCTTGAGTTCTGCGCCAGACAAAAGACCAAATCTTAGCATCTTGAAATCCGAAGGCAACCTTTTAACAAACCGTGATTGGTTCGCGAAGACTACACACGAAGTGTGGAGTGGAAAGAGGAAGAGGTCACACCGGGCGTGCCAGAATCTGTTCCCCTCCGAAAGACGGCGCACAGGACCGCGATGTCCTGGCACTGAGATTCGGGGCAGATGCTATTTGGTTTTATCCGTCTACCTCTCCGAAGATACCAAGTTGATTTATGGCACCGTGTATCGGAGGTTTAGACGGATGCGGCTGATGTGGCAGACTTCGTCAGATTCCCCCTCGTTTGAGGGGTTTTTGATTGTGGGGACGCTCTTCCCTGCAGGCGCAAGCCCCTGCAGTTAATTACGCTACCGCGTCGCGGTAACAACTTTCTCCTTCTCCAAAATTTCACTTCGTGTCGTAGGTGTTTGTTTTGTTCGTGGTTGCCCGTGGATTGTATACGGAGACTGAGTAATGCCGTCGCCCGTAGGACGTGGATTAGTCCAAATCCGTATTTACTTAGATTTGGGTTTGGTATTTTTAGTTTAAGGATGCATTAGTCGCGTTGCGGCTAAGATCAACTTAAACGTTCGTTAAGGATACGATAGTCCTGTTTGAGACTAAGATCAACTTAACGTGATCGTTTAGATCCGACAAAAGAGCATTTGGGCTCTATTGTTCCAGTTTGGGAGATTCATAGTCCAATTTGGGACTAAAGTCTGTTTGGAGGATACGTTAGCCATTTTTGAGGCTAAGATCGACTCAAACGTTTGTTAAGGATACGTTAGTCCAGTTTGAGACTAAGATCAACTTAACGGGACCGTTTAGATCCGACAAAAGAGCATTTGGGCTCTATTGTACCAGTTTAGGGACGTGGTGGTCCATATTCCAGTTTAGGTACGTGGTGGTCCGATATTAGTTTAGGGACGTTTCGGTCCATCATTAGTTTAGGGACGTTTCGGTCCACGAGTTTAAGGACCCCGCAGTCCATATTCATGTGTGGTCGTTGGGACCCGTCACCTCTCTGACGTCGTTGAAGGATTACAACGATAGGTGTCAGAGGAGTTCGGAGATGTACCCTCGAACCGGATGTAAATTCATTTAGGGAGCAGCCGTGCTCATTCAATTTAATTTGAGGACTTATGGTCATGACTGGGCTAAGTCCAGTTGAATGTTCAACATTTTTATTTGTCTTTGGCCAATTAGGCCTGAGTTAGGGTTTTGCCCCTTTTTAAATAATGCACTGCATTATTTTTGTTTTGTTTGGGCTCTGCCCTTTTATAAATGATGCAGAGCATCTATTTTGTTTGGGCTCTGCCCTTTTATAAATGATGCAGAGCATCTATTTTGTTTGGGCTCTGCCCCTTTTATTGCACTGCAATTTAATTAGGCCTACTAGGTCTTTTTGATTTGGGCCTGGCTCTTTAGGAAATGCATTGCATTTGTCAGGCGCTTTGCGCCAATTACTGAGCGCAAGCGCTTGTGGTTAGAACACGTGTCATGCTCTGGTGAGCGCAAGCGCAACAGCGCAGTGCGCTGCGCTAGTGCGCTGCGCTGTTGCGCTGCTGACACGTGGTGCGCTCTGGTGAGTTGCGCCAATTCCAGAGAGCAAAGCTCTATTTCAAGAGCGCGTAGCGTAAGTAGCTGACACGTGGCGCTCTCTCAAGAGCGCAACAGCGCAGTTTGGAAGTGCAAAGCACTAAGAATCTTTTAGATTCAAGTACAGGAGTGCAGAGCACTATTTGATTTCTTGATCTAATTTAGATCAAAGAAAATAAATTTTTTTATTTTTGTTTCAAGAACCAGAGGTTCATAAAAAGTGCAAAGCACTATTATTACTTATTTATATTTATATATATATTTTTTATTAAAATTATTGATCTTGTTCTTAGATCAATAATCTGTCCATAAGAGAATTTTCTCTTTTTCCTAAAGGTTTTACCTTCTGTTGTTCTTGAGGAATTCTCAAGAGTTCTCTTCTCTCTTTCTTTTTTTTTTAGAAGGATGCTGATGCCTTTGAATTGAGGTCTAGGGTCCTTTTTATAGTGCCCATAAATTAGTTAGATTTGTTAAAGAGATCTTTCTCTGAGTGATTTGGGGAATTTTCCCCACCGTTGGATCTTTGATCCAAGGGCTTCTGCTTTGCAGAAGAAAATCTTCTTGTTTTAATAAGAACAGAAAAGATTTCTTAAAATCTTAATTTAGTTTGGCGCAGATGCCCCAGCGCGTGACACGTGTCGCGCAGCGCACAGCGCAGCGCAACTGCGCTAGCGCACTAGTGCATCTGCGCTGACACGTGTCGCGCAGCGCACAGCGCAGCGCAACTGCGCGAGCGCATCTGCGCTGACACGTGTCGCGCAGCGCACAGCGCAGCCCAACAGCGCGAGCGCATCTGCGCTGACACGCGTCGCGCAGCGCAGTGCATGCGCAACTGAAGCGTTGCTTCCTTTAAACAGAGCTTTGCTCTGATTGGGCGCGCCTTCTTGGGCGCTGCGCTGACGTATTAGCGCCTGACGCGTGGCGCGTTGCGCCCGAGACTTGAAGCGTTGCTTCAAAATTTGAATTTTTGAATTCAAATAGAGCTTTGCTCTGATTGGGCGAAACAATGATGACAGTTCAAATCCATGGAGTTTAACTCCGTTCACAGAAAAAATGTTTCTGGGAATTTAATTCCCCTTTTCAAAAGGAATTTAATTCCTGTGAGGAACTCAGTTCTTCCTATGGAGGCTTCTTAGGGTCTTCTTGCCCTAGGTTGTCCTTCTGTAATCAATGAAGAAGAAAAATGTTTCTAATAGATTCTCATGATTTTTATTTCAGGTATCATGGACTCCCATATGTACGATCTTAACGAAATCATTTCTTACGGGAATATTCATGCGCTGGGCCGTAGCCAGAACCAGGAGTTCAGCAACGCTCAATGTGCTGAGATCATGAGCCGCTTCGATGAGTACAACCATCGGCTACTCCCCCGTCGCTCTTCTCTCCTGAAACTCATCGTGTTGGCGATTTGGGAGGCGCTTCCTCTTTTCTGCACTGGTGTACCTCTCGGGGCACTGGACACTGGACGCTGCTGAGGATAAGATACATTCAGTGTATCTGATGAGCCTAATCTCGAAGAGAAGGCGAGACAACCTCATCGATCTCTTGCACCAGGCTTTTCAGCAGTCGGCCATACTTGCTGCCTATCGGAGAGTAGAAGACATTCGTGAGGATCCCGACGCTTGCGACCGCGAAAGAAAACATACTCGAATGGTTCGAAATACTTGGAGGATCTTGGAAAAAGTCAAGTTTGAGTTTCTCAATCCGTGTCCCGCGTCTGAGGTCTTGCCATTGTAATCGTTTTCTTTTCATTTTGTATGAACTCCTTAAAGCATGGATGATAAGTTTTATCATGCCCTTTTGCGTTTGCATGCCCTTTTGTAGGATTTTGTCATTTTGCTATTGTTGCTGTTAATGTTTTTAATGTGCAGGGTGTGATTCCATTTTTTAGTGCACGTCAAGTTTGGGGTCCACGTGCTCCCCACGTGGGGTCCTTTTGATGAGACTGTTCAAAAACACTCCAATGCCATATTTTTAGTGCATAATATCATATGCAGAAAAGTAGCCTTGGAAATAGTTCCATTTCCTTGACTTCTGATGCCTATCCTTTTTTAGGCCTTGGAAATAGCTTTAACATGCAAAATTTTCTGCGCACAACACTTAATGCACCTCTTTATATCTGAGGCCATAGCCTTCTTTTCTCTTCACAGAGAGATTTATTTTCATTTTGGTGTGATTTGTCTTGAGAAACAGCCAAGTGCCATGGCCTGCAATCGCTCCCATGCTCGTCGACAGCCATGGGAAGTTCCTATCGAGGAGATGATCCCCCGCTTTGCCACCCGATTGGTGGATCCACTCCTTACCGATGACGAATACGACTCGGCGATGTATGAACTCTCGATCCGTAGGGGGTCCCCCCTCCCGATGGGGTCCCTCTGGCTCCGGATGATTCTCGCGGCCGTGCTTGCCGACATCCCTCCTCACCCGGCGGATATGACCCTGGCGATGCTTGACGCGGCTGAAGAAAAGCTCGAAGGCTTTCATGAAGCGTGCCTGATTACTCAGGCTTTGAAGGATTGCTCAATTCACCTGCTGAGCCAAATAAAGGCCCGGCGGGCTATTATGTCTGCTTTCACGGACGAACATGGTGCCACTCGATGGGGAGCGACTCCTCGCGAGAACCGTCGCTTTGATGTGCTGGAGAAAGCAGAGAGGGAGATGGAGAATTTTGTTCTCTGCTTTGTTAACCCTTGTGCTATAGATCCCGTGTTTGGTGACCTTTTCCCGCCAGCGTAGTATATTTAAATTAGTCCTTTTCTTTTTGTATGCTTTATGTTGAACTTCCATGTAGGCTCGGTACTCGTATGTATGTTTTCGCTTGCATAAATAAACTTCGTGTTCTCCTTATAAGGACTTTCTTTAATTATCAACACTATCATCATGTCGCATGCACATTAAAGCTTCGAATATTATTTCTTTTTCGGATGTTCATATAATTGCGAACACATGCTCGTCGGAAATTTTCTCGCTGCTTTTCATACCAGGTGATGTGAGCGCGTTTTAGATCGATTATTGCTGTCGACTGGAAGCCCATTTATACGGTCTTGAGCGTGTATGTCCTGTTTCCAAGGTTGCGGTCGCGAAAGTGAGCTTACGTGGCCTGATAGGGCGACACGTGGCGAACATATTGTTGTGCGAGAAAAGGGTTCGGCCGTAAATTCTCGGAGAGGGAGCTGGCTTCTAAAGCGCTGAGCGAGCTTCAAGCTAATCTTACTGCCAAGGTCAACAAAGCATACGAACTCTGGCGGGTGCTTCAAGAGTCTATCAAAGAAGTGGTGGCTCTTGATAAAGCTGTCACGTTCACTCGTGAGAGGGTCGAGGCTCATAAGGCCACCGAGAAAGAGCTTGAAAGCTGGCTCACTTCGTATCAGGCCCAGCAGGCTCAGGCGGAGGCCCGTCTTTTGGCGATCTTAAACCATGAGGCCGTGGCCCAACAAAAGCAGGATGAGCTGACCAAGCTGCTAAATCATCCACCGGCTTGAAACATTTGTATCGTTTCCTTCCTTTCTTGTATATACTCATGGATGAGAGTATTTTCTTTTTGTTCTTTCAGGAATTGTACTTTGTATCCATTTTGGTTTATGAATAAAAGATACATTTTTCTCCTCAATGGCGTGTCTCTTTTATTGTATTTATTCTGCGGATAGTCTATCTTGATCTCTTTGCAGGGCAGCGATGGCTTAGGATTCAGGGTTAAGATCTGTCTCCTAAGACTTTTGGGCTTTATGAGCCGTGAGGGTCTCATAAAGAGTTTTTCTCCCTACAGGTCGAGAGGATCCCGTAGGTGTAAGTTCTTCTTAAGAGTCATGAGGATTCTTAAGCAGGTTCTTCCTTGGGAGTCGTACGGATCTCACAAGAGAGTTTTCTTCCTTGCAGGTCGTGAGGACCCGCAAGTGCTGGATGCGATCACCCTTATCCGTATTTCACGGGGTCAGGGGTTGGTTTGGGATGGTTTCCAAGGTGTCGTAGTTCAAAGACATCGCGATCAAGGTTAAGGACATCATAGTCCGTGGATTTAGGGACTCCACGGTCCAATGTTAGTTTTAAAACATCACGGTCAAGGTTAAGGACCTCATAGTCCATGGATTTAAGGACTCCACAGTCCGATGTTAGTTTTAAGACATCACGGTCAAGGTTAAGGACCTCATAGTCCGTGGATTTAGGGACTCCACAGTCCGATGTTAGTTTTAAGACATCACGGTCAAGGTTAAGGACCTCATAGTCCGTGGGTTAAGGACTTCACGGTCCAATGTTAGTTTTAAGACGTCACGGTCAAGGTTAAGGACCTCATAGTCCGTGGATTTAAGGACTCCACAGTCCGATGTTAGTTTTAAGACATCACGGTCAAGGTTAAGGACCTCATAGTCCGTGGATTTAAGGACTCCACAGTCTAATGTTAGTTTTAAGACGTCACGGTCAAGGTTAAGGACCTCATAGTCCGTGGATTTAAGGACTCCACAGTCCGATGTTAGTTTTAAGACATCACGGTCAAGGTTAAGGACCTCATAGTCCGTGGGTTTAAGGACTCCACAGTCCAATGTTAGTTTTAAGACGTCACGGTCAAGGTTAAGGACCTCATAGTCCGTGGATTTAAGGACTCCACAGTCCGATGTTAGTTTTAAGACATCACGGTCAAGGTTAAGGACCTCATAGTCTATGGATTTAAGGACTCCACAGTCCGATGTTAGTTTTAAGACGTCACGGTCAAGGTTAAGGACTTCATAGTCCATGGATTTAAGGACTCCACAGTCCAATGTTAGTTTTAAGACGTCACAGTCAAGGTTAAGGACCTCATAGTCCGTGGGTTTAAGGACTCCACAGTCCAATGTTAGTTTTAAGACGTCACGGTCAAGGTTAAGGACCTCATAGTCCGTGGGTTTAAGGATTCCACAGTCCAATGTTAGTTTTAAGACGTCACGGTCAAGGTTAAGGACCTCATAGTCCGTGGGTTTAAGGACTCTACAGTCCAATGTTAGTTTTAAGACGTCACGGTCAAGGTTAAGGACCTCATAGTCCATGGGTTTAAGGACTCCACAGTCCAATGTTAGTTTTAAGACGTCACGGTCAAGGTTAAGGACCTCATAGTCCGTGGATTTAAAGACTCCACAGTCCGATGTTTGGTTGCAGGGACCCGTCACCTCTTTGAAGACGTTGAGGAATTACAATGCCAGGTATCAAAGGAGCGAAGAGATGCACCCTTAAACCAAGGTAGAATCAGTACAGAATCAGGCTGGTTGATCATTAGTTTTAAGACATTACAGTCGAGGTTAAGGACATCATAGTCCGTGGATTTTAAGGACTCCACAGTCCGATGTTTGCTCTGGATGCTTCACACGGGTTCACTGCCGTGCTTGGCGAGGACCAGGGTCCGCTCTGGGCATTTTCTGCGGGGTCAAAGAGTGACATTATCCGCGTTCCACGCAACCAGAAATTTGCACTAGATGCTTCACACGGGTTCACTGCCGTGTTCGGCGAGGACTAGGCTCCGCTCTGGATGCTTCACACAGGTTCACTGCCGTGCTCTGCGAGGACCAGGATCCGCTCTGGACGTTTTCCACGGGGTCAAAGAGTGACATTATCCGCGTTCCACGTAACCAGGAATTTGCACTAGATGCTTCACACGGGTTCACTGCCGCGTTCGGCGAGGACTAGGCTCCACTCTGGATGCTTCACACGGGTTCACTGCCGTGTTCTGCGAGGACCAGGATCCACTCCGGACGTTTTCCACGGGGTCAAAGAGTGACATTATCCGAGTTCCACATTACCAGGAATTTGCACTAGATGCTTCACACGGGTTCACTGCCGCGTTCGGCAAGGACTAGGCTCCGCTCTGGATGCTTCACACGGGTTCACTGCCGTGCTCCGCGAGGACCAGGATCCGCTCTGGACGTTTTCCACGGGGTCAAAGAGTGACATTATCCGTGTTCCACGTGACCAGGAATTTGCACTAGATGCTTCACACGGGTTCACTGCCGCGTTCGGTGAGGACTAGGCTCCGCTCTGGATGCTTCACACGGGTTCACTGCCGTGCTCTGCGAGGACCAGGATCCGCTCTAGACATTTTCCACGGGGTCAAAGAGTGACATTATCCGTGTTCCACGTGACCAGGAATTTGCACTAGATGCTTCACACGGGTTCACTGCCGTGTTTGGCGAGGACTAGGCTCCGCTCTGGATGCTTCACACGGGTTCACTGCCGTGTTCTGCGAGGACCAGGATCCACTCTGGATGTTTTCCACGGGGTAAAAGAGTGACATTATCCGCGTTCCACGTTACCAGGAATTTGCACTAGATGCTTCACACGGATTCACTGCCGCGTTCGGCGAAGACTAGGCTCCGCTCTGGATGCTTCACACGGGCTCACTGCCGTGCTCTGCGAGGACCAGGATCCGCTCTGGACGTTTTCCACAGGGTCAAAGAGTGACGTTATCCGCGTTCCACGTAATCAGGAATTTTGTTGATTGTATCCGCATTTCACGGAGTTGGGATTTGACTCTCGGTCATCTGTGCGCCGTCGAGTCATGGAATTGGAATTGCCGATGTTCCGCTTTGCTTGATATTGTGTCTGCTGCAATGAGACGAACGTCGAGATGATCTCTAGGCTATCTGTGAACTGTCGAGATTTGGCTTCTTCTTATGATAAAACCTGTGGGAGGAGTATGATCCCTTCTTTGTTTGTGCCCCTAGATTGTATACAGGGATTAATGTAATATCACCTGTAGGGCATAAATTTCGTTTTTATTTTTTTTTTTTCCGCGATGCTCTATCATTTCAGCTTTTATATCGCGAAGGTCGCGATTGCCCCATTATTTCGGCTATTTTTCGCGGTGCCCAATCATTTCGGCTATTTATTTTATTTTTACTCGCTGCTTTTTATTGCGAGTTGCCCCATCATTTCGGCTATTTTTCATGCATACATTTTTACTTGCTGCTTTTTATTGCAAGTTGCCCCATCATTTCGGCTATTTCGTATGCATGTGTGGCTCGCTAGCCTTTTCGCTGCAAGCTTGGATTTTAGACACCGATTTCGGCATCAGCATCGCTGCAACTGGGATGTTGCCAGGAGCGAATCATCATTTGCCTCTGTCGATGTTGACCAAAGGTGGCTTAGCAAACAGGGTTAAGGGTCCTCGACTAAGGCTTTTGACTTCATGAGCCGTAAGAGTCTCATAAAGGTATTTCTCCCTGCGAGTCGTGAGGATCTTGCAGGTGTGTTTTCTCCTTGGGAATCGTGAGGATTCCTAAGTGCATGTCCTCTTGCAAGTCGTAGGGATCTTGCAAAAGGGTTTTCTCCTTATAAGTCGAGAGGACCTATAGGGGTTGTTTGCCATACGAACATATCCCTAGTCACGGACGGGACTTGGTTAGGGAAATGTTTATTCGCGCCCGTGGATTGTATACAAGGGTCAGTATTGAGCCATTTGTAGGGCATAAATTTAAGGTTGTGGGGGTTGCTTAAGCACAGGTTTAGATCTCTGTGACTTAAGACTTTCAAATCTTATGAGCCGTAAGGGTCCCATAAGAGAGTTCTCCTTACGAGTCGTGAGGATCTCGCAAGTGTAATTTCTCCCTAGGAATCGTGAGGACCCCTAAGTGTGTTGCTCCCTTGTGAGTCGTAAGGATCTCACGCGGGTGATTTCTCCTTACAAGGTCAAGGGGATCCTGTAAGTGTCTTTTAACGAGGTTGCGCCCTTTCGGGTTTTCACAAACACTCGCCGGTAGTCCTGCTGTTTTTACTCACGGAGCCCTTTCAGGTTTTCATCCGTGCCCATTTTGCTTATGGACATGCCGTTTTTTTTATATATTTTTTTTTACGAGGTCGCGCCCTTTCGGGTTTTCACGAACACTCACCGGTAGCCCTGCTGTTTTTACTCACGGCGCCCTTTCGGGCTTCCATCCGTACCCTTTTTTGCTTATGGACATACCGTTTTTATATATTTTTTTATTTTACATATTTTTTATTCTTCTCGTCAGCCTAAAGATGCTGCGGTAGTAGTTTAAGGACGTTTCGGTCCTTTATTAGTTTAAGGACATTTCGGTCCGCCATTAGTTTAAGGACGTTTCGGTCCGCCATTAGTTTAAGGACGTTTCGGTCCGTTGTTAAGGATGCTGGTTACTACCTAGAGTTCGGGCTTAGGAAGATAGCGAGCGGACATAGTCGTCGTCATCTATTATTGACCTAGACCTTGGCCCGTTAAGCGTAGTATTTCTTCAGGAAGCGACCGTTCACTGGCCTGATAGGCCTTTCACCGTGCATATCCATGAGTAGATACGCTCCACCCTAGTAGACCTTGTCTATGATGTACGGTCCTTCAAAGTTTGGCTCGAATTTTCCCCGCTTAGCGCAATTGGGGATCATAAGTCTTTTGACAATTAGTACGAGTTCACCTTGGCGGAACGTCCTCGGCCTGGTCAATCTTTCGTATGAGCGCGCCATCTTTACTTTGTAAGCCTCCAGATTTTGTTGCGCTACGAGCCGGGTCTCATCAAGGGCATCAAGCTCCTCAAACCGAAGGTGAGCATTTTCTTCGTCCGTCAACTCGTAGTGGACCGCCACTCGTAGAGAGGGTAACTCTATCACGAGGGGGAGTACTGCTTCTGTACCAAACACCAACGTGTATGGCGTTGTGTTCGTGGCCGTTTTGAACGTAGTTCGGTATGCCCAGAGAGCCCCCTGCAGTTTCTCGTGCCAATCCTTCTTATTGCGGGACACCGTTTTCTTCATGATCTTTGTCAAGGTCTTGTTGAAGGCCTCGGCGAGACAGTTAGCTCGCGGATTATAAACCGAGGAATACCTCCAGCCTATATTATGCTGTTGCGCAAAGAGGCTGATCTTGTGACTGTAACAACCCTAAATTTCCTATACAAAATTTTTCAAATATTTTTTTTCAAAAATCCACAAAGGGATATTTTAGCATGAGCACAAGATATAGGTAATTATTTTGTTTTTAATTACAAGCTACAAGAATGTAATAATGCCATTTTTAGTGTACAAGAATTTACTTTAAATTTAATGTATACAAGGAGTATTTATTCTTGCTGCTATCAGTTTAAGTAATTAAATACCACAATAATTACAAGAAGGAGCTTGTAGCTCATTGGTAATACCTTGCACTGCTGAATCAAGCCACCAGAGTTCAAATCCCACGCCCCACATTATTTTTATAATTATTTTGTTTTAAATTTTTGGAAAGTCAACAGTCTCATAACTCTCAAAATTTATACTGAACCCAAAAAACTAAATACACCAAAATTCCCCCCCATAAGTTTCCCCACCCGATGGTACCCCGACTCGGCCCGACTCGGCCGAGTCGTCAACACGGAATTTTTCCTTATTGACTTGGTCATACCCCCTGCATAATTTATTTTTTTTGATCGGTTACCAGATTCTCAATAAATCACTTTTATTTCAAAATTTAATGATTTTTAATGTTTTTTATATATTTTTATATTTTTTTAATTAAAAACCCTAACCCCAGCCTAGCCCTATATAAACACCCCTAGCCTCTACCCTTTCACCCTACATTCCTAAGTCCACTCTCTAAAAATCTCAAGAGAACTCGGTACATTAGAAAACGAGCGAAAGGCGAAGCGCTGCTGAAATCGACGGCGAATTCCGACGATCGTGCTAAGACTCTTCACGACGATTCGACACCCGGAAAACCCTCTACCTCCCTCTCACTCTCTAACGTGTCCAAAACCCGTAAGTACCCCTCTTTCTATCTTCCTTTTCTTTTAAGAAAAATACGACATTTTAAAACCCGACGGAAATCGGAACAAATCGATTTCCGATTCGGTTTTCTATCCAAAACTCACTTGTCACAAATTACATAATGCTTAAACATATTCATGTTGACTATTAATCACTTAAAAATCAAATTGGATAAAGTTTTTCACATGAAATGATAACGTTTCCATTTATCGTATTTCTTTCACTTAAATACCACCATGTTTAGTTATACATTTAACCCTTAACAATTGCTATACCTTAACGTAGATCACGAGGTAATGACCTACCTCCACACACACGCTAATACAACCCCAATTGATATCATCAAAACTTAGAATACGAAAATACAAGAATTTACATTAAAATACCCTTTTCTTTATAAACCTTTTCTGAAAGTTCTAAGTTGTATACAATTTTAAAACAAAATCTTTTAATAGGAAAATACGATATGTCATGGACATCGATCGTTTATCTAAACTGACTTTGTGGTGTCTAGGCTAGCAAGTGAGCTTGGGTAACTTTAAAAGGCCCGCCTCACGATTCGTGAGCGGATTCCTCCCTCTTCACTTGTACTTACCTGGCCGCAATTGGCGGTGAAGAGGCGATTTGAGACTTCTAATGACTTTTCGTTTAGGCCATTTAGAAATAGGCTAGTTGGCTTAGGAAACCCTAGAATCTAAAATACGGAAAACTACACTTTACGAATAAATACCTTTTATTTTATAAAACCGTTTTCTAAATGATTAGTATTTATTAAATCTTTGGAAAGCGCCACTACAACCCACCTTTGGGGAACTCGTTAGGGATAGTACGGTTTATCGTGCACTCTCGAGCTTAGTAGTGCGAGATTCAGACCTCCGTAAGGAGCATTCGGTCTCGAAAAGTTTAAAATACGACATTTAAGAAAAATGAGATTTTGGAAAATAAAATATTTATTTAATATTATTCTTATATTAACATATATATAATTATCATTTAAACACCTATTTTGTTATAAGATAAAGTTTCCACATTTTCCTAAAAATTACAAGATTAAAAGTTACATTAAAATCCCATGAATTTTCAAATAAATCAATATTATAACTTAATACTTTTAATAGGATATATTCACTAGAATAACATAAATAAAATTTACACTCATTATAACAATAAAAACGAATAATAAATACTTGAGGTGTATCTTGAAAACTATAAAATGTATTTTTATATAAAACCCCCTCAAGTTTTATAATTTACAATAAGGACCCTAACAAATATAGAACTTCGACTTGCATTTCTTTTAGTCTGACTCGGGTTTCAGTCTGACTATTTCTGGCTTGAATATGATTCAAGTCAATCTATATTCTTTAATATTCCAACTCAATATGTATATATGAATCCCAGAATCCAGTTAACAATCTATATAACTTGACTGAATCAAACCATGGATATACATCCATTATTCCGTTATTCCATTTACCTGATTATGCAGTTACAACATGTTTATTGATATCATGGTTTTGATCAGTCATCCAACTTATACAATACGATACTACAATACAACCATAACACTACGGGGTTTAAGGGGTAGACTGGTACGGAATATGTTAAAGGTGGCACGAGGTGGTCACTTAAGACGTAATTACATCCATGCCGTTGTTCCGTGGTATTATCGACGGAGCCTTGTACTACAGGTTACCAAGGTCCCCGGTGTAAGTGGGACTCCCCTCGTATACACTGGTATCTTCTGTACCAGGCTACAAACAACAACGTTAATACAATATTACAACATTATAATACAACATTAAAAGCTCTCTCTCTCTCTTTCTCTCTTACTTTCTGTCTATTTCTCCCTTATCTTTGGGACTTACCGAGCGACCTGTTCGCTGATAACATTCTATTTCTTTCTTCTTTGAATGTCGTCAGGTGCTTTGGACCCAGCAGAGATCGAGCCCACCGGTGAAGACTTGGAGCAGTTTCACGAAGACCCCGAGCTCTAGATATTGTACCTTGTTCTTTTCAGTATTTTCATTTCCTGTTATGCCACTGTTTAGGCATCGCTTTCCATTTCAGTTGTATTTACTTTCATGCATTGTACAAAAGTATGTTATTAATAAAGTTGCTGTTATTTCTATATCTCTTGTCTCTTGTGATTTACTTTTATATTGCTTAGATACGCTTAGCGTATGTACTTCTGAGTATATACGTAGCGGGCCTCGTCGCGTCCCCTTCGCCGTACACCGGGAAGCGGGGCGTGACAGGTTTTGTTGGTGGCCCATGCAGGTCAGAGCTGTATGAATCCCTATCATGCTGTTCTGGTCTGCGTGAACAACCTAAGCAATATAACACAAGAACCAACAACTAAAACATTCTTTACAATCCATGTTCCTTGAATCTTACAATTTCATATTCCTTGAATCTTATCATTTCATTTGAATCTGTCCTAACCCACAATTTTTCTTCAGGGTTATGGATTCCCCAAACAACACCAACACCAACGTCAACAACACCTCTCCAGCACTAACTTTCGCACCTACTGTTTCTGCACCACCCACCGAGCAAACAATACTATTTGAGGCGATCCGCAGCCTTCTCGAGGGACAGTAACAACTTCTGAACCGACCTGAGACCGACGCACCGGGAGTAAAGCAATTTAGGGCTTTACATCCGAAGCAGTTCTCTGGAAAAGGAAGCCCTCTTGAAGCGGAAGAATGGGCACAAGGCATCGAAGACGATCTGGCAGCAGCTTAAGTGCCAGACATCGCTTGGGTCCGTGTAGCAAAACTACAGCTCACGGATAATGCTCGCAACTGGTGGAAGGCGAAAGAAAGCCGTCTAGTACAGCCGATTGAATGGAAGACTTTTCGTGAGAAGTTCGACGCGAAATACTTTCCGGCGACTGCCAGGTTTGCAATGGAGCAGCAGTTTATTCATCTACAACAAGGATCGATGTGGGACAAATCAGTAGATGAATACGACGCTGAATTCACCATGTTAAGCCGATTCGCAGCACACTTGTTACCGATGGACGATATCAGAGCCCGTCGATTTCAACAAGGACTGGACACGGAGATTCAGGCTGCCCTAGCCACGGGAAAATTTCTGACTCATGAAGATGCTCTGGAAGCTACCCGCAGCTATGAAGTAGTGATAAAGGCAAGGGGCAGACCTCAGTCTGCAGGAGTGAAACATCCTGCCACTCAAATGGCAGGAGGGGCCTCTTCAAGGCCAGCTGTTGAACTCAGTAGACTGGAAGAAGTTAAGGATCGGTCAAGACCCGATTTTTGCTTTTATTGCAAGAGGGAAGGACACTTGTGGAAGGACTGTAAGCGCGCAAAAGGCCTATGCTTAGTTTGTGGCGCGTCCAATCACGGAATTGGAAACTGTCCTTATAGACGCAACTCAACACACACACCCGCCAACTACCCGCAGCAGCTAGCTATCCAAGCTCCTACAACTCGTCCTGCTCTCCCAGCACCACCTCCACGTAGATTCCCTGCTCAGCCAAATCGCCAATTCCATCAGGCACTGAGAAACATGCCTCGAGTACAGGGGAATATGCCTCCAGCTAGGAGGAACGTGCCACGGCGACAGGCTTTCACCTTAGCAGCCATAGAATCTGAAACTGTGAACCAAGGTAACCCAGGTAACTCTCTCACAACTTTGACCAAAACTTCTTTACAATCTTTAGTTTTGTCACCAAACTGTTACACTTTCCTTTTACAAATTTCGAGGACGAAATTTTTATAAGGAGGGTAGAATGTAACAACCCTAAATTTCCTATACAAAATTTTTCAAATATTTTTTTTCAAAAATCCACAAAGGGGTATTTTAGCATGAGCACAAGATATAGGTAATTATTTTGTTTTTAATTACAAGCTACAAGAATGTAATAACTCCATTTTTAGTGTACAAAAATTTACTTTAAATTTAATATATACAAGGAGTATTTATTCTTGCTGCTATCAGTTTAAGTAATTAAATACCACAATAATTATAAGAAGGAGCTTGTAGCTCATTGGTAATACCTTGCACTGCTGAACCAAGCCACCAGAGTTCAAATCCCATGCCCCATATTATTTTTATAATTATTTTGTTTTAAATTTTTGGAAAGTCAACAGTCAAACCGTCATAACTCTCAAAATTTATACTGAACCCAAAAAACTAAATACACCAAAATTCCCCCATAAGTTTCCCCACCCGATGGTACCCCGACTCGGCCCGACTCGGGCCGGCGCCGCCGGCCGGACTCGGCCGGACGGCCGAGTCGTCAACACGGAATTTTTCCATGTTGACTTGGTCATACCCCTGCATACTTTATTTTTTTTTATCGATTACCAAATTCTCAATAAATCACTTTTATTTCAAAATTTAATGATTTTTAATGTTTTTTTATATATTTTAATATTTTTTTAATTAAAAACCCTAACCCCAGCCTAGCCCTATATAAACACCCCTACCCTCTACTCTACCCTTTCACCCTACATTCCTAAGTCCACTCTCTAAAAATCTCAAGAGAACTCGGTACATTAGAAAACGAGCGAAAGGCGAAGCGCTGCCGAAATCGACGGCGAATTCTGGCGATTGTGCTAGGACTCTTCACGACAATTCGACGCCCGGCAAACCCTCTACCTCCCTCTCACTCTCTAACGTGTCCAAAACCCGTAAGTCCCCCTCTTTCTATCTTCCTTTTCTTTTAAGAAAAATACGACTTTTTAAAACCCGACGGAAATCGGAACAAACCGATTTCCGATTCGGTTTTCTATCAAAACTCACTTGTCACAAATTACATAATGCTTAAACATATTCATGTTGACTATTAATCACTTAAAAATCAAATTGGATAAAGTTTTTCACATGAAATGATAACGTTTCCATTTATCGTATTTCTTTCACTTAAATACCACCATATTTAGTTATCACATTTAACCCTTAACAATTGCTATACCTTAACGTAGATCACGAGGTAATGACTTACCTCCACACACACGCTAATACAACCCCAATTGATATCATCAAAACTTAGAATACGAAAATACAAGACTTTACATTAAAATACCCTTTTCTTTATAAACCTTTTCTGAAAGTTCTAAGTTGTATACAATTTTAAAACAAAATCTTTTAATAGGAAAATACGATATGTCATGGACATCGATCGTTTATCTAAACTGACTTTGTGGTATCTAGGCTAGGCAAGTGAGCTTGGGTAACTTTAAAAGGCCCGCCTCACAATTCGTGAGCGGATCCCTCCCTCTTCACTTGTACTTACCTGGCCGCAATTAGCGGTGAAGAGGCGATTTGAGGCTTGTAATGACTTGTCGTTTAGACCATTTAGAAATAGGCTAGTTGGCTTAGGAAACCCTAGAATCTATAATACGGAAAACTACACTTTGCGAATAAATACCTTTTATTTTATAAAACCGTTTTCTAAATGATTAGTATTTATTAAATCTTTGCAAAGCGCCACTACAACCCACCTTTGGGGAACTCGTTAGGGATAGTACGGTTTATCGTGCACCCTCGAGCTTAGTAGTGCGAGATTCAGACCTCCGCAAGGAGCATTCAGTCTCGAAAGGTTTAAAATACGACATTTAAGAAAAATGAGATTTTGGAAAATAAAATATTTATTTAAAATTATTCTTGTATTAACATATATATAATTATCATTTAAACACCTATTTTGTTATAAGATAAAGTTTCCACATTTTCCTAAAAATTACAAGATTAAAAGTTACATTAAAATCCCATGAATTTTCAAATAAATCAATATTATAACTTAATACTTTTAATAGGATATATTCACTAGAATAACACAAATAAAATTTACACTCATTATAACAATAAAGACGAATAATAAATACTTGAGGTGTATCTTGAAAACTATAAAATGTATTTTTATATAAAACCCCCTCAAGTTTTATAATTTACAATAAGGACCCTAACAAATATAGAACTTCGACTTGCATTTCTTTTAGTCTGACTCGGATTTGAGTCTGACTATTTCTGGCTTGAATATGATTCAAGTCAATCTATATTCATTAATATTCTAACTCAATATGTATACATGAATCCTAGAATCCAGTTAACAATCTATATAACTTGACTGAATCAAACCATGGATATACATCCATTATTCCGTTATTCCATTTACCTGATTATGCAGTTACAACATATTTACTAATATCATGGTTTTGATCAGTCATCCAACTTATACAATACGATACTACAATACAACCATAACACTACGGGGTTTAAAGGATAGACTGGTACGGAATATGTTAAAGGTGGCACGAGGTGGTCACTTAAGACGTAATTACATCCATGCCGTTGTTCCGTGGTATTATCGACGGAGCCTTGTACTACAGGTTACCAAGGTCCCCGGTGTAAGTGGGACTCCCCTCGTATACACTGGCATCTTCTGTACCAGGCTACCAACAACAACGTTAATACAATATTACAACATTATAATACAACATTAAAAGCGCTCTCTCTCTCTCTCTCTTTCTCTCTTACTTTCTGTCTATTTCTCCCTTATCTTTGGGACTTACCGAGCGACCTGTTCGCTGACGACATTCTATTTCTTTCTTCTTTGAATGTCGTCAGGTGCTTTGGACCCAGCAGAGATCGAGCCCACCGGTGAAGACTTGGAGCAGTTTCACGAAGACCCCGAGCTCTAGATATTGTACCTTGTTCTTTTCAGTATTTTCATTTCCTGTTATGCCACTGTTTAGGTATCGCTTTCCATTTCAGTTGTATCTACTTTCATGCATTGTACAAAAGAATGTTATTAATAAAGTTGCTGTTATTTCTATATCTCTTGTCTCTTGTGATTTACTTTTATATTGCTTAGATACGCTTAGCGTATGTACTTCTGAGTATATACGTAGCGGGCCTCGTCGCGTCCCCTTCGCCGTACACCGGGAAGCGGGGCGTGACACTGACTCCTGTAGGAAGGCCCGTTATCGGAGATGATTCGTCGAGGAGTCCCAAACCGGTAAATGACGTGCGTCTTGAAGAAATGGAGAATATTTTCTGTCTTCACTTCCCTTAACGGTACTGCTTCTGCCCATTTAGAAAAGTAATCAGTCTTCGCCAGGATAAAACGATGTCCCCTGGATGATGCTGGTTCGATAGGGCCGATTATGTCAATTCCCCACATTTCGAATGGCCAGCTAGCCACCGTTGGATGTAGTGGATTTGGGTGCTTATGGATGAAGTCCCCATGGATCTGGCACGAGTGGCATTGCTTCGCATACTCGAGGCAGTCCTGGATCATTGTGGGCCAATAATACCCCATTCGTTTGACCTTCAGCTTCATCTTCGGGCCTGCTTGGTGAGAACCGCAGAGTCCGTCATGCACTTCCTGAACGACTCTTTTCGCTTCGTCAGGTCCCAGGCATCTCAACCACAGAGAGTCAAATGACCTATTGTACAGAGTATTATTGACGAAGGCGAAGGACAGAGCTCGTTTCACAAGCTGATGTCTTGAGGACGCGCCTTCAGGCGTTCGACGGGATTTGAAGTAGTCTATGAAGACTTCTCTCCAATCTTCGGCCGTTTCTTGGTCTTTTATTCGCATGGCCTTCTGCTCGGTCGCTTCCCTTTCCTCGGACGATTCCGGAGATATTTTTGCCGGCGCAAGAACCCGACGGTTTTGTACCACGATTCTTACATCATCTTTCGCAGCCTGTTGAAGAAGGCATTGCGTCCTGGCTTTCTCGTAGATGGCCATTTCGCGATTATGGTCGTCCCGAGCCTTTTGACCTGCTTTCCTGATAAGCTCGTTCACTTGTTCTTCAAATGATGGATTCGGGACTTCGATCGCAGGATGCAGTTCCGATGAGGGGTTGGCATTTTTTGACAAGGCGCCCTCTTCTTCATCGAAATTATATATGGCGTAACTACCGTGGACCCGTTCCCGTTTCCCGGCTCTCATGTATCCAAGTCCGAGCGTTTCCATTCTCCCGTTGGGTAATTTGCGCTGGGTCCCAGGGACATCCCAAATCCTGTTATAGAATCGAGCTTGTCGGATAGTTTGTTTTAAGGGTACTCCTTGGCGCTTCAATAGTCTTCTCAACCCGTCTGTGTAGTATCTGGGCAAACGGATGGGTTGAAGCTTGTCAAGTGTAAAATCCGCGCCATGCCAAATCTCTTTCTCCACTCTTGTTTCCGAGGATCGATAGAACAGGATCGCCTTTTCACCCTTTCGCCTGGGAGGGACGTAAAATGCCTGCAGGTCCTGCACATGGTAAGCTTCAAGTGCGTCAATGTCTTTGTAGTGTTCCCATAGCACCATGGTGATTTGCAAACTCTGATCATCGCCAGGGGATGCTTGTATTGACGGCCGACTGGAGAACACGGCATTAACCTCGTCTTCCGAGTCACTTCCGAAGATCAACATAGGGGCGGACGGTCCCGGGTTGTTACGTCGAGACGGACCAGCATAAACTATCTCTTCTTCTTCTTCGGTATCGCTTCCGAAAACAGGGATGGTGGTGGCAGCTTTGTTCTCCGGCTTGCGACACCTTTCTGTATCCTCGAAGTCTGGCAAAAAGTACTTTGCATCTTCGTACTTGCGGACTTCGTTCACGGAGAATGGGTTCAGCTCACCTGTTACTGTATACTCGAAACCATCTTTAAACTACTTCATACACTGATGCTGTATAGAAGGGATGATGTTGTACTCGTGTAACCAAGGACGACCGAGCAAGGCGTTGTAGCAGGTCTTGGCGTCAATGACGTGAAACTTGATGTCCGTGGCGAGTAGTCCGAAGCGTAATGTTAATATTACAGACCCAAGAGTTCTCGATGATTGGGAGTCGAACCCGGAGATGGTGATCTTGTCCCGAGCAAGGTGCTGGACGCTCATGCAAATTTCCTTTAACACCCTTACGTTGAGGAGATTAACGGAAGACCCATTGTCAACTAGGATTTTGCCTATCTTTATATCGTGGCAATATCCAGAGACGTATAGGGGACGGTTGTGGTCGCACGTCCCAAGGAGAAGGTCCTCATCGCTGAACGTGACATCGGCTGTGTGTACTTCTTCTAGTTCATCCTTCATCCTTTCTTCGGCGAGGAAGGCTTGGAATTGTTCGGGCTCTTGCAGCGCCTTGATTAATGAATCTCTCGCTTCCTTTGATAACAGGAGGGCGTCGAGAATGCTGAGATGCGAGGATAGCTTCCTCAGGTGCGCTAGGATGTTGTAGTCCACCCTTCTCTTCTTAGGAGGGTCTTTGGCAGTTAGCTCTTTCATAACTTGGTCATCTAAGGTGATATCCTCAACGACCTTTTCTTTTTCCTTATCCTTTCCAGTTGAGGGCCCAAGATTCTTTTCTGGAAGCGTGCGATTGCGCAGCTGAATGTTTTTGCAGGGCTCTGGTTCTTCCCCTTTTCCCGAGGTGGACTCTTTAAAGAGGGGGCTAAGAGCCATTTCATCGTCAGAGTCGCTCCCAAAGGTGAGAACCTGTGATCCTCCGGCGTTGACCATGCGACAATTGCCAACAATTCTTTTGTGTCCTTCGGTCGTGCTTCTCTACTCCCGACGAGTTCTACGTTTCATTCGCTTAAAATGTTGCCGATGAGCCACGTATCCCTGCCACCACATCTTAAAGCGTCGCACTCCTCAGTGGGGTGCGAAATCTTCCGATGATATGCGCAATAATTAGGGTGCCTCTTCGCCCCATCGAACGCGTTTCCTTTCGAGGGTGGTAGCTTCATTCCCATCGACATGGCTTTGGCAAACCTTTTCTTCGTCTTGAATATGTTTTTATCCGCGTCGGGTGTCTTTCGATCTGGCGGGAGCGCTTCGACTCTTTCGTTTAGTCACCTGCGTTTGGCTCCTTCTGATGCGGCTATCTCACGCTCCTGGTCGGCTTTACTTTTCAAACGAATCTAGTCTAGAAAGGCGTCGATCATTTCGTCTGTCGGCCATATAAGTTCTGGCTCAGGCTGTGCCCCCAGTTTCTCAGTGCCAGGAGTTTTGTCATCGTCTGTAAACGAGTGGGAGATAACATGGCAACTCGCCACATAACCCTTGGATTCATCCGACGAGCTTTCTCCATCATCTTCCTCCCGAAAGACGTGGTTGAGGAACTCTTGCAGTGTGACGGGAGTCCGCGTCTTTTGATTGTATTCCTCCAGCGCGTAAATCTGTTTCTGCAAGTCTGTACGCTTGTCTCCAGGCTTCACGGGCTTTTTGGATTTCTTCTTCTTTTTCTTCGAAGATTTTGACGGTTGGGTGTGAGTACTTGGGCCATCACCACCGCTCTTTGTAGTCGGACGCGGCTTCATCATCCCTTCGATGATTTGAGGTTCAAGCGGGTTCTTCCATTCGACTGCTGAGCACGCATGAAGCTCACTCAGTATCCTTTTGGTTTTAGCTGATAGCACGACCTCCCATGGAGCTTCCTCAATGAAAGAACAGGTTGCCCCCGTTGTATCCGCTTTCTTCGGAGTATGCGGCTGTGACGGGTTCACCTTCCACTTCTCGGACATCGCAAACTTGCCCTGTAGGTATTGATCTTCAATCCATCCCTTGAAGACGAAGCAATCCTCAATCGGGTGGCTTACTGTTTGATGGTAAGGGAAATAATTGGGGTTATTCACCTCAGCGGGTTGGGGCAGCCGCCTCGGGTTTGGCAAGTTGATAAGCCTGTTGCGTATTGTCAGCTCAAATAGCCTCTTTGTCTTATCCCGCGGGAATGAGTAGGGGCGCTTCATTTTCTCGTTGTAATATCGCCGTCTTTCTTCCAGCTGATCTGCCAGCTTTGGGGCACTGGGTTGCTGTTGGGCGTTCGTAATGAAGGTTGCCTTCCCTTTACCCTTGTCATTCCGAGGTTCTGACTTCGGGGGAGGCGGTCTGTGACCCATCTGGTTCATCTGGGCCAACTTGTCGATCAGAGCCTGGAACGTGGTTGGTTTGAAAAACATCATGAACTGTGAGATGGTTGCATGAGGGTCTAGAGTGCCCACGAACATGCCCACCGCTGGTGCTTCTTCGATGCGTTGTTCGCATTTCGACCACGAGTTTCGCCAACGTATAGCGTACTGGACCCACGTCTCACCTGGTTTCACCCTGGCATTAATTAATGCTGTTATCGGAGTGCGTTCGCTGGCGCTTGCGAATCGTTGAGTGAATAGTAATTCCATTTCAGCGAACGTCTTGATGGAATCGTTCGAGAGTTCTGAATACCATTCGAACGCCGTTTCTGATAAGCTGCCCATGAACTGGCGAAGCAACAGTTTATTGTCGCCACCAGTGTTGCCACAAAGCGCTCTGAACTGGGCCACATGCTGATGGGGATTGCCTGTCCCCTTATAGCCATGGAATTTTGGTATTGTGTAGCCCGGCGGGTATTTGATCTGTTCATACCATCTCGGATATGTTCTTTCTGTCCAGACAACTTGACCAGCTGCCTCAGCTGCCTGGTGAACGCGTATCTGTTGGGCTATGTATTCGTCTATGTCAGCCTTAGAGATTGTCTCCTCCTTGGCTGTTGACAGAGCGGGTGGGGGATTTGACGTTTCTCCCCTGTCGTCTTCAAGAACGATTGGAGGATCTTCAGTAGGAGAATCTTGTTGGATCATCATTCCCACTATGTCCTGGAACAGGAGGGCCATTCGTTGTATATTGGCTGCTTGTTCGGCAGCCTCTTTATCCTTCTTTTCCAATATCCTACGAAGGAACTCAGCGTCAGTTTCTTCCTCCTGGCGTTGATCAGATGACGCTTCGGGGCTTTCTTTCGGCCCAGTAAGTGCGGCCATCGCGGTCATCATTTCTTGGAGCTTCTGCTGTTGCTCCTGAGCTTTGGTCACTGACCGTGTGAGCGGTCTATGCCCTGTAGACGCACGGCTATCTTCCTTCCCCGACGCCATGTATACAGTATGGACCATCATGCCCCCAGACTTAGGGTGTCTGGGCTCAGCGCCTTTAGCCCTCGTTGCCGGCCCGGGGATCTTCTCCAGCCTCCTCTTTTTATGAGCAGTGGAAGTTGAGGGGACCGTTAAGGTGGGCACCCAAACAGATTTTCGTGGCTTAACGCGATGACTGACTTCCTGTTGAATTTTCAGCTTCTTGTGCTGGCGGGAGAAATTTGGATCGATCACCGAGTCTTGGGTCTGTAGCCAGACTTTATAGATTTTGGAAGACAGCCGTTGAGGAGATTGGGGCTGTTCTGGCTTTATTTCCGCGGCCTTTTTCAGCGGAGGGGGAGACCTCTTTAGCGCCGCGATGGGAGAATTCCTATGCACCTTATTCAACATCTCAAAGCTGTTCTTAGTTGGAACAGCAGCATTAACTTCTGTCGTCGGGGCTGGAGGAGCTAGCCCAGAAAGGGAGTTGCCTCCGGCCTTCCTCACTCGGCGCCAGTAGCGACGTCGAGCGTGTCGTGCTGATGGAATCGGCTCAGTGAGGGCGATAGCCTCGTCTTGCCCCCTGCGTAGGTGAGGGGTCGCTGCTGGTGTCAGCCTGTTAAAGACCGATGTCCTTTGGGTAGCAAGAGCGGGAGCTAGAACAGTCAATCTTGTAAAGACTGACTTTTTGGTGGGAGAAGCCGCCTTGACGACTTCAGGAGCAGGACTGATTATTTTCTTAGGGGCAGCCTTCTCTGGGATTGTAGGCCCCATTGCGGGTCCACAGGAGTTCTGGCCCAGTCTGGAAAAGACCGAGGCGCTGGTGTTGGGCGACCCGTTGAGAGGGGCCGCGGTAGGTGTAAGCCGATCAAAGACCGACTTCTTGGGAGCTTCCGGTGTCAGCACAGGAGCGGTGAAGCTTGCTGGCGGGAGCATGGTCCCAAAAAACAATCCGGTGGTGGCTTGAGTGACATGTTCCACGGGCATTGTGAACAGCGAAGCAGCTTGGGGCCCGTAGGCTATACCTCCTGGCGAGGCGGAGCACCGGTTGCAGTTGCAGTTGGAGCATTTCGCACAAGTGGAAGCTATTGATTCTTTGCTTTCTTCAATAAGCAAAACGCCAAATCTTAGTACCTTGAAACCCAAGGGCAACCATATCGAACCGCGATCCGTTCACGAACACGACACACGAAGTGTGTAGTGGAAAGAGGAAAAGGTCCCACCGGGCGTGCCAGAATCTGTTTCCCTCCGAATGGCAGCCGAGACTGAACGTCTTGCCTGAAATTCGGGGCAGATGCTAATTGGTGCTATCCGTCTACCTCTCCGAAGATGCCAAATTGATTTATGGCGCCATGTATCGAAGGTTTAAACGGATGCGTCTGATGTAGCAGACTTCGTCGGATTCCCCCTCGCTTGAGGTTTTTTTTTATTGTGGGGACGCTCTTCCCTGCAAGCGCAAGCCCCTGCAGTTAATTACGCTACCGCATTGCGGTAGCAACTTTCTCCTTCTCCAGATGATCACTTTGTGTCGTGTTTGTTTGTTTTGTGTTTGGTTGCCCGTGGATTGTATACGGAGACTGAGTTATGTCGTCGCCCGTAGGGCGTGAACTAGTCCAAATCCGTATTATCTTAGATTTGGGTTTGGGGGTTTGGGTTTAAGGATACGTTAGTCTCGTTTGAGACTAAGATCGACTTAAACGTTTGTTAAGGATACGTCAGCCTAGTTTTTAGACTAAGATCAACTTAACGGGATCGTTTAGATCCGACAAGAGAGCAATTAAGGGAGCCCCGCTGTTTAGTTTAGTGACATTGCGGTCGATAGGTAGTTTAAGGACATTGCGGTCCAATGTTAATTTTAAGACGTTGCGGTCAAGGTTAAGGACGTCATAGTCCGTGGATTTAAGGACTCCACAGTCCAATATTAGTTTTAAGACATCACGGTCAAGGTTAACGACCTCATAGTCCGTTGTTAGTTTTAAGACATTTCGGTCAAGATTAAGGACTCATATTCCATGAGTTTAAGGACCCCAGAGTCCGTCGTTAGTTTTAAGACATCCCGGTCAAGGTTAAGGGCCTCATAGTCCATGAGTTTAAGGACCCCACAGTCTGTATCAATGTGTGGTCATTGGGACCCGTCACCTCTTTGAAGACGTTGAGAAATTACAACGCCAAGTGTCAAAGGAGTGAAGAGATGTACCCTTAAACCGAGGTAGATTAAATAATCTTTGGCCCAATTTGGAACCAAAACCAATTAATTATATTATGAGCCCATTGGCTCAGTTAAGTCTGAATTGAGGACTTATGGCCAGCTTGGGCTAAGTCCAATCATGTTTAGGATATGGGCCTTCTGTTGATCCATTGAAGGAGAGGCTTTGCCTCTGGAAACTTAGTCAATTGTGCTAAAGCTAGTGTTGAACACTAGAGACCAACAGTGTTGAACACTGGGAATAAGATTAACAAGTTAGTGTTAAACACTAAAAGATAATCAGTGTTGAACACTGGGAACAGAGTTTCCAAATTAGTGTTAAACACTGAGACAAATCAGTTTTAAACAATGGGAACAAAGATTTCAAATCAGTGTTAAACATTGGGAGCAGAATTTTCCAAATTAGTGTTTGAACACTAAGAAAATCAGTGTTAAACACTGGAAATGGAGTTTTCAAACTAGTGTTAAACATTATCGAAATCAGTGTTAAACACTGGGAACAGATCATCAGTTTAATGCAAAATATGGTAAGAAAAGAGATCACGTGGGGGCACGTGATGGCATCCAAAAGGTGGGGCCAGATCCCCTTCATTTTGTTCTACAGATAAGTGTTTAACAGTTTTAATTCTGAAGGCCATCACGTGTGGGCACGTGATGGGGGCTCACGTTTTGATCTGTTAGGATGTTCATTAGGGATCACGTGGTGACACGTGAGGGCGCCCCAGAGCTTCTTTTCTTTTGCTTTTTCTTTGCGCGCTTTGGGGGTCACGTGGAGCACGTGAGGTGTTGCCTCAAAGTTCTTCTCTATGGATCTTTACAGGGGTCACGTGGTAACACATGACCCTGTTCCTTTGCTGTTTGCAGATTTGTTTATCTTTTTAAGAATTAAATTCTTCATAGGGTTAAACCCTAGCAATAAACTTTAGAGAAATTAAATTCCTGTTTTCTTCTGAAGAATTATATTCTTAGATAGAGTTAAACCCTGATTTCTTCTTTCGTAAGGGAATTAAATACCTGTTATTTTGACAGATTTAAGTTCTTAACTAGGGTTAAACCCTGGTTCTGTTCATAGGGTTAAACCCTAATTTTATTTCAAAGGAATTAAATTCCTATAGTTCCGTGAGAATTAAATTCTCAAACTTCCATTCCCTCCCTATGCTTTGGATCTGCATGGCAGGATCTCAACCCAATGAGAATTAAATTCTCAATTCATGGGGAGATGTGCACTTTGCAGATCCTTCACTAAAGAGAGAACTAAGTTCTTCTTTTTTAATATAAGAGTTAAACTCTTTTGAGAATTAGATTCTCTTTTGAAGCCTCTCCCTCCTTACCTAAGGTTTTCTTCTGCAGCAGATCAAATTCTTCCAAGGTCTCAAGGCTCTATTTCTTTTTTCTCTCCTTTTTCTATCCCCTTTTGTATATGTCTTGGCTCCTATTTATAGGAGAAGGAGCATAATCAATTAGTTTTAGTGAATCATTCATTGAGGGATTTGATTTGTATTCATTAGAGATTTGATTTGCATTCATCATTCATTTGGACCTTTGGATTATTAGGTGAATTTCATTCACCATTGGATTTTAAATCCAAAGATATTCCTTCGTTATTTCGGTTAGATTTTAAGGGGAAATCTTTCCAAGTTCAAGATTTTTCCATGAATAGGTGATATTTAATCACCTTTAGATATTTAATCCAATCGGTTCTAAATAATCATTTTCCTTTGGAAAGATTTCAATGCCCTTTCAGAATTTAATTCTGTTAAATAGAGAGGCTTTTGAAAGCTGGTCACGTGTGACCACGTGACCCTTGGTCACGTGTAGGCACGTGACCCCCTGGAACGAGCTTTCTTCTCCTTTCTGTGCTCTGTTTTCTGGCCGCTGTTCAACCGTCATATGCCAACACGTGACCCCTGGTCACGTGTGAGCACGTGACCCTTTCTGGAGCCTTTTCTTTGATTTAATCGGGGAGCTGACTCTGCCTTTGCCGCTGCTTTTAAATGTCACGTGCCAACACGTGACTGCTGGTCACGTGCTAGCACATGATGCCTCCTCCGTAAGCTTTCCTGATTTTAAATCAGGAAACAGGAGGAGTGCGAGCACAGTTTTCAGCAGCTACGAACTTGTCTGACTACGGCGCCGGTATTATCATTGCCCTCAGGATCAGGCGGATTCGTGGTTTATTGTGACACTTCACGGTGGGGTTAGGATGCGTATTGATGCAGCATGACAGGGTGATCGCGTATGCTTCGCCGCAATTGAAGAAACATGAACAGAACTACCCCACTCATGATTTGGAGATGGGTGCAGTGGTCTTTGCACTTAAGATATGGCGACATTACCTATACGGTGAGTCGTGCCAAATATTCACTGACCACAAGAGCTTAAAGTATATATTTCAGCAGCGAGACCTGAATCTGAGACAGCGTCGTTCGATGGAGCTGGTGAAGGACTACGACTGTGAGATCTTGTACCACCCGGGCAAGGCGAATGTAGTGGCGGATGCTTTGAGCAGGAGGCCCGGGGGTAGTCTATCTTGTTTGCGCGCAGTGCAGAGGCAGTCTTCAGCAGATTGGCAGATTTTATGCGACAGCCGAGTGGAGTTTGAGTTCACTCCGACAGGGGGACAGCTTGTGCATGTTCGTGCACGTCCGCAGTTACTTGACCGCATTCGAGAGGCACAGACCAGTGATGGCCGACTTTCAGAGATCATGGAGCAGATCAGGCAGGGCAGAGATTCCGAGTTCATGATCGACGATCAGGGAGTACTACGATTTGGGACTCGATTGTGCGTACCAGATTCGGAGGGACTGCGACGTGAGATTCTTGAGGAGGCGCATAGATCTATATACAGCGTTCATCCAGATTCCACCAAGATGTACCGCGACTTGAGAGATGTCTATTGGTGGGACGGGATGAAGAGGGAGGTCACAGACTTCGTATCGAGATGCCTGACTTGTCAGCAAGTCAAGGCCGAGCACCAGAGGCCAACAGGAGAGTTGCAGCTTTTGCCCATTCCGGAGTGGAAATGGAAGCAGACTTCGATGGACTTCGTTGTGGGTCAACCCAGGACCAATCGAGGGTACGACTCCATTTGGGTGATCGTGGATCGATTGACGAAAGTGGCTCACTTCCTACCAGTAAAGACCACTTTTAGTTTTGCTCAGTATGCCCAGATCTACATCGACGAGATCGTGCGGTTGCATGGCGTACCGACTTGTATCGTATCAAACTGAGGCACCCAGTTTACCAGCCGACTATGGCATAGACTTCAGGAGGCATTGGGCACCCGTTTGAGCTTCAGCACAGCATTTCATCCGCAGACCAACGGGCAGTCAGAGCGGACTATTCAGACTCTCGAGGACATGCTCAGAGCGTGCGTTTTGGACTTTGGCGGTAGCTGGGATCGTCATTTACCTTTAGTGGAGTTCTCCTACAACAACAGCTTCCAGGATACTATCCAGATGGCACCTTTCGAGGCCTTGTATGGGAGGAGATGCAGATCACCCGTCTGTTGGACTGAGCTGAGCGAGAGCAGTATTTTTGGGCCGCAGATCGTACAGGAGACGACCGAGAAAGTGCAGTTGATTCGAGACCGGATGAGAGCAGCTCAGTGCAGGAAGAAATCGTATGCAGACAGGCGCCGTCGCAGATTAGAGTTCGCGGTTGGCGATCATGTTTTTCTGAGGGTCTCTCCGATGAAGGGCGTCATGCGATTTGGACGAAAGGGAAAGCTTAGCCCTAGATTCGTAGGTCCCTTCGAGATCCTCGAGCGCATCGGCGCTGTTGCATATCGTTTGGCTCTTCCACCCAGCTTTTCAGATGTTCACCCCGTCTTCCACGTGTCGATGCTACGCAGATATCTTCATGAACCTTCCCACACGATTCAGCATCAGACCGTTCAGCTTGAGCCCGACCTTTCGTTCACCGTGCAGCCAGTTGAGATATTAGATCGGTAACAAGGGAGGAATTTACTCGCTCATTAAGGGATCTTCTAAAAATGACATTTTTTTGTTATGAGTTTTGTTTTGATCTAAAGAATTACTTATCTACTGCAGATTAAAAAGAACTACACTAAATTAACTAGGGCAAGTGATATGATTACTCTACTGCAAGAATTATACTAGATAGCTAGGGCAAAAATTAAATTATAACTAAGGCAGGAATTAAAAAATAAAAACTTACTATAAATGATGCTCTTGATCTCCCAACAATTCTGAATTTTATTGATTGAAAAGAGGCATCTCTTTTACAGATTTGAGATTACAATTTATAAGTAAACAGGGAAACTAGGGTTACAGATTCTCGAACACATGATTTTACAGATATGCCCACGGAAAATCCCAACACCCGCACCGACGCACCGACATGCAAAATTTGCACCGACACGGGCAACAAACGGCCGCGGAACCGCGGCATGGGGGGGTCTGGGCCGCGGTTCCGCGGCCCTTTGGTGAGATCACCTCACCATCTTTTCTGGGATTCATTTTAGTTGTCTGGGCTTGTTATTTCTTCATCCTATTTCTCTGTTTGGCTTCTTATTCTTCTCCAGATCTTCAGTGAAATTTTGTATTGGTTTTTTAACCGTTTCACTTTGACATGTTTGGACCTTGTGTTGCTTTGTACCTATGTGAACTGTTATTAGTCTCGGCTAGACTCGGATCCGTCTACTTGTTGGTCAAAGTCCTTTTTTGTGTCTTCTTCTGTTTCTTTCACTGTATTCGCTCCAAGAGCCTGTATCCTGTAATATGCAACAAACGTGTGTCAAGAGTACCTGTTTATTTATAAAATGAATAAAAATGGGGAGTACAATAATGCAATATTATAGTATGAACAAATACCCCCAAACTTATCTTTTGCTCGTCCTCGAGCAAACTTATTATTTTATTCTCAATAAAAGTTAACTGAACTTTCGCAGGGAAACGCGATTGTACTGAGCACGTGCAACAAGCTGTTAAACCTCTAAGTGTCCCTAGTAGGAGGAGTGTAGTCTCCTGAGGGTTTTCAGCGGATTACACCCACAAAATCCTATCAATTTGGCTCATTAATTTTAATTCTCCAATTAGGTTTTCTAACAAGGAATTCTATTATCGTCGACTTGTAAACTATCCACCCATATTCTTCAACTTCCTCATCATTTAACTTAAGATTATATATGTTCGATAGACTCATTCAGCTTTCAACGTTTCTTAAGTTTTCCTTTCTAAGGTTCCATCTCCATTTAGGAATTTTTCTATCAACTCCACTAAAGATACAAGTTCTATTCTTCATTCCTTTCTCTTATCTCAATTCTAATCATATATCCCCACGTGTATATATAAATCACCCCTACACTTGGAAATTCAAATCAAGCAATCATACCCTTGTCCATTGTCCAAGGCACTTATTAATTGGTGAATTTTGCTTACACATCCTTCATGCGACTGTTAATACTTCTCGAGGTACCAACAACCGATTACAAGATATATTTGCACTTTAAAGCGTAATTCCTAGTCTTGCAATACCCAAGGCTTTTAGCAGTGACTCCCAAACCAGTTGGTCTAAGGCACTAGGTGATGAAGTACCCTCGGTAAATATTTTTTCTATTTTTGCAGCCTTAAGTAATCACAAAGACCAGTGTTCATTTTTTTCTTTATTCACACATTTTTTACTTTCTTCGTACTAAGGAAGTTAGACAAGAGCATTTCAAGGTCTCTTCTACTATTCCAAGTTTCAAGGTGCATGATTGTGCAATTTGTAGGGTATACACTTTCAGAATATAGACTTAAGCTAGGAATTATTTTTCAAACTTATACTCTAATAAGAATATCAATATTTTTCCTTTATTTCAATTTAGCCCAAAAAGTGAACTCAAAATTTGCCTATTTCTAAATAAACTACAAAGACATCTACTTTCTACCGTTAATCTCTAAAGAAGGTTATTTTTAGGGTTTTCACTTTACTCAGTCTAAGATCTAGTTGTTCCTAGCCAGTTAACCTATTTTTCAAACTCAAGTTAAATATGGTCAAAATTGAATACATTTATTTTTATAAATTTTGAAAATTTTCAATTTTTATGGGTTTTCAAATAAATATGCAAATACAAAAATATGTACAAATGAATGCGAAGGAAAACCTACCGAGCAGACCCCCAAACTCGAACTTGACAGTGTCCTCACTGTCATGCTGCACCAAGAGGGTCAAAATGTCGGCACTTCCCTGTTTATTTATTTATAATTTTTTTTTTATTATTAAAAGAAAAACAAAAATATGTACAGAAAGGTCCCCCCCAAACTTCAATGAAACAATGTTAGACATTACTGCCAGACTTTGCACAGACCAAACATCAACACCAACCAGTCGAAAAATTCATCTGTAAAGATTGTCGGTTGGTGGAAGAATATGTTGTACCAATCCAAAAAGAATTGGGGAAGATAGGAGTGATGGTAGGGAAAGTGTGGAAGTGAAAAGATATGATGTGGTGATGAATCAAAATGAGAATGAGAATGATTAGCAGTCAGTGGAATATTGGCATTCTCATAGCTTATCAAAAGAAATGGGGGTGGTTCAACTTCTAAAGGAGGAGGTTGACTCACCACAATACCCCCAAAATGTTTCTGTGGGTCCTTTATTGACTTGGCATCATCCATCAATTGCATATGATATTCAATTATGAGGGAATTAATCCCCTCGATGTCTGCCATAGTCCAACTGAAAGCTTGCCGCCTATCTTGTAAGACCTTTAAAATAGCGTTCTCCTGCTCGAAGGCCAGAGAGGCTGATATTATAATGGGAAAAGTCTTATTCTCACCTATGTAAGCATATTTAAGGTGAGGCGGCAAGGACATGAGTTCGAATTTCGGAAGCGAAAGAATCATTGCGGAATCTACCTCGAACTCAAAGGACTCCAACACAGGTTCGAAATCACTGCAAACAACCGATTCGGATGGTTCAACTAACTCATCCAAAAATTTAAACGACTCATATTCGAGCCGTGAGTCGTCATCATCCGAAAAAGTAAAACTTTCATAATCAATATCGGTTGTGTCAACTGTGGTAGGCTCAAGGAGGGACGCACTAGTGGCGTCAAAACTGTTCTCATCAAACAAGAAACTTTCAAACTCGCAGTCCTCCTGCGTGATTTCGTGAATAGAGCAAACTTCTCGTGTACAAGTATTAGGCACGGGGGGCAGACTTCCTGTCACGCCCCGCTTCCCAAAATACGGAATACGAGAGGTAGACAAGGCCAGCCATGCTCCTACGGTCAAGGAATGTCCTGCCGTAGTCACACTTCGGCTTCTAGTTTTTTTCATGGTAAACAGTAAATGATGCGCAGGTAATGAGAAATGCAATGACTGAAAGGAACAATGTAAAGACTGACCTAAAGTGGAACATACGAATGTGACTCGGAATGGCAAGTCAAGAAGTTTGTGATGCACTGGTCCAGGCTAAATCTTCTCCTCACACTGAGCATGCATACTCAGGTCGTCAGAGCGACACAATAGCAATATAATATATATAAAATCAAGTGACAGTTCTAACAGTAGTAATAGATATGAATAACAGTAAATCAATGACAGCATGAATATGAATGTACAGTAATCGATGCAGCGGAGCAGTAAAGTAGTAGAACGATATGTCACGAATGTCAACACAGTATAGAAGGAATGTAAATGCCAGTATCCCTATCAGTCTCTAAGTCTCACTGTACAGGTCACTAAGCCTATCGTCAGTCCAAATGTGAGAGTCAACCACTCGCGAGTGTCCTCCACCCAAGGGTAGAACCCAAGGGCAAGGGACCACAGGCCCAACATGTAACATGTATATCACGGTGTATATCACATACCCTGTAAATCTCCATATAACTCCCTAAATATATAAGCCGGCATGGGACTCCCGAGATTCTGTTGAACTCACACTTAAACTACCCCACACCCCGTGGTCTACATCAAACGCTAACCATAACCCTAAATACTAATCGATCCGTGACAAGTCTGCGCGAGAACTGGAGGCAGGACCTCCATCAAGCACGTCCCAACTAATATCTAAGATAAATGGCAGTGTCGGATGCCTTATCTGTGACACCCGTGCAAGCGCTTCCATAAGTGTCCCATACCACTTATAGTCACACGTACACGTATCCCACAGACGTCGACAATGCAATAGAATAATAGGGACACTGATTGTGCACAAGTACGTATCACTTTCACTTAATCACGAATACACGAACACTGACGTACTTGCCACAATCATCACTAAAATCTAACACTGGGTAAAATGCACGATATCACTAGGTTATCACTACAATGATATGGGTATGATATGATGCGTGAACAGTGTATAAGCACGATTAAGGTGTCACAAAAACAGTATTCTATCACTTGCACGATTTATCATGAAACGTACATATATAATTTAGCCAAACGATAAACAGGTAGTAATTAGTATGTTCAGTGTTCCATCCATCAAATTTAGTTTCAAGCCAATCGGGCTTCAGGATCAATAGTTATAACCATTTCAATTTAAGCGCTCGCGGCTGGAAACCCAATTTCAGAATCAGAAGTCCGTTTCGCAACGCATTTTGATCCCAGTTGGGATCAGATTTTAGCGACGCTACAGTTGGATAAATTCTAGGGTTTTCAGTACGGTTTTCAACTCAACAGACGGATCATCAATCGCATCTGTACGCCAGGAGTTATACACTGTGCAATACCAATATGTCGGTTCTGATTCTGCTGGGACTGTTATGCGTCCCAATCTTTTAAATTACAAATTAAATATCAATCGGTAACTAAAAAGAATGAAATCAATTGTGTTGTCTAGCTAACAGATTTACCTATAAGAAGCAGTGGAGTTCCGCAATCTACGAGTTAAGGAGATCTTGTGGTACCCTTTACGGAACAGCAAGCAACAACTGGAGTCGCTCTGGACTGCAGTCCAGAGTCGCACTCCGATCCAAAAATCATCACAATTTAAGTACAAGAATATCTGGAAAATAGTATAGGGTTAAAGTTCGTCGAGTCGGCTTCGAATTGAGCCCTCGAACACACCATTCTAGTATGTATATGATTTATGGTGAATTTAACGATTTTCAGGTACAATAAAATTACAGTTTTACGATTAAACTTGGGGGTAGTTGTTTTGGTCATTAGCAGTCATATTATCAAACAAAATTTGCACAAGATATTCATCACACCAAGGGCCAACAAGAACAATCTGTTTCCGTCAAATTAGACAAGTAATTTCATTGGGATCACACATCGAGCGGTTGCATCGTATAATTTATCGAGGATATTTAGTATAAAATTTATAAGGTTATAGTTTGTAACAAATACCAAATAGCATATAGCAAGTATAAAACTTGCCTGGACACGGTGAACTGATGGCGCGGCAGCTAAAGCCGTAGAGACACGTCCCGGCACGGTGTAACAAACGCGTAACGAATCTCGGCTAAGCTTGGGCTTGGCTCGAACTAGAGGGGTTGTTGCGAGCTCATGCGGTGTCGGGGCTGGAGATTGCTGATGCTGTCGAGGCCGAGGGTGAGGGATTTGCAGATGGGGAAAGATAATGAGAGAGAGAAAGAATTAGAGAGAGAACAAAAGTTTGCAGCAAAGTGAGAGGGTGTGTAGGGGAAAAAATGGTATGTGAAGATAGATAAAGAGATTGAGGAATTAGAGAGTGAAATGAGATAAAGAAACAGGGAGAGAGAGAGAGTAGTGAGAGGAAGAGAGAGAGATGAGAGAGAGAGGGATGATAGCGTTGGTGATGATGATGGTGGTGGTCGACGAGGGTACAGGGGTTCGCCGACGAGAGGGCGCCGGGGTACCGAGCTCGAGAGCAGGGGCTCAGCGGGGGCCGGCGGCGATGGGTGCGAGGGTGGTCGCGGTGAGGGATGTTTTGGAGGCGTTGGTGATGATGCTGATGACGAGGAGTGTGCAGGGGTGTCGACGATGAGCCGAGAAGCTCACCGGCGTCGGGCAGGTAGTGGTCGAGCCGAAGGAATTTTGAAGAAAAATCATTGGGGGAAAAATATATAGAAACGGGCCAGGGCTTGGGTTATGGGAATTAAAGAAAAATTTAGATGATAATAAAAAGGAGTGGGCTTAAGGAATTTTTATTTGGTTTTAGGGTTTAGTTTTAAGTAGATAAAGGAAATGGTTGGAGGGGAAAAATTTTCCAAATAAAATAAAAGGGGACTTTAACATAAATAATTAATTATATAAGAATAGATAAAATCATAAATAAAATCATTAAAATTATAAATAAGAGTAAATAGGATTCTAGAGTAACAAAATGCATATTTTGGTATAAGAGGGGCTGGGTATTACATCATACCACCCTTACAAAAATTTCGTCCTCGAAATTTAAAGAAACAACAAGCTATAAAATAATAAGCGAAGAGTTATCATATCGAACACTAATACATGTGGATTTACTTAAAACGGTTAGACAAAATTGAAGGTACTTATATATATGTAAGAACCATGTACGAAAGATAGGTATAATAAGTATAATGCAGGAACACTATAAGAGCAACTACAAGTATACGAGAATATAGGTAACAATAACGAACAAAATAATCAAAGCGGGTTCAATAAAATCGAGATTCAAATGGGTGCTCATATAAGTATATCAGAATAGCAAACAGAAATAATAAGTATAAGGCTCAACCACTTATAATAGTAAGCATAGGCACAATTCTTGAAAATAGAGTAACGACAATAAAGTAGTGAAAATTAGTCGGTAGGTTAAAGCATTTTTAGGACGATATATCGATCAGATAGTTTTAAAATAACTTAGAAAACTCGTATCGTGAAAATAAGGAACATGGAACCAAAATATGCGCGGTGTAAGGTTGCGCTACTAAAATGAGAATACTAATGGTGTACTTAAAATACGCAAAACAGAGTAATCAATAACACACACTCTTTGATAAATTTAAAATAATGAAAACTAAATCTTGAATAATAATGTCTCTAAATATATTTGGGGTAATAGAGAAATCACCAATATGAATTGGGCTAGCTAGGGTAGTGATTACAAGAAGGTGTGGCTCAATCAGAAGGTCGGAGTGTGGCGGTTTTAGGCTGAATGTTAAGAAGATTGGGATAGGGTCAGCACAGGAAGTAAGGATGAGCAACAAAGGAATCCAAAAGGAAAAGTGTGGGGGAACAACAACAGTCGGTACAACACACGAATCAAAATTGAAGAGTTAGTGAACTCGGAAGTTTCACAAGAATTGTTCTCCTCCCAGAAGGATCTCAACGGGGCACAGGCGAGGGATGGAGGGTGGCTCATTCCAAGGATCAGGGTGCGGTACTTTCTAATCGAAATGGGGTGAAAAGAAACTGTACAATGAGTATGGGTGGTCAGTCAGGAATCTCAGCAGAAAATAAATGGATATGGGCAATAAACAAGTATCAAGCGAACCAATAATCAAAAGGTTTACGAATTCAGAAGATTTATTTCATTCAAGAAAATTTGAAACAAGGTATTCCCAACGGTGAAAAATGGCCCTAAACTATACACATTTTATTTGGCCCGAAAGACAACATCCAAAGAAATTCCGTCAGTCGCGGTTGTGGAAATTCAGTAGGTTGCGGTAGGCTCGCGCACTCAGGTAGGGGCGTCCATTTCCATATCGCCTCGCAGGCATCGCCACCGGAAGTTCTCCCACAGCAGGGTCTTGATCTTCTGGTCCTTCTTCCTCGGATGGAGCTTCTTCATCGAGGTCCGATTCCATGTGATTCTCTTCTTCTGGATTTTCTTCTATCGGGTCTTCATCGGAATCTTCCTCTATAGGGTTCTTTTCAGAATCTCCTTCTTCTTCGTCGGAATCAACTATCATGTTAAACTCTGAGGCGGCTACTCCTTCGTCCTCTGAATCGTTGTTTCCGAAGTTGACCTGGGGACTGTTGATCTCATCGTCAGAACTCATCAGCGTGCGGTCTAGGGAAATGCATGACTGTGCATCCTCGTCTAGATGCGGTGCTGCTCCGGGGTGGGCCATGGCCTGAAAAGAAAGTGTCATGATTAAACAACGGAACACATCAAGAAGAATAGTTAAGTGTACGAAGTATAGAAAGATATGCGGCGGCAGAAATTTTAAAAGAATCGAGATTAAAATGTTGTGCTAACGAATAGTATGAACAAGGGAAATGACAAGGGAATGATGCATATATTACGATTCAAATTTTATTTCATTCAACTAAAAGTTCGACGGATACAAAGGTTCAAATGGAAAGAAATGTTTATAATAGAATGACAACATAATACTGAAATTGGAAAACATAAAATTCTTCTTTGATTGCCAGAACGCTGCATCATCGTCATGCGAGTTGAATCTTGTGTTGGGTCCGCTTTATCCTCGAAATTCGAACTACGCAGTAATCCTCACTTGGCAGCAGTGGAGAGTGTGGATGAGTCTCCTCCTTTTAGCTCCTTCCTTTCTGGGCAACCGTTGATAAGATGTTTGTTGGACCCGCATAACAGACATTTCCCTTGGGCGCGGCGACAATCCCTTTGAAGATGTCCTAGTCTCCTACAATACCCACAACATGGGGTCTTCTGCTGCTTCTGTCGCGGGGAAACAAATTGACGCTTCATCCTCTTCTCCTTTACTCGTCTAATGGAAATCCCTTTATGATAGGAGACTCCCGCTGGGGTCTGACTCACCTGTCTTCTCAGCCCTTCAGCTAATAAGTCGTTTGTTCGCTCCTGGGCTTCTTTCAAACCTTGCAGTACACTCAGAATCTCAATGGTTTGATTCTGGAGAGCGGATAAAGATGAAGAGTCGTTGGAATACATGATCCTGAAACAGCAATTTTGAGGATGATATAAGTCACAAGCTATACGAGTCAAAATGTAATATGGATAGGACAAAGATTCAAGAATATCAGAGGTGATGAATTTATTACAAGCGGAAAAATCAACTGTGTGACTCCAAGTCACTTAAACAGAGTATGGTAGTGTAATCGTGATGTAGTTCACCATTACCACAACGAAACTTTGCCAAGTCACCTGAAACCCTAGCGAATGGATAGCTGAACACACGATGTGAATATGGATCAAGAATAACAAGTTCACAACCTAGACCAAGGAATGTCTTAGATTGCCAAGCTATACACGGAAAACTGCAATCCCAACCGAAGCAAAACCTGGTCTCTGATACCAACTAAACCATGTCACGCCCCGCTTCCCAAAATACGGAATACGAGGGGTAGACAAGGCCAGCCATGCTCCTACGGTCAAGGAATGTCCTGCCGTAGTCACACTTCGACTTCTAGTTTTTTCATGGTAAACAGTAAATGATGCGCAGGTAATGAGAAATGCAGTGACTGAAAGGAACAATGTAAAGACTGACCTGAAGTGGAACAAACGAATGTGACTCGGAATGGCAAGTCAAGAAGTCTGTGATACACTGGTCCAGGCTAAATCTTCTCCTCACACTGAGCATGCATACTCAGGTCGTCAGAGCGACACAATAGCAATATAATATATATAAAATCAAGTGACAGTTCTAACAGTAGTAATAGATATGAATAACAGTAAATCAATGACAGCATGAATATGAATGTACAGTAATCGATGCAGCGGAGCAGTAAAGTAGTAGAACGATATGTCACGAATGTCAACACAGTATAGAAGGAATGTAAATGCCAGTACCCCTATCAGTCTCTAAGTCTCACTGTACAGGTCACTACGCCTATCGTCAGTCCAAGTGTGAGAGTCAACCACTCGCGAGTGTCCTCCACCCAAGGGTAGAACCCAAGGGCAAGGGACCATGGGCCCAACATGTAATATGTATATCACGGTGTATATCACATACCCTGTAAATCTCCATATAACTCCCTAAATATATAAGCCGGCATGGGACTCCCGAGATTCTGTTGAACTCATACTTAAACTACCCCACACCCCGTGGTCTACATCAAACGCTAACCATAACCCTAAATACTAATCGATCCGTGATAAGTCTGCGCGAGAACTGGAGGCAGGACCTCCATCAAGCACGTCCCAACTAATATCTAAGATAAATGGCAGTGTCGGATGCTTTATCTGTGACACCCGTGCAAGCGCTTCCATAAGTGTCCCATACCACTTATAGTCACACGTACACGTATCCCACAGACGTCGACAATGCAATAGAATAATAGGGACAATGATTGTGCACAAGTACGTATCACTTTCACTTAATCACGAATACACGAACACTGACGTACTTGCCACAATCATCACTAAAATCTAACACTGAGTAAAATGCACGATATCACTAGGTTATCACTACAATGATATGGGTATGATATGATGCGTGAACAGTGTATAAGCACGATTAAGGTGTCACAAAAACAGTATTCTATCACTTGCACGATTTATCATGAAACGTACATATATAATTTAGCGAAACGATAAACAGGTAGTAATTAGTATGTTCAGTGGTCCATCCATCAAATTTAGTTTCAAGCCAATCAGGCTCCAGGATCAATAGTTATAACCATTTCAATTTAAGCGCTCGCGGCTGGAAACCCAATTTCAGAATCAAAAGTCCGTTTCGCAACGCATTTTGATCCCAGTTGGGATCGGATTTTAGCGATGCTACAGTTGGATAAATTCTAGGGTTTTCAGCACGGTTTTCAACGCAATAGACGGATCATCAATCGCATCTGCACGCCAGGAGTTATACACTGTGCAATACCAATATGTCGGTTCTGATTCTGCTGGGACTGTTATGCGTCCCGATCTTTTAAATTACAAATTAAATATCAATCGGTAACGAAAAAGAATGAAACCAATTGTGTTGTCTAGCTAACAGATTTACCTATAAGAAGCAGCAGAGTTCCACAATCTACGAGTTAATGAGATCTTGTGGTACCCTTTACGGAACAGAAAGCAACAACTGGAGTCGCTCTGGACTGCAGTCCAGAGTCGCACTCCGATCCAAAAATCATCACAATTTAAGTACAAGAATATCTGGAAAATAGTATAGGGTTAAAGTTCGTCGAGTAGGCTTCGAATTGAGCCCTCGAACGCACCATTCTAGTATGTATATGATTTATGGTGAATTTAACGATTTTCAGGTACAATAAAATTACAGTTTTACGATTAAACTTGGGGGTAGTTGTTTTGGTCATTAGCAGTCATATTATCAAACGAAATTTGCACAAGATATTCATCACACCAAGGGACAACAAGAACAATCTGGTTCCGTCAAATTAGACAAGTAATTTCATTGGGATCACACATCGAGCGGTTGCATCGTATAATTTATCGAGGATATTTAGTATAAAATTTATAAGGTTATAGTTTGTAACAAATACCAAATAGCATGTAGCAAGTATAAAACTTGCCTGGACACGGTGAACTGATGGCGCGGCAGCTAAAGCCGTAGAGACACGTCCCGGCACGGTGTAACAAACGCGTAACGAATCTCGGTTAAGCTTGGGCTTGGCTCGAACTAGAGGGGTTGTTGCGAGCTCATGCGGTGTCGGGGCTGGAGATCGCTGATGCTGTCGAGGCCGAGGGTGAGGGATTTGCAGATGGGGAGAGATAATGAGAGAGAGAAAAATTAGAGAGAGAACAAAAGTTTGCAGCAAAGTGAGAGGGTGTGTAGGGGGAAAAATGGTATGTGAAGATAGATAAAGAGATTGAGGAATTAGAGAGTGAAATGAGATAGAGAAACAGGGAGAGAGAGAGAGTAGTGAGAGGGAGAGAGAGAGATGAGAGAGAGAGGGATGATAGCGTTGGTGATGATGATGGTGGTGGTCGACGAGGGTACAGGGGTTCGCCGACGAGAGGGCGCCGGGTACCGAGCTCGAGAGCAGGGGCTCAGCGGGGGCCGGCGGCGATGGGTGCGAGGGTGGTCACGGTGATGGATGTTTTGGAGGCGTTGGTGATGATGCTGATGACGAGGAGTGTGCAGGGGTGTCGACGATGAGCCGAGAAGCTCACCGGCGTCGGGCAGGTAGTGGTTGAGCCGAAGGAATTTTGAAGAAAAATCATTGGGGGAAAAATATATAGAAACGGGCCAGGGCTTGGGTTATGGGAATTAAAGAAAAGTTTAGATGATAATAAAAAGGAGTGGGCTTAAGGAATTTTTATTTGGTTTTAGGGTTTAGTTTTAAGTAGATAAAGGAAATGGTTGGAGGGGAAAAATTTTCCAAATAAAATAAAAGGGGACTTTAACATAAATAATTAATTATATAAGAATAGATAAAATCATAAATAAAATCATTAAAATTATAAATAAGAGTAAATAGGATTCTAGAGTAACAAAATGCATATTTTGGTATAAGAGGGGCTGGGTATTACACTTCTTGACTTGTAAATATTGAACTCGCTAGACGTCTTCCCGAAGGATAGAGTCATGGAGTCATTGCGACAATTTATTACGGCATTGGAAGTGGCCAAAAATGGTCGATCTAGAATCACCGGAATTTGGTTCCGTGAGTTAGCAACAGGTTGTGTGTCCATGACAATAAAATCAACGGGGAATGTGAACTTCCCAACTTTGATCAACACATCTTCTAGCTCACCCCTAGGATGGGTGATTGATCGATCAGCCATTTGGAGAGTACAACGAGTGGGTTTTAACTCTCCAACCCCTAATTGTTCGTACACGGAATAAGGTAGCAAATTGACACTAGCACCAAGATCTAATAGTGCTCTATTGATGTTCTTGTCCCCAATTGTTATCGAAATAGTAGGACAACCGGGGTCCTTTTGCTTTGGGGGTAAAGAATTGACAAGAGCATCACTAACAGCACTAGCGATGAAAACTTTCTTTGGTACTTGTGACTTTCTCTTTTTGGTGCATAAGTCCTTTAAGATTTTCGCATATGAAAGAATTTGCTGGATTGCATCCAAAAGAGGTATATTTATGCTTACCTGTTTGAACAACTCGACAATCTTCTCCATTTGTGGAGTTGGTTTATTGGATCTCAACCGGTTTGGAAAAGGAGCATTTTGAAAGGTTGTTGAGTCCAATTTTTGTGGATCAGATTGTTGAGCTGGAACAGAACCCCGTGTAGATGTGTTCGTGTTGTGAGAAGTGGGTCCGTTCGAGTTAGAAGGAGTAGAGCCTTGTGAATGATGGAGAACAGGCTCTAACGAAGAAGAACGTGAAGAAGAACGTGAAGAAGATGAAGAAGGGCCACTGGCAGGGGTATCATTGTTAATGCCCACATTATTTTGCAACTCTTTTCCCGATCTCAACGTGGTCACAGCGTTTACGTTATGAGTTTGCTGTTGATTTGCAGCATGTGCGTGACCGGGGTTGGGCAGTGGTTGAGATGGGAGCTTTCCTTTTTCGCGCTCGCTCAATGCTGCATTGAGTTGTGCAATTTGTGCCTCAATAGATTTGATGCTTTGATCGTGAGAGGCACTGTTTTGCACCAAAGATTGAATAGAAGTCTCTAGTCTTGCTGTAGACTGTGTAGATTGCTTTAGGAACGCATCTAGACTTCTTTCGAGCGAGCTAACCTTGTCATTGTTAGGTTGAACAAAATTGTTTGGCGTGTAAGAATTATTAGGCACAAAATTGTTCACTTGATTAGGGTAAGGTTGCTGTTGGAAAGGTTGTTGTTGAAATTGAGTTTATGAGGGTGCTTGTTGTTGTTGTGGAGGAGGTCCTTGAAAATTGTTATTTCCTTGGAATTGTTGATTTTCGTTCCAAGCGAAATTTGGGTGACTCCTCCACCCCGGATTGTATGTCGAAGAGTATAGATCGTTTCTCTGTCGTTGCTGAAAGGCAGCATTGACTTGATCATGTCCTTGAGTAGATGCATTGTAAGGACACTCTTCGGTGAGATGTGAAGGACTCGAGCAACAAGCACAAACAGTTCGTGGAGGCATAACAGGGGCAGGAGAAGGCGATGAGATTTTGGTCTCAATCGCTTCTAGCTTTTTCGTAAGAGCGGCCATCTCGGCCTTCATAGCAATCGACATCTCTACTTGATATATGCCTGCCCTAGATTGACCACTAGAAGAAGATGATGTGGTCTTGGTACTCTCCCACTGAATTGTTTGCTCACTAAGATCCTCAAGAAACTGCCACGCTTCGTCACTAGACTTGGAGAGAAAATGACCTTGACATATGGTTTCTAGCAACTGCTTCGTTGCCGAGTTCAATCCCTCGTATAATGTTTTGCAAAGTTGCCAACTTTCGATCCCATGATGAGGGCATTGAACGAGTAGGTCTTTAAATCTCTCGAAGCACTTCCAAAATGGTTCGGAAGGGAGTTGTGAAAATTGTATAATCTCGTTACGGATTCTAGCAGTTTTTGTGATGAGGATAGAACTTTTTCAGAAAAGCTTTCACAAACTCGTCCTAATTTCTAATGGAATGTGATGCGGTGCTGTATAGCCACTTCTCGGCTACGTCACATAAGGTAAAAGGAATGACCCTTAGCCTTATAGCGTCATCACTTAATTGGGTCGTTTTCATCATAGCGCACACATTTTGGAATTTATTGATAAAGATATATGCATCTTCAGATTCCAAACCATGAAATTTTGGCAGCATATTGATGAAATATGGTTTTATTTCAAAATTGTCCCCATTTGCCGGTGGGGGTGAAAGACAGGTAGGTAAAGAAGTGCGGACGGGGTAAAAGAGATCCTGGAGCGCAACTCATGCGGGCGCTTCAACAGGCGGTTGATTCGAGTTATTCGCACCTGGCGGAGGTGGAATCATTCCCGTTGGTAAGGTATCGTTGGGGTTAAATCCCGACATGCCTTCGGAAAAAGAATTTGAAGGTGTAGGTAAGAAAGTGGACGGAATGTCGACTTCGGTGTCGAAGGGTTCGTCGGTCGGTACCAACGAAATATGGACTAATCGGACGCTAGGGTCCCTAGTCCAAAATGACATACACTAAAGGGGTAGTGCAGTCAGAAAAATAATGAAAGACAGAATGTGGAGGTAAGATAACGTCAATGAAGGGAAGTGGTGGAAGTGAGTTGCAAGTTTTCTTAGCGACAAGTTGCAAGTTTTGAAAAGATTTTTCTTTTTTTTTTATGTGAGAATGTTTGCAAAGAGATTTTTGAAAAGAGACTTGTGACACAAATGCTATCAACCACACATGCACAATCAGGCCTAAATCTAGGGTCACCTAGGTCTGCTAGACAGCTCCTAACTAGGGCTAGAAATAGGACCTCAAACCGCCTCTTCACCGTCAATTACGGCCAGGTAAGTGTCAGGTAAGTGGGAAGGAACCACAGTAGTGGGCCTAATTAATAACCACTAGCCTAGACACACTTGCCTAGACACCGCAAAGAAAGTCAGGATAAACGGTCGATGCCTATACTAGTCCTTTTCCTATTGAGCTCGATGTCCTTAGGGCTGAGTCTAGTATTTTTTTTAATTAATTGTGGTCAATGCAAATGCTTTAAGTATTTTCTGGGGTCCTGGGAAGGGTGATGAAATCCCCACCCAATCTGAGTTTGGTCAATTAGCCCCTTAAAGTCCGATTAAATTATGCAAAACAATAACTTCACTTGCAATCAATTTTTAGCGCGGCGCAAAGAAACCTGCAGAAAATCTGTTATTTAGAAGGGGAGAGAAGATTTTTAGCGCAAAGAATTCCTGCAGAAAGTTTTTACAGTAGATATAGTGAAGGTTACAGAGGGGAGAATGAGAGATCTAACCATGCAATTTTCATGCAGAGAGGAGGTAATACCGCCGCGGTTCCGCGGTTTTAGCGCCCAATGGCCGCGGTTTCGCGGTCAGGTGACAAGATCAGCTCCTGAAAAAAATTGTACTGCTATGTTGGTTCAATATACCTCTGTTGTGATGTGCACTTTACTGATTTGCCTTCTGTAAAATTTCAGATCCGCGATTCTTCGCTGTTCCTGTAAGATTCAAACAACAAAACCCTTCAAACAGATAAAAATTAATAAAATCTTTTTTGTACCTTTTATATTTTCAGATTTTTATAATTTTTAAAATTTATATCAACCCGAAATCACACAAAAGAAATTTTACGCCATCCCCGGCAACGGCGCCATTTGATTAGTTCAAAAATTATATGTTAACCGTAATCAGAAACGGCGTCGCTTTACAGCTAGCCGGTGAATACGGGTCGATCCACAGAGATGTGTAATTTTCTGTTTTGTGCTTTTACGAGTTGATTCCGATAGTGGTTTGATTTTTCTCGATTGATTTTTAAAAATAAGTTGTACGATATTAAAGAACTTGTTAGGGTTAGGTCTAAGATAGGGTTGATAAGATTAATATTATCACCTCTTTCAATGCCTTTTGATTAAAACTTTTTTAGAAGTCATAACAATTATTAGCAAAGGGGATTGGAATGATTGGGAAGAAACAAAGTTTCTTCCTCTAGATCCTTGTCCGTCCTTTCCTACTAATTGCTATAACCTTCATGGACGTCATGTATGGCCGGTCCTTTATACTACGGTTCACCGTTACCTCGTAGGTAGGGTACCGTAGGGAGCGGATCATGCATGCGTGCATGAAGTTCTATTTATGAAAATTTATTGGCATTGAAGGAGATGAGAGATAATCATCTCTCAATCCCTCCTTTGTTCCTAACCCTAACAAGCGAGGAATTTACTCGCTCATTAGGGGATCTTCTAAAAATGACATTTTTTTTTGTTATGAGCTTTGTTTTGATCTAAAGAATTACTTATCTACTGCAGATTAAAAAGAACTACACTAAATTAACTAGGGCAAGTGATATGATTACTCTACTGCAAGAATTATACTAGATAGCTATGGCAAAAATTAAATTATAACTAAGGCAGGAATTAAAAAATAAAAACTTACAATAAATGATGCTCTTGATCTCCCAACAATTCTGAATTTTATTGATTGAAAATTGGCATCTCTATTACAGATTTGAGATTACAATTTATAAGTAAACAGGGAAACTAGGGTTACAGATTCTCGAACACATGATTTTACAGATATGCCCACGGAAAATCCCAACACCCGCACCGACGCACCGACACGCAAAATTTGCACCGGCACGGGCAACAAACGGCCGCGGAACCGCGGCATGGGGGGGTCTGGGCCGCGGTTCCGCGGCCCTTTGGTGAGATCACCTCACCATCTTTTCTGGGATTCATTTTAGTTGTCTGGGCTTGTTATTTCTTCATCCTATTTCTCTGTTTGGCTTCTTATTCTTCTCCAGATCTTCAGTGAAATTTTGTATTGGTCTTTTAACCGTTTCACTTTGACATGTTTGGACCTTGTGTTGCTTTGTACCTATGTGAACTGTTATTAGTCTCGGCTAGACTCGGATCCGTCTACTTGTTGGTCAAAAGTCCCTTTTTTGTGTCTTCTTCTGTTTCTTTCACTGTATTCGCTCCAAGAGCCTGTATCCTGTAATATGCAACAAACGTGCGTCAAGAGTACCTGTTTATTTATAAAATGAATAAAAATGGGGAGTACAATAATGAAATATTATAGTATGAACAATCGGCAGGTGAAGAAGCTTCGATCAAAGGTCCTGCCGTCGGTGAAGGTTCTTTGGCGCAGCCCGAATGGTGAGGAGATCACTTGGGAGGCCGAGGGAGAGATGCGGAAGAAATTCCCTCATCTTTTTGAAGGTACGCGTAGTTGCATATTTTAAAATTCGGTGACGAATTTTGTTAAGGGGGGAAGACTGTAACACCTGAGTCTGTGTTTAGTAGTAATTGTGAGTTAATGTGGGGGGTTTGGTAAAAAGTTTACCAAAACGGCTTTCTAGTAATTTATCTGGTTTTATGGTTATTTTTGTAGAATTTTATCTCGACCACACACACTTGTGCATGATAACTAGGGTTAAGCCTAGGGTTACCAAGTTTGGGTGTGCATGGTGGGTTAACCATGTTTAGCCAACCATGGTGGGTTAGGCCCTTGGTTAAGATAATTGAGTTAATTATGAGTTTTAGATTTGGTTAAGGGTGATTAGGGTTTAAGGTTGACTTGTGATGAGAATGAGAGATTGTGATGAGTGTCATGCAAGCATTTAATGAGGGAAGAGAGAATGGTGGCTATGGTTATGTCACACCCCATTTCATTTCAAAACTTTTTGCATGTCTCTTTCACACTCTCATTTCACTCTCTTCTCTTCCTCTCACTCACACACAAACATCAGCCCTTAAAACATCAGCATAGCCACCAAAACAACACCATCAGCCCCTGACCAAACATCAGCCATGCATCAGAACATCAGCAGCACACTATCAGCCTGTTACATCAGCTTCAGCCTTTATTATCAGAACATCAGCAGCAGCAGCTGCTACATCAGCCCCCAACTCTTTACATAACACTTTCCCCACAACACACAACCCTTCCCTTAACAATACCTCAACCCTTGCCACTGCTACAACAGCAACAACAACATTTCAGCCCAAACAACAGCATCAGCTTCAGCAGCAGTGAAGCATTTCAGCTCATTTCCAGCCAAGTTTTGCAGCACCAGGAGCTGTAACAACAGCACGCACTCTCCTACTTCTTCTCTTCTCCTTCATCTAGGGTCTCTAGAGGTATAACCCCTTAACCCAACTCCTAATTGCTAAAGTTATGGTTATCTAGCTTAATTTAATGTTTATTATGTAAATTAGGGTACGTTTTGGGAAATTTAGGAGAGTTGTGGCAAAGTAATGGTTGTGAGGGTTAGAGTAGCCTTATTAGGTGCTGTTGAGACTAGATCAACCAAGTTTGGTTCCAGATTTCACACAAATACCCGATTTATCCGACTTAGCGTAATTTAGCAGTTTTAGCGACTTTTTAGCCTCTGTTAGATCTGCTGTTGACCCGAACCCTTCAGGATAAAATTGGGAAAACTGTAGGATGTTGAGACTAGCAGAGACACACACACAGAGCACGGGGACCCACCTCCCACTCTTGGCCGCCGGTTTATTCAATCTGGCCGCAATTTGCGGCCAGAGTAGGGGGTGGGGTGTTGAGTTTTTGGGTGTGGGGTTCTGCTGGGTAGCTTAGTGTTTTGGTACCTGCAACTTTTTAAGTTAGGCCCAGAGGCAAAATCTGGAGCTTTAAACGTGTTTTCTATGTTTTAAATTTGTGCGACACGCGCGTGATACGCGTGGTTCTGTGGCGCGCTGCGCGACACAGCGTGTCAGAATAGGTTCTGGTGGGTTTGTACGCGTCGCGACGTGTCGTGTGCACGCGCGTTTTAGTTTCACGCACGCGTATCCTTTTTATCGATACATCGTGTTTTTGCAGGATTTTTCTGATATATGTGACTTTTGTAAATTCTAGGTTCGCCGGCGGGGACTTCAAGCGCAGCAGAGAAATGGAAGCAGGTGGTCGGACACACATAACACGGGATCACGGGTGAGTAGATTTCACATCTACGGGGTACGATCGTTTGGATGGCGCAAGTCGCCCGATAGATTTAGTAAACTTGAAAATAGTAAACTTTAACAATTGCTTGTGACATTAGAAATAATAATACTTGCATGATAATTGTTGCAGTTAGGATCTATATGTTGTACCCATATACGCAAACTCATTCTGTAGGACACATGCACCATTACCAGGTTTTTATATGCAGCACGAGCACTATTCATGTGTACACCCACACCTTGGTAATTGCCATGTCACGACACTAGATAATTATAAATATGAACATGTTAATTGCTTAGACCTGTGCTATTGCAATAAATATTAAAAATGAAATCATAAGAATTGCTATTCTCGTGCATATATATCATTACATCACTTGCTCATGCCTATAGTATAAATCATACATTGCAACTTGAACATTGATACCATTTGCATTCATTATCATTGACATATGCACCCATAATGATTTCATGAGATTTATGATATTTCTGGATTTCGGGGAAAAGCCGCAAGATTTGAAACTTATGATCTTTTAAAATATAAAAGTTGCGGTTTTCTAGTGATGTAAAGTGTCGTCCACCATGAGTTTGCTGTGTTCTCGAGACCCGTTTCGAGGAGGTGGATGAACCGTCTCGGGTATATGGTGGGCCCGGTAAGGTACCCCGGGGCAAGAAGATCGCAGGAGATGGCGTTGAGCCTGGCAGGGGACGGACTACCTACCGGTGACTTCATTTGGCACGGCGGATATCCAGAGGATACCGACCGTGGCCGCTAGTTTGAGATATGGATATTTGGGATGGATCAGCCGGATGGCTGAGACTAGAGATACTTGACATGGATATATGAGATTGAGACAGTTTTGAGGTGTCGTTGCTAGACACGGATTTTGTTGATTTCATGGATATTATGCTGATATTGAAAAGAGTTTCAAAAACAAAGAAAGAATAGTTCTTGTAATCACATGTTGAGATCTTGAGTTGACTCATATAGTATACATACATGTTAGTACATTCTTGTGGCATACATATCTGTTAGTACATCCATGCGACATTCATACTTGTTAGCACACTGATGATGCATACATACCTGCTAGTGCCTATAGCCATACCTGTTTAGAGATGCTATGATACTTGTGTGCATATATACGATAGCCTTTGTAGATATTATTTATTACTCACGAGCTGGCAACTCACCCCCGTTGTGCCACAGCTTTTCTGCAGGTCCGTTCCGTCAGCACTGTAGCGGCGGACACTTTTGCCTCTTTTGCTCTCTTTGCCTAGATTCAAGGCTTTTGCTCATAGGTGGGTTGTTATCATTTTGTACCACCTTATATATGCTCATTGTATCTAGAGTACTCCATCTACTACTTTTTCAGCTATACCAGTTTATTTGGATTACTGTATATTGACCTAGAGACGAGCTTGTGGGACTTATGGATTTATGTTATGTGGGGTCGAGCTCATTTGAGTTGACATGTTATTTTATCTATGCTTTCATTCTTATTTATGCACATTATATTTATATTGCGTGGGGTTTGTGACCGTCTTGAGGTGAAGAGCTAGCTCCCGCTTGGGGATGCCTTTTTTGTGTATGTACCCGTTTGGGGCTTGTTTTTACAAAGGAGGTGCTGCTGAAATTTTTTTGAAAAATGGAAAGTTGTTTTAAAAAGGAAACTTGATGTGGTTTAATGGAGTAAAATGCTTTAAATAAATTGGCTTCCTTCACTCTAATTCTTAATTGGGTTTTGTATTCTGGGCTTCGGCTTACTTATTTTACGGACGCCTTGAGACGTTTCGTAACTTAAATACCGGTCGCGTTCCGTACCTTGCGGGTCGTGACAGCAACCGAGCGTTCGAATTATTGAAGGAGAAACTCATAACTGCACCCATATTGACTGTACCAGATGGGACGGGAGGACTGGTGATTCATAGTGACGCTTCCGGCAAAGGGTTAGGCTGTGTCTTGATGCAGCATGGGAGTGTCATCGCCTATGCCTCGCGTCAACTGAGAACGCATGAGAAAAATTACCCAACTCACGATTTAGAGTTGGCCGCTGTGATATTTGTTTTGAAGATTTGGAGGCATTATCTTTTGGGAGAACGAGTGGAAATTTTTATGGACCGCAAGAGCTTGAAATATGCATTCACGCAGAATGAGCTAATTATGAGACAGCGCAGGTGGTTGGAGTTCATGACTGATTATAATATTGATTTGCAATATCATCCCGGGAAGGTAAATGTGGCACCGGATGCTCTCAGTCGGAAACCAACAGCGAGTGCAGGATATCTGATATTTTACCCCTACACATCAGTACCTACGCCTTAAGCCATAGGGGCATATATTTGTCCCTACGGATTTATCCGGAGTGGCAACTATTTTATTTTATAAACCGATAAATTAAATAAATATTTTGTCCTTACGGTGATATCCGTAGGGACCAGTAGACCTACGCATTTAGCCGTAAGAGCAAATATTTCACCGTAGGGATATATTTAAGACTAAGACTTGCACCTGTGGCGTGTGCACCTGCGGCGTATTTTTGCGTTCCTATGAATATATCCGTAGGGACAGTGGTTTGCGCCTGCGGATTTTCACATTGCACCAAAATTTAGAAGTTATAATCATCATTCATAAGATGTCCCTGTTTCTAAAACAACATATAAATGTATATTCATCATCCACTAATGGCCTATTGGTCAATCCTTTTTTTTTATCACTAACAAATGCTCCGTATCAACTGGGCTTAGCTTAGCCGGTAACAATTTACTTTTCAATATGAGAGTTACTTAGTTGGATTCCCAAAGAAGGTTGATTTCAACAAATAAAAAAGCAAAAAACAAAGGCACCGAGGTTGGTGTTTGCCTAATCTATCACTAATGGATGCCTCCGTTGCCTGGGCAATACCACTTTTGCAGTAATGACATTAATCATGAATTCTTCTGACATTAACCTTTTTCATTTCAATATAATTATTGTTTGTAGTTGTAAGATAAACATATACATGGATCAATGGAAGGTAGATAGCTGGTCGATTAATTTGATCCTATTACTCGTCCGAAATGACCATTATAACCCCACCCGAAGTTGGCGCGTTCAAAACCTCAATCCCCATGGCATTTGAGTACAACTGGTTATAATTATTTTTGACCCACCAGAACTCGTAACCCGTACCGGCCCACAGCTGAGTCGTATCCGCCCAATTAATAAACATCTAAGGATAGATATTTAATTCTACGGCCAAAATTTAAAACCCTGTCTATATGAGTTATGCAAACATATTTTCACTTCCCAAATCTAATTAAGCCGCATTCTTTTCTTGTCTTTACGCTATTCTTTTCTCAATTTGTATTTCAAAATCAAAAACCAAATATTTTTAGTTCTTGGTAATGGGATCAGTGGTGAAATTTAGGGTTTCAACTTTAAGATCAAGATCAATGGTAGAAAACTATGGTTTCCATATCAAGAGAAGAAAAAAAGCTAGGATTTTAAGAATCACTGTTTTATTTTATATAAATTAAACATCAAATTTTATTTATTAATATAATTAGGCACTAGAAAACAACAATCCCATTAATTCCAGGAAGCTAGGGATGTACATATGATGATATCACACAGATTTTGATTATAAATTAAGCCACTTGACTAAACGTCCAAGTAATTATTAATTAATTAATAACGATTATATCTTTAAGAACTCGATATCGATCCCGCCAATTGTCACTTTCCCTTGCCCAGCTCTAGGCACCAGTGTAACCGTCAAGTACTCGTCGGCCTCCGCATCGATTTCCTCGAGCAAATCTGTAATCCCGAGCCTCAGAGTCGTCACGGCCGACTTCTTCTTGTTATGGTCCCTGTCATGCCTATGAGGCACATTTACAAAGCTGCCTGCAAACTCGCGCGACTCGGGCCCCACTGCTTCTACTGTGTTAATGCACACGTCGAATTTGATAAATGTATCATCATCGAATTCGATCTCCTCTATAACCAGCACTTCCTCTTCTTCTTCTTTATCCTTTTTGCTGCGTGAAGGCTTCGGCCTTTTCACCGTTATGGACACTATCGAGTTTAAAACCAGCGGGAATGTGGCTTCGGGTGTTTTGAATGCAATACTAGAGGGAGAGGAGGAGGTGGCCATTTTGATGTGAGTATGATATTTTTTTGAGAGATGTTAGGGATGAATTTATAAGGATCAAGATGTGGCTATCATTAGAGTTTTAATTTGGACGGAATATTTAGTGGATGAATAGAAAAAAGTAAATGAAACTTTGCGTGTTGATTTGTTCTATATTTTGCCTACTGTACTGTTCCTCACGTACGCATGCATGCATGTCCCTATTTGTAATTGTCCTTGAAGAGTAGGTTATAGTAATCGCTTAAAGAAACTTAGCTCGACTAGCAAAAATAGTTCAAAATGTCTCTAAAATGCTGATCGGTGGGAGAAAATTTTCAACTAAATATGTGAAGCAATTTCTAATAGACCTAAGAGAATCTAGCTCTCCTCACAATGCTTTGACAAAATGATAATAAAAAATAAAATTATAGTATGATCCATCATGAAATTGCGTATGCTGATTTATTCTATGTTCGGTCTATTGCCAGAAAAGATAATAAAATAAAATTAAATTATAGAAGAAATTTCAGTACATCAGGATGGCGTGAAAAAACAGCCTTCTCTCCTCACTAATTAAAGTTTTTGCTGTATGCATATATGGAATTGGCAAAATGATTACATCATTAACTGCTTTGGATTTTGACATCACTTCATTAAGCTAAAATGCCTTAAACTAATAATAATGTTACACTAAAATATATAAATAAAGGGTAAATTACACTGAAATGCCTTAAACTAATAATAATGTTACACTAAAATTACTTTGATTGTATATATTAACGAGGTTAATGTGTTTTATCCTTTTTATCAATTAAGTGGAAGAATCAGAGAGATGGGAAATTAAGCAGATCGAGGAGTTTAGAGAAAAATAAAGGACGATGGGTCGGATGTACAGTGGTAGAATCAAGAGGGGATTTTCTCCTATGGCGTCGAAAAAATATAATTTCCATCGTATTTTCCGACGATCGGCACTCATCATCTTCATCGTTATCATCTAAAATATGGGTACACCAAATTTCATGTGATTCTATAACCTTTTCACCGTTGAATTAGTGGGTTCAAAAATTAACGGTTTACCGACAATATAACTTTTTATATTGCTAAATCAACGGTGAAAAAGTTGTAGAATCACATGAAATTTGGCGTACCCACATCTTAGATGATAACGACGAAGATGATGGATTCCGATCGTCGGAAAACACGATGGAGGGCGTATTTTTTCGCCGCCATAGGAGGAAATTCCCTCCTACGGGATATATATATATATATATATAACAACTTTCTGAGGACCTACTTCATGAGTTCATCAAGCTTTCTGAGGAACTACTTCATGAGTTCATCAAGCTTCCTATAATTCCTTGTGTTTTTGTTTGCACGTTAGATTCTCTCTAAACCTTTTTTTCTTGTCCTAGAGTATTACCGATGTGTATACATTAATTGTTGTACTCCCTTGGACGGATGGTTAAGTGTTTCTTGTTTTTATTCTATAGATCTGTAAGAAAGGTTCTCTATCACAACTTCTCTCATATATGAAAACCTGGTCACAAGTCACCAATATATCATACCAATTACCAAAGATCTTGTCAAAATCTATTATACATATCAGAAGCATCAGATATTTCCTCGCAAATTCAAGCATATATATATATTTCAAAAAAAAATTCATCAAGGAATAAACTAACAATAGAATTATACATAATCATGACAAAAAAGAAAGAAAGAAAAACTCCGCTAGTAAAAACTGTACGCATTAAAGACCGTTTATTAGATACCGTGTAAATATATACGGTCCCTAATAAATTATTAGAGACCGTATATATTATACGGTTTCTAATGAACGGTCGCCAATACTTTGGCGACCGTTCACATAATATTAACTACCATTCTAAACGATCGCTAATATGTCGATTAGATAACAGCCATGATGGCTCCTTCTTCCTCCTCATTCCTCCAAATTTTCCCCGAGAGGTGATAATTTTTCTCCTTTTTCTCAATTTTTTCGGAAAAATTATGAAATCTAACTCCAATTTTTTTTGTAGGTGTTATTGTTGCGATTGGTGGTGCAGAAGCTTGCAATTGCTCTTGTTCTTTTCAAATCCAAGCCAACAATACTACAATATAGGGTTGCCCATACGGTTACAGAAATCCGTAAGGGCAACTTTTTATTGCCCCTACGGATTAGTCCGTAAATCCCCATGCTTGTTCCTACGGCACCTTACGTTTTAATTTAAAAATATTAAATCGTAATTTGTTGTTTAGCCCTACGGAGCCGCAAACAAATGATCCACGGTTAAGTCTGTAAGGACATATATATGGGTTGTTAATAAAAAAAGGTACAGAAAAGTCCTCGCCGTTCCAAAAAATTCTCTCTCTCACTCTTCCGCGTCTCGATCGTTCCCGCGTCTCGATCCCGCGCCACGTCGCCACCGCCCTCCACCCGCGGCCCGCCACCTTCCTCGATCGTTCCCAAAACTTCCTCATCGCCACCGCCCGCGACTCGTCACCGTTTGCGTCGTCGACCACCGATCTCCTCCGCCGTCTCCTCCACCGCCTGCTACAGGTTAATAAATCTCAAATTATTTATAATTTTGATGATGTTTGGGCTAGAGTTCAGGGTTCGGGTAGGGGTGAGGGTTAGGGTTAGGCATCAGGTTCAGTTTGGGGTAGGGTTAGGGTTCGGTTAGGGTTGGGGTTGGGGTTGGAGTTGGGGTTCGGTTGGGGTTGGGGTTGGGGTTAGGGTTCGGTTGGGGTTGGAGTTGGGGTTAGAGTTAGGGTTCGGTAGGGGTTGGGGTTGGGGTTAGGGTTAATTAGTTGGGCTTAGGGTCAGGGTAATTAGGGTCAGGGTTTGGTTCAGGTTTAAGGTTAGAGGCTAGGGTTAATTTGGGTTAATTAGAGGGTGGGGTTAATTTGGGTTAATTAGTGATAATTTGAAAGGGTTATGGTGTTGATTAGGGTTAATTTGGGTTAATTAGGTTAATTTGGATAAATTGGTTAAGTTTGGATTGATTGGGGTTAATTAGATTAATTTGGGTAAATTGGGTTAAGTTTGGGTTAATTAGGGTTAATTTGTGTTAGGGTAACGATTATGGTTAATTATGGTTAATTAGGCTAATTTAGGTTATTTAGGGTTAGGGTTTAGGGTGCACTAGTTCATTGCAGTAGGATACTCGATGATAACGTAAACGTACAATTTTACCGTAAACGCAAGAAAAATTTACCCCAAACTTGAAATTTTGAACCCTTAATAACGAAACGTAAACGTAAAAGCTATTCTTGTTAAATGTTCAAATTAAAACCAATATATGATACTCGATGATAATATGAAACCTTCATATTCTCATCGATACTCATATATGAAATTCAAAGCGCCACTTAGTCCCCGTCTATCGGTTAACATACGTTCGATGTTCGTCGTGACATAGAACTATACGAAGGTTGTTAAATATCGGACGGTATAGCTCGGTACTAACAACCGTCATGTAGTCTATGTGACGAGAAGATTCAATCGTATGATAACCGATAGATTTGTCCCGTGTGGACAAGTTAGGAATGTATAAAACAAACACCTGCATTTACTTGTGTTTTCATCTGTTTCGAGATATTTCGTCGGTACTTTTCCGCTGGTTTTCCGTGTACAAAGATAGATTAGATGTTCATTTCAACATTGTTTCACAGCTTTGAAATGATTATCTATTCTATTACAGTGTACTCGGAGAACAGCGGGGAGGTGCTGCCGAAATTTACTCGAAATGGTTGAAAGCACAAGCGAATGGGTGTCCGCTCTATACATTCTTAATGGGATAGAAGCCTTACCCCCGACAGCCGAAACACACATATACAACACGAATACACAACAAACGCATCATTAGAGAGTGATTCAAGATATTCAAGTTAAAACCAATATATGATACTTGATGATAATATGAAACTTTCATATTCTCATTGATACTCATATATGAAACTCAAAGCGCCACTTAGTCCCCGTCTATCGGTTAACATACGTTCGATTCGTCGTGACATAGAACTATACGAAGATTGTTAAATATTCGACGGTATAGCTCGATACTAACAACCGTCGTGTAGTCTATGTGACGAGAAGATTCAATCGAATGATAACCGATAGATTTATCCCGTGTGGACAAGTTAGGAATGTATAAAGCAAACACCTGTATTCACTTGTGTTTTCATCCGTTTCGAGTTATTTCGTCGGTACTTTTCCGCTGGTTCTCCGTGTACAAAGATATATTAGATGTTCATTTCAACGTTGTTTCACAGCTTTGAAATGATTATCTATTCTATTACAGTGTACTCGGAGAACAGCGGGAAGGTGCTACCGAAATTTTCTCGAAACGGTTGAAAGCACAAGCGAATGGGTGTCCGCTCTATACATTCTTAATGGGATAGAAGCCTTACCCCCGACAGCCGAAATACACACATACAACACGAATACACAACAAACGCACACACAACACATACACACTAACAACTCTACACTTAAGCGAAATCATAAATTGAAACTCACATATAAAGAATACAACTCATACATGGGTATCCTCAAATCGAACTTTGATTATCGATAATGTAACAACCCTAAATTTCCTATACAAGTTTTTACAAAAAAAAATTCAAAAATCCATAAAAGGGTATTTATTGCCTGAGCACAAGACTTAAGTAGTTAATTAGCAATTTAATTACAAGAAAGAGCTTGTAGCTCATTGGTAATACCTTGCATTGCTGAACCAAGCCACCACATTTCAAATCCCATGCCCCACATTATTTTTAATATTTATTTTGTTTTAAATTTTATAAAAGCTCAACAGTCCACACAAGATAACTCAAGATTTTCTCACTACACTTGAAAAGCTGAAAGTACCGGTGGCTACCCCCAGCGACCCCCTACCTCTTGAGACCCCGACTCGGGCCGACGCCGCTGGCCGGACTTGGCCGGTCGGCCGAGTCATCAACAGATGAAAGTTTCCTTTTGGACTTCTTGACCCCCTTGTACACATTAAATCTGCAGATCGTTTCCAGAAATCTCTTTACACCCCATTTACTCCAATTTTAATGATTTTTAATACATTTTTTACATCTTTTAAAATTAAAACCCTTCATCTACCCTAACCCTAGCCTAAGCCTATAAATACCATCCCTACTCTCTACCCTCTCACCCCAAACTCTGAGCCAACTCTAAAAAATTCTCAAGAAATCTTGTGTACTTTGAAATCGAGCACAAAACGAAGCTACGACGAATTTTCCGGCGAACTTCTGACGATCATTCTAGGAGCTCCCGGCGACGAAGCGACGCACCGGCGACTCCTCCCGTTCTATCTCCCTCTTCTAGTTGTCCAAAACTCGTAAGTCTCATTTCTAACTTCTCTATTCTATTCCAAAATACGGATTTACAAAACCCGACGGAATCGGAACCAATCTGATTTCCGATTCGGTTTCTTTATAAAACTTCACTTCTCGTTAATACAATTATGCTTAAACTCTCTCATGTTGACTATTAAACACTAATCAACCAAATTGATCAAGTTTCATATCACAAAATAATTGCTATTTCATTTTACCGTATTTTTCATTTAAATACCACATAGTTTCAATTCTACATTTAACATCACAAAACTTGCTATACTTTTAAGTAGATCACGAAGTAATGACCTACCTCCTCACACACTCATATACAATATAGCACAATACCCTTGGGAATATAGAATACGGGAAAACGACACAATTTCATTTTAATACCATTTACTTAACAAAACCGTTTTCTAAAAGATTTAATATTTATACAGATCTTTGCAAAGCGCCGCTACAACCCATTTTGGGAAGCCCGTTCGGGATGGTGCGGATTATCGCACATTCTCGGGTTTAGTAGTGCAAGATTCAGACCTCCGCAAGGAGCATTCGGTCTCGAAAGATTTAAAATACGACATCTTAAGAAAATGAGATTTTTAGAATATAAAATATATATTAAAATTACTTTTGTATAAATATATGTATATTTATAAATAAAATACATATTTTTTTATGATATAAATATTCTACCTTTTTCCTTAAAAAATCACAAGAATCAATTTTACACTAAAATACCATGAATTCCATACAAACCAATATTACAAATAAATACCACTTATTATGAAAATATGATATTTTCACTAGAAATATCACAATATAAAATCTACATTCATTAAAACTCTAAAGACGATTAATAAATACTTGGGGTATATTTTGAAAAGTATATAAAAGTATTTTTACATAAAAACCCCTCAAGTTCTATAATTTACCATAAGGACCCTGGTAAATATAGGTTTAAGCGGGACCAATCTCTTGAGCCTCAGGGAGCCGGAGAAGTGGGTGCTTGCCTACTTAAGGTAGACAACTTAATAATGGTGTTATCAATACGGTAATCGTCTTTGAAAAAGACACAAATCCTGCCGCCCATGTGCAGCGGTTACCGATAATATCAAAACAATCAGGACTTCAATTCACTTTTCTAATTGTCTGACTCAGGTTTGAGTCTCATTACAATTTGACTTGAATATGATTCAAGTACAATCTAAAATCTATAACCTGCAATCTACAATATTATAATTCAACATGAATCCATGAATCCAATTATCAATCTATACAACTTGACTTAACCGAACCATGGATATACATTCAATTTACATGATTCTCCAGTTACATCCATTTACATGATTTTACAGTTACATCCGTTTACTGATATCATGGTTTTGGTCAGTCATCCAACTATACAATCTATAATACAAGACAATACAAGTTGTAATACAACACAAACAATACAATCAAGAAATCGCGGGGTTTAAGGGGTAGATTGGTACGAAAGGTGTTAAAAGTGGCACGAGACGGTAAGATTAAGAAACCTAACCTATATCCCGTTGCTGTTGTACCGTGGCCCAACGGTTCCTTAAGTTCCTGATACCTTAGTTTCCGGGGCAAGTGAGACTCCTCTCGTATACACTGGCATCCTTCTGTGCCAAGCTACAAACAACAACGTTAACACTAAATACAACAATATAACAATATAATACAACTGTAAAAACTACTCTCTCTCTTACTCTCTGTCTATTCTATTTCTCCTCTTATCTTTGGGACTTACCGAGCGATCTGTTCGCTGACGGCATTCTATTTCTTTCTTCTTTGAATGTCGTCAGGTGAGCTGGACACATCAGAGATCGAGCCCACTGCTAAAGACTTGGACCAATTCAGTGAAGACCCCGAGCTCTAGTTCATTATACACTTTCCATTTAGTACTTTTCATTTCTGTTATGCCATTGTTTAGACATTGTTTTTTATCAGTTGTATTTACTTTCCATGTATTGTACATAAAGAATGTTAATAAATAAAGTTGCTATTTACTTCATATCTTGTCTCTTGTGATTTTACTTTTATATTGCTTAGATACGCTTAGCGTATTTATTTCAGAGTAAATGCGTATCGGACCAGTCGCGTCCCCTTCGTCGTATACCGGGAAGCGGGGCGTGACAGATAATTTATTCTTTTCAACGACAAACGCACACACAAAACATATACACGGATTTTCTCCTTTGTCAGTAACCATTACGTTCTTAGATTTCTCAATATAGTCATCATAACCTATAATTTATATGTTATACAGTCTAACATGGCCTATGAGTACGTCAGAGTTAATGACTGGATATATGTGGATTACAAACAACATATGCAACCTAAGTTTGTCGCAGGAGTTGCTGCTTTTATTGAGTTTGCACGCGCACATAATAAGAACGTGATAGAGAAGATTATCTGCCCGTGCGATAGATGTGGGAATAAATACTATCAGAAGGTAGAATTTGCAGAGCTTCATATCGTTAAACATGGTTTTACTATACTTTATACAACTTGGTTATATCACGGGGAAGGAGAAGAACACAGTAATACGGCAGAAGAAGTAGGAGAAGACGATAATGCGGCAGGAGAAGAAAGAGAAGACGGTAATGCGGCAGAAGAAAATGGTAATTTCTTTTCATTAGAAGAAATGGAGGATATGGTAGAGACTGCTCTAGGTGAATCTATTCGTACAGAAAATGACATTCCTTCCGGTCAAGGACCGCGTGCGGATAAGTATGAAAATTTCATGAATGAAGCTAGAAAACCAATTTATGAGAATGCAAAGTATTCCACCCTCTCATGGTTCGTCCAACTTTTCCAGATTAAGTGCCTAAATGGATGAAGCAACAAGTTATTCACAATGCTTATTTCGTTCTTGAAAGATTCTATGCCCCCGGGAAATAACGTGCCCGACAGTTGGTACGGAGCCCAGAAGATGATGTCTGATTTGGGTCTGAAGTGTGAGAAGATTCAAATATGTCCTAAAAATTGTGTGTTGTACCGAAAAGAGAATTCAGATTTGAAAGAGTGTTCAACATGCAGAGAGGCTAGGTATAAACCGAAAGATTCTGATAAGAATCCCGATATACATGTCAAGATAGCACGATACTTTCCCATAACACAGAGGCTGCAGAGGCTATTCAGGTGCAAGAAAACAGCCGAGGCAATGATTTGGCATCACCGTGCTCCTCTAAGTGAAGATGGAAAAATGAGTCATCCAAGAGATTCACCGGCATATAAGGATTTCGATAGGAGGCACGCAATATTCAGTAGCGATCCTCGCAATGTCAGGCTCGGACTGGCTAGTGATGGCTTCTGCCCATTCAACTGTATGGCTGGAAGCCACAGCACATGGCCCGTTGTAATGATAGTTTATAATCTGTCGTCTTGGTTAGTTATGGACCAATCATACTTTATGATGCCTCTTCTTATCAATGGACCAAATTCACCGGGAAACAATATCGACGTTTATCTCCGATCTCTGATCGAGGAGTTAAAATCTTTATTCATTGATGGTGTAAAGACTTACGATGCAAACACAAATACAACCTTCATACCGCGTGCGGCTTTAATGTGGACAATTAATGACTTTCCTGCGTATGGAATGCTATCAGGTTGGTCCGTACATGGTCACAAAGCATATCCGCATTGCCATCAACATACAATATCGAAATTCTTGAATTTTAGCAGGAAGGTTTGTTATTGCGGCCATCGACGTTTCCTGCCTCTAGACCACCCCTACAGGTTAGACGCTGTTCACTTTGATGGTCACCAGAAGCTTCTTGGATCTCCAGCCCCATTGTCCGGAGAACACGTGACTGCTCAGTGAGATGGTTACAATAATGTGACTTTCAGGATGGATCCGATAAAACAGGCCAAACCACCATTCTGGAACAAGTTAAGCATTTTCTTCGAGCTTCCGTACTGGTCAACAAATTTAGTGCGTCATTATCTGGACGTCATGCACATAGAGAAGGGAGAATCCGAGCACATACTCAACTTGCTTCTTTGTAAAGACGGGAAATCGAAAGACAACGTCAATGCTCGGATGGATCTACATGACTGGGAAATTAGAAGTGAATTGCATCCTAAACCGGTAGCGGGTAAACTAGGCAAGTTTGTACTTCCCAATGCCGCTTATCATATGTCACAACCGGAGAAGAAAAGATTCCTGCAGGTGTTGCATGATTTGAAAGTTCCTACAGGTTTCTCAGGATCATTCAGCAAGAAGATAAAAATTGTAAAAGGCAAGATGATGGGCTGAAAAGTCATGATCACCATATTATTATGGAGCACCTTCTCCCATTAGCCCTCAGGACTTCCCTTCCCGAATCAGTTGGTCTAGTAATCAATGGCCTATGTTGTATTTTCAGAGAATTATGTGCTAAAACATTGGATGTTGTGACGATGGATAAACTAGAAAATTCTATTGCGTTGATACTTTGCAGGTTTGAGCGTATTTTCCCACCGTCATTCTTCGATATGATAATACACCTGACGGTTCATCTTGCAACTGAGGCTAAGTTAGCCGGACCGTTACAATATCGATGGATGTATCCCGTCGAGAGGTACGTGGAATTTTTCGTTTCGCGCAATTTGTAAAATTATTGTTGTCATGTATGCCCATATTTATTTATTTAATATATTTTTCTTTAGGTACCTCTACACTCTTTAAAAATATATACGCAATAGAAATCGACCAGAGGGTTCTATCATGCAAGCTTATCTTCTAGATGAAGCAACCATATTTTGTTCCCGCTATCTGGATGAGAACATTGAGATGAGACTTAACCGGCCTCGAAGAATTCAGGACGGGCCATATGGTAAAACCGATTATAAGAGGGTAGACACTATGTTTATCAACAAGATATACCGGTTTATCCTCCTCAATAGTGCATGTCTTGAAAAAATTAGAGAGTACGTTTTTTTGGATTAATTGTTATATTTGTATTTGTGTGTGTATGAAATGATATAATATTAATGTCATAATTTATTGTCGAGAACAGAATTCATTTTAACGAGATACGTGAGGGGCATCCTGATTGGAACGATGAGAGATTGGAAAAATATCATCAGGATAATTTTTGCGATTGGGTTGCAGATCATGTAAGTTATTCGAATAACATGTTATTGCTATTAGTTTTAATCTAAATTTATATCGTTATGTATTTGTCGTAAAATTTGTTTTGTTTGATCCACGATCCGAACTTGTCTGTATCATTAGAGAGTGATTCAACATATTTAGCCCAGTTTTCTAGTATGGAGGTTGCGTATTATAAAGGATTCGGTGTCCTTGAATACAAATTCGAAGTTAAAAATATAGAAACATCTAGAACCACTCAGAATAGTGGAATTACGACGGTAGGATCGAATGGTGTGATTTATTATGGATATTTAAATTGTATACTCGGCATCCAATATCCCGGACGATCATAACTCTTTTATATATGTCACGCCCCGCTTTCCAAAATACGGAATACGAGTGGTGACAAGGCCAGCCATGCTCCTACGGTTAATGAAATATCATGCCGTGGTCACACTTCGGCTTCTAGCTTTACGTGGTAATCAGTAATCAATGCACAGGTAATGAGAAATGCAGTCACTAAATCAAAACAGATATAAAACTAACCAGATAGAGTCAAAGGAAAGATAGTGCTAACGTCGCTGATCTAGATGTCCACAATATCCCCAAGGTATGACAGGTCCTGATCCGAGCTCAGTCCACTTCTCACTCTGAGCATGCATACTCAGGTCGTCAGAGCGACACAATAGCAATAAATAGAAATACATATGTAACATGTGCAATAATGATGAATATGAAACAGTAAGCATGAAATGATGATATGATCGGTAACCGGTACAGGTAAACAGCAAAGCAGGTATATCGAATCAGTAATCAATGTATGTCACTAAATCTATCAATCTCCAAGTCTCACTGTCCAAGTCGCTAAACCTATCGTCAGTTTAAGTGTGAGAGTCAACCACGCAGGAGTATCCCCAACCCAAGGGTAGAGCCCCAGGGGCAAGGGAACACGGGCCCGAAACGCTCGCTAGTAATCAGTAATACCACCCATATGACTCCCAGAATCGCTGTATATGCCGGCAGTGGGACTCCCGAGATTCCGTTGAACTCACACTCAAACTACCCCACACCCCGTGGTCTACATCAAACCCCGACCATAAACCCAAATACTAGTCGGTCCATGACAAGTCTACGCGAGAACTGGAGACAGGATCTCCATCAAGCATGTCTCGACTGGTACCCAAGATAAATGGACGGTGTTTGACGCATTACCTATGAAACTAATATATGTGCTTCCATAAACGTCCCATACCAGTTATAGTTACACTTATATATGTCCCATAGACGTCGACAATGCAATAAATTAACTGGGTCCGTTGATTGTGTACAAGTACGTGTCACTTCACTTATTCATTCATACTTTAACACTAACGTACTTGATACAATCCAATCACTAATATCTATCACTGGGTAATGTACACGATCACTACGTTACCAATATATATAACCTCTACATGATGTGATGATAATGCAATAATTATGATATGAATAAAATATCATCAGCCAGTGTCCTACCACTTGCATAATTTACTATAAATCATACATATAGAATTAAGTGAAACAATATAAAGGGATAAGTGGTATATTTAATTATCTATCCAGCAAAATTGGTTTCGCGTCAATCGGGTTTCAGGTTTGCTAGATATGGCCATTTCAATTTAAGTGTTCACTGCTGGAAATCCACTTTCAGAACTGGAAGTCCGTTTCGTAACACGTTTTACTCCCAGTTGGGAGCATAATTAGGCAACGCTAAGGTTAAACTAATTATAGATTTTTCTGTTATGTTTCCAACTCATCAAATGGATTATCGATAGTATTTCTGTATTAGAAGTTAGGTTATGCTCAAGGTGCTGGTGTAAGAGAGGTCACTGCAGAAACTACAGAACACCACAATATTCTAAAATACGAATTAAATATCAAACGATGGTGAAACGACACGGGACTAGATACATAGGTTAGCCAACTAAACTATCTACGTAATCATATGGGGTTCCATACATTTTCAGTTTAAGGAAGGGGTGTACAGGTGTTCCCAAGTCTAGGTATTCAAAACGAACGCTGCCCTGGACTGCAGTCCAGAGCCGCATCCCCCTTCATTTTCAGTGTCGTGAAATTGCAATATTCAATAAATAATTACATAAGATTATAGGTTTTCTAGTTAGCTTCGATACGAGCCCTGAAACACCATGATTAGGTTTATATTTAATTAACTACAAATTTTACGACGTGAAGTGTACGGTGATTTTCAGATTTGACGTAACTAATTGGATGTCATTTTATATTCGATGCCTTAACTATTTGATCCCAATTTCTTATACTTCACTTGTTAACCTCAATCGAAACTTTTCATAATAAAATTTGGGAATTTTTTATAGGGTAATCGCATCGAGCACTCGGTGCGTGTATGTGAATGTTTTCTATTTTTACTTATACACATCTTACATTTTACCAATTAAACCATTAGACTATATTTACTAAACTATATATGAACATAACATGATTTGAACAATTGAAAGAGGTTCACTTGCCTCGGTCTCTTGATATAGAAGTGACGCCGCTTGCGGATTTCGTCTCGACACACGAGACGATGCGATGCTGGACACAGGCGCGGCGCGGGCGCGATACGCGGTGACTCGGTACTAGGCATGGTGGCGACGCGGGCGTGATACGGTAGTGGACCTAGCGATGACGTGGGCGCGACACGGTGCCGGGCACGGTCTTGACCTGGTGCGTGGTTCGGGAGCAGCACGGCGCGTGCGCTGGATCGGGCACGGTGTGGCACGGGGCTGACACGTCGTGGCACGGGGAGTGAGTACGGGGCGTGACACGTGAGTGGGTCCGATGGTGGCGTGGTGGTTCTGGGAGTGGGCACGGGCCTGGCACGGACACGAGCACGGCACGATACGTGCACGAGTCTTGGAACAGCGTGGCACAGGAGCTTGGCACGCAGAGGGCTCGGTTGTGCAGTGGCCTGGGTTGGCGCTCGAGGCAGGGGATGGTTTGCTGGGCAAAATGGTGGTGGTCTCCGGCGATAGGTTGCTGATCGATGACTTGACGAGCTTCGACGAGGAGGGTGTGCAGGCTTCTCGTCGGGAAAGAAGGGGATGAAGTTGATGATGGTGGTGATGGCGTCAAGAGTCGGAGGTGGTGAAGGTGAGGTCCGATAGGGTTGAGGAGATCGGCGGAAGTGAAGGGTAATGACGAGGTGATGGGTGTTTCCTGATTTAAAATCAGGAAAGCTTATGGGAAAAGCTTCAGAAAAGGGTCACGTGTGGGCACGTGACGTCTAAAAGCATCATCAAGGCAGATTCAGCTTCCTGACTACATCAAAGAAAAAGGGCTTAAGAAAGGGTCACGTGCTCCCACGTGACCGGGGTCACGTGTTGACACGTGACATTTTTCAAAGGGCACATCGGTTCCCTGATCAAATCAGGGAAAAAGCCTCAAAAGAGGTCACGTGCTCCCACGTGACCAGGGTCACGTGTCGGCACGTGATGATCAAAAGCAGCAGACTTGTTCTCTAGTGAAATCAAAGAAAGAGGCTTCAGACAGTGGTCATGTGTTGGCACGTGATGACCAAGCAACAACCAGAAGACAGCGCAAAAGGAAAGAAGAAGTCTCATTCCAAAGGGGGTCACGTGCTCACACGTGACCATGGGTCACGTGGTCACACGTGACCGGCTTTCAAAGCCCATTTTGTCAACAGAATTAAATTCTGAAAGAAATTCAAATCTTTCCAAAGGAAAGCGGCTATCTGGAACCAATCAAATTAAAGATTCAGAGGTGATGAAATATCATCTATCTATGGGAAAATCTCGGGTTTGGAAAGATTTCCCCTTTAAATCTAACCGAAACAACAAAGGAGAATCCCTGGATTTGAAATCCAATGGTGAATAAAATTCACCTAGTAATCCAAAGGTCCAAAACGAATGATGGATGCAAATCAAATCTCTCATGAAGATTTGTCAAAAACTGATTGATTCGGCTGCTTCTCCTATAAATAGGAGCCAAGAGACAGAGAGAGATACAGATACATACGCAGAGGAGAAAAAGAAAAAGAAGAGAGCTTCGATACTTGGAGAAACTTGGATCTTCTGCAAAAACCCTAGGTAAGAAAGGGAAAAGCTCCTTGAAAGAAAAAGAGAATTTAATTCTCAACAGAGTTTAACTCTGATACATAAAACAGAAGAACATATTTCTTCTCTCTTTGATAGAGGATCTGCAAAGTGCACATCTCCCCTTGAGGTTGAGAATTTAATTCTCAATGGGTTGAGATCCTGCCATGCAGATCCAAAACATAGAGAGGGAATGCAAGCACGAGAATTTAATTCTCACAGAACTATAGGAATTTAATTCCTTTCAAATAAAATTAGGGCTTGACCCTGTATCATGGGAATTTAATTCCTTCAGAACAAAAAGAAACAGGGTTTAACCCTAATTAAGAACCTAGTTCTGTTGAAACAGCGGGAATTTAATTCCTTTAATCATAATTTAACAGAGGATGGAAGTTCAAATTCCCTAAAAAGCTTTTGTTAGGGTTTAACCCTATTTGGTTCTTCACATGTATGAGGAATTTAATTCCTACGGAAAATTCAGAGTTCAACTCTATTCAGAATATAAACCTTCAAAAGGAAGTAGGAATTTAATTCCTCTGAAATTACTGTCAGGGTTCAACCCTATGAGGAACTTGATTCCTGGAAAAGATTAAACAGATCCTCTAAAACAACATACATAGAGGCAGGGTCACGTGTTACCACGTGACCCCCCCAAGAGATCTACAGAAAGCCCCTTTGAGGCAGCACCCCACGTGACCCACGTGACCCTCGGCAGAAGCTCTAATACATAGGCATTTGAATGCCCATCACGTGATGGCACGTGATGCTCTGAAAGACGCGATAATCTCAGCACAATAAATGAAGAGAGGGCGCTCTCACGTGCTGCCACGTGACCCCTCTTACCTTAGTGTTTAACACTAAATTAAAACTCTCGAACCCAGTGTTAAAACACTGTTGGGCCTTAGTGTTCAACACTAATTAAAAAGCTTTATCTGCAGTGTTCAACACTGATCTGTTTTAGTGTTTAACACTAATTTGAAAAGCCTTGTTGATGGTGTTTAACACCAATTATCTCTTAGTGTTAAACACTAACTTGTCAGCCTCATTCCCAGTGTTCAACACTGACTGCTCTGTAGTGTTTAACACTAGGCTTTAGCCCAATTGGCCTAAATGGATAGAGGCAAAGCCTCTCCTGATTGGACTTAGCCCAAGATGGCCATAAGTCCTCAATTTGTGATTAACTGGGCCAATGGACTCATAACATAATTAATTCGTCTTGATCCCAAATTGGGCCAAGGACTATTTAATCCACTCCGGTTCTAGGGTACATCTCTTCACTCCTTTGATACTTGGCATTGTAATCCCTTAATGTCTTCAAAGAGGTGACGGGTCCCGACGACCACACATTGATACGGACTGTGGGGTCCTTAAACCCGTGTTTAATGCAAAATTCCTGGTTACGTGGAACGCGGATAACGTCACTCTTTGACCTCGTGGAAAACGTCCAGAGCGGAGCCTGGTCCTCGCAGAGCACGGCAGTGAACCCGTGTGAAGCATCCAGAGCACATACCGGACTGTGGGGTCCTTAAACCCATGGACTACGACGTCCTTAACCTTGACCGAGATGTCTTAAAACTAACAATGGACCGCAATGTCCTTAAACTACCCATGGACCGCAATGTCCTTAAACTACCCATGGACCGCAATGTCCTTAAACTAGAACAATAGAGCCCCGTATGCTCTTTTGTCGGATCTAAACGGTCCCGTTTAAGTTGATCTTAGCCTCAAAAGATGGCTAACGTATCCTTAAACCTTCAAACAGACTGGACTATGAATCCCCCCAATTAACTCTGGCTCGAGGGTACATCTCTGAACTCCTCTGACATCCGTCGTTGTAATCCTTCAACGTCGTCAGAAAGGTGATGGGTCCCGACGGCCATACATACGATGGACCACTATGTCCCTAAACTGGAACATTAGAGCCCAAACGCTCTTTTGTCGGATCTAAACGATCTCGTTAAGTTGATCTTAGTCTCAAAGTTAGACTAACGTATCCTTAACAAACGTTTGAGTTGATCTTAGCCTCAAGTATGGCTGACGTATCCTCAAACCAAACCCCCAAACCCAAATCTAAGATAATACGGATTTGGACTAGTCTACGCCCTACGGGCGACGACATAACTCAGTCTCCGTAAACAATCCACGGGCAACTAAACAAACACCCACGACACGAAGTGACCATCTGGAGAAGGAGAAAGTTGTTACCGCAATGCGGTAGCGTAATTAACTGCAGGGGCTTGCGCCTGCAGGGAAGAGCGTCCCCACAATCAAAATCCCCTCAAACGAGGGGGAATCTGACGAAGTCTGCTACATCGGACGCATCCGTCTAAACCTTCGATACATGGTGCCATAAATCAACTTGGCATCTTCGGAGAGGTGGACAGATAGCACCAATTAGCATCTGCCCCGAATCTCAGGCAAGACGTCATGTCGCGCCGTCTTTCGGAGGGGAACAGATTCTGGCACGCCCGGTGGGACCTTTTCCTCTTTCCACTCCACACTTCGTGTGTCGTGATTCGCGAACCAATCGCGGTTCGCTAATGGTTGCCCTTGGGTTTCAAGATACTAAGAATTGGCGTCTTGCTTATTGCAGAAAGCAAAGGATCGATGGCTTCTACTTCTGCGAAATTCTCCAACTGCTCAGACTGCAATTGCAACCAACGCTCTGCCTCGCCAGGAGGTATAGCCTACGGACCCCAAGCTGCTTCGCTATTCACAATGCCCGTGGAACAGGTCACTCGCGCCACCACAGGATTGTTCTTCGGGACCATGCTCCCGCCGACAAACTTCACCGCTCCAGTGCTGACAACGGAAGCTCTCAAGAAGTCGGTCTTTGATCGTCTTACCCCTGCCGCGGCTCCTCTCAACGAGTCGCCCAACGTCAACGCCTCGGTCTTCTCAAGATTGGGCCAGAAATCCTGCAAACCCATTATGGGACCTACAATCTCAGAGAAGGCTGCTTCTAAGAAAGTGGCCGCTCCTGCTCCCGAAATCGCCAAGGCGGCTTCTCTGGCCAAAAAGTCGGTCTTTACAAGATTGACGGCTTCAACTCCCGCTCCTGCTGCCCAAAGGACGTCGGTCTTTGACAGGCTAACACCATCAGCGACCCCCCACCTACACGGGGGGCAAGACGAAACCATTCTTACCGCTGATCCAACGCCGTCCGCTCGACACGCTCGACGTCGCCATTGGCGCCGAGTAAGGAAGGCTGGGGGTAACTCCCCCTCCGGGTTGACTCCATCGGCCCCGGTGGCAGAAGTTAATGCTGCTGTTCCAACTGGGAACAGCTTCGAAATGCTAAATAAGGTGCGAAGGAATTCTCCTACTGCAGTGCTGAAGAGGTCTCCTCCCCCATTAAAAAAGGTTGTGGAAATAAAACCCGAACAGCCCCGATCTCCTCAACGGCTGTCTTCCAAAATCTATAAGGTTTGGCAGCAGGCCCGAGACTCGATCATCGATCCAAACTTCTCCCGCCAGCACAAGAAGCTGAAAATCCAACCGGAAGCTGGTCACCAGGCTAAAACCCAAAAGGCTGTTGACCAACTGGCTCATAAAAGGAAGAGGCCAAAGAAGACCCCCCAGCATGCAACGACGGCTAAAAGCACTGAGCCCAGACGCCCTAAGTCTGGGGGCATGGTGGTGCACACTGTTTACATGGCCTCTGGAAAGGAGGAAAGCCGCACTTCTATGGGCCACCGACCGCTAACCCGATCCGTGACGAAAGCCCAGGAGCAGCAACAAAAGCTTCAGGAAATGATGAATGCTATGGCCGCACTTACCGGGCCAAAAGAAAACCCAGAAACGTCCTCAGACGCACGCCGGGAGGAAGAAACCGATGCTGAATTCCTTCGCCGGACACTGGAGAAAAAGGACAAAGAGGCTGCTGAACAAGCGGCCAACATACAACGGATGGGCCTTCTCTTCCAAGATATGATAGGAATGATGATCCAGCAGGACTTACCCGCCGAGGATCCCCCAATTGTTCTTGAAGACGACCGAGGAGAAACGTCAAATCCACCACCAGCCCTCTCAACGGCCAAGGAGGAGGCAATCTCTAAGGCCGACTTGGCTGACTACATAGCCCAGCAAATCCGGGTTCATCACGCGACTGAGGCAGCTGGTCAAGTCGTGAAAACGGGGCGGCCGTATCCGAGCTGGTACGACCAAATCAAATACCCGCAAGGCTATACGATACCAAAATTCCACGTGTATAAGGGGACCGGCAATCCCCATCAACATGTCGCCCAGTTCCGGGCCCTCTGCGGTAACACCGGCGGTGATGATAAACTGTTGGTCCGCCAGTTCGTGGGCAGCTTATCAGAAACAGCGTTCGAATGGTATTCGGAACTCCCAAACGATTCTATCAAAACGTTCGCTGAAATGGAGTTGTTGTTCACTCAGCGATTCGCAAGTGCCAGCGAACGCACTCCAATAACTGCACTTATTAACGCCAGGGTAAAACCAGGCGAAACCTGGGTCCAGTATGCTATACGCTGGCGGAATTTGTGGTCGAGATGTGAGCAACGCATTGAGGAAGCACCTGCGGTGGGCATGTTCGTGGGAACTCTAGACCCTCACGCAACTATCTCCCAGTTTATGATGTTCTTTAAGCCAACCACATTCCAGGCTTTGATCGACAAGTTGGCTCAGATGGACCAGATGGGTCATAGACCACCTCCCCCGAAGTCGGAACCTCGGAATGACAAGGGTAAAGGAAGAGCAACCTTTGTTGCGAATGCCCAACAGCAACCTAACGCCCCGAAACCGGCAGATCAACTGGAGGAAAGACGTCGGTATTATAATGAGAAGATGAAGCGTCCCTACTCGTTCCCACGAGACAATACGAAACGGTTATTCGAGCTGGCAATACGCAACAGACTTATAAGCCTACCAAATCCAAGGCGACCGCCGCAACCCACCGAGGTGAATAACCCTAACTATTGCCCTTACCATCAAACGGTAGGCCATCCGATTGAAGATTGCTTCGTCTTCAAAGGATGGATTGAAGACCAGTACCTCCAGGGGAAGTTTGTACTGTCCGAAAAGTGGAAGGTGAACCCACCACAGCCGCATGCTCCTAAGAAAGCGGATACACCGGGGGCAACATGTTCTTTTATTGAAGAAGCTCCATGGGAGGTCATGCTATCAACTAAAACCAAAAGAATGCTGAGAGACCTTCATGCGTGCCCTGCGATCGAATGGAAGGACCCTCTTGAACCTCAAATTATCAAAGGAATGTTGAAGCCCCGCCCAATTACGAAGATTCGCGATAAGGGCCCAAATACTCACGCCCAACCGTCAAAATCTTCGAAGAAAAAGAAGAAGAAATCCAAGAAGTCCGAGAAGCCTGGAAACGGGGACACGAACTTGCAGAGGCAAATCGACGCACTGGAAGAGTACAATCAAAAGGCGCGAACTCCTGTCACACTGCAAGAGTTCCTCAACCACATCTTTCAAGAAGAAGATGATGGAGAAAGCTCGTCGGATGAATCCGAAGGATATGTGGCGAGTTGTAACGTAATCTCCCACTCATTTACCGATGATGGGAAAACTCCTGGCACTAAGAAGCTGGAGGCAGAGCCTGTACCAGAGCGTGCATGGCCAACAGACGAAATGATCGACGCTTTTCTAGATGAGATTCGTCTAAAATTTAAAGCGGACCAGGAGCGTGAGATGACCACGTCGGAAAGAGCCCAATGCGGGCAACTGAACGAAAGAGTTGAACTACCACTGCCAGAGCAAAAGGCATCCAAAGTAGACAAGAAGATATTCAAGACGAGGAAAAGGTTTGCCAAAGCCATGTCAATGGGGATGAAGCTACCGCCCTCGGAAGGAAACACACATGATGGGGTGGAGAGGCACCCAGACTATTGCGTATATCACCGGAAAATCTCACACCCCACGGAGGAGTGCGACGCCTTTAAGATATGGTGGCAAGGATATGTCGCTCGTCGGCAACATGTTAAGCGCATGAAACGCAAGATCCGTCGGGAGCGAAGAAGTACTGTCGATGGGCACAACAGAACGACTGGCAACTGTTACATGGTTAACGCCAGGGGGTCACAAGTTCTCACCTTTGGGAGCGACTCTGATGAAGAAATGGCTCTGGGCCCTCTCTTTAAAGAATCTGTTTTGGGGAAAGAGGAGGAATCGGAGGCCTGCGAGAACATTCAGCTGCGCAATCGCACACTCCCAGAAAAGAATCTCGGGCCCGGGAATAGAAAGGATAAGGGAAAGGAAAAGGTCACTGAAGATATCACTTTAGATGACCAAGTCATGAGAGAGCTGGCTGCCAAAGACCCTCCTAGGAAGAGTAAAGTGGACTATAACATCCTCGCGCACCTAAGGAAGCTACCTTCTCAGCTTAGCATTCTCGATGCCCTCCTATTATCAAAAGAAGCGCGAGACTCACTAATTAAGGCGTTACAAGAACCTGAGCAATTCCAAGCCTTCCTCGCCACTGAAAAGATGAAGGATGAACTGGAGGAAGTGCATACAGCCGACATCACTTTCGGTGATGAAGACCTCCTTCTCGGGACGTGCGACCACAACCGTCCCCTATATGTCTACGGATACTGCCATGATATCAAGATAGGCAAGATCCTGGTGGATAATGGATCCTCCGTCAATCTCCTTAATGTTCGGGTGTTGAAGGAAATCTGCATGAGCGTGCAACACCTCGCTCGTGACAAAATTACTATCTCTGGTTTCGATTCACAATCGTCACGGACTCTCGGATCTGTGATACTAACATTACGCTTTGGACTTCTCGTCACAGACATCAAATTCCATGTCATTGACGCCAAGACCTGCTACAACGCCTTGCTCGGTCGTCCTTGGCTACACGAGTACAACATCATCTCTTCTACACAACATCAGTGTATGAAGTACTTTAAGGATGGTTTCGAGTATACCGTAACAGGTGAGTTAAACCCGTTTTCCGTGAACGAAGTCCGCAAATACGAAGATGCGAAGTACTTTTTGCCAGATTTCGAGGATTCGGAAAGGTGTCGCAACCCGGAGAACAAAACCGTCGCCACCATCCCCGTTTTCGGAAGCGACACCGAAGAAGAGGAAGAGATAGTTTATGCAGGGCCATCTCAACGCAACAACCTGGGGACGCCCGCCCCCGTGTTGGTCTTCGGAAGTGATTCAGAAGATGAAGTTAATGCTGTGTTCTCCAATCGGCTGTCAATACAAGCACCCCCTGGCGATGACCATAGTTTGCAAATCACCATGGTACCGCGAGAACACTACAAGGATCTCGACGCGCTTCAGGCTCACGATGTGCAGGACCTGCAAACATTTTACGTCCCTCCCAGGCGAAGGGGTGAGAAGGTGATCCTATTCTACCGATCCTCAGAGTCGAAAATAAGGAAGAGATCTGGCATGGCGCGGATGCTACACTTGACAGGCTCCAACCCATCCGTCTGCCCAGATACTATACAAATGGATTAAAGAAGCTATTGAAGCGCCAAGGAGTACCCTTAGAACAGACCGTTCGGCAGGCTCGGTTCTACAACAGGATTTGGGATGTCCCCGGGACTCAACGCAAATTGCCCAACGGGAAGATGGAAACACTCGGGCTTGGATACGCAAGAGCCGGAAAACGGGAACGGGCTCACAGCAGCTACGCTATATATACCTTTGATGAAGAGGAAGACACCCTGTCAGGAGATGCCAACCCCCCATCAAAACTAGACCCCGCGATTAGAGCGCCGAGTCCGTCGTTTGAAGAACGAATGGGCAAGCCTATCAGGAAAATGGGTCAGAAAGCTCGGGAAGACCACAACCGCGAAATGGCCGTCTACGAGAAGGCCAGGACGCAACGTCTATCTCAACGTGCTGCAAAAGACAAAGACGCTTATCCTCGTCAATCCGTTGTACGAAAGGCCCGACGCAGAGACGGAAATAAATCAAGAAGCGGCTCGGGTTTGTCCCTCATGAAGAAGATGAGTCGAGCGTACTCCTTCCCCCGAGACAAGACGGAGAGGTTGCTCAACCTCGCTATAAAACATCAAATGATCACGCTTCCAGAGTCTAGACATCCTGAGCAAGCTAGCAAGGCTTCTCATCTGAGTTATTGCTCTTATCACCAAGCCATAGGACATCCTACCGAAGACTGCTTCACCTTCAAGAACTGGGTCGAGGACCAGTACCAACGGGGCAGATTCGCTTTATCCGACGGCTGGAAGGTGACGCCACCGCAAAAACATGAGCCCAAGGCCGCAAGAGCAGAACCGGGTCCACCTCAGTCCAGGGAGCGGGTTCGCACTTGTTATACGATTACGATATTAGGAGAAGAGCCCGAGAACGTAGATGACCTTTCCCGGTGCTTTGAGAACAGCGATGATGAGGTGATCTCGGAATTTCCGCCCGCTCCGAAAGAACTGGAAGATGGTATACATACTACTGCAGATAACCTCAAGAAGATTGAGTTGGGATCGGCAGACGACCCGCGACCGACATTTGTCAGCGAGCTGTTATCCGAAGAGAGGGTGGCTGCGTTAAAGGACGTGCTTCTACGGCATAAAGACTGCTTCGCGTGGAACTACTCCGAAATGCCAGGATTAGATCCGGAGATTGCTGTGCATAGATTAGCAATATCCCCAGATATCAAGCCAGTCAAGCAGGCGCCAAGGAGGATGCAACTCGAGCTTGAGATGAGCATCAATGCCGAAGTCAAGAGGCTGATCGATTCTGGATTTATCCAAGAAGTCCAATATCCCGACTGGATTGCCAATATCGTCCCGGTAATGAAGAAGAATGGGACGGTACGCATATGCGTGGATTTCAGGGATCTCAATAAAGCCTGTCCAAAGGATGATTTCCCAGTACCGGTAACCGAGCTAATGATAGATAACACGTCCACTCACGAGGTTTTCTCCTTTATGGATGGTTCGTCAGGATACAATCAGATAAAGATGCATCCCGAAGACCAGAAGCATACCGCTTTCCGCACCCCTTTGGGTATATTTTGCTACAGGGTTATGCCCTTTGGTCTTAAGAACGCTGGCGCTACCTATCAAAGGGCCATGACAAAGATCTTTGATGACCTCATACACGACGTCGTCGAGTGCTATATCGATGACCTCGTAGTAAAGAGCATGTCATACGAAGGTCATTTAAAGCATCTGGAGACTGTATTTCGACGCCTTCGGCAATATAATTTGAAAATGAATCCCCTCAAATGCGCGTTTGGAGTCTCCTCGGGCAAATTTCTGGGATTCATCGTTCGACACCGAGGTATTGAAATAGATCCGTCAAAGATTAAGGCGATCATGGAAATGCCTCCGCCAAGAACCCTCAAGCAGTTGCGGTCCCTCCAAGGGAATCTCGCATACATCCGGCGGTTTATCGCTAATCTTTCGGGCAAATGCCGTCCTTACAGCCACCTGATGAAAAAGGGAACTCCATTCGTTTGGGATCACAAATGTCAAGGTGCACTAGACGAGATCAAGCAGTACCTGCAGAACCCTCCGGTATTGGCCGCGCCGGTCAAGGGAAAACCCCTCATTCTTTATACGACCGCCCTCGAAGGTTCTTTAGGCGCATTATGGGCACAAGAGAACGATCAGGGGAAAGAAAGAGCACTTTACTACTTAAGTCGAGTGCTGCTGGGGGCAGAAAGCAACTATTCCCCCATTGAAAAGCACTGCCTGGCGTTGATCTTCGCAATAACAAAGCTTAGACATTACGCATTAGCACATGAAGTCCGTCTTATTTCGAAGGTGGACCCTCTCAAATATTTGATGTCGTAAGCCATATTGACGGGACGACTCGCTAAGTGGGCCCTGCTCTTGATGGAGTTCTCGATAACGTATCAACCTCTCAAGGCAGTGAAAGGCCAGGCCATTGCCGAATTCCTCGCCGAGCACCCGATACCGGCCGATTCTCCTCTGAACTGTGATTTGCCGGACGAGCATGCATTTGATGCGATTAGCGGCGGAAGCACCCGATGGGAACTCTATTTCGATGGAGCGTCCTCTATAAAGAAACAGAAACAAGGTATCCCAATGATCAAATCAGGGATAGGCCTCATCTTTGCAACTCCACAAGGAGGGATAATGCGCTTCGCCTTCTCCTTAACAGAGCCGAGGACAAACAATGAAGCCGAATACGAAGCTCTGATAGCAGGCCTCGAGATCGCCATCGACATGGGAATTGAAGACCTCCTCATATACGGGGATTCTCAGCTGGTCGTTAGTCAAGTAAATGGTGACTACCAAACGTGCAAGCCGGAGTTGGTGAAGTACGGCGAAAGGGTGCAACAACTATTGACCTAAATTCTCTCCTATACTTTGGAGAACATACCGCGCGCGGAAAACAGCAAAGCAGACGCGTTGGCTAAACTTGCTAAAGAACTGGCTGACGAGAACCTCGATGACGTCAGAATCGTGGTACAAAGCCGTCGAGTGCTCGCCCCGGCAGAAATATCTCCGGAATCATTCGAAGAAAAGGGAACGACTGAGCAGACGACCCTACAAATAAAAGACCATGAGAAGGCCGAAGACTGGAGGGAAGTCTTCATAGACTACTTTAAGTCCCACCGAATGCCCGAAGAAGCGTCCTCAAGACATCAGCTCATGAAACGAGCTCTATCTTTCGCTTTCGTCAACGATACTCTATACAAGAGATCGTTTGATTCTCTATGGCTGAGATGCTTAGGACCTGACGAAGCAGAAAGAGTCATTCTGGAAGTTCATGACGGACTTTGCGGTTCTCACCAAGCAGGCCCAAAGATGAAGTTAAAAATTAAACGGATGGGTTATTACTGGCCCACGATGATCCAGGACTGCCTCGAGTATGCGAAGCAATGCCACTCATGCCAGATTCATGAAGACTTCATTCACCAACATCCGAATCCACTGCACCCGACGCTGGCTAGTTGGCCATTCGAAATGTGGGGGACTGACATAGTCGGCCCCATTGAGCCAGCATCATCCCGAGGACACCGTTTTATCCTAGCAACAACTGATTACTTCTCCAAATGGGCAGAAGCAGTACCACTGAAGGAAGTGAAGACGGAGAATATCCTCCATTTCTTCAAGACGCACGTCATCTATCGGTTCGGGACTCCACGGCGGATTATCTCCGATAATGGGCCGGCCTACCGAAGCCATAAGATTAGCCGCTTCGCACAGCAGCACAATATAGACTGGAGATATTCTTCGGTTTACAATCCACGAGCTAACGGCCTGGCCGAGGCCTTCAATAAGACCTTGACGAAGATCATAAAAAAGACCGTTTCCAGGAATAAGAGAGACTGGCACGAAAGGCTGCAAGAAGCCCTTTGGGCTTATCGAACTACATTCAAGACGGCCACAAACACAACGCCGTACGCGTTGGTATTTGGGACGGAAGCAGTGCTCCCCCTCGAGATAGAGTTACCCTCTCTACGAGTAGCAGTCCACCACGAGCTGACGAACGAAGAAAATGCCCACCTTCGGCTTGAGGAGCTTGATGCCCTCGACGAAACCCGGCTCATAGCGCAACAACATCTAGAGGCCTACAAAGCAAAGATGACGCGCTCATACAAAAGATTGACCAGGCCGAGGACATTCCGCCAAGGCGAACTCGTACTAGTGGTCAAAAGACCTATGATCCCCAATCGTGCCAAGCGAGGAAAATTTGAGCCAAACTATGAAGGCCCGTACATCATAGACAAGGTCTACCAGGGTGGAGCCTACCTACTCATGGACATGCACGGTGAAAGGCCTTTCAGGCCAATAAACGGCCGCTTCTTGAAGAAATACTACGCTTAATAAGCCGCGGCCTGGGTCAATGATAGATGACGACGACTATGTCCGCTCACTATCTTCCTAGGCTCAGACTTTACAAGCAGCAGCCGGCCTTCCCATAACGACGGACCGAAACGTCCTTAAACTAACGGCGGACCGAAACGTCCTTAAACTATCGGCGGACCGAAACGTCCTTAAACTATCGACGGACCGAAACGTCCCTAAACTACTACCGCAACATCCTTAGGTTGACGAGATGGATTAAAAAAAAAGAAGAAGATAAAAAATGATAAAAAAAAACGGTATGTCCATAAGCAAAGTGGGCACGGATGAAAACCCGAAAGGGCTCCGTGAGTCAAAACAGCAGGGCTGCCGGTAAGTGTTCGTGAAAACCCGAAAGGGCGCGACCTTGTAAAAAAAAAAAAAGTAAAAAAGAATAAAAAAAACGGTATGTCTATAAGCAAAATGGGCACGGATGAAAACCCGAAAGGGCTCCGTGAGTAAAAATAGCAGGACTACCGGCGAGTGTTTGTGAAAACCCGAAAGGGCGCAACCTCGTTAAAGGACACTTACAGAGTCCTCTCGACCTTGTAAGGAGAAACCACCTGCGTGAGATCCTTACGACTCACAAGGGAGCAACACACTTAGAGATCCTCACGATTCCTAAGAAGAAATTACACTTGCGAGATCCTCACGACTCGTAAGGAGAACTCTCTTATGGGACCCTCATGGCTCATAAGATTTGAAAGTCTTAAGTTACAGAGACCTGAACCTGTTCTTAAGCAACCCCCACAACCTTTTGGCCCTACAAGCGGCTCAATACTTACCCTTGTATACAATCCACGGGCACGAATAAACATTTCCCTAACCAAGTCCCACCCGTGACTGGGGATATGTCTATACGGTGAACAACCCTTATAAGCCCTCTCGACTTGTAAGGAGAAAACCCTTTTGTAAGATCCTTACGACTTACAGGGGAACATACACTTAGGAATCCTCACGATTTCTAAGGAGAAAACACACTTACGAGATCCTAACGACTTGTAGGGAGAAATACCTTTGTGAGACCCTTACGGCTCATGAAATCAAAAGCCTTAGTCGACAGGACCTTAACCCTGTTTGCTAAGCCACCTTTGTTCAACATCGACAGAGGCAAATGATGATTCGCTCCTGGCAATATTCCAGTTGCAGCGATGCTGACGCCTAAACCGGTATCAAATCCCAAGTTCTTTCATGGCAAATGATGATTCGCTCCTGGCAACATCCCAGTTGCAGCGATGCCGATGCCGAAATCGGTGTCCAAAATCCGAGCTTGCGGCGAAAAAGCTAGCAAGCCACACATGCCTGAAAAACAGCCGAAATGATGGGGCAACTTGCAATAAAAAGCAGCAAGTAAGAATGAAGGCATAAAAAACAGCCGAAATGATGGGACAACTCGCAATAAAAAAGCAGCGAGTAGAAAATAAATAAATAGCCGAAATGATTGGGCACCGCGAAAAAATAGCCGAAATGATGGGGCAATCGCGACCTTCGCGACATAAAAGCTGAAACGATAGAGCATCGCGGAAAAAGAAATAAAATAAAAATAAAATGTATGCCTTACAGGTGATGTTCCATCACACCCTGTATACAATCCAATGGCATAAACAAAAAGGGAACGTACCTCCCTCCCCCAGGTTTCACCAAAGAAAGAAGCTAAATCTCGATGGGCCACAAGCGACCTAAAGATCATCCCAACACTCGTCTCGTAACAACGGACACAACTTCAAGCTAAGCGGAACAGCGGCAACTCCCAGTTCCATGGCTCGGTGGTATACATATCGCCAACAGTCAAACCTTCACCCCGTGAAATGCGGATATATTCAGCAAAATTCCTGGTTACGTAGAACGCGGATAATGTCACTCTTTGACCCCGTGGAAAACGTCCAGAGCGGATCCTGGTCCTCGCAGAGCATGGCAGTGATCCCGTGCGAAGCATCCAGAGCGGAGCCTAGTCCTCGCCTAACGCGGCAGTGAACCCGTGTGAAGCATCTAGTGCAAAATTCCTGGTCACGTGGAACGCGGATAATGTCACTCTTTGACCCCGTGGAAAACGTCCAGAGCGGATCCTGGTCCTCGCAGAGCATGGCAGTGAACCCGTGCGAAGCATCCAGAGCGGAGCCTAGTCTTCGCCTAACGCGACAGTGAACCCGTGTGAAGCATCTAGTGCAAAATTCCTGGTCACGTGGAACGCGGATAATGTCACTCTTTGACCCCGTGGAAAACGTCCAGAGCGGATCCTGGTCCTCGCAGAGCATGGCAGTGAACCCGTGCGAAGCATCCAGAGCGGAGCCTAGTCCTCGCCTAACGCGGCAGTGAACCCGTGTGAAGCATCTAGTGCAAAATTCCTGGTTACGTGGAACGCGGATAATGTCACTCTTTGACCCCGTGGAAAACGTCCAGAGCGGATCCTGGTCCTCGCAGAGCATGGCAGTGAACCCGTGCGAAGCATCCAGAGCGGAGCCTAGTCCTCGCCTAACGCGGCAGTGAACCCGTGTGAAGCATCTAGTGCAAAATTCCTGGTTACATGGAACGCGGATAATGTCACTCTTTGACCCCGTGGAAAACGTCCAGAGCGGATCCTGGTCCTCGCAGAGCATGGCAGTGAACCCGTGCGAAGCATCCAGAGCGGAGCCTAGTCCTCGCCTAACGCGGCAGTGAACCCGTGTGAAGCATCTAGTGCAAAATTCCTGGTCACGTGGAACGCGGATAATGTCACTCTTTGACCCCGTGGAAAACGTCCAGAGCGGATCCTGGTCCTCGCAGTGCATGGCAGTGAACCCGTGCGAAGCATCCAGAGCGGAGCCTAGTCCTCGCCTAACGCGGCAGTGAACCCGTGTGAAGCATCTAGTGCAAAATTCCTGGTCACGTGGAACGCGGATAATGTCACTCTTTGACCCCGTGGAAAACGTCCAGAGCGGATCCTGGTCCTCGCAGAGCATGGCAGTGAACCCGTGCGAAGCATCCAGAGCGGAGCCTAGTCCTCGCCGAGCACGGCAGTGAACCCGTGTGGAGCATCTAGTGCAAAATTCCTGGTTACGTGGAACGCGGATAATGTCACTCTTTGACCCCGTGGAAAACGTCCAGAGCGGAGCCTGGTCCTCGCCAAGCACGGCAGTGAACCCGTGTGAAGCATCCAGAGCAAATACCGGACTGTGGAGTCCTTAAAATCCACGGACTATGATGTCCTTAACCTCGACCGTGATGTCTTAAAACTAACGACCAACCACCCCGATTCCCTACGGATTCTGCCTTGGTCTAAGGGTACATCTCTTCACTCCTTTGATGCCCGGCGTTGTAATTCCTCAACGTCTTCAAAGAGGTGACGGGTCCCTGCAACCGAACACCGGACTGTGGAGTCCCTAAATCCACGGACTATGAGGTCCTTAACCTTGACCGTGATGTCTTAAAACTAACAGTGGACTGTGGAGTCCTTAAATCCACGGACTATGAGGTCCTTAACCTTGACCGTGATGTCTTTAAACTACGATACCTTAATAGACCCCTGACTCCGTGAAACACGGATAAGGGTGATCACATCCGGCACTTGCAGGCCCTCACGACCTGTAAGGAAGAAAAACTCTCTTGTGAGATCCTTACGACTCTCAAGGGAAAACTCGCTTAAGGATCCTCACGATCTCTAAGAAGAACTTACACCTATGGGATCCTCTCGACCTGTAGGGAGAAAAACTCTTTATGAGACCCTCATGGCTCGTAAAATGCAAAAGCCTTAGGAAGCAGATCTTAACCCTGAATCCTGAGCCATTGCTGTCCTGCAAGAAGATCAAGATAGAATATCCGCAGAATACATTCGATGAAAAGGAAACACATCATTGAGAAGAAAAATGTATCTTTTATTCATAAACCAAAATGGGTACAAAGTACAATTCATGAAAGAAACAAAAAGAAAATACTCTCATCCATGAGTATGTACAAAAAGGAAGGAAAAGATACAAATGTTTCAGGCCGGCGGGCGATTCAGCAACTTGGTCAGCTCATCCCGCTTTTGTTGGACCACGGCTTCATGACGCAAGATCTCCAAAAGACGAGCCTCCGCTTGAGCTTGTTGAGCCTGATACGAAGCGAGCCGGGCTTCAAGCTCTTTCTCAGTGGCCTTATGAGCCTCGACCCTCTCACGAGTGAACGTGGCAGCTTTATCGAGAGCCACAACCTTATGTTCGCTATGTATCGCTCTATCAGGCCACGTAAGCTCGCTTTCGTAACCACAGCCTTGGAAACAAGACATTGACAAGACCATATAAATGGGCTTCCAGTTGACGGGAATAATCGATCTAAAACGCGCTCACATCGCCTGATGTGAAAGGCAACAAGAAAAGTTTCCGACATATTTCAAGCATGCGTTCACAATCATATGAGTATTCAAAAAGGGAATAATAATAATAATAGCATTTGCAATCGCATGAACTTTCATAATACCCAAAAAGGTCTGATGCGCAGGAAAGTGATGGTAGCATTTGCAGTTAAAGAAAGTTCTCATGAGAAGAATACAAAGTTTATTTATGCAAGCGGAAACATACATACTAGCACCAAGCCTACATGGAATCTCGGCATAAAGCGTAAAAAAAAAAAAAAAAAAGGGACTAATTTAAAAGTATTCTACGCTAACGGAAAAGGTCACCAAACATGGGATCAACGGCACAAGGGTTAATGAAACAGAGGACAAAATTCTCCATCTCTCTCTCTGCTTTCTCCAGCACGTCAAAGCGACGGTTCTCACGAGGAGTCGCTCCCCATCGATTGGCGCCGTGTTCGTCCGCGAAAGCAGACATAATAGCTCGCCGGGCCTTGATCTGGCTCAGCAGATAAATTGAGCAATCCTTCAAAGCCTGAGTAATCAGGCACGCTTCATGAAAACCCTCGAGTTTTTCTTCTGCCGCGTCGAGCATCGCCAGGGTCATCTCCGCCGGGTGAGGAGGGATGTCGGCAAGCACGGCCTTGAGAATCATCCGGAGCCAGAGAGAACCCATCGGGAGGGGGGACCCCCTACGGATCGAGAGTTCATGCATGGCTAAGTCGCATTCGTTGTCGGTAAGGAGGGGATCCACCAACCGAGCAGCAAAGCGGGGGACCATTTCCTCAATAGGAACTTCCCATGGCTGTCGACGAGCATGAGGGCGATTGCAGGCCATGGCGCTCGTTTGTCTCTCAAGACAAGTTACTCCAAGATAAAATAAAATAAAATAATAATAGTAATATAAATCTCTTTGTGAGAGGAAAAGGGAAGCTATAGCCTCATATATAAGGAAATGCATTAAGTGCTGTGCGCGGAAAATCTTGCATGGTGAAACTATTTCCAAGGCCCAAAAAAGGAAAGGCATCGAAAATCAAGGAGATAGAACTATTTCCAAGGCCCTTTTTTCTGCGTCTAATATTGTGCGCTGAAAATAGGGCATGAGAAGATTTTGTGAACAGCCACATCAAGGGACCCCACGTGCAGACCACGTGAGGCCTAAACCTGATGTACACTAAAAAAATGGAGTAGCACCCTGCATATTGAAAGCACCAACAACAACAGTAGCAAAATGATAAAATCCCAGAGAAAAGACATACAAACATAGAAAAACATAATAACAATTGTCACTCATACTTCAAGGGGTTCATACAAAATACAGAGGACACATTTACAATGGTAAAACTTCAGATGCGGGACATGGGTTGAGAAACTCAAAATCAACTGTATTCAAGATTTTCCAAGCATTTCGAACCTCCCGAGTATGCTTCCTCTCACGATCACAAGCATCGGGGTCCTCACGAATGTCCTCCACCCTCCGATAGGCGGCAAGTATGGCCGACTGCTGGAACATCTGATGCAGGAGATCAATGAGATTATCCCGCCTTCTCTTTGAGATCAAGTGCATCAGATACACTGAATGTACTTTATCCTCGGCGGCGTCCAATGCCCCAAGCGGCACACCAGCACAGAATAGAGGGAGAGCCTCCCTGATCGCCAGCACGATCAGCCTCAGAAGAGAAGAGCGATGGGGGAGTAACCTATGGTTGTACTCATCAAAGCGGCTCATAATCTTGGCACATTGAGCATCGGTGAACTCCTGGTTCTGACTGCGGCCCAGTGCACGAATATTCCCATAGGAAATGATCTCGTCAAGACCATACAGATGGGCATCCATGATACCTGAAATAAAGGTCGTGAGATTCATTACAAAACCACCATTTCATTAATTGCAGAAGAACAACCTCGGGCCAAGAGACCCCAGGAAGCCTCTGTGTGAAGGAAGTGAGTTCTTCATTGGAATTAAAATTCCTTATTAAGAAAAGGGAATTAAATTCCCAGAAACATTTTGGATGGAAATTAAATTCCATGGAGTTGAAACGCCATCAGCATCTCCCCAAACATCATCTAAACCCTAAAAGATCTACAGTTTGAAGGTTAAGCGATTCTTATGGGAAAACATGAAGAGAAAAGGGTAAAAACCCTTGTTTTGGATTTAAAATCCAGAGGAGTGTGAAGGTCCATCGTTTGTCCAAGAACATTGCCTGAGGAAAAGAAATCCTTTCGAACAGAGTTAAACTCTGAAAATTGTTTCAAGGCAGAGAACTAAGCTCTGGAAGCGAGAATTAAATTCTCAAGGAAAGAATTCTCAAAAGAAGAAGATGAACAAAGTGAAGGCTCCTCTGAAGAGACAGCGGTATTTATAGAAGGGGATAGAAACGTTTCATCTCCTTAAATCCCTAAAGGAATCCAATGGCCACAAAAGGTGACAGCGTTGCACTCACGTGCTGACACGTGAGAACAACGCTGTGGGGGCATTTGTTTCCTGATTTAAAATCAGGAAAGCTTATGGGAAAAGCTTCAGAAAAGGGTCACGTGTGGGCACGTGACGTCTAAAAGCATCATCAAGGCAGATTCAGCTTCCTGACTACATCAAAGAAAAAGGGCTTAAGAAAGGGTCACATGCTCCCACGTGACCGGGGTCACGTGTTGACACGTGACATTTTTCAAAGGGCACATCGGTTCCCTGATCAAATCAGGGAAAAAGCCTCAAAAGAGGTCACGTGCTCCCACGTGACCAGGGTCACGTGTCGGCACGTGATGATCAAAAGCAGCAGACTTGTTCTCTAGTGAAATCAAAGAAAGAGGCTTCAGACAGTGGTCACGTGTTGGCACGTGATGACCAAGCAACAACCAGAAGACAGCGCAAAAGGAAAGAAGAAGTCTCATTCCAAAGGGGGTCACGTGCTCACACGTGACCATGGGTCACGTGGTCACACGTGACCGGCTTTCAAAGCCCATTTTGTCAACAGAATTAAATTCTGAAAGAAATTCAAATCTTTCCAAAGGAAAGCGGCTATCTGGAACCAATCAAATTAAAGATTCAGAGGTGATGAAATATCATCTATCTATGGGAAAATCTCGGGTTTGGAAAGATTTCCCCTTTAAATCTAACCGAAACAACAAAGGAGAATCCCTGGATTTGAAATCCAATGGTGAATAAAATTCACCTAGTAATCCAAAGGTCCAAAACGAATGATGGATGCAAATCAAATCTCTCATGAAGATTTGTCAAAAACTGATTGATTCGGCTGCTTCTCCTATAAATAGGAGCCAAGAGACAGAGAGAGATACAGATACATACGCAGAGGAGAAAAAGAAAAAGAAGAGAGCTTCGATACTTGGAGAAACTTGGATCTTCTGCAAAAACCCTAGGTAAGAAAGGGAAAAGCTCCTTGAAAGAAAAAGAGAATTTAATTCTCAACAGAGTTTAACTCTGATACATAAAATAGAAGAACATATTTCTTCTCTCTTTGATAGAGGATCTGCAAAGTGCACATCTCCCCTTGAGGTTGAGAATTTAATTCTCAATGGGTTGAGATCCTGCCATGCAGATCCAAAACATAGAGAGGGAATGCAAGCACGAGAATTTAATTCTCACAGAACTATAGGAATTTAATTCCTTTCAAATAAAATTAGGGCTTGACCCTGTATCATGGGAATTTAATTTCTTCAGAACAAAAAGAAACAGGGTTTAACCCTAATTAAGAACCTAGTTCTGTTGAAACAGCGGGAATTTAATTCCTTTAATCATAATTTAACAGAGGATGGAAGTTCAAATTCCCTAAAAAGCTTTTGTTAGGGTTTAACCCTATTTGGTTCTTCACATGTATGAGGAATTTAATTCCTACGGAAAATTCAGAGTTCAACTCTATTCAGAATATAAACCTTCAAAAGGAAGTAGGAATTTAATTCCTCTGAAATTACTGTCAGGGTTCAACCCTATGAGGAACTTGATTCCTGGAAAAGATTAAACAGATCCTCTAAAACAACATACATAGAGGCAGGGTCACGTGTTACCATGTGACCCCCCCAAGAGATCTACAGAAAGCCCCTTTGAGGCAGCACCCCACGTGACCCACGTGACCCTCGGCAGAAGCTCTAATACATAGCCATTTGAATGCCCATCACGTGATGGCACGTGATGCTCTGAAAGACGCGATAATCTCAGCACAATAAATGAAGAGAGGGCGCTCTCACGTGCTGCCACGTGACCCCTCTTACCTTAGTGTTTAACACTAAATTAAAACTCTCGAACCCAGTGTTAAAACACTGTTGGGCCTTAGTGTTCAACACTAATTAAAAAGCTTTATCTGCAGTGTTCAACACTGATCTGTTTTAGTGTTTAACACTAATTTGAAAAGCCTTGTTGATGGTGTTTAACACCAATTATCTCTTAGTGTTAAACACTAACTTGTCAGCCTCATTCCCAGTGTTCAACACTGACTGCTCTGTAGTGTTTAACACTAGGCTTTGGCCCAATTGGCCTAAATGGATAGAGGCAAAGCCTCTCCTGATTGGACTTAGCCCAAGATGGCCATAAGTCCTCAATTTGTGATTAACTGGGCCAATGGACTCATAACATAATTAATTCGTCTTGATCCCAAATTGGGCCAAGGACTATTTAATCCACTCCGGTTCTAGGGTACATCTCTTCACTCCTTTGATACTTGGCATTGTAATCCCTCAATGTCTTCAAAGAGGTGACGGGTCCCGACGACCACACATTGATACGGACTGTGGGGTCCTTAAACCCGTGTTTAATGCAAAATTCCTGGTTACGTGGAACGCGGATAACGTCACTCTTTGACCCCGTGGAAAACGTCCAGAGCGGAGCCTGGTCCTCGCAGAGCACGGCAGTGAACCCGTGTGAAGCATCCAGAGCACATACCGGACTGTGGGGTCCTTAAACCCATGGACTACGACGTCCTTAACCTTGACCGAGATGTCTTAAAACTAACAATGGACCGCAATGTCCTTAAACTACCCATGGACCGCAATGTTCTTAAACTACCCATGGACCGCAACGTCCTTAAACTAGAACAATAGAGCCCCGTATGCTCTTTTGTCGGATCTAAACGGTCCCGTTTAAGTTGATCTTAGCCTCAAAAGATGGCTAACGTATCCTTAAACCTTCAAACAGACTGGACTATGAATCCCCCCAATTAACTCTGGCTTTAGGGTACATCTCTGAACTCCTCTGACATCCGTCGTTGTAATCCTTCAACGTCGTCAGAAAGGTGATGGGTCCTGACGGCCATACATACGATGGACCACTATGTCCCTAAACTGGAACATTAGAGCCCAAACGCTCTTTTGTCGGATCTAAACGATCCCGTTAAGTTGATCTTAGTCTCAAAGTTAGACTAACGTATCCTTAACAAACGTTTGAGTTGATCTTAGCCTCAAGTATGGCTGACGTATCCTCAAACCAAACCCCCAAACCCAAATCTAAGATAATACGGATTTGGACTAGTCTACGCCCTACGGGCGACGACATAACTCAGTCTCCGTAAACAATCCACGGGCAACAAAACAAACACCCACGACACGAAGTGACCATCTGGAGAAGGAGAAAGTTGTTACCGCAATGCGGTAGCGTAATTAACTGCAGGGGCTTGCGCCTGCAGGGAAGAGCGTCCCCACAATCAAAAACCCCTCAAACGAGGGGGAATCTGACGAAGTCTGCTACATCGGACGCATCCGTCTAAACCTTCGATACATGGTGCCATAAATCAACTTGGCATCTTCGGAGAGATGGACGGATAGCACCAATTAGCATCTGCCCCGAATCTCAGGCAAGACGTCATGTCGCGCCGTCTTTCGGAGGGGAACAATGGGTCGCCGGCGACGGGGTCGGTTTGTAAGGAGTTAGGGGTTCGGGTTATAGGTTTACGGCAGTTGTGGGTTGTCGGGGATGAGGGCGAGGAGGAGAGGAGAAGGAGGAAGGTGAGGTGGCGGTGCTGGGAGCGTCGGCGGTGGGTTGCAGTTGAACTCGTCGTGATGGTTGGTCGGCGATGGTGGCAGCAGGGTGGTGTAGTGGTGGTACAGTGGTGGTGGTCTCGGTGTTGATAGGTTTGAGAGAGGAAGCGGAGGACTGGTGAGATGAGGTGAGGGCGGAGAGGTCGATGTAGGAGTTGTTCGACGGTGGAGGGCGGTGGTGTTGGCCAGCGGCAGTAGTGAGGGGAGAAAGAGAGGCGTTCGAGAGAGATTTTGAGAGAGACAGAGATCGAGAGATAGAGATTCAGAGAGATGGAATGAGGCAGTAAGAATGAGGGAGGAACGGTGAGGAGCTCGGGAGTAGTCGGGCCATGGGCGAGGTCATGGCGACGTTGGAGAGACACGGGTCTCGAGGGGGTAGGTGCGAGTGTGGGGGCGAGTCGTTGGGGTGGAGCGGGTCGCTTGGGCGTGGATGCGAGCATGGGCGTGGGCGCGAGATGCTGAGGCGAGGCAGGGGAAATGAGTGGGAAGAAGGGAACGCGAGGGAGGAGAAGAAGAAAATGAGTGGGGAGGTAATGGGTCGGGTCGGGTAGGGATGAAGGGTGAAGGAAAGAGGATTGGGCTGGGCTTGGGGAAAAAGAAAAAGGAAGAAATTAAATTAATTAGGGTTTAGTTGGGTCATGGGCCGGGTTGGGATGTTTTGGGTAGGAAAATTAGAGAAAACTTAAAGGTTAGGGTGTATAAAATTCGATGAAAATTAATTAGGAATTAAAATAAGAGTGGGAAAATAATTAGGAAAAATAGGATTTAACGGAAAATGAAATAAGAGGAATATAGGGAAAAGATTTGGAAAAATATAGGAAATAAATTTGTAAAAAAAATATACAAAATTTATATATATATATATAAGATACCGGGTATTACAATATATTTCAGTGTACTTGGTACGATACACGAACCGATACGGATAAGTGGAGAAGCAATCTCGGGACTTGGAAAGATGAATATGGATTGACAAGTGTAAACACACTTCGATTTTACGGTTAGGAAGATCCGTTTATCTTTCCGAACCAAGCGTTCTAACTATACTACTCACAGTGTTTGAAGCATCCGGGATGGAGTCTCGTATGCCATTAGAAACCCAGGGATGTTTACGATGTGCCAGAATTCAAGGACAGCGATGAGGATGAAGAAGAGAGAAGACTTAGAGTGTTTCGACCGTCTGTTTCGAAAGACGGGTTGTCTTCGGCTGATCATGAAGTTATGTGGCTTAGAAATGATATCGATGATGAAATCCAAGTAGATATGTCTAATGCGTCCACGAAACGAAAAAGGTTATCAGTAATGTTATATTATTACTTCACATTTTACGATCTATACATATATAGCATGCATATATAATGATTGTCTAATGTGTCCATGAACCGTTTTATCTAAATTTGATAATGAAAACGGGAGCAGCGAGGGGCGGCAGGAGCTCCAGCCGCGGCACCGGTAGAGGCAGAGCGGTTCTGCCGCCCGGAGAGCTGCGTAGGGAGCTTCAGAGGGTCGGTCTTGCACCCCGATCGGAGACCCCTTCGGATACCTCCTTCCGTGTGGACTTGGCCGCACCTCCAGGTATATTGCACACATATTCATTTTGAATGTAATATTATAGATATACATGCATATTCATGTCAAAATTACTTACATAGTCAATATTTGATTGTCTAGTTGTTGGTAGTGCATCCACATAGGGACAGAGGCGACTCCTGCACCTCCAGGTATGTTACACGCATATTCATTTTGAATGTAATATTATAGATATACATGCATATTCATGTCAAAATTACTTACATAGTCAATGTTTTTCATGTCTAGCTGTTGGTGCGTCCACATCAGGGACAGAGCCCACTCCTGCACCTCCAGGTATGTTTATATATCATATAGTGCATGTATATTGATTTAGAATGTTATATCATAAATATGCATACATTCTTTTTGCTTTTACGTACTTACATCAGGGGCAGAGCCCACCACCGCACCTGCGGGTATGTTTATATATCCTATAGTGTATACATGTTGATTTAGAATGTTATATTGATATACGCATTCTTTTTGTAATTACTTATATAGTCAATATTTGATTGTCTAATTATAGATGGTGCGTCCACGTCTGATGCAGGGGGCACTCCCGTCACTTCCATACCCTCCGCTCAGTCTGCAGGTTTGTATGAATAAATATAAAATATTTATTCATTTTACATATCCTGTAAAAATAAACATGAACTTCATGTAATTTTATCGATCTTTATTTTCTAGTTGGAGGGGATGCGTCCACGTCCGGGTCACCGGTTGTTACTCACCGGAGTAACTATGCCCCGCTCGTGCTGCTGCCCTGGCCCAGGATCGTGCTTCTGTCGCCGGAGGTATATATCACACTTCAATTTTCGTTAAACCTTGATTTTTTAATACCACTTTGTCTTAATATTGATTGTCTTGATATTTCTTGTAGACGCAAGGCATCCTCATCCCAAGAGGGGGACTCGAGACCCGAATCAGTCCCATAGGCTGAGGCCCAACAGAATTAGGGGGAGGCAGCATTCCCCTTCTTCTTTACCCCTGATTATCGCTATACCGGCGATTACGCCGAGAGGTTTGGCCGGTATATGGGGGATGAGAGCCGCCTCGTGAAAAAGTATCCACTTCACGTTGAGTGAGGCGACCAGCACCGGCGCTCATTCACCCTCTTCTGGGATCAGGATCGGGTATTAATATATATTTTCATTTGATTTATCCAATATATTTATTATTAACACTTGCAATTTAATAACATTGTTTTTTTATTTGCAGTTGGATTACGATTTTCAGCTTGTACCCGACCTTGATCACCCTGGGATGGTGCTCGATCTTCACACTCTATACCATGGCCTGATGAAGAACATGCAATCGAAGGTCCGATACAATAGGAACGAGCTGAGGATCGACTGCTATTCCCTGTGGATGGCGACCCCCGAGACAGAGAGAGCGGACCTCCTACATACTCCGGCCTTTGCAAGAGTCGACGTAGATACATGGCCTCTATTGTGCCAATATTTCGACTTTCAGCGCAAACATGTATGTATTTTAAATGTAATTCATTGTTTAATATATAATTTATTTTTTTGTGTTGCCTAATTAGAAAACTAAATTTGAACGTGTTGTGCAGAAACAGACATATCAAAATAAAGAGAATGGGAAGTCGGCGAAGAGGGGTCGCCCCACTTATACAGGTGGCTCGAGGAATATTACTCGTGCCATATCGGTAAATTACAATAGATCTACTGTGATATAATGTAATATTAAGAGTTATTTTATAATATATGTAAATTTTTTGTGAATTGCAGAGAGCTCAGACCCTGGCACAGGGTGGTACATCGAGCGTGCTATCCGCGTATCTTGTTGTCCACGGCACCTCGACAAATCCCACCACGGGCGAGCTTCGATACCACGACACAGCTACCCAGGAGTATTGCGTAAGTGATAATATTTATTCAACCCCTATTTGAAATTTTTGTTTTGAAAAGTTCAAATTTAAATTATATACTTATATTTTACTGGTTAATGTGGGTGTAGGAGCGGGTGGTTGAGCAGGCGGAGGCATCGGGGATCGATTTAACTGGACAGAACGATCCGATACTACTGACCCCAGTCCTAGACGCTGCACACGGAGGGCACCATGGAGGTTGGGAGAGAGGCCAGGGACTGGGTCCTAGTAGGGCCCATATGAGGTTGGACTCCACTCCGGCGGTTACTTCCTCTATCTCCCGTGAGCGACGTCTAGAACAATAACTTGACACCTTGAAGGCCACCGTCCAGGAGTTGAAGGAGATGATGGTATGTATACTACTTAATAGTAAAATATTATGTCATATTATAGACAGCAACATATCCAATATTAGTACGTAGCCTGAGCTTATTTGGTTGTAGATTTAGCTTTGATTAATCATACATACATAGAACTGTCTAATTAAAATAAACTACGGTTTTCCAAACTAGATATCCAAACGAGGCCTAAGTCCCTAAGTATTCATAGATTGGGGTTTCGCAATAACCTGATAATGATACGAATTCGACTAATATACAGTTCTTACTCGTTTATTACACGCAAAACTGAACAGACGTGACAGGGTAGTTCGGCTGAGGCTCCACATGCATCTCCTTCGGCTGCGGCTCCGCAAGCCACTACCTTGGCTGCGGTTGCGCAGACCACTCCTACAGCTCCACAACCCGCTCATACTCCCACAGCTGCGGCTCTGCAAGCCACTACCTCGGTTGCGGTTGCGCAGACCACTCCTATAGCTCCACAGCCCGTTCAGACTCCCGCACTGTCCGCATTGCTCAAGTTGTTGACTCAGGGTTTATCCGAGGAGCAGGTGCGCCAGATTACGGCGATTATCAGAGGTGGAGCTGGACCGAGCTAGGGTAGCTTTTTGATTTTTATATTTTAAACATGTATTTACTTATATGATACATATTGTATATATTTTGGACGATATTGGTGGTGTTTGCGTGTTCATATCGATTTAAATTGACATCGTATTCTGCTTGTTGATTTCTTTTATATATTATGCGTGAGATGTTGATTATGAATACTGCGGTATATATTCTGCTTGTTGATTACTTTCATATATGATGTATATATTATTGTGCACAAGGCGTGGAAAAAACAGACAGCCTTTTTTTTATAAAAAAAACCCTGATAATACGTCCCTACGGATTAATCCGTAGGGACACATGTTGCACCTACCGTTTAATCCGTAGGGTCCAATTTTACCCCTACACATTTATCCGTAGGGACAAAATATCAGGTATGGACTCAGTAGCAGGGGTTAGGCTTGTCCCTACGGAGTAATCCGTAGGGGCCTTAGCTTTACCCCTACACATTTACCCATAGAGACAAAATATCAGGATACCTGATATTTTGCCCCTACACATCTGGACCTACGCATTAAGCCGTAGGGGCATGTATTTGTCCCTACAGAGTTGTCTGGAGAGCAACTGTTTTATTTTATAAATCGATAAATTAAATAAATATTTTGTCCCTACGGTGTAATCCGTAGGGATAGATGGACCTATGCATTAAGCCGTAGGGGCAATTATTTCGCCGCATGGGCAATTATTTCACAGTAGGGGCATGTTCAAGACTAAGACTTGCACCTGCGGCGTGTGCACCTACGACGTATTTCTGTGCCCCTACGAATATAGCCATAAGGGCAGTGGTTTGCTCCTACGGTTTTATCCGTAGGGGCAACCCTTATTTGTAGTAGTGCAAGGTTGGTGTTTTCTCCTCCTAATCCTAATATTTTCAATTAAATTATTAAATTTGGAACTTAAGTGATTATAATATATGATTTGTGTTGATTTTGATATATTAAATATGGTTAATGATGAATTGAATCGGTTGTAGAATGATGGGTTTGAAATTTATCTTGATTTTGTGGGTTGGTGGGTTTTATCATTAAAATATAATTGAAGAAAATTGTTTTAGATGGAATTTAGAATTGAAAATAGATGAAAATTGAAATATAAATTTGGTAATTTAGGTTAAGAGTTGAAGATATAAAGATTATAAATAACCGATGAATTTACATGTTAGATTAATTTAGGGTAAGATGGATTATAGGATTATATTAAATGAATTTAAGGTAAAATGTATTATAGTTAATTGAAGGGGTGCGTGCGCGCATGCGTATTTGTGAGTATGTGTAAATATGTGTTTGCGTGAACGTATGAGAACGAATGTGTGTGTGTATGAGAGCGAGTGTATGTAGGAGTGCCTGTGTGCGCGCGCGTATATATGAGAATGTGTGTGTATGTGTGTGCGTGCGCGTATAAAATTTTTAAAAAATATATTCATCCTAAGTTCTAACTTGTATTGTGTAAATTTAATGATTCGATATTCTTTATTTTGTAAATTTAATAATTTGATATCTTGTTACTTATGATTTATTATTTAGATTTTTTTAATTGTAGCATAATTTATAAACCAAATCAAAATCAAAATCAAATTCTTTAATACCAATTAAACTATAGTAGATGAATAAATAAAAACTAAAATCAAATGGATTAAGAAAAATTAACAATAATTAACCTATAACATTAATTATATTAATTAAGAAATCTTAATTAAGACTAGATAATAGTGAACCGAGACCCTGATTAAAAAACGATTAAATAGAGAGTTAAGGGATACCATAAAATTTTGATTAGAAACGTAACTAGGGTTTTATGTCTTTATTTAATCAGTAAGTTTAAGATCGAAAGGTTTTAAACTTTTTTAGGATCGACCTATAGTTTTCCGTCCGACAATTGGTGTATGTTAAATCTTTTTCGCGTCAAATTGATAGGATCACATTATATATTTGTGAGAGTTGAGCGTCATGTTTAATTGTTTTAAACATATGTGTAGTATTCGACGAGGAGATTTGACATACGGTAATTTTCGGATTTGTCCAGTTTGGACATGTTACGAATGCAACAAGACTCACATCTCACATCCTCCTGTATTTTCGTTCATTTCGAGAAGTTTTGACGGTACTTTCCACTTGTTCCCCGTGTATAGATTTATGTACGAACACGGGGAACAGCAGGCAAGTGCTACCGAAATTTTCTCGAAATGGATGAAAAACAGAAGGATGTGAGATGCGAGTGTTGCATTCGTAATAGGAATTAGGACCTTTATCCCTGACAACCATGAAACTAATTATTCGTCCTGACCTTTTGCCCTGGGTACTTATGACGATCTTAAATAACTTAAGATGATTTGATGCGTCCACATCATGAAATCTAATTTAAGACTTGAAAATTTATTTAATGATGAGCTTGTAATAAACTCATATTATATGCTAAACTTATATTATTATCTGTGTTATAACAGATGAGATTTTTTTCGGATAAATCATTTATGCATATGGGGAAAAAAATATGTATAGTTTGAGAGACACCCAATTTAAAAATGGGCTTAAAGCCCTTTTAGTTTACGCAGAGATGAACCTAAAGCATAGCCGAGTCAGACTCTTGTTCCGTCTTTGTAAAAAATGTAAAATTAGAGCATGTTTTCGATGTGAAGTGATAGAAAAATATGTGTTCGTAGATGGTTTTGAACCGAACTACATACATTGGAATTACCATGGCGATAGAATACGTGATGAGAAAACAAGGATAGATAATGAGACCGCAGCTTTGCAAGCTGAATTGCCGACGGGTGACATAATAGATGACATACATGAGATGTTGGAAGATTTATTTGCTGGAGAGAAAATGAATGATTTTGAACCGTCTGAAAGCACCAGTGAATTAGAAGAATTACAGAAACTTCTAGAGAATTTCTTATAACCGAGAAATTGGCTATCCAAAACAATGGGATTTATTGTCCGTTTGAACAAACGTGCTTTTCCAGTTCCCGTGTCCAAAGACCGCAGGGAGGAAAAAAAGAATATTACGGTCAGCTGGAAAATTTAGTAGAGTTATTTTATGGGAATAATGAGCAAGAAAAATTTGTTATGTTCAAAATTCGTTGTTGAGCTTGCATCTATATCGATAAGTATGGATTTTAGCTTGTCAATCTCAATAAAGAAATTTATCGAGATGATAGGTTCATGTTATCTTCACAAGCTGAGCGGTGTTTCTATATCAAAGATCCTAATCTCAAAGAAACTTGGATTGCATTGCTTGCACCTCTTAATTCCTTTTTCGATAGTTCTACCGACAAGATTGATCTTGATGAAGCAGATCCGGTTGACATATGAAATACTTTGCAGCTGTAAACAATTGTAATCAATTGATATATGTTATAAACTTTGTAGTTGTAAAAACTTATAATCATTTGCATGTAAATGATATATGAAAAACCTTGCAGTTCTAATCATTTGTAATTTATTGATTTGTTAGCTTAATGATTATGCATATTATATATTTTATATCATCTTTACTCTTGCATGAAACAGATGGGACGAAAAGGCATATTCGGAAAATTTGCCAAAGTATTTTCTTCAAAGAAAAGAGATCGAGATACTGAATTCTCGACACAGCTTGACACTGAGAGTAGAGGTATATATTACTAGTTTACTCTTGTATGAAATAGATGGGACGAAAATGCATATTCGGAAAATTTGCCAAAGCATTTTCTTCAAAGAAAAGAGATCGAGATACTGAATTCTCGACACAGACTGATACTGAGAGTAGAGGTATATATTACGAGTTTTAAATAATCATCTACCGAATTATTTTATTCAAATAACTATTGTATTGATTATAATAAATTAAAATGTGTAGGTACAACTAATTAGGAGGATGCAGGTCCATCAGTACAACATGATCCGTATGCATATCTAGACGAGCAGTGCACGAACTTGTGTAGGGAACCTGGGGCGTTCTCGGATTCCATCACCGATGAGTGGATTCATGTATTGCCTCTTTCTCGCAATTTACAAAATGAAAAACCATATTCCGATAGGGACAATGCGAAGGCAATGGCGCGGTGGGCTGTTGCTCGACCTCAAATCGATATAATAATAGAGGCAGCAGACACGAGTATTGATGAGGCACAGGCTGCGGGGGATAATTAGGCCCGGTTTGAACACCATGGAAGAAATGTTGCAAACGAAATTACGAAATACGATATGTGTGGAAAAAGGGCAATTCTGCAATGGGTATATGGAAAGCCCGTAGGTCCGGGTATGTAGGCTACACATTTCCACGGTTATATCGGTATTCTCGTCCGCAACACCGACTTCTGGAATGTGGGCTTCACATTTGCAGATAACCCTTGAGAAGCATCTGAGAAGCATATGTATGGACTTGGCGCTCGATCTTGGTAATGTATAACTCAATTATATTTCAACATTACATGCATATCTATTATATGTTATAAATTTATTAAATAATATATTTATCAATCTGTATTACAGAAACATTTCGTTTTAGAAGATGATATAGACGGACATTGGACGCATGCCCGGTATGAGATGTCACAAATATTCATGTGATGGTGCCAAAAATTGAAGAAAAAATTCAAACAGTCGGAGAAATTTACGGATGATTAGGAATGTTTTGCCGCTCTTCCCTCCATCATCCATAAAGATCGGTTTGCATTTCTCCTATTGCATTGGGATACACCCGAAGCAAAGGTAATTAAAAATATACTTAAATAATTTGAATACCGAATTTAGATTAAATTACATTTAGATATCTTCTAAATAAGCAAAAGTATCAGAAAGAAATAAGTAGAACCGAGAGAAAACCACAGATGACTATTATGGTGGATCGGTTCCTGCTGATCAGTATATAGCTACTTTGGTTGGCTTATCTTTAATTACATAAATGTTCAATTTTTCAATTTCACCATTATATATGTTCATGTATAAATAAATCAAATATCCGTTACAGGAGAAGGCTGGAAAAAAGCCGAGCCTCCCCGAGACTTGGAAGGCATTGCACATGAGAGAGGGCATGTCAGAAGAAAAGATGGATATAGCCACTCGACATGTGGTAAGCTTGCATTTTTCAATTCTTTTAAGTAAAATAATTACACCTATTAACTTCATAAAGAAAATTAATAATTGTTTTATTTATCGAAATAGGATTTCGAGGAGGCAGAGAGGAGCTATCGGGAATCAAATCCCGAATATCTGGCTGACGATTCTCTTCCTACGGAGGCCGAGTTATCTATTATAGAGCAGCTTTTCTCTCAGTCGAGGGGACATGGTCGTATTCCCTTATACCGTGGCCTGTTAATTTTTCGCGGTCCGGTTCCAAAAGAAGTACTTCAACTTCATCGACCGCTCGCTCCAACCAATAATCGGTTGATGCATAATGGATCAATGAGCCAGAGGAGTAGCTCAGGAGGAGGGATGAAGCAGATAAGAAGAGGGCAGAAGATGAAACGGCTTGGAGAGCTCAAATGGAGGCGCGGTTGGAACAATTCTTGCAACAATGCGTCCTGCCTCCACAGTCGTGGTCAACACATGTTCTATTCCCACCGCAGCCGGCATATTACCCTCCTCCGACGCAGCGACCGTATTACCCTCTTCCATCACAGGGAACGCCGTACTATCCTTATCCACTGCCTCCGCAATCATAAAGAGGGTACTACCCTCAGCCTCCGCCTCCGCCACAGGAACCGTATAAACCTGATCAACCGACCCCACAGGGAGGGTTATTAGGTAACTTTTTTTTGCAGGAGAATTTCGACAATGTGAATCGATACTATTCAAGGTGAGTTTCTGGTGGCGATGGTAGTGGTGGGAGTTAGTGAGGTATATATAGTTGTTATTTACAGAAATTTGAGCATGCAATTAAACTGCGTTGAGTTTTAATGTTTAAAATTCATGTTGTGTATTCGTAGGGTTCTTATAAGTTAACGACGAAAGAATTATGTTTTAACGATAGAAGTGGCGGGAGTTAGTGAGGTAAGCATATATATGTGTCAGTATAGCTAATATTGTTTTCGAAGATTATGATTTGAGTTCATATATTTATATATTTATATATTTATTTATTTCGATTCACAGGGTTAAGTAAGCTAGATTGCGAGTGATTTGGAGATTTTTTTTTGTTGTTGGACATATATATAGCGTATATATTGTTTTGTTCGTATTTAAAACAATTTAGTTTATGTATGCTTGCTTATTAAAAATTTAGTTCATATGTATTTGATTGAGTTGTTGATATTGGTGGATATATCATGGATAATATTTATATTTTAGTTTGTATGCGTATGTGTTTGTATTTTTTGTTGATCTTGTTGGATATGTTGTGGATTGTGCATATATATTGATTTGTATGCGAAATGCTATTGTGGCGTAATATATTGTGATATTGTGTATTATTGTATTGAATATAGAATTTTTCTGTAAATTTTTTTCAGGAAAAATAGTTATTAGCGACCATATAAGCTACAGGAACGGTCGCTAATACCTCATTAGCGATCATTCGCTGATATTAGTAAATGGATAAATTCTTTGAGATGTCGACGTGTCTGCTTATTAGCGACCGATGGAAACGGTCCCTGATACATCTATTAGCGACCATTCTTATTAGAGACCGTCAATTAACGGTCGCTAATATATGTATCAGCGACCACCCAATCAGCGATTGTTTTTTAGCGACCGTTTAAAATATAAACGGTCGCTAATATACAATAGAGACCGTTCATTATTTTTTGAAGACCGTTCCACATGGTATCTAATAACGACTGTATGTAGTAGTGCTCCTTCGCACCAAAATTAATCAAATATATCATAAACCAAATAAAATGCACAAAAAGGTTTATAATACAATTCAACCTAGTCACAAAAATTCGTAGTTTGTTCTTATTTATTAAGCCAAAACTTGCTAGCTTGCGAAGCGAGAACAACCGCTTTGGCATATGAGCTACTCATCAACCACTCCCTCTCCGCTCATCTTCTATTTTGCCTTGCATTCTTCGCTCTCTTGGGAGCCGGCCGAGCATCCCTCTCCAAAAATGTGAGCCTGAATCTCTCGGCCATTGGAATTTCGGGAGCATCACTGACAGCTGAAATGTGCTGAGCTTGTGCTTTTCGGGAGTTGCTGACGAAGACTGCCCAGGTTTTCGGGTTGATGTCTTCTACTACGAAATGATCAAGTGCGATCGAGGATAATGCTTCGGTGGGGACTTGTAGGCCTCGTAAGCTGTCACGTCCCGCTTCCCAGTAGATGAAAACGGTAACGTGGCAAGCTCGCGGGATATTTATTCAGAGAAAGCCATTCCCTAAATAAATATACTAAGCGTATTGAAACAATACTACACAATACAAGAAAAAGTAAAGACTGTAAATTTTTTTTTCAATAAGCATCTTCATTTACATTCAACTTCCAATATTTACAAATACATGAGTTTATGCTAAAAAGTAAATACAATAAGAAAAATGCTTAAACAAGTGGCATACATAAACTGAAGAAAAGTGAAGCTGGGCTAGCCCTGAGTAGCGATATGGCGGTAGTCCTCCTCTGTGACTTCCACTTCCTCTGTCTCGACCGTATCTGACTAACATTCTAAGAGAAGAAAAGTGAGTGGAATGCCCGTCAGCGAACTAGCGCTCGGTAAGTCCCAAAGATAAGTAAGAGTAAAGAAAATGACAATTGCAGAATAGTTATATGACAAGCAAGAGTATATGATCATGGGTAAATATATTTTATAGGTCTCTATATGGTCACTATGTTATCGTTAAGTTCTAAGTGTGAATGTCAATTCAGCCGTAGAAGTATTCACGGGCTCAAGAGTAGGGCCCCAGAAGCAAGGAAACACGGGCCCATTTCATGTGTTATCATCGGGGCTCTAGGCTGTGGATGAGTCAACCTAACTGATATTCAAGTAAAATAAAAAAAAGAGGTTAATACGGGAATCCTGAAGTTCCGTTGGATTCACACAAGAAACTATCCCAAACACTCCGAGTATAATATATTATAACTGGTTAATATACTTAAATGATTTGATTGACTGATTAATATCTCTTGATCGAAATCATAGATTGCAAAAGGGGTGGAATGTAATCGAGCGAGTCGAGTAATATGCGAGTCATGACAATTGAATCTTGGATCGAGTCAAGTTGGTTCGAGTAGTTTAGGTTCGAGTTTAAATTCGAATTAGTTGAGAGTTCGAGTTTGTGTTCGAGTTCAAGTTTAGGTTCGAGTTTGGATTCGAGTCCATATCTTTTCATGGGAATTGATGTAAATTGTTAAAAATCTTATGTTCAGGAGAAATCGGCAACTACTGCACATGGACGGCAGGATTTGTGTCTTTTTCAAAAACAATTGTCATTGATAACATCCTTAAGTTGTCTAACCCAAATAGGTAAGCACTCACTTTCTCCGGTTATCTGGGGATCAAGAGAAATGATACCGCTTAAACCTATATTAATTCTAGAGTCCTTAAAATGTTGTTTGCATATCTCGAGGGGTTTTTATGAAAATACTTTAATATAGTTTAAAAATAAATCTCGAGGGTGACTTACAATATTTAGGGGTTTCATGAACATTTATGTTAATTGTTGTGGTGTTTTGGTGATAGCTTTCTGAAAGTTTATAGTATTTTTTATGAAAACTACTACTTTTGGAAACTTGGTGGTATTTTATTAAATATCCTAATTTTTCATTTTTAAAATATAGTTTCATAATATGTTTTTATTGAAAATACGAATTCATAGTTTTATATAATTTTTCAAAAATTAGTTTTGGTTAGAAAAGTCGTATTTCTTAAAAACCGTATTTTTATTTCCTTTCGAGATCGAATACTCCGTGAGGAGTTCCGCATCTTGCTCTACTGTCCCAAGAATATACGATAATCCGCACCATCCATTAGCTGGTCCCCTAACGAGGGTTGTAGAGACGTAATTGGCAAGGATTTCAAAATACCGATTAAAAGAAACCCGTTTTGAAAAGGTGTGGTATTTTAATGAAAAAGTTATTCTTTAAATTAATTATAAGCTTAGTGCACCGTGCTATGGAACTATAGTGTGCGTGTGGGTTAGGTCGTTACCCCGTGATATTTTCCTCAAGGTATTTATAACAATTATTGAAATGAGGGTTATACTAAAGTTCATGGTATTTTAATGAAAATTTTTGCTATATGATTGTTTCACATGAAAATTTTGTTAAACTAAAAACTAAATAATGGGAAATAAGGTTAAGATTAATATATGATGTTAGTTTGATCTAAGTTGCTTATCAAGTGGAATACAAAAATTAAAATGAAGATTATATCGGAGATAACTCCACTTTTGTCGATTTGTTTTAAAAATTTGTTTTGAGGTGGAAAATGATAGAGATGAAGGAATTTATGTGTTTAGGTGGTTAGCAAGAGAGAAAGTAAGCTTTCGGGTGTCGTGGCGTTGTCAGAAATGCTCCAGTCGTCGAGTTTGGTTTGCTACTGCACTTGGGGTGCTTAACTCCATTTGGTATTTAGAGAGTTTGAGAGAATTTTTGTTAGAAATTTCAGAATTAGGGAGAGCTAGAGGATAGAGTTGTATTTATAGTGAAGAATTAGGATTTGAGAATTAAACATGTAAATTAAAAGAATTTAAATGGTGTTAAATGATGAATTGAAGGGTCTCTGTTTGATTGCAGGAAAATCAAACTGTGCAGGGGAGTTGAGGGGAGTTAAAGAGTCAAGTGTGTAAAGCACAGGGGGATTTGGGCTCCATTGAACTGTCGGCGCTGGCCTTTTGCCAAGAATGGGTGGTCGGATCTTGGTGATCAGTCTCGAGATTTGTGCCACATGTCAAATTGGGTGTGTACACCTCATTGCGCTTGTTTAATTCTTTTGAAACTTTTCGTTTCTCCGTGTATTACATGTGCAACTTTTGAGCTTCCAAAAAATTAAAAAGAAAAATCTGAAAAAATAATTGGGTCGGATCGGATTCGAACGCAGTGTAAAGGCTTTACTAATGAGCTACAAATTATTTCTTGCTTTTATTTAACAAAAATAACTTTTAACTCTTACACAGGCTGTAATACCCTTTTCTGTATAATAACAAGAATTCATGTACAGTGATTTCAGAATTGTTATATTCTACCCTCCTTATAAAAATTTTGTTCTCAAAATTTACATTTGCATAGAGACTAATCTTTGAAGACCTGAGGGTATCGTGTACGCATATCGTCTTCTCGTTCACAAATTGATTCTCCTTGCGAATCTTTTCTCCACATCACTCGGACCAAGTTCACCTCCTTCTTCCGTGATGTTTTCACCTTTTGATCCAGGTTCGAGACCTGCATGGGCCACAAATAAAACCTATCACGCCTCGCTTACCACATGACAGAAATGGTAACATAGCAAGCCTGCGACATATTTATCCAGAGAAGATTATTCCCTAAATAAATATACTAAGCGTATTGAAACAATAATACACATTAAAAGAATAAATGGAGACTGCAAATTTTTTCAACAAGCATCTTCATTTACATTCAACTTCCAATATTTACAAATACATAAGTTTATGCTGAAAAGTAAATACAATAAGGAAAATGCTTAAACAAGTGACATACATAAACTGAAGAAAAGTGAAGCTGGGCTAGCCCTGAGTAGCGATCTGGTGGTAGTCCTCCTCTGTGGCTTCCACTTCCTCTGTCTCGACCGTATCTAACGAACATTCCAAGAGAAGAAAAGTGGATGGAATGCCCGTCTGCGAACTAGCGCTCGCTAAGTCCCAAAGATAAGTAAGAGTAAAGAAAATGACAATTGCAGAATATTTATATGACGAGCAAGAGTATATGATCATGGGTAAATATATTTTATAGGTCTCTATATGGTCACTATATTAATATTAAGTTCCAAGTGTGAATGTCAATGCAGCCGTAGAAATATTCACGAGCTCAAGAGTGGGGCTTCAGGAGCAAGGAAACACGGGCCCATTTCATGTGTTAGGATCGAGGATCTAGGTTGTGTATGAGTCAACCCGACTGATATTCGAGTAAAATAAAAAAGAGGTTAATACGAGACTCCTGAAGCTCCGTTGGATTCACACAAGAAACTATCCCAAACACCCTGAATATAATATATTATAACTGGTTAATACACTTAATTGATTTGATTGATTGATTAAAATGTCTTGATCGAAACCATAGATTGCAAAAGGGGTAGAATGCAATCGAGGGAGTCGAGTAATATGCAAGTCATGACAATTGCAATCTTGGTTTGAGTCAAATTGGTTGAGTAGTTTGGGTTCGAGTTCATATTCAAATTTAAATTCGAGTTAGTTTAGAGTTAGAGTTTGTGTTCAAGTTCGAGTTCAAGTTTAGCTTCGAGTTTGGATTCGAATCCATGTTTTTTCATGGGAATTGATGTAAATTGTTAAAAATCTTATGTTCGGGAGAAATCAGCAACTGCTGCACATGAACAGCAGGATTTATGTTTTTGTCCAAGACAATTGTCATTGATAACTCTGTTAAGTTGTCTAACCTGAATAGGCAAGCACTCACTTTCTCTGGCTTTCTGGGGCTCAAGAGAAATGATACCGCTTAAACCTATATTAATTCTTGAGTCCTTAAAATGTTGTTTGCATATCTCGAGAGAGTTTTATGAAAAATACTTTAATATGGTTTAAAAATAAATATCGAGGGTGACTTACAATATTTAGGGTTTTCATGAATATTTATTTTAATTGTTGTGATGTTTTAGTGATAAAACCTAGCTTTTTGAAAGTTTATGGTATTTTTATGAAAACTACTACATTTGGAAACTTGGTAGTATTTATTAAAAATTCTAATTTTTCATTTTAAAATATAGTTTCATAATATATTTTTATTGAAAATACGAATTCATAGTTTTATATAATTTTTCAAAAAATTAGTTTTGTTTAGAAAAGTTGCATTTCTTAAAAACCGTATTTTTATTTCATTTCGAGACCGAATACTCCGTGAGGAGTTCTGCATCTCGCTCTACTGTCTTAAGGATGTGCGATAATCCGAACCATCCATTAATGGGTCCCCTGATGAGAGTTGTAGATACGTAATTGCCAAAGATTTGAAAATATCGATTAAAAGAAACCCGTTTTAAAAAGATGTGGTATTTTAATGAAAAAGTTATTCTTTAAATTAATCATATGCTTAGTGCACCGTGCCATGGAACCATAGTGTGCTTGTGAGATAGTTCGTTACCCCGTGATGTTTTCCTCAAGGTATTTTTAACAATTATTGAAATGAGGGTTATACTAAATTTCATGGTATTTTAATGAAAAAATTTGTTATATGTATGTTTCACATGAAAATTTTGTTAAACTAAAACTAAATGATGGGAAATAAGGTTAAGATTAATATAGGATGTTAGTTTGATCTAAGTTGCATATCAAGTGGAATACAAAAATTAAAAAGAAGATTATATCGGAGATAACTCTACTATTGTCGATTTGTTTTAAAAATTTGTTTTTAGGTGGAAAATGATAGAGATGAAGGAACTTATGTGTTTAGGTGGTTAGCAAGAGAGAAAGCAAGCTTTCGGGTTTCGTAGCGTCGTCGGAAATGCTCCGATCATCGAGTTTGGTTTGCTACTTCACTTGGGGTGTTTAAGTCCACTTGGTATTTAGAGAGTTTGAGAGAATTTTTACTAGAAATTTCAGAATGGAGGAGAGCTATAGTATGGAGTGGTATTTATAGTGAAGAATTAGAGTTTGAGAATTAAAAATGGGGATTAAAAGAATTTAAATGGTGTTAAATGATGAATTGAAGGGTCTTTGTTTGATTGCAGGAAAATCAAACTGTTCAGCGGAGTTGAGGAGAGTTGAAGAGTCAAGTGTGCAAAGCACGGGAGGATTTAGACTCCATCAAACTGTCGGCGCCGGCCTTTTGCCAAGAATGGGCGGTCGGATATTGGTGATCGGTCTCGAGATTTGTGCCACGTGTCAAGTTGGGTGTCTACACCTCATTGCACCTGTTTAATTTTTTTTGAAACTTTTCGTTTCTCCGTGTATTGCACGTGCAACTTTTGGGCTTCCAAAAAATTAAAAAGAAAAATCTGAAAAAATAATTGGGTTGGATGGAATTCGAACGCATAGGCTATGTTAAAGTAGTGTAAAGGCTTTACCAGTGAACTATAAATTTTTTCTTGTTTTTATTTAATAAAAATAACTTTTAACTCTTACACAGGCTGTAATACCCTTTTCTGTATAATAACAAGAATTCCTGTACAGAGATTTCAGAATCTTTATATTCTACCATCCTTATAAAAATTTTATGCTCAAAATTTACATTTGCATAGAGACTAATCTTTGAAAAGCTGAGGGTATCGTGTACGCATATCGTCTTCTCGTTCACATATTGATTCTCCTGGAGAATCTTTTCTCCACATCACTCGGACCAAGTTCACATCCTTATTCCGTGATGTTTTCACCTTTCGATCCAGGTTCGAGACCTGCATAGGCCACTAATAAAATCTATCACACCCCGCTTCCCAGTAGATGGAAATGGTAACGTAGCAAGCCTGCGACATATTTATCCAAAGAAGATTATTCCCTAAATAAATATACTAAGCGTATTGAAACAAAAATACACAATACAGGAATAAATGGAGACTGTAAATTTTTTCGACAAGCATCTTCATTTACATTCAACTTCCAATATTTACAAATACATGAGTTTATGCTGAAAAGTAAATACAATAAGAAAAATGTATAAATAAGTGGCATACATAAACTGAAAAAAAAAGTGAAGCTGAGATAGCCCTGAGTAGCGATCTGGTGGTAGTCCTCCTCTGTGGCTTCCACTTCCTCTGTCTCGACCGTATCTGACGAATATTCCAAGAGAAGAAAAGTGGGTGGAATGCCCGTCAGCGAACTAGCGCTCGCTAATTCCCAAAGATAAGTAAAAGTAAAGAAAATGACAATTGCAGAATATTTATATGACGAGCAAAAGTATATGATCATGGGTAAATATATTCTATAGGTCTTTATATGGTCACTATATTAACGTTAAGTTCCAAGTGTGAATATCAACGCAGCCGTAGAAGTATTCACTGGCTCAAGAGTGGGGACACAGGAGCAAGGAAATACGGGCCCATTTCATGTGTTAGGATCGGAGCTCTAGGCTGTGGATTGTTTCCTGATTAAAAAATCAGGAATTACCTCAATGAGGTATCACGTGTTCACGCATGACCAATGGTCACGTGATGACACGTGATGGTTAAAATATCATCATACAGAAATGAAAACAAACGGCTGAGAGATGACTCAATTGGGGGTCACGTGCTCACACGTGACCAAGGGTCACGTGCCAGCACGTGACAGACTTTGAAAGCCTTACAGCTTAATAGAATTTAATTTTAAAAATCAGGAATTACCTCAATGAGGTATCACGTGCTCACACGTGACCAATGGTCACGTGATGACACGTGATGGTTAAAATCTCATCAAATAGAAATGAAAACAAACGGCTGAAGAAAGACCCCAATTGGGGGTCACGTGCTCACACGTGACCAAGGGTCACGTGCCAGCACGTGCCAGGCTTTGAAAGCCTTATAACTGAATAGAATTAAATTCTAAATTCTTCTAAATCTTTCCAAATGGAAAAGGTTAGAGAGAACCGTTGGATTAAAAGTCCAAGGGTGATTAAAAAATCACCAATTTATGGAAAAATCCTAAACAAGGAAAGATCTCACCAAATCTTACCGAAATAACAAACAGAATATCTTTGGATTGAAAATCCAACAGTGAATAAAATTCACTGAATGATCTAAATGATCATATTAATTATGAAAACAAATCAAATCTTTCAATGAAAGATTTACTAAACAAATTGATTCTTTTCATTCTCCTATAAATAGGAGCCAAGAGGAGGAAAAGAGGGAGAGAATTTTTGGAGATATAGAGTTTTGAAATCTTGAAATTTCAGAGAGAAAAGAAAGGAGAATTTAATTCTCAACAAAGAAAATCCTAGGTGAGAAAAGAAAGGGAATCAAAACTTCAAACAGAGAATTTAATTCTCAAAATTTAAGAGTTTAACTCTTCTGCAAAAGAACTTAGTTCTTCCTCTAGTTGAAGATCTGCAGAAGCACATCTCCCCATAGGTTGAGAATTTAATTCTCATCGGGTTGAGATCCTGCCATGCAGATCTAAAACTTAGAGGGGGAATTGAGTTTAGAGAATTTAATTCTCTCGAAACAAAACTAGGGTTTAACCCTATATGAGAATTCAATTCTCCTAAAATTATAGGAATTTAATTCCTTCAAGATGGACAAAAACCAGGGTTTAACCCTAATTGAGAATTTAATTCTCCCAAATTTATAGGAATTTAATTCCTCCAAGACAGAACTAGGGTTTCACCCTATACAAGAATTTAATTCTTTAACATATATGGGAATTTAATTCCTCTAAAATAAAACTAGGGTTTAACCCTACATAAGAATTTAATTCTTTCAAAAATGGGAATTTAATTCCTCCAAAGTCGTAATCAGGGTTTAACCTTACAGAGAATTCAATTCTTAAAAAAAAATAAGGAGACTTAAAAGATCTCCATGCATGCAAAGAATCAAGGTCACGTGTCCCCACGTGACCTTTGAAAAGATCCCTTAAGAAAAGAATCTTTGAGGCAATTCCTCACGTGCTCCCACGTGACTTCCCAAACGCAGAAAGAAAAAGCAGAGGAAATGAAGGCTTTGGGCGCTCTCACGTGTTACCACGTGACCTCTTGGCAAACGCTTTAACAGTCAGCACATAAATTACCATCACGTGTCAACACGTGATGCTCAAAATAAAAATATAAAAAGTGTTTAACACTTAATTGCAGAACGAAGAAAAGGGATCTGGTCCCACCTTTGGGCGCCCTCACGTGTCCACACATGACCCCTCTTTCTTTAGTGTTTAACACTAATTTGGGGATTATATTTCCAGTGTTTAACACTGATTGTTTTCTAGTGTTTAACACTAAATTGAAGATTATATTTCCAGTATTTAACATTGATTGTCTTTTAGTGTTTAACACTAATTTGAGAGTTCTATCTCCAGTGTTTAACACTGTTGTTCTTTAGTGTTTAACACTACTTTTAGCCAAATTGGCTAATTCTCCAGAGGCAAAAGTCCCCCCTCCAAATGAATCTCAAAATTGAGGAAATCAAGGATAAAATGTTGCCAAAGCCCTCCAAATCTCATTTAGCATTGCTAACTAATATGGGCTCGAATCCAGACAAATGCCTAATGGTCCAACAGAGGGCCAACACTTCAAACTTAATTGGACTTAGCCCAAGTAGGCCATAAGTCCTCAATTCAGACTCAACTGAGCCAATGTGCTCATAATATAATTAATTGATCTTAGTTCCAAATTGGACTACAGATCACTTAATCCACCCTGGTTCAAGGGTACATCTCTTCACTCCTTTGATATTTGTCGGTGTAATTCCTCACCGTCTTCAAAGAGGTGATGGATCCCGACAACCACACATTTCACGGACTGTGGGGTCCTTAAACTCATGGACTATGATGTCCTTAACCTCGACCGTGATGTCTTAAAACTAACAACGGACTATGATGTCCTTAACTTCGACCGTGATGTCTTAAAACTAACATCGGACTGTGAGGTCCTTAAACTCACGGATTATGATGTCCTTAACCTCGACCGTAATGTCTTAAAACTAACATCGGACTGTAGGGTCCTTAAACCCATAAACTATGATGTCCTTAACCTCGACCGCGATATCTTTAAACTAACATTGGACTGTAATGTCCTTAAACTAACAATGGACCGTAATGTCCTTAAACTAATTATCGACCGCAATGTCACTAAACAAAACAATAGAGCCCAATTGCTCTCTTGTTGGATCTAAACGATCCCGTTAAGTTGATCTTCATCTAAAGTAAGACTAACGTATCCTTAACGAACGTTTAAATCGATCTTAGTCTCAAATGAGACTAACGTATCCTTAAACCCAAACCTCCCAAACCCAAATCTAAGAAAGATACGGATTTGGACTAGTCTACGCCCTACGGGCGACAACATAATTTAGTCTCCGTATACAATCCACGGGTAACCACAAACAAAACAAACACCCACGACACGAAGTGACCATCTGGAGAAGGAGAAAGTTGTTATCGCGATGCGGTAGCATAATTAATTGCAGGGGCTTGCGCCTCCAGGGAAGAGCGTCCCCATAATCAAAACCCCCTTAGATGAGGGGGAATCTGACGAAATATGCTACATCGGCCGCATCCGTTTAAACCTTCGATACATAGTGCCATAAATCAACTTGGCATCTTCGGAGAGGTGGACGGATAGCACCAATTAGCATCTGCCCAGAATTTCAGGCAAGACGGACCTACGCGGTCGCGTCTCTGTGTTCGGAAGGGAACATGGATGAGTCAACCCGACTGATATTCGAGTAAAATAAAAAAAAAAAGATTAATACGGGACTCCTGAAGCTCCGTTGGATTCATACTAGAAATTATCCCAAACACCCTGAGTATAATATATTATAGCTGGTTAATACACTTAATTGATTTGATTGATTGATTAACATGTCTTGATCGAAACCTTAGATTGCAAAAGGGGTGGAATGCAATCGAGGGAGTCGAGTAATATGCAAGTCATGACAATTGCAATCTTGGTTCGAGTCAAGTTGGTTCGAGTAGTTTGGGTTCAAGTTCATATTCGAATTTAAATTCGAGTTAGCTTAGAGTTCGAGTTTGTGTTCGAGTCTGAGTTCAAGTTTAGGTTCGAGTTTGGATTCGAATCCATGTTTTTTCATGGAAATTGATGTACATTGTTAAAAATCTTATGTTCGGGAGAAACCGGCAACTGCTGCACATGAACAACAGGATTTGTGTCTTTGTTCAAGACAATTTCCATTAATAACGCTGTTAAGTTGTCTAACCTGAATAGGCAAGCACTCACTTTCTCTGGTTTTCTGGGGCTCAAGAGAAATGATACCGTTTAAACCTATATTCTAGTGTCTTTAAAATGTTGTTTGCATATCTCGAGGGGGTTTATGAAAAATACTTTAATATAGTTTAAAAATAAATATCGAGGGTGACTAACAATATTTAGGGTTTTCATGAACATTTATTTTAATTTTTGTGGTGTTTTGGTGATAAAACCCAGCTTTTTGAAAGTTTATGGTAATTTTATGAAAACTACTACTTTTGGAAACTTGGTGGTATTTATTAAAAATTCTAATTTTTTATTTTAAAAATATAGTTTCATAATATATTTTTATTGAAAATACGAATTCATAGTTTTATATAATTTTTCAAAAAATTATTTTTGTTTAGAAAAGTTGCATTTCTTAAAAACCGTATTTTTATTTCCTTTCGAGACCGAATACTCCGTGAGGAGTTCTGCATCTCACTCTATTGTCTTAAGGATGTGCGATAATCTGCACCATCCATTAGCGGGTCCCCTAACGAGAGTTGTAGAGACGTAATTGCCAAGGATTTCAAAATACCGATTAAAAGAAACCCGTTTTGAAAAGGTGTGGTATTTTAATGAAAAAGTTATTCTTTAAATTAATCATAAGCTTAGTGCAACGTGCTATGGAACCATAGTGTGCGTGTAGGATAGGTCATTACCCCGTGATGTTTTCCTCAAGGTATTTTTAACAATTATTGAAATGAGAGTTATACTAAAGTTCTTGGTATTTTAATGAAATTTTTTGTTAAACTAAAAACTGAATGATGGGAAATAAGGTTAAGATTGATATAGGAAGTTAGTTTGATCTAAGTTGCTTATCAAGTGTAATACAAAAATTAAAAAGAAGATTATATCGGAGATAACTCAACTTTTGTCGATTTGTTTTAAAATTTTGTTTTGAGGTCGAAAAGGATAGAGATGAAGGAACTTATGTGTTTAGGTGGTTAGCAAGAGAGAAAGGAAGCTTTCGGGTGTCGTGGAGTCGTCGGAAATTCTCCGGTCGTCGAGTTTGGTTTGCTACTCCTCTTGGGGTGCTTAACTCCACTTGGTATTTCGAGAGTTTGAGAGAATTTTTGCTAGAAATTTCAGAATGGGGGTGTGCTAGAGCATGGAGTTGTATTTATAATGAAGAATTAAGGTTTGAGAATTAAAAATATGGATTAAAAGAATTTAAATGGTGTCAAATGATGAATTGAAAGGTCTCTGTTTGATTGCAGGAAAATCAAACTGTGCATGGAAGTTGAGAGGAGTTGAAGAGTCAAATGTACAAAGCACGGGGGGATTTGGGCTCCATTGAACTGTCGGCGCCGGCCTTTTGCCAAGAATGGGCGGTCGGATCTTGGTGATCAGACTCGAGATTTGTGCCTCGTGTCAAGTTGGGTGTGTACATTTCATTGCATCTATTTAATTTTTATGAAACTTTTCGTTTCTCCGTGTATTGCACGTGCAACTTTTGGGCTTCCAAAAAATTAGAAAGAAAAATCTGAAAAAATATTTGTGTCTGATGGGATTCAAACGCATAAGTTATGTTACAGCAATGTAAAGGCTTTACCAGTGAGCTACAAATTGTTTCTTACTTTTATTTAACAAAAATAACTTTTAACTCTTACACATGCTGTAATACCCTTTTTCTGTATAATAACAAGAATTCCTGTACAGTGATTTCAGAATTGTTATATTCTACCCTCCTTATTAAAATTTTGTCCTCGAAATTTACATTTGAATAGAGACTAATCTTTGAAGAGCTGAGGGTATTGTGTACGCATATCGTCTTCTCGTTCACAAATTGATTCTTTTGGCGAATCTTTTCTCCACGTCACTCGAACCAACTTCACCTCCTTATTCCATGATGTTTTCACCTTTCGATCTAGGTTCGAGACTTGCATGGACTACTAATAAAATCTATCACGCCTCACTTACCAGTAGACGGAAATGGTAATGTAGCAAGCCTGCGACAAATTTATCCAGAGAAGCTTATTCCCTAAATAAATATATTAAGCGTATTGAAACAATAATACACAATACAAGAATAAATGGAGACTGTAAATTTTTTTTCCAACAAGCATCTTCATTTACATTCAACTTCCAATATTTACAAATACATGAGTTTATACTGGAAAGTAAATACAATAAGAAAAAAGCCTAAATAAGTGGCATACATAAACTGAAAAAAAGTGAAGCTGAGTTAGCCCTGAGTAGTGATCTGGTGGTAGTCCTCCTCTGTGGCTTCCACTTCCTCTGTCTCGACCGTATCCGACGAACATTCCAAGAGAAGAAAAGTGAGTGGAATGCCCGTCGGCGAACTAGTGCTCGGTAAGTCCCAAAGATAAGTAAGAGTAAAGAAAATGACAATTGTAGAATATTTATATGACGAGCAAGAGTATATGATCATGGGTAAATATATTCTGTAGGTCTTTATATGGTCGTTATGTTAACGTTAAGTTCCAAGTGTGAATGTCAACGCAGTCGTAGAAGTATTCACGAGCTCAAGAGTGGGACCCCAGAAGCAAGGAAATACGGGCTAATTTCATGTGTTAGTATCGGGCTCTAGGCTGTGGATGAGTCAATCCGACTGATATTCGAATAAAATAAAAAAAGAGGTTAATACGAGAATCCTGAAGCTCCATTGGATTCACACAAGAAACTATCCCAAACACCGTGAGTATAATATATTATAACTGGTTAATATACTTAATTTATTTGATTGATTGATTAACATATTTTGATCGAAACAATACATTGCAAAAGGGGTGGAATGTAATCGAGCGAGTCGAGTAATATGCGAGTCATGACAATTGCAATCTCGGTTCGAGTCAAGTTGGTTCGAGTAGTTTGGGTTCGAATTCATATTCGAGTTTAAATTCGAGTTAGGTTAGAGGTTGAGTTTGTGTTCGAGTTCGAGTTCAAGTTTAGGTTCGATTTTGGATTCAAGTCTACGTCTTTTCATGGGAATTGATGTAAATTGTTAAAAAATCTTTTGTTCGGGAGAAATCGGCAACTGCTGCACATGGACGGCAGGATTTATGTCTTTTTCCAAGGCAATTGCCATTGATAACAACGTTAAGTTGTCTAACCCGAATAGGCAAGCAATCACTTTCTCCGGCTATTTGGGGTCCAAGAGAAATGATACCGTTTAAACCTATATTAATTTTAGAGTCTTTAAAATGTTGTTTGCATATCTCGAAGGGGTTTTATGAAAAATACTTTAATATAGTTTAAAAATAAATCTCGAGGGTGACTTACACTATTTAGGGTTTTCATGAACATGTATTTTAATTGTTGTGGTGTTTTGGTGGTAAAACCTAGTTTTTTTTAAATATTTATAGTATTTTTATGAAAACTACTATTTTTGTAAAGTTGGTGGTATTTTATTAAATATTCTAATTTTTCATTTTGAAAATATAGTTTCATAATATATTTTTATTTAAAATATGAATTCATAGTTTTATATAATTTTTCAAAAATTAGTTTTGTTTAGAAAAGCCGCATTTCTTAAAAACCGTATTTTTATTTACTTTCGAGACCGAATACTCCGTGAGGAGTTCTACATCTTGCTCTACTGTCCCAAGAATATGCGATAATCCGCACTATCCATTAGCGGGTCCTCTAACGAGAGTTGAAGATGCGTAATTGCCAAGAATTTCAAAATACCGATTAAAAGAAACCGTTTTGAAAAGGTATGGTATTTTAATGAAAAAGTTATTCTTTAAATTAATTATAAGTTTAGTGCACCGTGCTATGGAACCATAGTGTGCGTGTGGGGTAGGTCGTTACCCCATCATGTTTTTCTCAAGGTATTTTTAACAATTATTGAAATGAGAGTTATACTAAAGTTCATGGTATTTTAATGAAAAAATTGTTATATGTTTGTTTCACATGAAAATTTTGTTAAACTAAAAACTAAATGATGATAAATAAGGTTAAGATTAATATAGGATGTTAGTTTAATCTAAGTTGCTTATCCAGTGGAATACAAAAATTAAAAAGAAGATTATATCAGAGATAACTCCAATTATGTCGATTTGTTTTAAAAATTTGTTTTGTGGAAAATGATAGAGATGAAGGAACTTATGTGTTTAGGTGTTTAACAAGAGAGAAAGGAAGCTTTCGGGTGTCGTGGCGTCGTCGGAAATGCTCCGGTCATCGAGTTTGGTTTGCTACTCCACTTTGGGTGCTTAACTCCACTTGGTAGAGAGTTTAAGAGAATTTTTGCTAGAAATTTCAGAATGGGGGAGAGCAAGAGCATGGAGTGGTATTTATAGTGAAGAATTAGGGTTTGAAAATTAAGAATGTGGATAAAAGAATTTAAATAGTGTTAAATGATGAATTGAAGGGTTTCTGTTTGATTGCAGGAAAATCAAACAGTGCAGGGAAGTTGAAGAGTCAAGTGTGCAAAGCACGGAGGGATTTGGGATCCATCAAACTGTCGGCGCCGGCCTTTTGCCAAGAATGGGCGGTCGGAACTTGGTGATCAGTCTCGAAATTTGTGTCACGTGTCAAGTTGAGTGTGTACGCCTCATTGCACCTGTTTGATTTTTTTGAAACTACCTGTTTGATTTTTTTGAAACTTTTCGTTTCTCCGTGTATTTCACATGCAACTTTTGGGCTTTCGAAAAATTAAAAAGAAAAATCTGAAAAAATAATTGGGTCTGATGAGATTCGAATGCATAGGCTATGTCACGCTAGTGTAGAGGCTTTACTAATGAGCTACAAATTCTTTTTTACTTTTATTTAAACAAAATAACTTTTAACTCTTACACAGGCTGTAATACCCTTTTCTATATAATAACAAGAATTCATGTACAGTGATTTCAAAATCATTACATTCTACTATCTTTACAAAAAATTTCGTCCTTGAAATTTACATTTGCATAGAGACTAATCTTCGAAAAGCTAAGGGTATCGTGTACGCATATCGTCTTCTCGTTCACAAGTTGATTCTCTTGGCGAATATTTTCTCCACATCACTCGGACCAAGTTCATCTTCTTATTCCGTAAAGTTTTCACCTTTCGATCCAGGTTCGAGATCTGCATAGGCCACCAATAAAACCTGTCACGCCCGCTTCCCAGTAGACGGAAATGGTAACGTGACAAGCCCGCGGCATATTTATCCAGAGAATGGCATTCCCTAAATAAATATATTAAGCGAATTGAAACAATAATACACAATACAAAAATAAATGGAGACTGTAAAAAAAAATTTCAACAAGCATCTTCATTTACATTCAACTTCTAATATTTACAAATACATGAGTTTATGCTGGAAAGTAAATACAATAAGGAAAATATCTAAACAAGTGGCATACATAACTGAAGAAAAGTAAAGCAGAGCTAGCCCTGAGTAGCGATCTGGTGGTGGTCCTTCTCTGTGGCTTCTACTTCCTTTATCTCGGACGTATAACATTCCAAGAGAAGAAAAGTGGGTGAAATGCCCGTCTGCGAACTAGCGCTCGCTAAGTCCCAAAAATAAGTAAGAGTAAAGAAAATGACAATTATAGAATATTTATATGACAAGTAAGAGTATATGATCATGGGTAAATATATTCTATAGGTCTCTATGTGGTCACTATATTAACGTTAAGTTCCCAGTGTGAATGTCAACGCAGCCATAGAAGTATTCACGAGTTCAAGAGTGGGGCTTAGGAGCAAGGAAACACGGGCATATTTCATGTCCTACTATCGCGGCTCTAGGCTGTGGATGAGTCAACCCGACTGATATTCGAGTAAAATAAAAAAGAGGTTAATACGGGACCCTGAAGCTCCGTTGGATTCACATAAGAAATTATCCCAAACACCCCGAGTATAATATATTATAACTGGTTAATACACTTAATTGATTTGATTGATTGATTAATATATCTTGATCGAAACCATAGATTGCAAAAGGGGTGGAATGTAATCGAGTGAGTCGAGTAATATGCAAGTCATGACAATTGCAATCTCGGTTCGAGTCAAGTTGGTTCGAATAGTTTGGGTTCGAGTTCATATTCGAGTTTAAATTCGAGTTAGAGTTCAAGTTTAGGTTCGAGTTTGGATTCGAATCCATGTTTTTTCATGGTAATTGATGTAAATTGTTAAAAATCTTATGCTCGTAGAATTCAAACTTATGACCATTCTCTTAATAGACGATCGCTCTACCACTGAGCAATTCAGGAAAGTTATAAATTTAATAAAACTAAGAACTGAATAGCTTAATATTTTTTTCTTAAAATAAGTGATATAAATATCGTCTACATTTTTTTACATCTCAAAACTTCATCTGTATCATATTCACATAGGGAGATGACCAAAAGAATCTCTTTTTCATTGAATCAACTGACTAACAAGAAAAATCAAGATTTTTACAGTACTTCAGAGCCAATTTACATCAAAGTTGGGATTTTTTTTTATTTCTTCAAACGAAATCTCGGCAGGTATGAAATGTTAAGGGTAACCAATCTTTTAATCTCAGCACAAATCATTTGATTCCTATAACCGCTGCTATATTTTTTCTTTCTAAGCTTGAGCTGCCAAGAAGTTTGCCACAACATTATTTTCCCTGAAAGTATGCTTAAACATGGCTTCAATATCCTCTGCAAAAGCTTGAATAGCCTTCACAATGCAAAATAGAGACCATTTTATCTTACTTTTTCCAGTGAAATAATCTATGATAGTTCTAGAGTCAGACTCCACCCTCAACCCCTTTTATGTGCATGAGTTTACACTGCAGCATACCATCTAAAATTAATCTTCACTCAGCTTCTAGGATATCCCCTTTGCCATAATAGAATTTGGATCCAAAGACAATAGTTCCATCCTCATTTTTTAAAACAGCACCTCCTGAACTCAGATTAACAGAGGGGTCTAAAGCCCCATCAGCATTGAGTTTGTATTTCATTTTGAGGGGTTTCCCCCATGAAGTTATGATGATATTTTGATAAGAATTTCCCACATTGACCATATCAGACATCCCTAGCTGCTGTAGGATATGAGAATTTGTATTGACCTTAAAGAGTTATTTGAGCTGGTAACACCAAATTCTTTAAATCGGTAATAACTTGATGCCAAACTTTGGAAGCAACTGTGACCTCATCTTGAAATTTATTGCATCTCATTTTCCATATATTCCAACTAATGATATGTGGGAGCCACTTAGCAACATCTGCACCTTGTTTAATGCTATACCAAAAGTTAAAAATTTCCTTAATAGTGTTAAAATCTTCCGCTCCCCTCCCAGTGTTGAAAATACCATGCATAGAATTCCAGAGGTACACTGATAGTTCATTTTTGACAAAGAGAAGGTCTTTGTCCTCTTGTTGTGAATTAATGCAGCAAGAACACTTACCAAGGATGTTAAATCCCATATTCCTGATTTTAGTATCAAGAGGCAATGCATTTCTGAGTGGTTTCCAACTAAAAATCATAATATTTTTAGGCATTTTTTCTGAGTGTGAGGAATTAGGCTTTATAGTCCCGTTGTTTATTTTGCCCAAATTATAGTCTCATGCTGAGTGAAGTGTAAAATCTCCTGAGTTGGTAAGCTTCCAAATCAATTTGTCAGGGCCCTCATTAATACAATAATTTTTTCTTTTGATCTCAGAGATAATATTTGCAGGGATGTCATCTTGAATTGTTGTGAAATTCCATCCCCTTTCTGTCAAATTTTTTTTATAGAAAGAGCATCTTCTGATTGCTTGTAATATCTTTCAGAGACAAGTCACCATGCCAGGTATCAGACCAGAAATCAATATTTCCTTGCTCAATGATCCATTTAGACAGAGAACTGATAATGGGAATATAATGATAAATCTTTTTCCAAGTAATAGAAGCAATGGGATTGATGATAGGTCCTGTATCATTCATATACTTTGCATGCATATAGTAAGCCCACAAACTGTCTTTTTTTTTAAACTTCCAAGATTTTTTCATATTATAAGCTTCAGTAACTTCACTAAGTCTAATGCTGAGTCCTTCCTGATAAGGCTTGCATATTTTCTTCCAAGAAACCCAGTAATGGTGCTTGTGACTATCACAGTCATTCCACAAAAATTTTGCAATCATGGAAGTTATTCTATTAATCACTGTATTAGGAGGGTTGCAGGAAGCTAGAATGTGTACTGGCATAGACATCAGGACATTATTAATAAGAGTATATCTCCCTGCGCACCTGATAAAAGTTTATTCTACCATCCTTGCAATTTTGTTTTAATCTTTTCAACTAAAGGCTCAAAATAGCTGATCTTGCATCTGCCATGAAACACTGGAGCACCAAGGTAAATAAGAGACCAGGTTCCTTTATTAATATCAATCATATTCTGGATGGAGGAACAACTGGAAAGGGGACGGTCTTTTTTAATGTAAAATGCACTCTATTGCTTGTTTATTCTCTGCCCAGATAATTCTTCATATACATGTAGAAACTCAAATAGAGTATTCAAACTCTTTTTTAATGCCATTTGTAAATATCAAGATGTCATCAGCATACAGCAGGGGAGAGATGCAATGTCTATTGGTTTTGTTTCTGTATAGGATTATTTTCCTTCAACTGTTAAAGAGGTAAACCCCTACTAAGATATTCACATGCTATGATGAAAAGAGCAGGGGAGAGGGGACTTTGGGCAAGCGGGTGCGAGATTCACGCCGACCGTTATGCCCGCGTGATAGACGGGATTCCCCATTAATAACGAGATATGCTCGTTAATGGGGATCGTGACGGCGTGGAGCGCGAGATCATGGGCGGCGGATATCTCACGTCTGGTGGGATTCGCGGAGCCATGGCGGAGGCGCCTGTGATCGGTGTTGTGGGTCGGTCGGTGAGACCGAGGAAGCTAATCTCGGCGGGAGGCTCGGGAACGAGCGGGAGGCCGAGGCATCTTGGATATGCGATAGCTCGGAGACGAGCTGGAGGGATGAGGGGACTCAGCGCGTGGAAGGGCTCGGAGGCGAGCCGAGGGTTGTTTGTAAGGTGAGCGTAGGAGTGGTCTGGAAGGTCACCGAAGGTCGGGAATTTCCTCGGGTCGAAAGCCCGGGATATGCTTCCACTGTACTGTTCTTGATCCCTTCCCGTAAGCTCTGAGACACGTCATCTGCCACGCATCATGATATGGGGAATCACCAGTATTGAGCCTCATCATTAGCCCCCCACTCTCGTCTCGACCCATTCATGGGTTGGGCTAAGAGTGGTTTGACCGATCATCCGGGGTAAGCTCTTATTTGAAAATATCGTCGGTGCATATTCCCGGGCAATTAGTTGTATTTTCTCGATGATGTCAGCGGGTCAAAGGAGAGATCTCGCATTAAATAGGAAACGCCGATTCGCGCGTGAGTTCGCTGAAGCGCCAGTCCACGTGTCTGGCGTTCGTTGGCTGACGCGACGTGCTGCCGGTGTCCTTTGTGCCCGATGGGATACAACCAATGCGCGTGCGACAGGTGGAGTGTCGATGGCCGTCGAATGCGAAGTGTTGTTTTGGCGGGAGACGATCGGCGCCGTAGGATGGTACCCCGGTTGCTATAAATAGAGGTGAGATTCTCTTCAGGGTCCATTCCTCATCATAATTTCCTCGTCCCTTTGGTGTCATCTCGGCGTTCTTTTCTTTAGGTCGAGATCCCTGCGTTTTCTCTTCCGAGGACTTCATCCTTTTGATTAGATTAGATGTCTTCAACCGAGGAGTCTTTAGAAATAGTCCAGAAAGAGTCTGGAGAGTCCTCTGTAGCTTCATTTTCTTCTTCTTCTTCCTCTTCTGCTTCTTCCTCTTCCTCGTATGAGTCGGAGTCCTCCCAGAAAGTTAGTGTTAGTCATGCTTCCTAGGGTCGTGCAACGGGGGCGGTCTCCAGAGCACAGGTTATGGGTGCTCTTGGCGCGTCATCCATGCTGAGGTGTGCGGGCGAGCTCGCCACCATCCGGACTCGTTTCTACGTTCCTCCCGGCTACTCGCTTCGTCTGGCTGAGGAGGAAGAGAGGGCAGACCAGGTATAGGACAAGGAGATTGCCTTGTACCTGAAAGCCTTTTGGGCCGGGATGCGCCTGCTCTTCTCCCCCAAGGTAAGTGCGGCGTTGAATTGTTTTGAGTTAGCCCCGGGCCAGTTAGTGCCGAAATCTTGGAGGATTCTCCTTGGGTTCCTGGTCCGGTTGAAATTACGTCAGATCCCTTTCAGCCGGAGCCTTCTCATTTCTTCTCTTTGCTGAAGAAACCACCCGGCACTCGCAGGGACGAGCCGAGCTGGGTATACATCTCTTTTAAAAAACACCAGGAAAATGCTGCCGGGTCAGGGGTCGTCGTAGTACCTTCTTCCATTCACGAATGGAAGAAGAAGTTTTTGTTTGTTGTACCGCCCGAGGGTGAGGATCGGCCTGTGCCCATCCAGTGGCACATGGCAAAGTACCCGCGGGTGAGGAGGTCGAATGATCCCGACGCGGTGACGGTGTCGGAGTGAGAGCCCCTCCCCCGGGGTGATGTGTTGCTGTCTAAGCAGGCGCTTAGTTGGGCTGGGCTCAGCCCTGCTCACTTCGTGGGTAAGTCAGGAGTTTTTAGACGACCTGTTTAGACTTGTACATTCTTTCATTTTTTCTGGCATTGCTAACTCTTTTGTATTTTCGTCTTATGCAGAACCCATGGACCTAGGAAAATTTCGAACAGCCTCGGTCGAACAGAAGAAGGGGAAGAAGGCCAGAGGTGCCAGCCTTTCTCGCCCGTCGTCAGCTCCGGCTCCACCGGCGACCGCTCCATCTAGGCGCGCAAGCGCGCCCTAGGCCCCGGAGTCTAGCCATGCCCGAGACGAAAACGCGTTCGGAAGCAGGAGCCTCAGGCTATGGAGGTGGGAGGCGAGACCGGTTCTCCTGTGTCCCTCCTCAAGAAATACCAGAGGATGGTGCCCCGTTCCCCGGCTTCCCCGATCGTCGTGGACGAAGGGGAGCTTCGCTTTGAGGTGCCCTCGGGGATTTCTGTCGTCGATAGCTTGCTCTCGTAGATGGAGAGGTCGGCCGGGGGCAGAATCCCTCGGGGGACCCTCCGGGCCCAGATGGCGGCCATAGCCTAGGAGGCCGTTCAGGTCAGTGTTCGCACCTCACTCGAGTCTTTATTCAGTATTTTTGTTCGCAAGGTTGGGTGCCCCCTTTTCTTTTTAACCCCTCATTTGTTTTCTTCAGATCCTCCAGCACATCGCCCTCGCCATCAACATGGAGGACAAGAAAATTGCCCCGGCGATGCAAGCCGCGGGCGAGTTCTCCTCACGGAAGGAAAGCTCAAGGCTGGTGCTGCAAGCGGCGATGAAGTGGGTCGCTGCCCTCGAAGACCGGGTGGCGGCCGGGGATCGGGAGATCGCCAAATGCCGAGAGGCCGCCCGATCTGCCGAGGCTAAGTTAGAAGATTCAAAGGTGCTTGTCGCCACCCTGAAGAAGACAGCGAGCACCCTCCGAAGGGAGAACGAGATGGCGAAGGAGGGAATGAGGCGTGCTGAGCTCCAAGTGTCGAAGGTGATGGAGAACTACAAGAAGTCGGACCAGTACTACACCTACCTCGCTGGAGACACTGCCATCGTTTGGCATGACGCCCTCGACGCCGTCAAGGCCCTGATGCCGGAGTTCCCTGACGGCGAGCTCCGGGGTGAGTACCTCCTCAGGGACGAGGCGCAGGGGAATTCCCCCGGAAACACTGCAAGGGGAGAGGCCCCTTGTGGGAGAGTTGGGGAGAAGTCGGTCGCCTCGGCCACCGATGCCGAGACTCCTGCGGTGGGCGCCGACCTTCAAGATGCCACCCCGGTTGTCGCGGTGGAAGCGCAACTCATCGAGGTTTCTCCCCAGCCCCGAGGCCTGGACCTCCTCGCCTCCTTGTTTTCTATTGCGCTGAAATTTTGTAAGCCTACGGGCGTTTTTGTAAGGCTGGGGAGCCCATAATACCTCTATAACGACTTCCGGCTTTATGAATAAAATCTTTTTGCAGTGTTCTTTGCGTGCACATTTTCCCTTTGTTTGTGGTAAAAAAAAATTGTTTGCGCGGTACTGCTTTCATGACGCGTTAGGTCGGAGATCAGTTCTTCGTCTAGCAATCGCACGTCGAGTTGAATTCAACCATTTTCCAAGTATGCAAAGACCAGTGAAAGGCCGGTATCTCCATAGCCCCGAAGTCGGAGTGGAGATCACTTAGTAAAGACGTGTAGGAAGTTGAACAGGGAAGCTGCTCGATGGCCTCTTGATGAGGGCTTTGATCCTTGGCGTCGCTGGGCAAGGAGTTGCCTGCTAAGGATGGACCGAGCAGGGTAGCTGGTCGGCGGCCTCTTGATGAGGGCTTTGATCCTTGGCTTCGTGGGGGTAAGAAATTACCAGCCAAGGATGGGCCGAGCAGGATAGCTGCTCTGTGCCCTCTTGATGAGGGCTTTGATCCTTGGCGTCATGGGTAAGAAATTACCAGCTAAGGATGGACCGAGCAGGGTAGCCGCTCGGTGGCCTCTTGATGAGGGCTTCGATCCTTGGCGTCGTAGGGTAAGAAATTACCGGCTAAGGATGGACCGAGCAGGGTAGCTGCTCGATGGCCTCTTGATGAGGGCTTTGATTCTTGGCGTCATGGGGTAAGAAATTACCAGCCAAGGATAGACCGAGCAGGGTAGCTGCTCAGTGGTCTCTTGATGAAGGCTTCGATCCTTGGCATCGTGGGATAAGAAATTACCAGCTAAGGATAGACCGAGCAGAGTTGCTTCTCGGTGGCCTCTTGATGAGGGCTTTGATCCTTAGCGCAGCAGGGCATGGAGTGGCCTACTAAGGATGGACCGAGCATGGTAGCTGCTCGGTAGCCTCTTGATGAGGGCTTTAATCCTTAGCACGGGAGGGTATGGAGTGTCCTGTTAAGGATGGACCGAGCATGATAGCTGCTCGGTGGCCTCTTGATGAGTGCTTTGATCCTTGGCGTCGTGAGGTAAGAAATTACCAACCAAGGATGGACCGAGCAGGGTTGCTGCTCGGTGGCCTCTTGATAAGGAATTTGATCCTTGGTGTCGTGGGGTAAGAAATTACCAGCCAAGGATGGACCGAGCAGGGTAGCTGCTCGGTGGCCTCTTGATGAGGCCTTTGATCCTTGGCATCATGGGGTAAGAAATTACCGACCAAGGATGGACCAAGCAGGGTTGCTGCTCGGTTTTGCGGGGTTCTGTCCGACCTTCCCTGGTGTGTGAACATCGGGAAGAGTGACCGTCGCGGACGACACGTGTCATGAACGCATGGGGAAAGCGAAGCGTAAGAACCGCGTCGCTCCGATTTCGGTTCGCCGAAAAAGGCGGGATATCCGCCATGTGGAGGTAAGACATTGGAAGAAACGAGCGAATATTGGACTCTTAGGGGCGCTGTGGGGCTATAAAATAGAGAGGGCGTGTTGATCATTCCTTTCTTCATCTCTAAAATGTAAGAATGGACGAATTCCCTTTCTCCATCCCCGAGATCATTTCTTTTGAGGACGTATACCTGTACGAACAGCTGTGCTCCGAGGAGACGCTGCAGGCGGTAATACGACATGTTGAGGATCATGTCGGCCGCCTGCTTCCCCGGCAATCACCCCTACTCCAGCTGCTGATGTACTCGATCTGGAGGGTATCGTCGGGGCTGCACAACCCCTTGTCCGAGCAACTGAAAGACGAGGCGGTTGGCAAGCTGAGATCGTTATATCGTCTCGTCCTGATCTCGAAGAGTCGGCGGGATCGATTGGTTGGCACTCGTCCTCGAGTGTTACCAATTGAGGCATCTCGCCGATGGGTGCTCGCCCACAGAGCTTTCTGGCCTGTCCATGGCCACGAGGGTTAGCGGACAGCATCTGAGGCAGAGGTCCGAAACGGCAAGAGCTCGGCCGGAGGAATTGTTCGGAGTACCAGGAACAATGTTTCTTGCACCCCCTTCCTCCGCTGTTGTAGGAGTTTTTTTCCTTCTTTTTTTGATGTAAGGCTGAGGAGCCCACAATACCTTTTGAATGAATAAAATTCTTCTTTTTGCAATGCTCTATCGTATCCTTCTTATTATTTAAGTAAAAAGAACTTAGAAGAATTTATATCGCTTTGGTGAAAGAAGAAATACACATTCATAGACATTCTTTTCAGAGGTATAGCTTGAACTTCTAGGCATTGTAAGGCCGTGGAAATTTGCGACCATCCGCATCTTGTAGGTGATAGGCTCCGCCGGGCAGGACCTCAGAGACGAGGAATGGACCATTCCATTTTGGGGAAAACTTAAGCAGCTTACCTTGATCGACGAACTCGATCCGCCTTAGGACTAAATCTTCGGTTTTGAAGAAGCGGCGCTTGACTCGCGTGTTGTAGTAGCGGACGGTTTGCTGTTGATAGACGGTAGCTCTGATCTGAGCCCGGTCCCGTTTCTCTAACAAGATGTCCAGGTTAGTTCGGAGGGCCGAGGTGTTCTCTTCGTCGTCGAACTGCTCGACCCGGTGACTGGGGAGCCCGATCTCCGCTGGGACCATTGTCTCGGTACTGTAGCAGAGGCTGAAAGGGGTCTTCCCGGTGGGTGTTTTCTTCAACGTGCACAGGGCCTATAAGACCCGGGGTAATTCCTCGACCCAACTGCCTTGGCATCCTTCTAGACGCATCCGAAGACCTCGGAGGACGTCCCAGTTAACCACCTTGGCTTGCCCGTTGTATTGGGGATGTGCGACCGCGGCAAACTTCATGAGGATACGATATTCGCTGCAGAATTCTTTAACCTTTTCGTTTTCGAAATTTGTCCCATGGCCGGTGATGATACACCTCAAGATGCTAAACCGGAGTATCACGTTGTTCTGCAGGAACTTGATAGTCGTGGCGGCGTCCGGTTTCCTGATGGGAATGGCCTCGATCCACTTCGTGAAGTAGTCCACTGCGACGAGGACGTACTTGTGCCCGCCCGTACCGGTAGGGAACTGGCCTATCATATCCATTCCCTACTGGGCAAACGACCACGGGGAGGTTAGGGCGGTTAGCTCGGTAGCCGGAAGGCAAGGTATACTTCCATGGAGTTGGCATCTTTTGCATCTCCTGACGGGCTTCTGGGCGTCCTGATGAATCGTCGGCCAGTAGTAACCCTGGAGCAGTGCCTTCTGGATTAAGGTGCGGGCCCCTTGGTGCGCACCGCGGGGATCTCACGGAGGACGTAGTCGGCTTCGTGGGGGTCGACGTACTGGAGTTGGGGCTGAGTGAAGGATTTCTTGTAGAGATTCTCATTGCTCCAAACAAAATGGAGAGCTTTGGCTTGGAGACGGCGAGCTTCTCCCTTAATCTTATGGGAGCATACCTTCCCTCAGGAATTCCACGAGGGGCCATATCCAATCCCGATCTTCTTCCCGGGCTGTGTACACTTGAAGTAGCGTTGCCCCGTCTTCCACGGTGGACCGTGGCAAGACCTCGAAGAGGATGTTCCTCTTGTTGTTGGCCATATAAGATGAAGCCAGCTTACTCAAAGCATCTTTCATGCCCCGCTTCCCAGAGTACGCTAAAATGGGCACGTGATATATCCAACCATGCTACCTGTGGGTAGGAAGTATCCATCCACAGTCACATTACGGCTGTAGAGATATCAAGAACAAAATAAAACTATCTAAAACATGTCCATAATCCAAGATAACATGAGTCAAGAATAATAAAATGCGGAAGCGAAAGATCCAATACAAATAACTGGAATGTATGTCCCATAATGCGGGCTCACATCAGGAATAAAATGCAGGAAAGAAAAACTAACTACTGCTGACGCTCACAGCTCAGCCTGTTGGCTGAAGTACTCCTGCTGGGACTGCAACAGCGGTACAGAATCTAGGCCATGCAAAACCCAGACGTCAGCGCGTCATGTCATCAAGTAATAACATATAAACAAGGTAACAGGCAATGCAATATAAACATGAATGAGAAGCAGGTGTAACAGTAATATAAATCAGGGCAGTGCAGGGTAGTGTACAGTGGGTAAACTAAACTGTTCTATCGGGTTTTCTGTTCTAAAGTCTTTGAAATCAAATTAGTGAATCATCGATGTAACTCAATAGTATCCCGTGTATACCCGGGACCACGGCCCAGATTCTCGGGCTGAAACCGAGACATGCCGCTATGCACTAAACAGGAATATGTACAGATGAATGATGTCAGCAGCATCATTCCAAGGCTGGCCTAGCCTCTAAAACTGATCAGAACAAGTAGCGAACTGTTGAGTTACAAGTCAGGTTTCACCTTTGATTTCCCCATACCCTCAAGTTATATGTGTATGTCAAGTCAGGTATTCCGTAATCAAGGACTAATGCCAACACAGGATCAGGTAAGCAGGTTTGTCTGGATAGACAACAGGAACGGTCCGTGAGGACTACATGTCAGGTTTGTTGGCATTAGACACCAGATCAGGTAACGGGTCGGGTCATGGTACATCAGGTCAAGTCAAGCAGTGTACGGTACCATGTCGGGTCAGTCAATATGTATGTAGCAAGTCAGGTCAAGATGTAAACGATATCATGGGTGTGCTCATACTCAGTTACATAATCAAGTATGGTTATCAACAACATGAATCAATGAATTAAACAATAAAGAAACTTCAATTAATTAGCATCACAATTATCAGTTGTGTTTCAGAGGTGATTTCAACATTATAAAAATACAATATGACAGTTATGGCCGTTAAATCATGTTAACAAGTTTAAGAATTTTATGGGTGCAATGATATATATTTATATAGGTTCGATGGATGAAATCACAGCTAATACAGGTTAAATGTACACGAGTGTCCGAATGTAGTAAAACTATAGAGAAAGTTTCATAGGCTACGTCAATAGTGAAAGCGTGATTAAAAAATGTAAATGTGGTTATTAGGTTTAATACAGTTATTGCAAACGGTAGGTTTCAAGCTTGGAAGATAAAATGATATAACACGACATTGAACACGAAAATGGGAAATTATAGTACTAAAGTTAAACTGCAGGTTTAGGGTGTTATCAATGTATATGTAAATATTATTTAGCATGTAGCAAGGGGTACTTGTCTCGACGGGTCGCGAAACGGAAAACGGAACGTTACGCGTCGGCGGGAAAAATCGCGACACGCGCACGGTTCACGGAATGAATCCAAACAGCGAACAACGGAGTCACACGGGTCGAAGGTACCTGCTGGGTCTTCGGGAATCGCCGTCGGCACGTTCGGATTCCGGCCAACACAAAAACAGTAAATATTGTAATCAATATGAGATGCAAGGAAATGAAGCAAGAATAAGGCAAGAGAATGGAGGGGATTCATGAAGGAGACTTACCCACTGGATCGTAGGGAACGGCAGCGTCGTCGGCGCGTCGTCAACGGAGCTCCGGCGATCTACAGGGAATCCAGACATTAAATCAGAGAAGAAATCCTAAGATGAAAAAGGAAAGAGAGAGGAAGAAGAGAAGAAGAAGAAGAAGGAGAGACTGCTTACTGGGTTGCAGAGGGTGCGTTGGTGGTGAGATCGACGGCGGTGAGGGCGCCGGCGAAGAGGTTAGATGTAAGGGTTTGGTTTAAGGTTTGGTTGCCGGTTTTGGGTGTAAGGCTAAGTGTCGGGGTATTGGTGAGGGGATGATGTCGAGGAGAGGGAGGAGATGAGGTGGTGACGATGATGGGTAAGAGGCTAGGGTCGTCGGCGATGAGGAGGTGGGTCCGAGGTCGAGCTGGGTGTGTGCAGGGCCTGTGCAGGGGAAAGGGCTCGGGGAGAAGAAAGGAGAAGAAGAAGATGGTGAGGAAGAGGATGAGGAGACGATGAGGTTGAGGTGTTGACGAGGCTGGGCTCGGGTAGGAAGAGGAGCGGCTAGGGTTAGGGTTTTACTGCCATGGGTTTAAGAAGGAGACGCGGAGTTATAAAGAGAAGGAGAAGAGAAAACGTAAAGGGAGGTGAGCATAGCAAGGAGGCGGTGACGCGATCCGAGGAGTAAACAGTAATCGCGAGAGGTGGGAGAAAGGTGCGAGAGGAGAGAGAAAGAAGAGAGAGAAAGGAATCTGTGATGGAGGAGAGAGAGAGAAAGAGAAGGCTGAGGGGAAAAATAGGTGTGGGCCCTGCGCTGATGAAGGCGTTCGATTGGTTGAGGAAGTGGGACCCAAGGAACAGTGTAAAGGATTTAAACGAACTGTGATTGGCTCGTGGCTAAAAAGGGAAAGAAAGAGAAGATTTGTGGGGGTTAGAACAGTTAGGGAAAGATTTTTAAAGAAATGGAAAGATATTTTCTGAGGGTATATTTTATTTTCGTTGGTTTAAAAAAAATATTAGAAAATAGGATTTTGCGCAAATGCAAAATATTTCCAAATTGCGCCCGGGTCGGGTCAAAAAATTTGAATTTGAAATAAGAAAATTATAGGCGGGATCCAAAATTAAAATGAAGTATTATACAATTAAAAAGCATACCCCCAAAGCGGACGCACGTACGTGCGCATAGCCGTCCAAACACGTCCGTTTCACTGAACGGGATGAGAATACGATGCAGGGACGCTACCACGGGGTTAGGGGTGTCGAGCAAGCTATGACCAGTATTTTAATTTTATTTTAGATGCCTTAAGTTGTTAGATGCAGAATTGAATTGACGGGGTAAAATTACAATAAGTCACAATTAAGCAAGATAAATGAAATAAGTGCCACACTCCGTTCATACGGTAACTGAAATTAGTAGAACTGGCCTCGATTGTTACATTATACTCAATTACAAAAGAATTTCGTCCTCAAAATTCCAAGAACACAGAGATGGATGAAAACAAACTATAAGAAGAGATGAGGAAACTTCTGCCGGACTTCATCTTCACGTTCCCAGGTGGACTCTCCATGCGAGCGATTACCCTAAGAAACAAATACAAGAGGGATAACTTTGTTCTTAAGAACCTTTTCCCTTCGATCCACAATTTCAACCGGTCGCTCCTCAAAAGCCAAGTCTTCACGTACTGTCAGCTCCGAATGATCCAACACATGTGTTTTATCTCGAACATACCTACGGAGTTAGAGATACGTGAAACACATCGTGCACATTCGCCAAGGACTGCGGTAACGCCAAACGATACGCTACCTCACCAACACGCTCCAAGATCTCAAAGGGTCCAACGAATCGAGGACTAAGCTTTCCTCGACTTCCAAAGCCAAACACCCCTCTAGTCGGTGATATCTTCAAGAATACCAAATCACCCACGGCGAACTCTAGAGGTCTTATCGACGTATCAGCCCAGCTCTTCTGTCGGTCTTGAGCTGCCTTCATAAGATTTCTGATAGTGTTAACTTTCTCAACTGTCTGCACAACCAAATCTGGTCCCAACAATCTTCGTTCACCTACATCGTCCTAGCAAACAGGTGAACGGCATTTGCGACCATACAAAGCTTCATATGGAGCTGTCTGGATAGTTGCCTGAAAACTGTTGTTGTAAAAAAACTCCACCAAATGTAGATGATCCTCCCATGAACCCTTAAAGTCCAACATGCATGCTCTCAACATATCTTCAAGAGTTTGGATCGTTCTCTCCGACTGACCATCAGTTTGAGGATGATAAGCTGTGCTAAACTTCAATCGAGTCCCCAAACTTTCCTGTAAACTCCTCCAGAAGTGTGATAAAAACCGAGTGTCACGATCAGACACGATGCTCTCCGGTACTCCATGCAATCTTACAATCTCCTGCATGTACCGCTCCGCCAAAGTTTCTGTTGATTGACCAACCCGAAAAGGAATAAAATGAGCTGCTTTGGTCAAACGATCAACAATCACCCATATTGCATTGTTGCCTTTTGGACTCCGCGGTAAAGCTGTCATGAAATCCATGGTTATATGTTCCCACTTCTGCTGAGGAATCGGAAGTGGTTGCAATAAACCAGCAACCTTTTGATGTTCAGCCTTAACTTGCTGACACACCAAGCACTTTGCTACATAGCGAGCAATCTCCCGCTTTATGCCTTCCCACCAGAAATGCTGTCGAATATCTCGGTACATCTTTGTGCCTCCTGGATGTACAGAATAGGCTGCACTGTGTGCCTCCTTCATAAGTTCTTCATAAGTATCTCCCTTTGGTACACACCAACGGCTACCATATCTCAACGAACCATCCTTATGTTCAGTAAATCTTTTCGTAGTCCGGCTTCAACCTGTTCTCGAAACTTTTGCAGTCTTGGATTCTACGATTGTGCTGCTTTAATATTCTCGATCAATGACGAATGTACTTGCAGCTGCATCAACTGTCCCGAAGAACGCGGTAGCACAACCTCCAAGTCAAATCTTCGAAAATCTTCAACGAGCTCCTTCTGCGTAGTCAATATCTGAATTGCTGGTAACCAACAGAGCGCATCCGACACGACATTAACCCTCCCCGGATGGTACTTAAGATCAAGATCGTAATCAGCCATCAGCTCCAACCATCTACGTTGCCTCATATTAAGCTTCTTCTACGAACACATACTTCAAGCTCTTATGATCTGTGAAAACTTCGACCCTTTCGCCCAAAAGGCAATGTCTCAAAATTTTTAAAGCGAAAATCACAGCCGCAAGTTCCAAGTCGTGAGTTGGGTAATTCTTCTCATGGGTCTTCAACTGTCTCGATGCGTATGCTACAACCTTCCCATGCTGCATCAAAACACATCCCAATCCTTTCCCGGATGCGTCGCTGTGAATCACCAATCCTCCGGAATTGTCTGGCACGGTCAGAATAGGGACGGTTATCAACTTCTGCTTCAACGTCTCAAAATCTAACGCACATTTATCCGTCCATACAAAAGGTACCTCCTTGCGCGTAAGCTTGGTCAACGGCTCCGCCAGACGAGCAAAGTTCTCTACAAATCTCCTGTAATATCCGGCGAGTCCAAGAAAGCTTCTTATCTCTGCAATATTCTTTGGAATTGACCAATCACGAACTGATGCAATCTTTTCGGGATCGACGGTGATTCCATCGCCAGACACAACATGCCCCAAAACTTTACTTCTTCCAGCCAAAACTCGCACTTGCTCATCTTCGCATATAACTTCTCTTGTCTCAACGTCTGCAGTGTGATCTTCAAATGTTCTGCATGCTCTTCAAAACTCTTCGAGTAAACCAGAATATCGTCAATGAATACCACAATAAACTGATCCAAGAATGGTGAAAAGATTCGGTTCATCAAGTCCATGAATACTGCCGGCGCATTTGTTACTTCAAAGGGCATCACTAAGTACTTGTAATGTCCATACCGAGTTCGGAACGCCGTCTTGCAAATATCATCTGCTTTCACTCGGACCTGATGATATCCAGATCGCAAATCCAGCTTCGAGAATACCCTCGCGCCACTAAGCTGCTCAAAAAGTTCGCCAATGCGAGGGATCGGGTACTTGTTCTTAATAGTCACCCGATTTAATTCTCGATAGTCAATGCGCATCCTTCTCGTGCCATCTTTCTTCTTAACTAGAAGAACTGGAGCTCCCCAAGGCGAGCAACTGCTTCGAATCCAACCCTTCTCAAGCGATTCAGCAACCTGTTTCTTGACTTCTTCCAACTCTACTGATGCCATTGGATAATACGCTTTAGATACCGGCGCTGCACCAGGAATAAGATCAATTAAGAACTCCACGCCTCGCTTCGGCGGTAAACCCGATATATCTTCAAACACGTCCATAAAATCACGAACAACAGCTGGCTCTTCACTTTCATCAACCTCCATTGATGCAAGAATGTCATTTGTCGGCCTAGCCCTAAACTCGACTGGCCCGACAGAACTGCTTCCTCCAGTAAAGGTAAACTCAGGATGTCCGGGAATCTGGAAAATTACTTTCTTTGCCCTACAATCAATGTGAGCATGGAAAGTGCCAAGAAAATCCATTCCCAAGACGACTTCATAGCTGCCCGTATCAATTACCAAGAAATCTGCAAAAAGCTCCCGTCCGCAAACAACAACTGCACAATCTTTACATTCCCTACTAGCTATGATTTTCCTATTCGCAGTGTGTGTCCCAGAAACTAGACAGGGTCGTGCAGGTAATCGAGTGTGTAGCTATATACTTGGATGACATAAAACAATGGGATGCACCAGAATCAAATAACGCTAATGCGGGAAAACCATGAACGAGTAGAATACCAGAAACAACTTCTCCTGACGCCTTAGCTTCCTCAGCTGTCAAGGTAAAAGCTCGAGCCTGATTAGGTCCTTGAGTCAGCTGCTTCTGTCCCTGAAACGGTTTCTGCGTAGGCTTCTGAATATCATCCCTCGTACGAAGCTTCGACAGACAGGTATCAATGGTGTGATCTGCCGCTCCACAAACTAAACAGAGTCCTTGCCTCCTTCTACAATCCTTTCGACAATGACCCGGCCGTCGGCAGTAATCACACAACACCCTTCCCTTTTGCTTGGGCAAAACTGGCTTCCGAAAATTCTCCTTCTTACGAAGTTTCTCCTTCTTACGAAGTTTCGACGGACAAGCATTGATAGTATGATTCGCCGATCCACAGACCAAACAGAGTCCACGCTTTCTCCGACACTCCCTTTGCACATGCCCAGGCAAACGGCAAAAGTCACAAATCACGCTCCTTCTCTGACCAGCAACGATTGTTTTCTTCACTGGTGCCACGCCGCGTCGGTTCACCGGAATACTTCTACGTACGGGCGTTTGATTTGGTGCAAACGCCGGCTTCAGCTCGGTCTGCTGCTTGTGGTCCTTAAGTAAGTCACGAATTACTCCAAGCAGGGCGGCGTCATCCATACACCTTTGGTACGTCTTCAAATTCTTATCTGCCATATTCCTGAAATCAAAACACCCAACATTAGCATGATAACAGATTCAGAAAATAGATCAAGGCTAGAACTCCAAGTTACTTAAATAGAGTACCGAATTGTAACTATGTCGCGGTATCATAGCCACAATTACATAACTCCACCCAAGTCGCCTAAGTCCTAAAGATAACAAGGAATCAGGTTTTCGAGTCGATATGCAAAGGAAGTTTGCACATCGTATAAGATATAATCAGGAAGAACTTGATTCAAGAACGGTAGAACGGCAAGATGGCAGGACATGTTTCCTAAACACAGGTATTCTGATTCATGTATTGGGTACAATACCTAACTACAAAAGAATCAACCCGACTAACCTATGGCTCTGATACCAAAAGAACCATGTCACGCCCCGCTTCCCAGAGTACGCTAAAATAGGCACGTGACATAGCCAACCATGCTACCTGTGGGTAGGAAGTATCCATCCACAGTCACATTACGGCTGTAGAGATATCAAGAATAAAATAAAACTATCTAAAACATGTCCATAATCCAAGATAACATGAGTCAAGAATAATAAAATGCGGAAGCGAAAGATCCAATACAAATAACTGGAATGTATGTCCCATAATGCGGGCTCACATCAGGAATAAAATACAGGAAAGAAAAACTAACTACTGCTGACGCTCACAGCTCAGCCTGTTGGCTGAAGTACTCCTGCTCGGACTGCAACAGCGGTACAGAATCTGGGCCATGCAAAACCCAGACGTCAGCGCGTCATGTCATCAAGTAATAACATATAAACAGGGTAACAGGCAATGCAATATAAACATGAATGAGAAGCAGGTGTAACAGTAATATAAATCAGGGCAGTGCAGGGTAGTGTACAGTGGGTAAACTAAACTGTTCTATCGGGTTTTCTGTTCTAAAGTCTTTGAAATCAAATTAGTGAATCATCGATGTAACTCAATAGTATCCCGTGCATACCCAGGACCACGGCCCAGATTCTCGGGCTGAAACCGAGACTGCCGCTAGGCACTAAACAGGAATATGTACAGATGAATGATGTCAGCAGCATCATTCCAAGGCTGGCCTAGCCTCTAAAACTGATCAGAACAAGTAGCGAACTGTTGAGTTACAAGTCAGATTTCACCTTTGATTTCCCCATACCCCCAAGTTATATGTGTATGTCAAGTCAGGTATTCCGTAATCAAGGACTAATGCCAACACAGGATCAGGTAAGCAGGTTTGTCTGGATAGACAACAGGAACAGTCCGTGAGGACTACATGTCAGGTTTGTTGGCATTAGACACCAGATCAGGTAACGGGTCGGGTCATGGTACATCAGGTCAAGTCAAGCAGTGTACGGTACCATGTCGGGTCAGTCAATATGTATGTAGCAAGTCAGGTCAGGATGTAAACGATATCATGGGTGTGCTCATACTCAGTTACATAATCAAGCATGGTTATCAACATGATCTAATCAATGAATTAAACAATAAAGAAGCTTCAATTAATTAGCAGCACAATTATCAGTTGTGTTTCAGAGGTGATTTCGACATTATAAGAATACAATATGACAGTTATGGCCGTTAAATCATGTTAACAAGTTTAAGAATTTTATGGGTGCAATGATATATATTTATATAGGTTCAATGGATGAAATCACAGCTAATACAGGTTAAATGTACACGAGTGTCCGAATGTAGTAAAACTATAGAGAAAGTGCCATAGGCTACGTCAATAGTGAAAGCGTGATTAAAACATGTTAATGTGGTTATTAGGTTTAATACAGTAATTGCAAACGGTAGGTTTCAAGCTTGGAAGATAAAATGATATAACACGACATTGAACACGAAAATGAGAAATTATAATACTAAAGTTAAACTGCAGGTTTAGGGTGTTATCAATGTATATGTAAAAATTATTTAGCATGTAGCAAGGGGTACTTGCCTCGACGGGTCGCGAAACGGAAAACGGAACGTTACGCGTCGGCGGGAAAAATCGCGACGCGCGCACGGTTCACGGAATGAATCTAAACAACGAACAGCGGAGTCACACGGGTCGAAGGTACCTGCTGGGTCGTCAGGAATCGCCGTCGGCACGGTCGGATTCCGGCCAACACAAAAACAGTAAATATTGTAATCAATATGAGATGCAAGGAAATGAAGCAAGAATAAGGCAAGAGAATGGAGGGGATTCATGAAGGAGACTTATCCACTGGATCGTAGGGAATGGCAGCATCGTCGGCGCGTCGTCAACGGAGCTCCGGCGATCTACAGGGAATCCAGACATTAAATCAGAGAAGAAATCCTAAGATGAAAAAGGAGAGAGAGAGGAAGAAGAGAAGAAGAAGAAGAAGAAGAAGGAGAGACTGCTTACTGGGTTGCAGAGAGTGTGTTGGTGGTGAGATCGACGGCGGTGAGGGCGCCGGCGAAGAGGTTAGATGTAAGGGTTAGGTTTAAGGTTTGGTTGCCGGTTTTGGGTGTAAGGCTAAGTGTCGGGGTATTGGTGAGGGGATGATGTCGAGGAGAGGGAGGAGATGAGGTGGTGACGATGATAGGTAAGAGGCCAGGGTCGTCGGCGATGAGGAGGTGGGTCCGAGGTCGAGCTGGGTGTGTGCAGGGCCTGTGCAGGGGAAAGGGCTCGGGAAGAAGAAAGGAGAAGAAGAAGATGGTGAGGAAGAGGATGAGGAGACGATGAGGTTGAGGTGTTGACGAGGCTGGGCTCGGGTAGGAAGAGGAGCGGCTAGGGTTAGGGTTTTACTGCCATGGGTTTAAGAAGGAGACGCGGAGTTATAAAGAGAAGGAGAAGAGAAAACGTGAAGGAGGCGGTGACGCGATCCGAGGAGTAAACAGTAATCGCGAGAGGTGGGAGAAAGGTGCGAGAGGAGAGAGAAAGAAGAGAGAGAGAAAGGAATCTGCGGTGGAGGAGAGAGAGAGAAAGAGAAGGCTGAGGGGAAAAATAGGTGTGGGCCCTGCGTTGATGAAGGCGTTCGATTGGTTGAGGAAGTGGAACCCAAGGAACAGTGTAAAGGATTTAAACGAACTGTGATTGGCTCGTGGCTAAAAAGGGAAAGAAAGAGAAGATTTGTGGGGGTTAGAACAGTTAGGGAAAGATTTTTAAAGAAATGGAAAAATATTTTCTGAGGGTTATATTTTATTTTCGTTGGTTTAAAAAAAATATTAGAAAATAGGATTTTGCGCAAATGCAAAATATTTCCAAACTGCGCCCGGGTCGGGTCCAAAAATTTGAATTTGAAATAGGAAAATTATAGGCGGGATCCAAAATTAAAATGAAGTATTATACAATTAAAAAGCATACCCCCCAAAGCGGACGCACGTACGTGCGCGTAGCCGTCCAAACACGTCCGTTTCACTGAACGGGACGAGAACACGATGCAGGGACGCTACCACGGGGTTAGGGGTGTCGAGCAGGCTATGACCAGTATTTTAATTTTATTTTAGATGCCTTAAGTTGTTAGATGCAGAATTGAATTGACGGGGTAAAATTACAATAAGTCACAATTAAGCAAGATAAATGAAATAAGTGCCACACTCCGTTCATACGGTAACTGAAATTAGTAGAACTAGACTCGGTTGTTACAGCATCGGGCTGGGCGTTTAGCTGTCTGGGGATCTGCTCCACCTGGACTTCGTGAAAGTCCTTTCGCAATCTTCTTACCTCGGCCAGATACTTCACCATCAGAGGCTTCCGTGCCTCGAATCGGCCGGTCACTTGGCCAATGACTAGGGCAGAGTCGCTGCGTATCCGGATCGTTTTCAGCCCCAGTCCGAAGGCTATGCCCAGTCCGGCCAGCAAGGCCTCGTATTCCGCTGCGTTATTTGAGGCTTTGAACCCGAGGTTCAGAGAATACTCCATTTCTGCCTCGTTCGGGCCCCAAATGATGAGGCCGACACCGCAGCTTCCTCCGTCGAGGACCCGTCGACGTAAAGGATCCAATCAGGGACGGAGTTGGGCTTCCCATCGACTGAAGGTTGAACTGCGGGGGCCGGCGTGGATTCCGGCTCTTTGCTGGGGATGGTGCACTCGACGATAAAATCGACCAGGGCTTGTGCCTTGATAGCCTGCCTCGGACGGTAATTTATGTCGAACTGGGACAACTTCCACCTCCATTTCTCCAAGCGGCCAGAGGACTCGGAGGAGGCGAGGATAGCCCCCAAAGGCCACTCGGTAAGAACGAGGATGGTGTGCGCATGGAAATAATGTCGTAATTTCCTTGAGGCCACGATGAGTGCCAAGACGATCTTCTCTATGGCTGGGTACCTCGTTTCCGCGTCCTTGAAGACGTGGTTCACATAGTAAACTGTCTTCTGGACTCCCTCGACTTCTCGGACGAGCACTGAGCCTGCAGCTTGGTCGGATACTGCTAGATATAGCGATAGCTCGTCCCCTTCAACTGGCCGGGTGAGCAGCGGGGGAGTCGCAAGGTGCCTCTTTAATCGCTCAAAGGCGGCCTGGCACTCCTTCAACCACTCGAACCTTGGTATCTTCCTTAAAGCTTTGAAGAACGGGAGACACTTCTCCCCAGACCTCGACATGAAACGACTCAGAGCAGCTACCCACCCTGTCAGCTGCATGATTTCGACGTTAGTCTTGGGCGCGGCCATGTTAAGGATGGCGCTGATTTTCTCCGGGTTAGCTTCGATTCCATAGTGGGTGACTATGAAACCGAGAAACTTTGCACCGGTGACCCCGAATGCGCACTTGGTGGGGTTCAGTTTCATCTTTTATTTGCGAAGGACGTCGAAGGCCTCGCCCAGATCTTTGGCGTGTTCGTCCGATGAGACCGATTTGACGAGCATGTCGTTGACGTAAACTTCCATGTTCCTGCCGATCTGCGGATTGAACATGCGATTGACCAAGCGTTGGTACGTAGCTCCGGCGTTTTTGAGGCCGAAAGGCATCACCTTGTAGAAGTATACCCCTCGGTTCGTTGTGAATGCGGTGAGATTCTCGTCTGCCAGATTCATACAGATCTAGTTGTAGCTGGAGAAAGCATCTATGAAGTTAAGTAGCTCGTGGCCTGCCGAGCTGTCGACGAGCTGATCTATCCGAGTGAAGGGATAGTTGTCTTTCGGGCAGGCCTTGTTGAGGTCGGTGAAGTCGACGCACATGCGCCATTTCCCGCTTGATTTTTTAACCATGACTACGTTCGCCAACCATTCCGAGTAAGGCACGTTCCGAATGAAGTTGGCGACAAGAAGCCTGTCTACTTCGTCCTCGATCGCTTTTTCCTTGATCGGGGCAAAGCTTTGTTTTTTTTGCCTGACAGGTTGGACCGTAGGGTCCACCCCGAACTTGTGAGATATGATTTTAGGGTCGATCCCAGGCATGTCGGCAGGTGCCCAGGCGAACATGTCAGAGTTGTTTCTGAGGAAGTGAACCAGGTTGTCTTGCTGAGTCCCCATCAAAAGTGACCCGATCTGAATGGTTCGTTCATCGTCCCCTTCTACGAGGGGGGCCTCTGTTAGTGGCTCCACCGGGGTCCCTCAGACCTCTTTTTGTTCGTCTCGAATGTCCAGAGAATCCTTGATATCACCTTCGCCCTCAACGTCATTGTTTGGCCGCTCAGACGTAGATGTTGCGGTGAAGCAAACTTTTGTGGTTCGTTGGTCCCCGTAGGCCCGACCTATCCCGTCTTGGTCGAGCGGGAATTTCATCGCTAGGTGGTAGGTCGATATCTGGGCCCGGAGGGAGTTCAGTATCGGGCGACCGAGAAGGACGTTGTAGGCCGATGGGATTCTCGCGACGATAAACTCCACAGGCACGGTGCGCGTACGACCTACCTCCCCGATGTTAAATTGGAGAGTGATTACGCCTTCCGCCGGGATGGAGTGGTTAATGAACCCTGACAGGATGTGAACGATCGGCTTTAGGTCCGACGGGATGAGTCTCATACGCAGAAAGCAGTCATAAAAGAGAATGTCCGCCGAGCTTCCTGAGTCGACCAGCATCCTCTACACCTTGTAGCGGTGGACCCGAGTTGTGATCACCAACGGGTCGTTATGAGGCAGGGATATACCATGGAGTTCCTCGTCGGTAAAAACGATCGGCTCGGTTGCTTTAGCTTTCATCCTCGGGTGGCCGCCAGTCCCCTCGATTGGTGAGGGACGCCGAGTCTCCTCGGTCTTTGTCGTACCCCCCGCTGATATGGCCATGATTGGCCGATTGTCTATTCGCCGAGAGGGGGACGGTGCTCTTGCTCACGGTCGTCTTGCCGCTTGTCTCGCAAGTACGTGGCCAGGTGCCCCGAGCGGATTAGCTCCTCTATGTAATCTCGGAGCTGCTTGCAATTCTCAATGGAGTGGCCCTGCGACATGTGGAAACCGCAGTAGGGGCCCCGAGTGCGCTTTGCCATTATAATCGAGACTGAGGGGAGTTTGAAGAACCCCTCGCCCTTAGCCTCCTCTAACAGTACCATCTGGGAGACGTTGAGCGGGGTGTACTCCTGAAATTTCGGGGAGTAGAGCTTTGACATCTCAATCTTCCTTTTCTTCTTCCGGGCCCTTTTCTTCTGATCAGCTTGTTCTGTCCGGGGCAAGTTGGCATTCAGCTCGGACTCAAGCTGGATCTTACGTTCGGTCCAGGCCTTTACCTCGGCCATGGTTTTAGATTGCGCTAATGCAAAGGAGCGTAGCCATTCCTTGTGCCTAAGATCCGACCTAAGGACCGTAATGACCGTCTCGTCCTGGTGTTCTGAGACCTCAAGGAGGGCGTTGTAGAAGCGGGTGACGCATCCTTTGAAGGATTCTTTGTCCCCGCTTTTTATGGTGAAGAGATGGTCAACGGTATGCTTCTGCCGTCTATTCTCGACGAAGTGGCCAAGGAATTGGGTGGTGAGCTCATCGAAGGTAGAGATTGGGCGTGGCGCGAGTCCTCAGAACCAGTCTCGTTTGGAGCGGATGAGAGTGGCGGGGAAAGCACGGCATTGAGTGGCGTAGGAACAGTCCTGGAAACTCATCCCGGCTGTGAACGCGTCCAAATGGTCCTTCAGGTCGAACTTCCCGTCGAAGAGTGAGACTTTTGGGGGTTTGTTCCGGGAGGAGACGTGGACGGCGAGTAGCTCTTTGGTGAAGGGCTTCGTGAGCGAGTCGGCGACATATTTAGGCCTGTCGCTTGAAGGACGATTTTCCCGATGCATGCCTTCGATCTTCTTTTCGAGGGCGTCGAGTCGGCCGTGGTATCCCGATGATTCGGCATATTCTGATTTTTGGCCTCTACTGCCGGAGACCTGTGCCTGGCCACGGCCCCGATTCAGTTCGATGAGGTTCCTTAGGTCCCCGGCGAGGTCGTCTTTGAGCTACCGTGGTGAGTCCCGTCCGCGTGACCCCATCGAGGGAAGAGGTGTCGGTTATGCCTGGGCACAGACGAGCTGACCGACACCTCCCCGGGAAGGACGGGCGTGATGGGCCATATGGCGAGGCGCTCTGGCGAAAGACCTCGGTGTTAAGCTGTGCGGCGTCCACCGGGTCATTGAATACGTTGGCCCGGGGGATCTGCGGCCGCCGGAGACAGCGAGGTGGTGTCCGGTCGTGCCGACACGGGCAGAGTCTTCTCTCCTTCTGTAGGGGTCCGGTCCCGAGGTAGGGGACCGGCGACTTAGGGAGCTTGCCCGGCCATTTGGACACGGATGAATGCATCCACGACGGACGCGAGCCGATCTATCCGAACGGATAGGGCGTGAATGGCGTTCGGGGGAGGAGGGGATTCTCCCTCGTCTCTACCGCGGAGAGGGCGACGGCTGGTGCTTGGATCGTCGCGGTGACCACTCGCCATGAAGCTGAGATCGGAAGATGAGCTTTCGTTGAGTGGAACTAAGATTTCCCACAGACGGCGCCAACTGATGGATCTCTGGATCTCCTTCAGATGTTACCTTTTGTTGATCTGCAGCGAGCGCTGATGGATGGCTGAGATTGAGTTAGAGGGTTGCCTCCTGAAGCGTGCGGATCTCAATGGGTTTTATGTGGTTAAGGCCGAGCTACCTGCAAGAAAGTCCCGGGATGGTTGTGCCACCGAGGACCCTCCGACGATCAAGTTAGACGGGGTATTTTGGCAGAGTAACGACCTATTAGGGTAAAATTGGTTTACCTGAGTCGTCTGAGAGAGGGGTTTATATAATGGCAGCCGTAGGCAGGCGGGCGCGAGATTCACGCCGGCCGTTACGCCCCCGGCGTTACGCCCGTGTGATAAGCGGGTTTCCCCATTAATGACGAGATATGCTCGTTAATGGGAGATCGTGACAGCGTGGAGCGCGGGATCATGGGCTGCGGATATCTCGTGTCTGGCGGGATTCGCGGAGCCGTGGCGGAGGAGCCTGTGATCGGTGCTGTGGGTCGGTCGGTGAGACCGAGGAAGCTAAGCTCGGCAAGAGGCTCGGGAATGAGCAGGAGGCCGAGGCATCTTGGATATGCGATAGCTCGGAGGCGAGCTGGAGGGCTGAGAGGACTCGGCGCGTGGGAGGACTCGGAGGCGAGCCGAGGGTTGTTTGTAAGGTGAGCGTAGGAGTGGTCTGGAAGGTCACCGAAGGTCGGGAATTTTCTCGGGTCGAAGGCCCGGGGTATGCTTCCACTGTACCGTTCTTGATCCCTTCCCGTAAGCTCTGGGACACGTCATCTGCCACGTGTCATGATCTGAGGAATCACCAGTATTGACCCTCACCACAATCCTTTCTCAGGAAGAAGGCAGGGCACATGCAACTAATTAGTTTTCAGCCTGGCTCAGAGTTTCCTGTAAGTTACCAAAAGAGCTTTTGGTCCAATCCTTCAAAGTTTGTTTTAATCTTTTAAGCTTGTGTGCAAACTTGTGAATAGGATCCATATAGGAAATAATATCTTTTCTCCAGCATTTGTCTACGGTATCTAGAAAGCTTTCATGTGTTACCCACATATTCTGAAATCTGAAAGGTTTAGGGAAAGATTGCATTTCAGGACAAAGGTAGGCAACTAGGACATGATCGGAACAACCATTTGGGAGATGGTGTATTTGACCACCTGGATATTTTGCAATCCAGGTTTGGTTGAGGAGACATCTAACTATTCTTGACCAAACTCTTCTAAACCGCTCATGGGCATTGCAGTGAGTGAAAGGGGACCCAGAGCTTCTGTGCAAACTTCTGAAATTTATTTGTTTCAGCTTTGGTTTCTGGTTATTAGCATCCACATGATTGTCTTTTATAGAAGTAGAAGCTTCAATAGTTTGAGAATTCTTTTTACACTGAGCATATTCATGGCCTTGCTTGTGACAATGAGAACAGTATTTGAAATGTTTTTCTAATATAAAAGATTGAGCAAATCTTTTTTTTCTGGTGATGTCTCAATCCAAATCAAAGTCTTTAAAATATCAAGTTCCACGCATACTCTTGCTCTATCTGTTCTCAATATTATTATCCAGAGCAATCAAATTTCCAATAGGCTTCACTATGGACCGCAACATGCTCAAATTATAGTAATTTGGAGGCTGCTTAAGGAGCACCGCCCAAGCTGGAACTGTACTTGGCTCTATTTTATCTGTATAGAAAGAATTCCATTTGAAAAGCCTAAAAGAGTAACCTTGTATGAAAAGTATCTCTTTCATCCATAACTTGGCATAATCAGCACCATCTTTCATTTTGAACAAAAGATGTCTAATATCTAAAAAGCTTATATCAAATTCCTTCTATAGATTCATTTTTTGTATCAGGAATGTTTTAATTTCGGCAATTGAAGGTCTATCATACACACATTTAGCTGCCAGGGTGAATTTCCAATTAACTGTAGATTTCTCAAGCTCGGCTTCAGTAAAATATATGGCGGGATTCCCCTCTTCATCTAAAACAACCGGTTTTTCTTCAATTATAGTATCTGACTCATAATGATTGTTGCAGTTATAGAACAGAAGCATATGATTGTTCCCCTTTAAAAAGATCCATATCTTGAAAATAGAAACAAGAACAGAGTAAACAATTTGAACCATATCGAATCTTTTGCAACAGAAAACAGCAAATCAAGCCCAAAGATGAGATCGGAACTGAAAACTCCAAGATGACCGAGCTCCAAACCTTCACCGCAAAGCTTCAATGCAGAACCAAGATTCAAAGAACTTCAATGCAGAAAATCCCAAGATTCAAAGATCTTCAATGTAAAATTGTAAGAATCTTGTAGAAAAGAGAATCGAGTAGCAAAATCGAAAGAATTCTGATGTAAATTGATGAAAATTGATGAACAAAAAAGGGAATTAAGGTTAGCGAAACCCTAATTACCCTAATCGCCCCGTTGCCGCCTTGTCTTGTTTTCTTGTTGCTGTTTTAGGTTAATGACATTTATGTTAAAAAATGTAGAACCCGATATTTGATAATATCACCCAACATTTCACGATATCTGGTGTTTGACATAAAAATCTTCGGGCCGACACGACATATTGAACATGTTAGAATACACGTGATTGTGAACGGATTTCTAGCGTATTCTAGAAACTCGTCTTTATGTTATTAGACAACCAATCAGGGATGTAATTGATAAATGGCTATGTATATATAAAGAGGATAGAGCTAATCCCTGTCTATCCATTTCCATTCCCAAAATATCCTCTCTATTACTTTCACATGGTATCAAAGCCTTAGATCCAAGATTTCCATCACCGCTATTGATCTCCACCGTCTCCAACATCTCTGCCGACGTCTTCATGCCCTCTCCGATCGTGCTACAGTAAACTCGCATCCACTAAAGTGTTTCCAGCAACTGCTACAGTGTTTTCCAGCGACTCAAACCACGGTTTTCATATCTCCTTTCAATTATCTTATGTGAGTTGAATTAAGGCTCTTTATAATAAATTTTTGTACGATTGTGAGCCAAAAACAAGTATGGGGGAGGATTTCACTTTCATTCACTCTTGACCCCTTCTTTATACCATCTTATTGAACTGTTCTTTCTAGTCTTCAGGTTTTGAGCTTACAGGCCAGTATCAGTGAGGACGCTGCTGCAAACAAGTTTGGGGGGATGGTTTGTATAGATGGTTTGTACGCATCATATGTAAATTTTGCATTGCATAAAAAAATACTAGAAGATTTTGAAAATAAAATTTAGAAAGTGAAAAAAAATTATGAAAAAGATAGGAAGAAATTTAAGAAATGCAAAAAAATTATATGTTTTAAAACGAAGCTAGTAATACATAGTCATGAGCTGTTGTCCCAAGAGTTAGTAAGATGAAGAAATTACTAGTCTGCGGAGAGAAATAAGTCTGGAAAATAGTCTCTATTCTTGAGTCCAAATTTCTGAATGTTGACATCGTACTATATGCACTTGCACACATCTTGAAATTTAGGATAGTGGAGAATACCTCGAAATACTCTTGCCTAGAAGTCTTAATATGAAGTAAAAAAATATAAATTAACAATATATAAATGATATATAAAATAAATGGTGCAAAAAATGAACACTAATTTTGTAATTATTTAAGACGGTATAAAAAAATATAGCGATGGTGTCTTATCACCTACTGTCTTAGACCAACTGATTTGGGAGTCACTGCTAAACCTTAGGTATTGCAAGACTAGGATATTGCTATTTACGCCTTAATAAGTGACCACGTTCAGTAATCGGTTAGTTAGTAACTCAAGAAATATTAACGATCACATGAAGAATGTGTGAGAAATCCCTATAAAATATCACCGACTAAAAAGTACCAAGGAAAGATGGACAAAATGTATGATAGCTTGAATTGAATTCTTCAAATGTATAGATGAATTTTACACAAATGTAAGGGTGTATGATCGATATTTGGAAGAAATGTAGGGTGTAAGACTAAAGATGGAGTTTTATTGAGAGATGGTGTGATTTCTGACATCTTTTCAAGACCATTAAGATAGGGCTCATGACAACTTAAAAGCTGGTGTAGTTTGAAACTCTTATTTTTAAGTTTTTTCTTTTATATGTTCTTATCTTTGCATGTAATTTTTATTTTATTTTTTTTTATTTTGGGATTTTATGAGTGTAATCCGCTGAAAACCCCCAGGAGACAACACTCCTCCTACTAACGACACCTAGAACTTTAAAGCTAGGTTTTTTCTTTTTCTTTTGAAAATAAAATAGCTTGCTCGAGACAATCAAAGATAAGTTTGGGAGTATTTAATCTGTCAAATTTATTGCACATTTGTATGAACATTTTCCTTATTATTATTAACTACTAAAAAGTGTTAATTGTAAACTAAGAACATATGTGAGTTTATTTGTAAAAAGATTGTTGTCATGTTTTTTCATTTATAATTAATATAATTAGGGAAAATATATGCATATCATATTTAAATAAAATATTCATATTAAAATATGCATATCGTATCAAATATTCTTAACCATTATTATCAAGAAATCATATCATTTAATTGGTTGGAATAATATTTCAAATAAAAAAAATGCTACTAATATTTGGATTTGAGATATTATGCAGGTATTATAATAGATTAGTTCAGGTCTGAACTATAAGTAGGAGATCCACTGCAAATCGAATCATAAAACCAAATCTGCCGAATATTAGGAGCAAATTGAAGAATCTCGCAATGGCAGAGACTAAGAAATATATTTTCAGAATATTTTTATCATAAGGATCTTCAAATATCGAGAAGAAAATGCATGAAAAATTTGGAAGCTCAAACCCACCATACGACAGCGGATTCACGGTCAAAGAGGGCTTGGGCGGCAGAAGCGCGGTCTTATGGTGGCCGTAGGATGTGAAAACTCAGGGTCTTAATCGTAATTACTCATATTTATTTATGATGTCTAGGGTTTCACATTTCAGAGTTTATAAAAGGACCGAGAGTATCTATCATCAAAATCATCGAACATCTATCCATCGAAAAATCGATTAAGATCTAGTGAGCAAACTAGGGTTTTGTAAATTACTTTTTCAGCGAGCAACTTTTTTAATGCAATAGTTAATCAATAAAGGTAGTCTTTTCTTTTAATTTTGTCGCATTACTTTCCGCATTTACTTTCCACATTACTTTCTGCATTTTTAATTTTAATTATGGGTTCCGTTTTCTTTCATCTTTCTTCTACTTCGTTGATCTCCATTAGCGAGTAAATTCTTGCTTGTTAGAGTTTGTAGAATAGGATAGAATAATGGATAAAAAATATCATTTAAATTCTTTTTAAAGTTTTAATTTTTATAAATTTTAGCAAAATGAATATTAACCCTCTTATCGGGCGCACTATCAATTCATGATAATCAAGAACACGATCTGAGTTTCGTTAATAATCGTTTTGTTAAGGGCTTGAGACAAATGGGGATCAATGGAAAGATAAGAGTCAGTAGAGAGAAATCATAATTCTCTCCAAGAACCCTATTCCACATTCATCGCTATTTTTCTAATATTAAATAATTAAAAGATAAAAAAGAATTATTTTTTTAACTTCATCCATTAACTATTAAATCTTATAAAGTCTACAAGCCCTTCTATTATAAACTTTTCAAACATTCTTAATAATAAGCGATAACAATTCCCCTTTCTTCTATCAACTTGTCTAAAACAAGAAAAGCAGTTCACCGTTTCCCTGTGGACGACCCGTACTCATCACGGCTAGCTATTTGTGACACCGTCTTGATTGCGGTAATTTAGAACACACATAGACACAACTTTTTCAAACCAATCAGGTATGCAGGTTTAGGCTCGTTTGAAGATATGAGCATTATTTCGAGAGTTGTTGCCTCGATTCCGAGAGTTGCCTCTCAGTGTTGTGATCTCGAGAGCAGTTCCCTCGATCCTAAGAGTTGTTGCCTTAAGGAGTTATTTCCTTTAGATTTTCTTCATTTATGATATGAGGTACCCTTTCATTATCATCCCATTTTGTGATGACCTTGCCATTCCTTCTCGTTATTTTGCAATCGGAGACCATGATTGGTTCTGAAGTTGTAACTTGAGGAGGTTGATTTTTGTTATTATATCGGTGGTTGGATCTTGAAGATCAACTACGATTATTTAGGTTGGATCTTTGAAAATCCATTTCATGTTATTTGGTTGTTGGAATTGGTGACCTTAATCCACCGCCTACCAGTTGTTCGACGGATTGACTGAGGAGCATCTTTCACATTTGGTGTTTACGAGTAGCAATGATGATATTAGCTGCATCTTCTTCCATTTCCGAAGGACCATCGATAGATGACGAAATACAGAGATTTCGTCTTCTTTTGTTCGCACTCACTTCAGATTTGATTAAGGTAAGAGATGATCATGTATCTTGCCTCTCGTAGACAGATGCTTCATGTCCTTTAGTTATTAAAATAATATATAATCAATTTGGTGTATTAAAATAATACTAACTTGCCGACTACGTAGAGTGTACGGATCGTACGGGAGCATTTTATGCCCCGGATGTGGAGGCACCACCTACAAATAAAGAGTAAATAATAACTATATAAGTAACTTAAAAATAACTATGCTTGTATATCTATGATATAACATTCAAAATGAATTAATAAGAGTGTAACACACCTGTAGGTATGGCAAAGTCCATTCTGAATGACTCGTCTGGGGAAGCTACAGACAGTGTGTCTGCATTCACACGTCCGGGGAGATCTGGAGGGGGTATGGACGGGGTGAAATGGCACCCCTCTGTAGTAGGATCTACTGCCTATGCAGATCCCCGGGCTGCAGAATCCCTCTGCCGATGCCTCTACCTCTGCCAGTGCCCCTGCCTCTGCCAGTGCCCCTGGTGCCCCTCACTGCTGATGTCGCCATCATCCCTATATAGAGGTACAATTATTACATATGCATGCAATACAAGTATAGATCGTAGAAAATGTGAAGTCATAATATAACATTAATGATAACCTTTTTTATTTCGTAGATGCATTAGGAATATCTACTTGGATCTCATCATCAATATCATTTTTAAACCCACATAACTTCACGCTCAGTCAAAGACAACCCGTTTACGGAGACAGATAGTCGGAGCACTCTAAGCAATCACATTCTCTCCGGACAATGGGACTGAAGGCCCAAAAAGCTCCTGATGACCATCAAAGTGAGCACCGTCAAACCTGTAGGAATGGTTTAGTAGCAGAAAATGCTGATGACTGCAATAACAAACATTTTTTGAAAAATTCAACTGTCTCGATATTGTATCTTGGTAGCAGTAAGGGCATACTTTGTAACTATGTGCGAACCAACCTGATAGCATTCCATACGCAGAAAAGTCATTAATTGTCCATATTAAAGCTTCATGCATCGTGAAGGTTGTGTATGTATTTTCATCGTAGGTTTCCACACCATCACTGAATAAATATTTTAACTCATCGTTCAGAGCGCGGAGGTAGACGTCGATATTGTTTTCTGGTGATTTTGGTCCGTCAATAAGAAGATGTATCATAAAGTAAGATTGATCCATAACCAACCACAACGACAGATTATAAATCATCATTACAACGGACCATCTGCTGTGTCCTCTATCCATATAGTCGAAAAGGCAGAATCCACCACTAGCCAGTCTGAGCCTGATATTGCGAGGATCGCTACTGAATATTGGGTGCCTCCAATAGAAATCGCTTCATGCCGGCGAATCTCTTAGATGACTCATTCTTCCATTTTCGCTTGGAGTTGCACGATGGTGCCAAATCACTTCCTCTGCTGTCTTCTTACACTTGAATAGCCTCTGCAGCTTCTATAATATGGGAAAGTATCGTGCTATCTTTATAGGTATATCTGGATTTTTATCAGATTATTTCGCGTTATAGTTGTCATATCCACAGGTGCGACACTCTTTCAAATTTGAATTCTTTTTCCGGTACAGCACGCAATCTCTGGAACATGCATGAATCTTCTCATGGTTCAGACCCAAATCGGACATCATCTTCTGGGCTTCGTACCAGCTCTCAAAAACGTTATTTTCCGAGGGCATAGAATCTTTCAGGAACTTCAGAAGTATCGTGAATGACTTATTGCTCTATCCATTTAGGCACTTAATCTGGAAAAGGAGAAAGAACCAAAATAGTGTGGAATACTTTGCATTATCATAAATTTGTCTCCTCGCATTATTCATGAACTTCTCACACTTATCTGCACGTTGTTCTTGACCGGAAAGAATGTCTTCTTCGGTAGGATAACTATTACCAGGTGCAGTCGATACCATATCCTCCATTTCCGTTCATGTAAAGAAGTTATATTCTTCTTCTTCTACTGCATTACTGTCACGTCCCGCTTCCCAAAATACGGAATACGAAGGGTTGACAAGGCCAGCCATGCTCCTACGGCCAAGGAAATATCCTGCCGTAGTCACACTTCGGCTTCTAGCTTTACATGGTAATCAGTAAAAAATGCGCAGGTAATGAGAAATACAGTAACTGGAACAAAACAGTAAAATGAACTGACCTGATGGGAAACAAAAGATATAACTCTGGATAGCTAAACAAGATGTCCATGATGTGCGTCTAGTCCTGGTCCAGACTAAATCTTCTCCTCACACTGAGCATGCATACTCAGGTCGTCAGAGCGACACAATAGCAATATAATATATAAAATCATGTGACAAGTCTAACAGTGATAATAGATATATATATAACAGTAGATCAATGGCAGTATGGGTATGAACATGCAGTAATCAATGCAGCGGAACAGTAAAAAAAACAGTAGAATGATATGCCACGTATGTCAACACAGTAAGTAAGGTATATCAATACCAGTATCCCTATCTGTCTCTAAGTTTCACTGTACAGGTCACTAAGCCTATCGTCAGTCCAAGTGTGAGAATCAACCACTCGCGAGTGTCCTCCACCCAAGGGTAGAACCCAAAGGCAAAGGACCACGGGCCCAACATGTATATCACGGTAATAATCATATACCCTGTAAATCTCCATATATCTCCCTAAATATATAAGCCGGCATGGGACTCCCGAGATTCTGTTGAACTCACACTCAAACTACGCCACACCCCGTGGTCTACATCAAACGCTAACCATAACCCTAAATACTAATCGGTCCATGACAAGTCTGCGCGAGAACTGGAGGCAGGACCTCCATCAAGCACGTCCCGACTAATACCTAAGATAATGGCAGTGTCTGGTGCCTTATCTGTGACACCCGTGCAAGAGCTTCCATAAGTGTCTCATACCACTTATAGTCACACGTACACGCGTCCTACAGACGTCGACAATACAATAGAATCATAAGGTTCACTGATTGTGTACAAGTACGTATCACTTTCACTTATTCACTGATACACGAACTCTAACGTACTTGCCACAATCATCACTAAAACCTAACACTGGATAAATGCACGTTATCACTGGGTTATCAATGCAATGACATGTGTATGATATGATGCGTAAACAGTATATAAAGCATGTTTAGGATGTCATGAATCAATAATCTACCACTTGCATAAATTATCATAAATCAAACGTGTACAGTTTAGCGAAACGATAAACAGGTAATAATTAGTATGTTCAGTTATCTATCCATCGAATTTAGTTTCATGCCAATCGGGTTCCAGGATCATTAATTATAGCCATTTCGTTTTAAGCGTTCACGGCTGGAAATCCGGTTTCAGAATCGGAAGTCCGTTTCGCAACGCATTTTAATCCCAGTTAGGATCAGAATTTAGCAACGCTACAGTTGAATGAAATCTAGGGTTTTCAGTAAGGTTTTCAACGCAACAGACAGTTTCTCAATCGCGTCTGTACGTCAGGAGATATACACTGTTTAACATTAGTATGTCAGTTCTGATTTTGTTGGGACTGTTATACGTCCCGATCTATTAAATTACAGATTAAATAATAAACGATAACGAAACAGAATGAAACCACTTGTGTTGTCTAGCTAACACATTCACCTATAATAAACAACGGAGTTCCGCAACCTACGAGTTAAGGAAATAGGGTGGTGCTCATTACGGGACAGTAAACACTAACTGGAGTCGCTCTGGACTGCAGTCCAGAGTCGCACTCCGATCCAAATATTGTCACAGTTTAAGTACAGAAACAAGTAGAAATTTACATAGGGTTATAGTTCGTCGAGTCGACTTCGATTTAAGCCCTCGAACGCAGCATTCCAATGTGTATATAATTTATGGTAATTTTAACGGTTTTCAGGTACAATAAAATTCCAGTATTACTAGTAAACTTGGGAGCAGTCATTTTAGTCGTTAACGGTCATATTATCCTACGAAATTCACATACTAGATTCACGGCCATACGGGCCAAACTATGCCATTTAATTCCGTCAAATTAGGTGAGTATTTTCATTGGGACACACGTCGAACAGGTATGGCACATAATTGATCTAAAATTGTAACTTTACGATCTATATAATTAAAGATTGTAACTTGAGTATATAGCATGTAAGCAAGTAAAGTAATTGCTTGGCGACGTGTCGACGATGGTATGGCAACTACAACGGCACGATCGCGACACACGCGCGGCACGGCAACTTGACTTGGCTCGAACTCGAGTCTTGGCAGCGGCTTGGTTGCTGGGGTCTTGACGACGAGGGTGGTGGTCGTTGGTCTGTCGAGTCCGATGGGGAGGGATTGCAAATGGAGAGAGAGATATTGAGAGAGAGTTAGAGAGAGAAAGAGAGATTTAGAGAGAGAAAGAAAATGCAGAGGGTGTGAGAGACAGAGCAGGGGAAGAGAGAGGGGAAGGGGAATTGAGAGATTGAGAGAGATGGCGACGGTGATGATGATGATGATGGGATCGACGAGAGCAAGGAGGGGGTGGTCGGAGAGGGAGACGGTGTGACGGTGAGGGTCTGAGATTGCGCGCGGGAAGAGAAAAGAAGGGAGAGAGCGAGAGGGGAGAGGGTAGGGTGCTCGGTTGATGAAGTGGAGTGGTGAGGGGCTCCGTTGGTGGAGGAGGAATGGAGGAGGTTTGTCGTCGTCATCAAGGGAAGCGGGTGAGGGAAACTGTGGTGGCTGCGTGAATGGGTTCGAAAGAGAAGGAGGAGAACGAGGGAGCTGTCGGTTGGGTGAGGGAGTAGAGGGAGAAAGAAAGAGATTGAGGAGACGAGGGTGCGCGTCGTGGGGGTAACGGTGAGCGAGGCACGGCGCGTGTCGGGCGACGACGTGGGCGCAACGGCAGGAAAACGCACGCGGGAATTATGGGGAGGTAGCCGTTGAGGAGAAGAAGGATGAATAGGAGCGGGTCGGGTCGAGTTGGGGTCGCGGCCTGAAGGAGTTGGGCCGGAGGGAGTGGGCTAGCAATTAAAATAAAAAGAATTTAAAGGATAGGAAACGGGCCTGCTGCAAAATAAAATGAAATGAATTCCTAAAAATAGAGGGGATGGGCTCAGGTGAGATGGGTATGGCCGAAAGCTTGGGCTGAGGGAATTATTAAGGAAATTAAGTGAGAAATGGGGGAGTGGGCCGCAGGTGATTTTATTAGAAATGAGGGGAAGAAAGGCCGGGCTTTTAAAATAGTAAGGAAATTTAGTTTATTTAAAAAAATGAATAGGGTTTGGGGTTTAAAGAAAAAGGTTTTAAGTTATTTAAAGGAATGGGCTTGGGATTTTAAAAATAATGGGCGGATGAGGTGAGTTTGGGTTTAATAGGATTTTGAAATAAATAAATAAATGAATAATTATAAATAAAATAAAATCTTATAAGTTAATAAGAAACACGAATATTGGTATAAAAAGGGGTTGGGTGTCACAATTACTGTTTTCTTCTTCCGCCGCATTACCATCTTCTTCTTCTCCTTTCCCGTGAAATAGCCAAGTTGTATAAAGTCTGATAAAACTATGCTTAACGATGTGAAGCTCTACGATTTCTACTTTCTGCCAGAACTTATTCCCACACCTGTCGCACGGACAAAGGATCTTCCCAAACACGATCTTATTATGTTCGCGTACAAATTTAATGAAAGCAGCAACTCCTGAGACAAATTTAGGTTGCACGCATTGTTGTCAATCCATATACATCCAGTTCTTACTTCTGATATACTCATTAGCCATTTTAGACTGTATAACAGATAAAATGTAAGTTTCGCAAATGGAAAAAAATAGTGAAATTATGGAATCGGTGCTTGAATCGGAGACTGTAGGGCTAGAAAGGCCAAGATATGAAGCGAAAAGGAAGGGGAATTTGGTTTTTGATGGTGACTACATTGAGAAACTAAAGAATGAGATAGTTATCGACAAAGAATATAATGAGAAGGGCAAGTTTGTCGTTGAAGAATGGATTCTTCTTCCAAGATAGATGATAAATTATCCAAGTTTTGATTAATAATTTCACTTAGTTGTAGGGTTGTTAGTATGTATATGCTTTGTGTATATTTGTTTCAATTTATGATTTCGGCTGTCGAGAGTAAAACTTCTATCCCATTAAAAATGTATAAAGCATACACCCATTCACTTGTGCTTTCATCCGTTTTGAGAAAATTTCGGCAGCACCTCCATACTGTTCTCCAGATACACTGTAATAGAAAAGATGATCATTTCAATATTGTCAAACAACATTGAAACGAATATCTAATCTATCGCTGTACAAGAAGAATCAGTGGAAAGATACCTATGAAATATCTCGAAACAAATGAAAAACATAAATGAATGCAGGTGTTTGCTTTATACATTTCTAACTTTTCCACACTAAACAAATCTATCAGCTATCATACGATTGAATTTTCTTGTCATATAGACTACGCAACGGTTGTTAGAACCGAACGATATCGTCTGATATTTAACAACTTTCGTATACTTCTATGTCTCGATAAACATCGAACGCATGTTAACCAATAGACGGGAACTAAGTCACGCTTTGATTTTCATATATGATTATTGATGAGAATATGAAAAAGTTCTATATTATCATCGAGTATCATGCATACACTTAGTGTAAGATTTAATTTAAACTGGTTTTACATTTATTTTCAGTTATAAGGGTTCGAAGTTTTTAGTTTAGAGTAAAGTTTTTAGTTTAGAGTAAAATTTGTTTCTAACCCAATGTTGGAAACTGATTTATTTTTAAATCCACTAGGATTCAAAATTATCTAAAAACCCAATACACAATAGATATTAAATAGTTTGATACCTAATACATCTAAACCTTGTTATGCTAGATTATATAAATCATATTTCTAAATACATACTCTTATCTGTTAAGACTCATTTCAAGGCTAATTAAATTTTTTACTCCCAGCAAAATTCAATAATAAAGGAACCAATAGGTTCTAATAGCACTTAAAGTTTTAATATATTCTGAGCAAAAGGAGAATCACTAGATTCAATATCCATCACCATTGCATAAACTCATTACCTCAAATTAAAACAAAAGCAAAATGGACCACAGATCCAAATAACACAAAAGACAAGTTTAAAATCTCATTCCTTTTCTTAAATACTATCCATTTGTAGTTTTCCATTCAAAAAGAAAACAAATGAAAATTTGGGTATTAATGCTAGATCAGGAGCGGATTTTATATGGTTATGCGTCGGGAGAGGGAGTTAGAGCTATGGTTCATGAATATGAGTGTCTGCGTGTGTGTGAGTGAGAGAGAGAGAGACGAGGGATGAGAGACGACGGATCTAGTGTTTTAATTTATTTTTCAGAGAAATTCAAATTAGGTATATTTTGAATTGAGAGAGATATAGATGACAATAATTTTGGGATCATAATTTTTTATTGATCAAGAATGGAGGAGAAATAACCTAATTAAAATAAAGAGTGAAAATAATATTTTGGGTAGCTAGGCATACTGCTTAAAACTCATTTAATATTAACTACTAAAGGGTAAAAATGTCCAAAACCAATCGTGGGGAATCTATTTTGGAATATTCTAACAGCATTTTAATTTGTAATTGTGGTTGAAGAGTAGGATCAGCCAAAGAAACTAAGCTCGACCAGCAAAAACAGTTCAAAATGCCTCTAAAATGCTTATTGGTGGGAGAAAAATTTCAACTAAATATGTGAAGAAATTTTCAGCAGACCTAAGAGAGTCTCTCCTCACAATGCTTCCGGTTTGTTGCCGGAAAAGACAATAAAAAATTAAAATTATAGTACTGTCGATCATGAAATTTCATTTCTCATGATCACAAACGACTTTCTCACCGTTGGCAATCCTTTGACAAAACGACATTTCTTAATTCACTATACCATGTTGCTTTTAATGAATACCCTATTGAAATTGGACGGCAAAACGACACCGTTTCACCGATGAAACATTACCCCCGATAACCTATTAATCAATTTCAAAATTTCAAATATCCCTTCCTTTAGCCTGTATATACTGGCGTTTACTATAGCGCGTTGCACCTAATTACAGAACCTTTTATGTTAATTGTTAAATCTCTTCATAAATTTACCTACGCTCATCAAGCTTAATTATAAAATAATAATGAAATGGTAATTTAATAATTAAGTGTATCGCACTTGTAAAGTAATAATGATGTCGCATTTAATTACGTGCATTGCATGTAAAACAATTTTAGCTTAACAGTTCACCCATCAATATAAGTGGTTGTCCATCGATGGCATATGAATAAAATTTTAAATAATGTTTAACATGCACGCATCTTAATTTAAAGAGAGGGTAGGTACTAGCTACTAGTGGGAGGCGTTGCATCTCCTAATTAATTAAGGTCGAGACAACAAACAATTAACCCACGTTGCCTTCATGCATGACCCTTGTCCTTTGAACAAACTTTTTCCATATGATCCAAATGCATGCATGGTACTTGCTTTAATTTTCTCCAAGTCTTTTAGTCATCATTCTCAATCAATCTGTTCATGACATCTTAGAATTTATTTTTCCTTCCATCAAAATTTCAAAGTTATAATTAATTATGATAATTAATGCTTCATAAGATTTTTGTTTCTTTCAATTTTCCTTTTTTCCTTACAAAAAATGTTGCTAACAGTCTAGATACCTAGAACTTTAACTCTTGTTTGGTCTAGACATTTGGAAGTCATTAAGCAACTAAATTAGATGGTTAATTGTATAATTCATGTTAATTAAATCTAGGCTAAATGTCACATCACCAATCAATTGTATAATTCATGTTATTGGATGATTTGGAGAGCCTTGAATGGTTTGAGAAGAGGTTGGAGGAGATGAAGAGGGAGGTTAATGAATAAGGGAATGGTTGTAATGTTCCTTTGTATTATGACACCAAGGGGTTTGGGTTTTATTACAAGTTTGGTTTTGTTTTTAGTTATTGAACAAGGGAAGTAAATAAAAGTACAATTATATAATATCAATAAGGGAATGCTTGTAATGCCCTACGTTTTAATTTAAAAATATTAAATCGTAATTTGTTGTTTGGCCCCACGGAGCCCCAAACAAATGCCCTACGGTTAAATCCGTAGAGGCATATATATGGGTATTTAATAAAAAAAAGGCACAGAACAGAAAAGCCCTCACCGTTTCCAAAATTCTCTCTCTCACTCTCTCCCGCGTCTCGATCGATCGTTCCCACGCGCGTCTCGATTTTTCGCCTCGTCGCCACTGCCCTCCGCCCGCGGCCCGCCACCTTCCTCGATCGTTCCCAAAACTTCCTCGATCGTTGCCACCGCCCACGACTCATCGCCACCGCCCACGACTCATCGCCGATTGCGTCGTCGACCACCGATCTCCTCCGTCGTCTCCTCCACCGCCCGCTACAGATTAGTAAATCTCAAATTATTTATAATTTTGATGATGTTTGGGCTAGGGTTCAGGGTTCGGGTAGGGGTGAGGGTGAAGGTTAGGGTTAGGCATCGGGTTCAGTTTAGGGTAGGGTTAGGGTTAGGGTTCGGTTGGGGTTGGGATTGGGGTTCGGGTTCGGTTGGGGTTGGGATTCGGGTTCGGTTTCGGTTGGGGTTGGGGTTAAGGTTGGGGTTAAGGTTAGGGTTAATTAGTTGGGCTTAGGGTTAGGGTAATTAGGGTTAGGGTTAGAGTTAGGGTTTGGTTCAGGTTTAGGGTTAGAGGCTAGGGTTAATTTGCGTTAATTAGAGAGTAAGGTTAATTTGGGTTAATTAGTGATAATTTGAAAGGGTTATGGTGTTGATTAGGGTTAATTAGGTTAATTTGGGTTAATTGGGTTAAATTTGGGTTGATTAGGGTTAATTAGGTTAATTTGGGTAAATTGGGTTAAGTTTGGGTTGATTAGGAATAATTTGTGTTAGGGTAACGATTATGCTTAATTGTGGTTAATTAGATTAATTTGGGTTATTTAGGGTTAGGGTTTAGGGTGTACTAGTTCATTGCAGTAGGATACTCGATGATAACGTAAACGTACAACTTTACCGTAAAAACAAGAAAAATTTACCCTAAATTTGAAATTTCGAACCCTTAATAACGAAACGTAAACGTAAAACCTATTCATGTTAAATATTCAAGTTAAAACCAATATATGATGCTCGATGATAATATGAAACTTTCATATTCTCATCGATACTCATATATGAAACTCAAAGCGCTACTTAGTCTTCGTCTATCGGTTAACATACGTTCGATATTCGTCGTGATATAAAACTATACGAAAGTTGTTAAATATCAGACGGTATAACTCGGTACTAACAACCGTCGTGTAGTCTATGTGACGAGAAGATTCAATCGTATGATAACCGATAGATTTGTCCCGTGTGGACAAGTTACGAATGTATAAAGAAAACACATGCATTCATTTGTGTTTTTATCCGTTTCGAAATATTTGGTCGGTACTTTTCCGCTGGTTCTCCGTGTACAAAGATAGATTAGATGTTCATTTCAACGTTGTTTCACAGTTTTGAAATGATTATCTATTCTATTACAGTGTACTCGAAGAACAGCGGGGAGGTGCTGCCGAAATTTACTCGAAACGGTTGAAAGTACAAGCGAATGGGTGTCTGCTCTATACATTCTTAATGGGATAGAAGCCTTACCCCCGACAGCCGAAACACACACATACAACACGCATACACAACAAACGCATTATTAGAGAGTGATTCAAGATGTTCAAGTTAAAACCAATATATGATACTTGATGATAATATGAAACTTTCATATTCTCATCGATACTCATATATGAAACTCAAAGCGCCACTTAGTCCCCGTCTATCGGTTAATATACGTTCGATGTTCGTCGTGACATAGAACTATACGAAAGTTGTTAAATATCGGACGGTATAGCTCGGTACTAACAACCGTCGTGTAGTCTATGTGACAAGAAGATTCAATCGTATGATAACCGATAGATTTGTCCTGTGTGGACAAATTAGGAATGTATAAAGCAAACACCTGCATTCATTTGTGTTTTCATCCATTTCGAGTTATTTCGTCAGTACTTTTCCGCTGGTTCTCCGTGTACGAAGATAGATTAGATGTTCATTTCAACGTTGTTTCACAGTTTTGAAATAATTATCTATTCTATTACAGTGAACTCGGAAAACAGCGAGAAGGTACTGCCGAAATTTTCTCGAAACGGTTGAAAGCACAAGCGAATGGGTGTCTGCTCTATACATTCTTAATGGGATAGAAATCTTACCCCCGACAGCCGAAACACACACATACAACACGAATACACAACAAACGCACACACATCACATACACACTAACAACCCTACACTTAAGCAAAATCATAAATTGAAACACATATATATAGAATACAACTCATACATGGGTATCCTCAAATCTAATTTTGATTATCGATAATTTATTCTTTTCAACGACAAACGCACACACAAAGTATATACACGGATTTTCTCCTTTGTCAGTAACCATCTCGTTCTTAGATTTCTCAATATAATCACCATAACCGACAATTTATATGTTATGCGGTCTAACATGGCCCATGAGTACGTCAGAATTAAAAACTGGATGTATGTGGATTGGCGACAACATATGCAACCTAAGTTTGTCGCAGGAGTTGCTGCTTTTATTGAGTTTGCACGCGCACATAATAAGATCGTGATAGAGAAGATTCTCTGCCCATGCGATAGATGTGGGAATAAGTACTGACAGAAGGTAGAATTTGCAGAGCTTCATATCGTTAAACATGGTTTTACTAGACTTTATACAACTTGGCTATATCACGGGGAAGGAGAAGAACACGGTAATGCGGCAGAAGAAGAAGGAGAAGACGATAATGCGGCAGGAGAAGAAGGAGAAGACGGTAATGCGGCAGAAGAAGAAGACGGTAATTTCTTTCCATTAGAAGAAATGGAGGATATGGTAGAGACTGCCCTAGGTGAATTTATTTGTACCGAAAATGACATTCCTTTCAGTCAAGGACCGCGTGCGGATAAGTATGAAATATTCATGAATGATGCGCGAAAACCAATTTATGAGAATGCAAAGTATTCCATCCTCTCATGGTTCGTCCAACTTTTCCAGATTAAGTGCCTAAATGGATGAAGCAACAAATCATTCACCATACTTCTTTCATTCTTGAAAGATTCTATACCCTCGGGAAATAACGTGCCCGACAGCTGGTACGGAGCCCAGAAGATGATGTCTAATTTGGGTCTGAAGTGTGAGAAAATTCAAGCATGTCCTAAAAATTGTGTGTTGTACCGGAAAGAGAATTCAGATTTGAAAGAGTGTCCAACATGCGGAGAGGCCAGGTATAAGCCGAAAGATTCTGAAAAGAATCCCGATATACCTGTCAAGATAGCACGATACTTTCCCATAACACAAAGGTTGCAGAGGCTATTCAGGTGCAAAAAAACAGCCGAGCCAATGATTTGGCATCACCGTACTCCTCCAAGTGAAAATGGAAAAATGAGTCATTCAAGAGATTCACCGGTATGGAAGGATTTCGATAGGAGGCACGTAATATTCAGTAGCGACCCTCGCAATGTCAGGCTCAGACTGGCTAGCGATGGCTTCTGCCCATTCAACTATATGGCTGGAAGCCACAGCACATGACCCGTTGTAATGATAGTTTATAATCTGTCGCCTTGGTTGGCTATGGAACAATCATACTTTATGATGCCTCTTCTTACCATGGACCAAATTCACCGGGAAACAATATCGACGTCTATTTTCGACCTCTGATCGAGGAGTTAAAAATTTTATTCATTGATGGTGTAGAGACTTACGATGCAAACACAAATACAACCTTCATACCGCGTGCGGCTTTAATGTGGACAATTAATGACTTCCTGAGTATGGAATGCTATCAGGTTGGTCCGTACATGGTCACAAAGCATGTCCTTATTGCCATCAACATACAATATCGAAATTCTTGAATTTTAGCAGGAAGGTTTGTTATTGCGGCCATCGACGTTTCCTGCCTCTAGACCATCCCTACAGATTAGACGATGTTCACTTTGATGGTCATCATGAGCTTCTTGGACCTCCAGCCCCATTGTCCGGAGAGGACATGACTGCTCAGTGGGATGGTTACAATAATGTGACCTTCGGGATGATCCGACAAAACAAGTCAAACCACCATTCTGGAACAAGTTAAGCATTTTCTTCAAGCTTCCGTACTAGTCAACAAATTTAGTGCGTCATTGTCTGGACGTCATGCACATAGAGAAGGGAGTATCCGAGCACGTACTCAACTTACTTCTTTGTAAAGACGGGAAATCGAAAGACAACCTTAATGCTCGGATGGATCTACAGGACTGGGAAATTAGAAATGAATTCCATCCTAAACCGGTAGCGGGTAAACCAGGCAAGTTTGTACTTCCCAATGCCGCTTATCATATATCATAACCGGAGAAGAAAAGATTCTTACAGGTGTTGCATGATTTGAACGTTCCCACAGGTTTCTCAGGATCATTCAGTAAAAAGATAAAAATTATGAAAGGCAAGATCGATAGGCTGAAAAGTCATGATCACCATGTTATTATGGAACACCTTCTCCCATTAGCCCTCAGGACCTCCCTCCCCGAATCGGTTGGTCTAGTAATCAATGACCTATATTGTTTTTTCAGAGAATTATGCGCTATAACACTGGATGTTGTGACGCTGGATAAACTAGAAAATTCTATTGCGTTGATACTTTGCAAGTTTGAGCGTATTTTCCCACCGTCATTCTTCGATATCATAATACACCTGACGGTTCATCTTGCAACTGAGGCTAAATTAGCCGGACCGGTACAATATCGATGGATGTATCCCGTTGAGAAGTGCGTAGAATTTTTCGTTTCGCGCAATTTGTAACATTATTGTTGTCATGTATGCCCGTATTTATTTATTTAACATATTTTTCTGTAGATGTCTCTACACTCTTAAAAAGTATATACGCAATAGAAATCGATTAGAGGGTTCTATCATGCAAGGTTATCTTCTAGATGAAGCAACCATATTTTGTTCCCGCTATCTGGACGAGAACATTGAGACGAGACTTAACCGGTCTCGAAAAATTCAGGACGGGCCATATGGTAAAGCTGATTATAAGAGGGTAGACACTATGTTTATCAACAAGATATACCGGTTTATCCTCCACAATAGCGCATGTCTTGAAAAAATTAGAGAGCAATTTTTTTTTGATTAATTGTTATATTTGTGTTTGTGTGTGTATGAAATGATATAATATTAATGTCATAATTTATTGTCGAGAACAGAATTCATTTTAACGAGGTACGTGAGGGGCATCCTGATTGGAACGATGAACGATTGGAAAAATATCATCAGGATAATTTTTGCAATTGGGTTGCAGATCATGTAAATTATTCGAATAACATGTTCTTGCTATTAGTTTTAATCTAAACTTATATCGTTATGTATTTATCGTAAAATTTGTTTTGTTAGATCCACGATCCGAACTTGTCTGCATCATTAGAGAGTGATTCAAGATGTTTAGCTCAGTTTCCTAGTATGGAGTTTGCATATTATAAAGGATTTGGTGTCCTTGGATACAAATTCGAAGTTAAAGACATAGAAACATCTAGAACCACTCAGAATAGTGGGATTACGACGGTAAGATCGGATGGTGTGATTTATTATGGATACTTAAATTGTATACTCGGCATCCAATATTCCGGACGATCAGAACCCTTTTAAATATTTCAGTGTCTTTGGTACGATACACGAACCGATACGGATAAGTAGAGAAGCAATCTCGGGACTTGGAAAAATGAATATGGATTGACCAGTGTGAACACACATCGATTTTACGGTTAGGAAGATCCGTTTATCTTTCCGAACCAAGCGTTCCAAGTATACTACTCATAGTGTTTGAAGCATCTGGGATGGAGTGTCGTATGCCGTTGGAAATCCAGGGATGTTTACGATGTCCCAGAATTCAAGGACAGCGATGAGGATGAAGAAGAGAGAAAACTTAGAGTGCTCCGACCGTCTATTTCGAAAGACGGGTTGTCTTCGGCTGATCATGAAGTTACGTGGGTTAGAAAATATCGATGATGAAATCCAAGTAGATATGTCTAATGCGTCCACGAAACGAAAAAGGTTATCAGTAATGTTATATTATTACTTCACATTTTACGATCTATACATATATAGTATGCATATGTAATGATTGTCTAATGCGTCCACGAACCGTTTTATCTAGATTTGATGATGAGGACGGGAGCAGCGAGGGGCGGTGGCATAGGCAGAGGCAGAGCGGTTCTGCCGCCCAAAGAGCAGCATAGGGAGCTTCAGAGGGTCGGTCTTGCACCCTGATCGGAGACCCCTTCGGATGCCTCCTTCCGTGTGGACTTGGCCGCACCTCCAGGTATATTGCACGCATATTCATTTTGAATGTAATTTTATAGATATACATGCATATTCATGTCAAAATTACTTACATAGTCAATGTTTGATTGTCTAGTTGGTGGTGGTGCGTCCACATCAGGGACAAAGGCCACTCCCGCATCTCCAGGTATGTTGCACGCATATTCATTTTGAATGGAATATTATAGATATACATGCATATTCATGTCAAAATTACTTACATAGTCAGTGTTTTTCATGTCTAGCTGTTGGTGCATCCACATCAGGGACAGAGGCCGCTCCCGCACCTCCGGGTATGTTTATATATCATATAGTGCATGTATATTGATTTAGAATATTATATTATAAATATACATACATTCTTTTTGCTCTTACGTACTTTCATCAGGGGCAGAGCCCACCACCGCACCTGCAGGTATGTTTATATATCCTATAGTGTATACATGTTGATTTAGAATGTTATATTATTGATATACACATTCTTTTTGCAATTACTTATATAGCCAATGTTTGATTGTCTGATTATAGATGGTGCGTCCATGTCTGATGCAGGGGCACTCCCGTCATTTCCATACCCTCCGCTCAGTTTGCAGGTTTATATGAATAAATATAAATATTTATTCATTTTACATATCCTTTAAGAAAAAATATGAACTTCATGTAATTTTATCTATGTTTATTTTCTAGTTGGAGGGGATGCGTCCACGTCCGGGTCACCGACTGTTACTCACCGGAAAAACTATCACCCCGCTCGTGCTGCTGCCCGGGCCCAGGCTCGTGCTTCTGCCGCCGGAGGTATATATCACACTTCAATTTTCGTTAAACCTTGATTTCTTAATACCACCTTGTCTTAATATTGATTGTCTTGATATTTCTTATAGACGCAGGGCATCCCCATCCCGAAAGGAGGACTCGAGGCCCGAATCAGTCCCACGGGCTGAGGCCCGACAGAGCTAGGGGAAGGCAGCATTCCCCCTCTTCTATACCCCTGATTATCGCTATACCGACGATTATGCCGAGAGGTTCGGCCGGTATATGAGGATGAGAGCCGCCTCGTGAAGAAGTATCCACTTCACGTTGAGTGGGGCGACCAGCACCGATGCTCATTCGCCCTCTTCTGGGATCAGGCTCGGGTATTAATATATATTTTCATTTGATTTATCCAATATATTTATTATTAACACTTGCAATTTAATAACATTGTTTTTTTATTTGCAGTTGGATTACGATTTTCAGCCTGTACCCGACCATGATCACCCTGGGAGGGTGCTCGATCTTCACGCTCTGTACCATGGCCTGATGAAGAACATGCAATCGAAGGTCCGATATAATAGGAACGAGCTGAAGATCGACTGCTATTACCTGTGGATGGCGACCCCCGAGGCAGAGAGAGCGGCCCTCTTACATACTCCGGTCTTTGCGAGAGTCGACGTAGATACATGGCCTCTATTGTGCCAATATTTCGAATCTCAGCGCAAACATGTATGTATTTTAAATGTAATTCATTATTTAGTATATAATTTTATTTTTTTGTGTTGCCTAATTAGAAAACTAAATCTGAATATGTTAGGCAGAAACAGGCGGATCAAAATAAAAAAAAGGAAGTCGGCGAAGAGGGGTCGCCCCACTTATACATGTGGCTCGAGGAATATTACTCGTGTCATGGAGGCATTAGTAAATTACAATAGATCTACTGTGATATAATATAATATTAAGAGTTATTTTATAATATATGTATATTTTTTGCGAATTGCAGAGAGCTCAGACCCTGGCATAGTGTGGTATACCGAGCGTGCTGTCCGCGTATCTTGCCGTCCACGGCACATCGACAGATCCCGCCACGGGCGAGCTTCGATACCCCGACACAGCTACCTAGGAGTATTGCGTAAGTGTTAATATTTATTCAACCCCTATTTGAAATTTTTGTTTTGAAAAGTTCAAATTTAAATTATATACTTATATTTTACTGGTTAATGTGGGTGTAGGAGCGGGTGGTTGAGCAGGCGGAGGCATCGGGGATCGATTTTACTGGACAGAACGATCCGATGCTGCTGACCCCAGTCCTAGATGCCGCACACGGAGGGCACCACAGAGGTTGGGAGAGAGGCCAAGGACTGGGTCCTAGCAGGGCCCATATGAGGTTGGACTCCACTCCGGCGGTTACTTCCTCTATCTCCCGTGAGCGACGTCTAGAGCAATAACTTGACACCTTGAAGGCCACCGTCCAGGAGTTGAAGGAAATGATGGTATGTATACTACTTAATAGTAAAATATTATGTAATATTATAGATAGCAACATATCCAATATTAGTACGTAGCATTAGCTTATTTGGTTGTAGACTTAGCTTTGATTAATCATACATACATAGAACTGTCTAATTAAAATAAACTACGATTTTCCAAACTAGATATCCAAACGAGGCCTAAGTCCCTAAGTATTCATAGATTTGGGTTTCGCAATAACCTGATAATGATATGAATTCGACTAATACACAGTTCTTACTCGTTTATTACACGCAAAACTGAACAGACGCGACAGGGTATTTCGGCTGAGGCTCCACATGCATCTCCTTCGGCTGCGGCTCCGCAAGCCACTACCTCGGCTGTGGTTACGTAGACCACTCCTACAGGTCCACAGCCTGCTCAGACTCCCGCAGTTGCGGCTCCGCGAGCCACTAGCTCGGCTGCGGTTGCGCAGACCACTCCTACAGCTCCACAGCCCGCTCAGACACCCGCACCGTCCGCATTGCTCGAGTTGTTGACTCAGGGTTTATCCGAGGAGCAGGTGCGCCAGATTACGGCGATTATCAGAAGTGGAGCTGGACCAAGCTAGGGTAGCTTTTTGATTTTTATATTTTAAACATGTATTTACTTATATAATACGTATTGTATATATTTTGGACGATATTGGTGGCGTTTACGTGTTCATATTGATTTAGATTGATATCGTATTCTGCTTGTTGATTTCTTTTATATATTATGCGTGAGATGTTGATTATGAATACTGCGGTATATATTCTGCTCGTTGATTACTTTCATATATGATATATATATTATTGTGTACAGGGCGAGAAAAAAACAGACAGCCCTTTTTAAAAAAAACAACCAGATAATATGACACATGTTGCACCTACCGTTTAATCCGTAGGGTCCAATTTTGCCCCTACACATTTATCCGTATGGACAAAATATCAGGATACCTGATATTTTGACCCTATGGACTCAGTAACAGGGCTTAGGTTTGTCCCTACGGAGTAATCCATAGGGGCATTAGCTTTACCCCTACACATTTACCCGTAGGGACAAAATATCAGGATACCTGATATTTTGCCCCTACAAATCTGGACCTACGCATTAAGCCGTAGGGGCATGTATTTATCCCTACGAAGTTATCCGGAAGGGTAACTGTTTTATTTTATAAACCGATAAATTAAATAAATATTTTGTCCCTATGGTGTAATCCGTAGGGACAGATGGACCTATGCATTAAGCCGTAAGGACAATTATTTCACCGTAGGGGCATATTTAAGGCTAAGGCTTGCACCTGCGGCGTGTGCACCTACGGCGTATTTCTGTGCCCCTACGAATATAGCCGTAGGGGCAGTGGTTTGCTCCTACGGCTTTATCCGTAGGGCAAACCCTATTTGTAGTAGTGCAAGGTTTGTGTTTTCTCCTCCTAATCCTAATTTTTTCCAATTAAATTATTAAATTTGGAACTTAGGTGATTATAATATATGATTTGTGTTGATTTTGATATATTAAATATGGTTAATGATGAATTGAATCGGTTGTAGAATGATGGGTTTGAAATTTATCTTGATTTTGTGGGTTGGTGGGTTTTATCATTAAAATATAATTGAAGAAAACTATTTTAGATGGATTTTAGAATTGAAAATAGATGAAAATTGAAATATAAATTTGGTAATTTAGGTTAAGAGTTGAAGATATAAAGATTATAAATAACCGATGAATTTACTTGTTAGATTAATTTAGGGTAAGATGGATTATAGGATTATATTAGAAGAATTTAAGGTAAAATGTATTATAGTTAATTGAAGGGGTGCGTACGCGCATGCGTATTTGTGAGTATGTGTAAATATGTGTTCGTGTGAACGTATGTGAACGAATGTGTGTGTGTATGAGCGAGTGTATGTAGGAGTATCTGCGCGCGCGCACGTATATGTGAGAATGTGTGTGTGTATGTGTGTGCGTGTGCGTCCGCGTATAAAATATTTAAAAAATATATTCATCCTAAATTCTAACTTGTATTGTGTAAATTTAATGATTCTATATTCTTTATTTTCTAAATTTAATAATTTGATATCTTGTTACTTATGATTTATTATTTAGATTTTTTTAATTGTAACATAATTTATAAACCAAATCAAAATAAAAATCAAATTCTTTAATACCAATTAAACTATAGTAGATGAATAAATAAAAACTAAAATCAAATTGATTAAGAAAAATTAACAATAATTAACCTATAACATTAATTATATTAATTAAGAAATTTTAATTAAGACTAGATAATAATAGTGAACTGAGACCATGATTAAAAAACGATTAAATAGAAAGTTATGGGATACCATAAAATTTTGATTAGAAACATAACTAGGGTTTTATGTCTTCATTTAATTAGTAAGTTTAAGATCGAAAGGTCTTAAACTTGTTTAGGATCGACCTATAGTTTCCCGTCCGACTGGTGTATGTTAAATCTTTTTCGCGTCGAATTGATAGGATCACATTATATATTTGTAAGGGTTGAGCGTCATGTTCAATTGTTTTAAACATATGTATAGTATTCGACGAGGAGATTTGACATACAGTACGAATGCAACAAGACTCACATCTCACATCTTCCCGTATTTTCGTCCATTTCGAAAAGTTTTGATGGTGCTTTCCACTTGTTCCCCGTATATAGATTTATGTACGAACACGGGGAACAGCGGGCAAGTGCTACCGAAATTTTCTCGAAATGGACGAAAAACAGAAGGATGTGAGATACGAGTGTTGCATTTGTAATGGGAATTAGGACCTTTATCCTGACAACCATGAAACTAATTATTCGTCCCGACCTTTTGCCCTGGGTACTTATGACCTTTCTCCGACTCTTTGGGGCTCAAGAGAATTGATCCTACTTAAACCTATACTAATCTAGAGTCCTTAGTATTGTTTGCATATCTCGGATGGGTTTTATGAAAAATACTTTAATATAGTTTAAAAATAAATCTCGAGGGTAATTTATAATATTTAGGGTTTTCATGAACATATATTTTAATTGTTGTGGTGTTTTGGTGATAAAACCTAGCTTTTTAAAAGTTTATGGTATTTTTATGAAAACTAGCTCTTTTAGAAACTTGGTGGTATTTTATTAAAAATTCTAATTTTTCATTTTAAAAATATAGTTTCTTAATTTGTTTTTATTGAAAATATGGATTTATGATTTTTATATAATTTTTCAAAAATTAGTTTGTTTAGAAAGTCCCATTTCTTAAAAAACCGTATTTTTATTTTCTTTCGAGATCGAATACTCCATGAGAAGTTTTGCATCTCGCTCTACTGTCCCAAGGATGTGCGATAATCCACACCATTCATTAGCAGGTCCCCTAACGAGTGTTGTAGTGGTGTAATTGCCAAGAATTTCAAAATACCGATTAAAAGAAACCCGTTTTGTAAATGTTTGGTATTTTAATGAAAAAGTTATAAGTTATATATATATATATATATATATATTTTAAAATTAGCTCTATGTTTAGAACACCGTACTATGTAACCATAGTGTGCATGTAGAGTAGGATGTTACCCCGTGAAGTTTTCCTAAAGGTGTCTTTTTAACAATTATTGAAATGAGGGTTATACTAAAGTCCATGGTATTTTAATAAAAAAGTGCGTTATATGTTTGTTTCACATGAAAATTTTGCTAACCTAAAACTAAATGATGGGAAATAAGATTAAAATTAATATAGAATGTTAATTTGATCTAATTTACTTATCTAGTGGAATACAAAAATTAAAAAGAAGATTATATCGGAGATAACTCCACTTTTGTCGATTTGTTTTAGAAATTTGTTTTGAGGTGGAAAAGGATAGTGATGAAGGGACTTATCCATTGTGTGTCGTTAGGAAGGGGTTAAAAGAGAGATGGGGATTCCCATGGCGTCGTGGAAGCTCTAAAAACGGTTTCGATCTTCGATGGAAAAAACTTGGTCGCTAACTCCACTTGGTACTTAGAGAGTCTGAGAGAATTTTTGCTAGAATTTTCAGAATGGGGAAAAGCTAGGACATGGGGTGGTATTTATAGTGAAGAATTAGGATTTGAGAATTAAAAATGTGAATTAAAAGAATTTAAATGGTGTTGAATGGTGAATTGAAGAGTCTCTATTTAATTGCAGGAAAATCAAACAGCGCAGGGGAGTTGAAGAGTCAAGTGTGCAAAGCACGGGGGGATTTGGGGCTACATTGACCGTCGGCATCGGCCCTATAATGAAAACGGGCGGTCGGAACTTGATGATCCGTCTCGAAATTTGTGCAACGTGTCAAGTTGGGTGTGTACACCTCATTGCGCATGTTTGATTTTTCTGAATCTTTTCGTTTCTCCGTGTATTGCACGTGCAACTCTTAGGCTTCCGAAATTTTTTTAAAAAATCCTAAAAATAATTGGGTCTGATGGGAATCAAACACACAAGCTATATCACAGCGGTGCAGAGGTTTTACCAGTGAGCTACAAATTGCTTCTTGCTTTTATTTAACAAAAATAACTTTTAATTCTTACACAGGCTGTAATAACTTTTTCTTATACATTAAACCAGTAAAATTTGTACAGGGATTTCAGAGTCGTTACAGAGACCTTTACATTATTTCGGCGACGCATTTATTTTGATTTGGTGTTATATGAACTTGATTTTTCCTTTGGCGCTGCAAGGTCTGCATCTCGGGCTAGAGGTGATGAGCATTCAGCTGCAAGCAGAAAGTTTTATGTAAGAATGCGGTTTTCATTTTAGTTTATTGCTTTTACTTTTACCCATTGGTTTATGTTTTAGATATGTTGTTGTAACGGGGTTTTTGAGTGATGTCTTTATGTCCATTGTATTGATCCATTTGTATGCCTCAAGTGCTGAATTGAGCAATGCAAGATTGGTGTTTGATGCAATGCCTGTTAGAGATTTAGTCGGTTGGAATTCTTTGATATGTAGGTGGACCAATATTTTGGCAACTAAAAAAATTGGAATTCTTTTAGTTCCATTTTTTGCTTCGGTTCGCTGTTTTACGGAGTTACTATGATTCCAATTCCTTGAGGAAATCCGCATGGTCGACCAAAATCTTAAGCAGTAAATTTCTGATCAAGGAAAGTACATCTGAAAATACATAAACCTTAAGGCAAAAATAGTTGAGCAACTCTAACAAATCATGGCCTTAATTTATGTAAACTGAACTATACCTGATTTCGAAACCAACTAAACTTCTAAAATTGCATGATCACACCATAAAATTTCACATCAGTGAGATCCCTAAGTAAATTTATATAGTGCTTATTTGCACATTTTCTTCCTCCTCGTGAAACCCGAATATAATCTAGATTCTTTCCTCTTATTTCTCGCATATTTATGGTATGATAATGTAATATATATAAAAGCTTATGGTAGCAGGTTAGAAATCAGGTATGATACAATTTCACAAGACTCTTGCTCAGAACTTGTACATTAAGGGCTATAATATAACATAAACACACGTATGAATGGGACTTACAAGTTCCAGCCATCCTGAACGAGAATTAAACTGATGGTGCCCAATTAATTCATCATCGAATTCGCCAGCAATGCTATACTCAGAAGGCAGACAACAATTGCAGGTCTCACTTAAATCCAACAAATCTTACATGTACAACATGAGACGTAAGCTAATGCTGCATACGTGTGAATTCAAATTTGAGTAACTTCTTCTTCTAGTATGGTTCTTATGCAAATTTTATTTTTTGGAAATCGAAAGGAATACATGCAATAAACAGCAACGAAAACAAAGGCACCTATAGGCTTCGCAGTACCTGATGAGCCGCCAGAATCCAAAATTTTAGCTTCGGTATATTGATTGATCATCAGTTTTTGCCTAAATGTGCCTGCGGGCTTTCTCTCTTTTGGGCTGGAAGTCCTCATCAACATACAGTAAATATAGTGGACGGGGCAAATTGGGACTGGGATTAACAGTATAGCAGGGCCACTTGACAAATAGAAAGATCATATCCAATTTGCAACTTATCTTTGAATATCATGTTAACAATTCAACTCTCCTGAAATTTATACAGAAGAATCGCATGGCAATGTTCTCCTTTTACTCCCCAAAAATAAAAAACGTGAAAGAACTATACAAGTAGAAGATATTAACAGCAACTATATTTACAACTACGTGTAGTACCAACTACTGATGTCCCAACTTCATTCTGTTGTTTGGTTCACATGTATTTCCAACTATATTTTTTGCAAAACATGTGTTTACTTGGATTGTAGTTGCAACACAATAACTGCTTCTTCCATTTTTTGTGATCCAACACATACGGTTACAAAAAAACGTCCAATTTAAATGTAGTTGCAACTACATTATCTATAACCTTTTTCGCTGTTCCAACAAGTAGGAGCAACTCTTTGAAACCAAACACTTGTTTTTTTTAATTAGTGTAGTTGCAACCACCGGGGTTCCAACTACACCCAACCAAACAACGCCATAAATTGGTGGCTTAAAATAAATGATGTTCCTTAAACAGTATGCTTATAGCCAACCACTAGGCATAAATTGGTTCTTGGAAACCTCCAAGGATGAAAACAATCAACCTAGAACTCAATTGCAATGTAAGAAACAAAGTTGACGGCCTGTTACCTGGTGGAAAGCCAGAATCATATGCCTGCCTTCACTTATTCCAAAGCTTTGATGCCAGTTCGGATCATGAGGGTTTGCGAGCATTCCATCTCCCACTCTCTGCTCATTAAAATAGAAAGGCAGGCCACTCCCTGAAGGCCAAGAACTGCTACAGTATGTAGCCAAGGCATGCTGGCGCTGAAGTCCGATCAAATTTTGTTGCATTTGTGGTGTAGAACGATTGGTGAAGCTATCTGCTGCGGATAAAGGGAACTCATTCTTATCTTTTTGGCAACAGATTGCAAATAACAATGCTTTAAAACACATACAACTCATAAATGCATAAATGGATTATAAGCCATATAATCGGATTAGGCAGAATTATAAAAAATAAACTTCAAAATGTAAATTCGTGTAAAAACACTTGAAAGATGGGGAAAAGGCGAAGAAAATATGTCGATGGGGAAAAGACAGGCAAAAAAAAGGTCTTTGTTAAGAGGACAGCATATCATAACTGCCTTATTATATGGTACAAAATGCTGGACTCCTAAGAAGCATCATACACACAAGATGCACGTAGTGGATATGCGCATGCTTCGTTGGATGTGTGGTAACACTGGAAAAAATATGGTACGAAATAAGAATATTCGTGCAAAAGTTGTTGTAGCGGATGTGGAGGAGAAGATGCGGGAAAATCGGGTAAGATAATTTGGTCATATGCGACGCAGAACTATAAAAGCACTGGTTCAATGAATGGATACTATCGATATAGGCAATGTCAAAAAGGCGCAAATGAGACCGAAGAAAACATGAATGGAGGTGATACGAAAGGATATGGTTGCCTAAGGCCTCAATGAAAGTATATTGTTCGATAGGAGTGAGTGGAGGCGGAGGATTCATGTGATGGACCTGGCGTGATTCTCATGTTGGTTCATGTAGCCTACCCCATATGTTTGGGATAAAAGGCAGGCAAAGAACAATTGGAAATAATCATAGAAGCTTAAGAATTTCACTACTAACGGATCCACAGAAAGTCCAATACTAGATGTGGATGCAAAATAATTAAAAAATCAAAGGAGATAGATTATAAAATAATCATGGAGGTTAAGCTATAATTACCATTTAAACGATGATCATTGGAAGTATTCTTCCTTCTGAACCAGAAGTCTCTGATGTCTTCGTTAGTCCTACCAGGTAACTAATACACAGCAACAACATTGCAGACTTTTCTATCAAATGGAAAAAGGAAAACCAACGTATATATGTGTAAAAGAAAAGCACAGATAGGGACGCATTTTACATATAATTCCAACAAAAATTAAAGTTGCATTTTTTAAAATTCTAAAGTGAACATATGCATTAAATAATAACACGAAGGCCTCATTTGGCAACAAGGTTACAGTCTCCGGACCATTGTTTTGTAGGTTCAAGGCAAAAGTCCAAAATTGTAAGCAGGGAACATTTGGCACGGAGTTTCACAAACCGCGGTCAAGAAGTTTCGATGGCTCAAAACCCCATTCTTTCTAAATTCCAAAATGATTGGTGCTTCGCAAATTTCAAGCTGCTCTCTTTTTTAAACCCTATTTTTAAAATGAAACCTTGGTCGCAAGACTGTAGCTAAACAGCCCTAAACTTCGCTACTGCTGCTGCCATCCAAAGAGACTCATTAGGTGTCATACAGCCATTTCAACATGTCAACCTGTAGATTCAAGCCCCGAATATGCGGAAGCTATAACTATCAAAATGGGTATTTTGATGGGTCTTCAAATATCCGATTCAAGCATTATTGTGGAAAGCGATGCAAAGATGATGGTTTCTTGGATAAATGGGAAATGCTTACATCCACATTGAAGAGTTGCGCATATAGTTAATGAGTGCAGGACTTTAATTGCAAATTCTAATATTAGAATATGCTATGCACCTAGAGTGCAAAATAAGGCTGCACACAACATCGCAAAACATGCCGCTGCAAATTTATTTTTTGGTTCTTGGTTGTATCCGAAATTTCCTTCCACCCTCATGGGTGAGCTTTGTATCCAACAAAACTTCAGTTTAATTTAAGTGCTATGGCATTTCTTACACCCAAAAAGGGAAAGAAAAACTCCCCTATACTTTGCAAAACCACATTTTCTAGGAAATCGCGGTTTTGCATGTATGCAAACCGCAGTTCCGTTCGAACTTAAACCAAACCAGGGTTTCCGAAACCTTGATGCCAAACTGTTCCTAACCGAAGTGAAACAGAGGTTTCATCGTTGACAAGACCTAAGAATTTGGTACTTTCTATTAACCTGCATCATACTCAACATATGCTAGTTACTGTAGAAAATCATGCAAGGCATCCATTAATCACCCAACACTGAAAACGAAAAAAGAGCTCTTATAGTCTTTATTTAAACGGATTTGTTTGGAAATTTGTAAATCCATAAAGGGGCTAGCAAAAAAAAACCCAAATTCTAACATCACATGGGTGTTGGGCTCCAATTTCATTTCTTGATCTTCCCAAACTTTAGCGAAAACCCCCAAATTCTGACATCAGATGGGCTCTTGGCTCCACTTCCATTTCTTGATTTCTCCCAAAGGTAACAAAATTCGAACTTTAGGGGGAAATCAAGCCCTAATTTCTTGAACCTTTATTCACTTACAAAATCAAGCCCTGATTTCATTTTTGTCTTGACAATTTCTTGATTCTAAACTGAAACCCTACACGAAACCCTAACTAAGAGATCAACAAAATAAAAAGGAAAGGAAACCAAAATGAATTTAAGAAATCACCCACATGTTTGGCTATCTTAGCCCATTTGTTTCCGTAATCTTTCAGCAGCCTCATTCATTTCATCGGCTTCTTCGTCCATGGACCAAGGCCCACAATTGATGTTGTCGGAGTTGGATCCGCCGCCGTCTTCTTCAAGAGCGGCGGTTGCGAAGATCAGAACGAGGAGGAGGAAGAAGAAGCAAGAAAAGAGAAGGCTTTGCTTCGCCATTGATGGAATGCTCTAATTTTTTCTGTTTTTTGAATATTTTGGAAGAGGGAAGGGAGAAGGGGGGATTTTGGGCTGTGAGCGCAAAACCATCTTGCCCTTAAGTATAATCTTAAACCAAATTTTTACCAATGTTTAAAACCTCGGTATCGGGTCAGTATCGGAGAGTCATATTTAGAATGGGAATCGACAATCTTGACCGTATTGGTCAGAGCGGATTGAATTATCAAGACTTTGCTTCGTCATTGATGTAATGGCCTAGCTTTTGTATCTTGGAAGAGCGAACGGAGGAGCGTGGATTTTCGGGCTTCATTTTTAGTGTTATTTACCCTCTAAAAAAACACAGACCGGTTTATGAAAAACCTTCCGGGGTTATTGTTGCTAGAAAAAAACCATCTTGAAGTATGCGCTATTAGCGAAAACTATCTTTCCATTAAGTATCTTATTAATTGACAATTCTACCAAGCTTTAAAATCTCGTTATCGGAATAGGTATCGGAGGGTCATTTTTGGGATCGGAATCGCGTATCGGTCAAATTGGATTGAAATATCAATTTTATTAAGAAAAGTGTTTCTTAAGAGTTAGGAAAATTTTAAAATAAATATTTTAAAAAATTATAAATAATTAGTCAAATTATTTTTTAATTAATGAAGTCTAAAGTAGTTTTAATGATTTCAAACTACACCTATTAGTAATTCCAATAACCATTAATGTTGCCATGAGCATAGCTCGGTTGGTCATACCACTTTCTCTCTTGGAGAGTGTATGGGGATCAATTACCAGGTGGCTCATAATTTAACACGTTCGGCGCAAATCCATGAGACTTGGTGGGTGGGTGCATGTGATGTGTCCGTGGATTTGGCTTACAGGCCAGTTTCGAAAAGAAAAATATTGGATGGTAACGGTCTCAGAACTCGGATGGTCATTTTTGAGGATCGGGATCAGGATTGGCCATCTCATATCGAAACGGTCGATATTTCAACCATGAAATCTACCCTGTATTTTTAGCTACTCAAAAATGAGATATTCACCAAAAACTAAACTGAAAGTTTGAAAGTTAATGAAACACTTTGAAATATGTGCAGTGTTATCGAAGAAATGCCTGTAGTGCATATTTGGGGTGTTTTTCGCTCGCTGAAAAACCATGTGGTGGTTTCCCATAAAATGATCAAAACATTTGGTGGTTTTTGGTAAAATCCACTAATTAACATGCCACCAGATATTTAAAAGTCATTATAGCTGCTCATAATGGTTTCTATGCTTGAAGCCATAGTTTCCTAATTAGATATATTCCATATATATTAGGAAATCAACCAAGAATTTCAAAACAGAAAATAATAATACAAATACTGTGATGTATATTCATACCACAAAAGTTGTTAGCAAGCTATTTTATAAACTGTTCTCTCCAACATATATTTTCACAAGGAAGATATTACCTAGCATAATACAAAAATAATCAACTTCACATGAAAAAGAAGAAAGAAAAAACCCAAATAAAACTTAATTAGACATGCATGCAAGCTCTCTCTAATTAATCCCCATCAACCTACTAAAAACCATTAAAATACTCATAACTCCAGCACAGATCCAATATAACATAAGGTATAAAGTTAAACTGGAAACAAATAGAGTTAGAGCTATTGTTCATGAATAAGAATGTCTGTGCACGAGCGTGAGAGAGAGATAGAGAGAGAGAGAGACACGAGGGATGAAAGACGACTGATCTTGTGTTTTAATTTATTTTTTCAGAGAAATTCAAATTAGGTATATTTTGAATTGAGAGAGATATAGATGACGATAATTGTGGGATCATAATTTTTTATTGATCAAGAAAGGAGGAGAAAGAACCTAATTAAAATAAAGAGTGAAAATATTATTTTGGGTTGCTAGGCATACTACTTAAAACTCATTTAATATTAACTGAAGGGTAAAAATGTGCAAAACCAATCAATCATGTGATATGCATGTGAGAATCTATTTTGGAATATTCTAACAGCATTTTAATTTGGGGAGCAAATCGTTAACGGTTTGTATTTAGAGTATTTTAACGCAGTAAAATAAACAATTGGCCGGGTATATAAGCGCAATGAGAGTGAAACTTTGGGGCATTTAATAGCAATTTGGGTTTCATAAAGTTGCCTAAGCTTAACTCCAAAATTGTAACTACGCCATGTTTGGAAAATGGTTCGTGAGTTCAGAAAAATATAGTTATCTAAACTCCAAAGTTGAAATAACACTACTACAAATAAGGGTAACCACTGCCCCTACGGATATATCCGTAGGGACAATAAAATACCCTGTAGGTACAAATGCCGTAGGTGCAAGTTGAAGCCCTGAACTTGCCCCTACGGACAAAAACTTGTCCCTACGGAGTTCTGTGTAGGTCCCATTTCATCTACGGAGTAGGCCGTAGGGGCAAAAAAATTATTTTATTTACGGTTTTTTAAAATATATTACTTGTACCTACAAATGAATCCGTAGGGCCAAGTAATATCCCCTACGGATACATGCGTAGGTACATATCCGTAGGGGCAAAATATCAGAAATCCTGATATTTTGCCCCTACGGATAACTCCGTAGGGGCACTCCCAACCCCCTGATACTGAGATCAGGAGGGAAAATATCAGTTATTCTGATATTTTGCCCCTACAGTTTAATCCGTAGGGGCAACATGTATACCTACGGATTAATCCGTAGGTACATATTATCTGTTTTTTTTAAAAAAGGGCTGCCTGATTTTTTTCTCGCCCTGTGCACAATAATAGATACATCAATCAAATATAAAATTAATCATCACACAACATATATCGCAGTATTCATAATCACATCTCACGCATATAATATACAAAAGAAACCAAAAAACTGAATATGATATAAATATAAACCAATATCAATATCGTCCAAAATGTTTCAAAATGTAGTACAATATGTATCATATAAATAAATACATGTTTCAAAAAATAAGAATCAAAAAGCTACCCTAGCTCGGTCTAGCTCCACCTCTGATAAACGCTAGAATCTGACGCGCCTGCTCCTCGGTCAATAAACCATGCAATTCGACGCGTGCGGGAGTCTGAGCGGGCTGTGGAGCTGGCGATGTGGTCTGCGCAGCCGCCGTCGAGATAGTGGCTTGCGGAACCGCGGCTGCGGGGGTCTGAGCGGGCGGTGGAGCTATAGGAGCTGTCTGCGGAACCGCAGCCGATGTAATGGCTTGCGGAGCCGCAGCCGAAAGAGATGCATGTGGAGGCTCGGTCGATGTACCCTGTCGCGTCTGGACCTAACGTGTGTAATAAGCGTGTAAGAACTATGTATTATTCGAATTCGTATCATTATCAGGTTATTTCGAAACCCCATTTAGATATCTAGTTTGGAAAACCGTAGTTTATTTTAATTAGATATGTATGTATGATTAATCAAACCTAAGTCTACAACCAAATAAGCTCAAGCTACGTACTAATTATGGATATGTTGATATCTATAATATGATATGATATTTTACTATAAAGTAGTATACATACCAGCATCTCCTTCAACTCCTGAATGGTGGCCTTCAAGCTCTCCAGTTCCTGCTGGACACGTCGCTCACTGGAGACGGAGGAAGTAACCGCCGGGATGGAGTCCAACCTCATATGGGCCCTGCTAGGGTCCAGTCCCCGGCCTCTCTCTCAACCTCCGTGGTGCCCTCCATGTGCGGCGTTCAGGACTGGGGTCAGCAGCCTCGGATCGCTCTGTCCGGTAAAATCGATCCCCGAGGCCTCGGCCTGCTCAACCACCCGCTCCTACACCCACATTAAGCAGTAAATTATAAGTATAAAATTTAAATTTGAACCTTCCAAAACTAAAATTTCAAATATTGGTAGAATAAATATTAACACTTACGCAATACTCCTGGGTAGCGACGTCGGGATATCGAAGCTCGCCCGTGGCGGGATCTGTCGAGGTGCCGTGGACGGCAAGATATGCGGACAGCACGCTCGGTGTACCATCTTGCGCCAGGGTCTGAGCTGTCTGCAATATTAGAAAATAACTCTTAATAATAGATATATTAGAAAATAATTCTTAATATTGCAGAATATCACAAAGGTCGGTCTATTGTAATTTACCGATAACTCCATGGCTAGAGTAATATTCCTCGAGCCACCTATGTAAGTGGGGCGACCCCTCTTCGCCGACTTCCTGTTCTTTATATTCTGAGCGGCTTGTTTCTGCACAACGCATTAACATTTAGTTTTCTAATTAAGGAACACAAAAAAATAAATTATATCCTAAACAATGAATTACATTTAAAATACATACATGTTTGCGTTGAGAGTCGAAATATTCGCACAATAGAGGCCATGTCTCTACGTCGACTCTCGCAAACGCCGGAGTAGATAGGAGGGCCGCTCTCTCTGCCTCGGGGGTCGCCATCCACATGGAGTAGCAGTCGGCCTTCAGCTCATTCCTGTTGTATCGGACCTTGGTCTGCATGTTCTTCATCAGGCCATTGTACAGAGCAAGAAGGTCGAGCACCCTCCCAGGGTGATCAGGGTCGGGTACAGGCTGAAAATCGTAATCCGACTGAAAATACAAAAAAAACATTGTTATTAGATTGCAAGTGTTAATAATAAATATATTGGATAAATCAAATGAAAATATATATTAATACGTACCCGAGCCTGATCAAAAAAGAGGGCGAATGAGCGCCGGTGCTGCTCGCCCCACTCAACATGAAGTGGATAGTTCTTCACGAGCCGGCTCTCGTCCCCCATATACCGGCTGAACCTCTCGGCATAAAGACCGGTATAGCGATAGTCAAGGGTAAAAAAGAGGGGGAATGATGTCTCCCCCGTAGCTCTGTCAGGCCTCAGCCTATGGGACTGATTCGGGCCTCGAGTCCCCCTCTGGGGATGGAGAGGCCCTGTGTCTGCAAGAAATATCAAGACAATCAATATTAAGACAAAGTTGTATTAAGAAATCAAGCTTAAACGAAAATTGAAGTGTGATATATACCTCCGGTGACTAAAGCACGAGCCTGGGCCCGGGCAGCAGCACGAGCGGGACGATAGTTCCTCCGGTGAGGAACAGCCGGGGTCCCGGATGCGGACGCATCCCCTCCAACTAGAAAATAAACATTGACGCTAAATTTCCATGAAGTTCATATTTATTCTATAGAGCATATGTAAAATGAATAAATATTTTATATTTATTCATACTAACCTGCAGACGATGCGGAGGGTATGGAAGTGGCAGGAGCGGCCCCTGCGTCAGATGTGGACGCACCACCTATAATTAGACAATTAAAAATAGATTATATAAGTAATTGCAAAAAGAATGTGTAGATCAATAATATAACGTTCTAAATCAATATGCATGCACTATAGGATATATAAACATACCCGCATGTGCGGTGGTGTCACCACCTACAGCTAGACAATAATAAAAATTGCTAAGTAAGAGCAAAAGGAATGTGTGTATATTTATGATATAGCATTCTAAATCAATATACATGCACTATATGATATATAAACATACCTGGAGGAGCGGGAGTGGCCTCTGTCCCAGATTTGGACGCATCACCAACAACTAGACAATCAAACATTGACAATATAAGTAATTTTGACATAAACAGGCATGAATATCTGTAATATTAAATTCAAAATGGATATGCGTGCAGTATACCTGGAGGTGTGGCAAAATCCACACGGAAGGAGGCATCCGAAGGGGTCTCCGATCTGGGTGCAAGACCGGCCCTCTGAAGCTCCCTACGCAGCTCTCCGGGCGGCAGAACCGCTCTGCCTCTGCCTCTGCCTCTGCCGGAGCTCCTGCCGCCCCTCGCTGCTCCCGACATCGTCATCAAATCTAGATAAACGGTTCATGGACGCATTAGACAATCATTAAAAGTATTGACTATATATGTATAGATCATAAAATGTGAAGTAATAATATAACATTACTGATAAGCTTTTTCGTTTCGTGGGCGCATTATACATATCTACTTGGATTTCATCGTCGATGTCATTTCTAACCCACATAACTAATGATGGCCGAAGACAACCCGTCCTTCGAAACAGACGGTCGGAGCACTCTAAGCCTTCTCTCTTCTTCATCCTCATCGCTGTCCTCGAATTCTGGGACATCGTAGACATCTCTGGGTTTCCATCAGCATACAACACTCTATCCCGGATGCTTCAAACACTGTGAGTAGTATACTTGGAACGCTTGGTTCGGAAAGATAAACGGATCTTCCTGACCGTAAAATCGAAGTGTGTTCATACTGGTCAATCCATATTCATCTTTCCAAGTCCCAAGATTGCTTCTCCACTTATCCGTATCGGTTCGCGTATCGTACCAAGTACACTGGAATATATAAAAGGGTTCTGATCGTCCGAGATAGTGGATGTCGAGTATACAATTTAAGTACCCATAATAAATCACACCGTCCGATCCTACCGTCGCAATCCCACTATTCTGAGTGGTTCTAGATGTTTCTATGTCCTTAACTTTTAATTTGTATCCAAGGACACCAAATCCTTTGTAATATGCAACTTCCATACTAGGAAATTGAGCTAAACATCTTGAATCACTCTCAAATGATGCAGACAAGTTCGGATCGTGGATCTAACAAAACAAATTTTACGAAAAATACATAACGATACAAGTTTAGATTAAAACTGATAGCAATAAAATGTTATTCGAATAACTTACATGATTTGTGACCTAATCACAAAAATTATCCTGATGATATTTTTCCAATTGTTCTTCGTTCCAATCAGGATGCCCCTCACGTACCTCGTTAAAATGAATTCTGTTTTCGACAAATAATGGTGACATTAATATTATATCATTTCATACACACACAAACACAGATATAACAATTAATCCAAAAAAAACTTACTCTTTAATTTGTTCAAGACATGCGCAATTAAGCAAGATAAACCGGTATATCTTGTTGATAAACATAGTGTCTACCCTCTTATACTCGGCTTTACCATATGGCCCGTCTTGAATTCTTCGAGCCCGGTTAAGTCTTGTCTCAATGTTCTCGTCCAGATAGCGGGAACAAAATATGGTTGCTTCATCAAGAAGATAACCTTGCATGATAGAACCCTCTAGTCGATTTTTATTGCGTATATACTTTTTATGAGTGTAGAGATACCTAATGAAAATATGTTGAATAAATAAATACGGGCATACAGGACAACAATAAATTTATAAATTGCACGAAACGAAAAATTACACGTACCTCTTGACGGGATACATCCATCGATATCGTACCGGTCCGGCTAACTTAGCCTCAGTTGCAAGATGAACCGTCAAGTGTATTATGATATTGAAGAATGACGGTGGGAAAATACGTTCAAACTTGCAAAGTATCAATGCAATAGAATTTTCTAGTTTATCCACCGTCACAACCTCCAGTGTTTTAGCACACAACTCCCTGAAAAAACAACATAGGTCGTTGATTACTAGACCAACCGATTCAGGGAGAGAAGTCCTAAGGGCTAATGGAAGAAGGTGCTCCACGATAATATGGTGATCATGACCTTTCAGCCCATCGATCTTGCCCTTCACAATTTTTATTTTCTTGCTGAATGATCTTGAGAAACCTGTGGGAACTTTCAAATCATGCAACACCTGCAGGAATCTTTTCTTCTCCGGTTGTGACATATGATAAGCGGCATTAGGAAGTACAAACTTGCCCGGTTACCCGCTACCGGTCTAGGGTGTGTTAGTGTATATGCCCTAGAGGCCATTACTGTATCATACTAGTATGTATATTACTTGATGGAAGCTTGGGATATTCACAGTTGTACAGACAATCTTGCTCAATATAGTAGTATGCTACTTGGTTTGTCTCTGCTTTAATGTGTACATGTGTGTTTATTTATTATATCACCTATACGCATTAGTAGAGCCCTTAGGATCTTTGCTTGATTACCGGCGTTGTGATGGCGATCACACTCGTGGGAGCTGGGTAATCTACAAGCACATCCTTATACACGTCCCTGGTCGTGGGAGTATCGAGATAGGGCATCGATGCTCCGGAGTAGACTAGCGTATGCGCTTCTCATCCCAGCACGGGAGACGGTCTGTCCCACAGCCGTCGGTACGTCGTACTTGAGATAGTATGCGGGTGCTCGTTAGGTTACGAGTACACTGGACAGGACTCGTCGGGAACTGATGGTTGGTATTATACCTATCGTCAGTTATCAGTTCCCAGGTGACATGAGTACAGCTTAGTCCGCTGACTTGACACTGTCACTCCGCCATGAGTGTGTTCCCACTGTTCTTTGATTACTACCCTACCACGGCTCTTCTGAGTCATGCAAACAGGTAGTAGTTGGGAGCAGTCCCGAAACACTTGGAGGCAGTGACGGTTAGACAGGATTCGTCTCTCCCGGTATTGGGGGTTGACATCGCGCTGTGTCTAGGAGAGCCATTACACAAGTAGTCCCTGGCCAGGGCAAGCGAGATATACTGGTAGGTTTCAGTGCTATCTCAGGGTGTTCTGGGCTTCACTCCGATACGACTTGTACCGCTATTAGGGGTCTGACGCTTGCCGCCTCCCTAGGCCCGACATGCGATGTATCAGACGAACAGACCGGACTGTACGGAGAATGTCACATTCAGACTCAGTAGGAGTTCAGATGGGGTTCACCTCGTCAACCTTCTTGTCGGCATCTACCTGGGGACTGTTACGCACAGCTAGTGCCGCTTGCGGTCTGTGGTTAAACCCACTGCCAGCGTAGTGTCGAGTCTTTAGAGTCCCACACAGAGGGTATTCGCCTCTGGGCAAAACAGAGTAGAGGTCGCATGGTTTTGCGACAGGGTTCGTTCTCATCCGCGCACTTGTGCACGTTTTGGAGTCCGGACGGATTATACTGGCAGGCTCTGGTTTGAGCCAGATACCGGTATATGTTTTGGGGTTGCTTTTATATCTTGGTATTCTTGTTCCTCGGAACGAGAATGCAGGTGTGTATGCACAGTTGCTTGAGGCGGAGGATGAGGTATTTCATTAGGGTTTCGGAACGGGTGCGTATGCACAGTTGACAGTTATCATTTTCCAAACCCTAATGGATTTATGGATTATCTATTAATAATAGTAATTAAATGAGAATTATATTATGGTTGATTTTGTTGACTTGTTGACCATGGTTGACTTGTTGACCATGGTTGAATGTTGACCACCATCATGCTTTGTAAAGATACTCCTTGATTCATGCTTACATTTCATTTAATGAAGCATGATAGTGGTCATTCCAAAACTACCATCAACTATTCTCATTTTGAATTATTATTATTTAGATAATTCTTTTTCTTTTGGCATTATGGTTGCAAGAAAGAAAAAGAGAGCTCATTCTATCATTTTAGCTTCTCTCTCCTCACTTCATCTTCTTCTTCCTCAAGCTCAAGGTGATTCCTTCTCATGTGTTGAGAATCCTTCACCTTGAAAAGAAAACAACCCCTAGACACTCTCTACTCTCTCTAGGGTTCAAGGTTTAGCAAGCCGGAAATCCTAGTTCACTCAAAGATCGAGGAATAGCCCAAAGGATGAAGCCCTCAGGTGGATCTATCTTCGGCAAAGAGGAGACGAGGAGGGGAAGCCATTCAAGCTACTACAAAGAACAAGAAAGAAGAACAACAACAAGAAGAGAAGGAGTTCAAGTTGAGGTATAACCACTTTGCATAGTAGTTAACTCTTCTTTGCAAGTATGCTAGTTTAGTTTAGCAAAGATCCGGCTTTTACGGTCCATGTTACAAAGTTTAGAAAAATTTTGATTTACCGTTTCCGCAACCCCGAAAGTACCGGGAGAGGTAACGTGGACCTAAAAGTGGTATCAGAGCCTAACTAAACTTAAACTAGCTTGGTAGTGAAGTGTAACGAAGTTCGGAACCGAAAAATCACAAAACCGGAAAAACTAAAACCCTAAGTTTCTGTTGAAATTTTTTCTGCTCTAAATGAAAAATTTTATACTCCTAAATTCGGCTCAGGGTTTTGTTTGAACACCCATGAAATACGATCCACTGTTTCATTCAAACCGCCGCGGTTCCGCGGCACGAGGTAGGCATGTGCCGCGGAACCGCCGCCGTTTGTCGTCTTCTCTGCATCGTGTTTCGTGCAGTGTGTGTCTGTGTTGGTTTTGGGATTTTTAAAATATATTATATGTGCCCAGATTTTCCAGAACAGAAATTTACTTTTGGGGTCCTATAATTCCGTATTTTTTTTTCCGAACTTCACTGCACTTTGGCTATGTTGGTTATATCTGTGATGTTTGCATGTATTGAACGTCGGCTAATCGCTATAAGTCGATTGGTCGGGGTTATACATGATCTGTGTTTGATATTGGATTGTGTATATGAATCTGTTGGACTGTCGCGGGTGAATAGCCGGGGTGGATGTGAGATGAGCTTTTGTTTTTCTTTCATTCATTGTAAATGTAAATTGATGTAATATTATTATTTGTTTGGCCGCACAACCGGGTCGGGGTTGTAGCCGTCATTGTATAATTCGTTTTACTGTTTTTGCTCCTAGGATAGACCCATGGAGGGGTGCACAAACTGCCAAGTACTTGGCGGGTAGTTTGCCGTACCCGTAGGGGTCTTGGGTGGGGTATTTGGCTATTCACCGCAACCGTGTAATCCGCTTTTCGTTGCAGGCTCGAAAGGATTGCGGATTGCTAGTATATCCAATGTATTCATCTGTGATCTGTAATGTATATCATTGATTTACTATTTAGGCGTTGCTTATGTTTTACAGCCGCGCTAGCCCAGCCCCCGCTCTGTCGTTAGTTAAGTAACCTAACGGGTGATGACGGGACCCCGTGGCGAATGCGAATGGCATAAGCGTACGTCATATTTTGGTTGTTTTCTGCAATGGTAGGATTTAAATGATGGGACGCATTAAAAGAACTAATGCAAGAATATCACGCATTAAAAGAACTAATGCAAGAAAATAAACCTAAAAGACGTTGTTGGAACAAGTTTTTCAAAAAGCTGTTATTACAAGGACGTTCATCTTTTTGTTTTGCATCGAGGTATTCGGTTATGAATGCCCAGCACCTCAATCGACGAGGCAAGGGCCGAGATCCCCTCATCGGGAGTGACCCCTTGGACAAAAGGTTTGCGTCAGGGTAATAACTTCACCATAGTCGATTATTCTTGCTTTGCATCGAGGTATTCATCTTATGAATGCCCAGCACCTCACTCGACGAGGAAAGAGCCGAGATCCCTTCGCAGGGAGTGACCTCTTTAGCAAAAGTTTTCGCCACTATGATTTTCAAAAAGGTGCAATCAGGTTCCTTCAACGATATCAAGTTCATTACGTTAACGGGTTTTTCGCCAAAAACCCAGCCGTAGCCCTCCGTCGTTTCGGATTAATATTATTCAGTATTCGTGCTGCGTTTGTTGACCTAGTCAAGGCGCAGTGAACGGTAGCTAAATAATATTTTTCTGTGGATTGCAAATGTGATTGGTTAGGACAGTCGTGCGGCCTTGTTGACCTAGTCAAGGGCACGTACGGGTGGGTCTAATGCAATCAGGATTATGGCGGGTAGAACTTGTCTAACAGTTTGTGGCTTGTTGACCTAGTCAAGGTCATGAACAGTTAGGGGCAAAACCCACATCGGGAGTTTCAAAAGAACTGAAACTTGCAGATTTAGCATACCTTCTGGAGTGTGGTGACTAGAGTGGATTCCATCTAGGTTATCACACAATGACAGTTGGATCCCGATCCCACTGATGAGTTGGTTTACTCTCGGGAGATTATTTCACTTAACGATCAATGCTATAAACCTAGTAGGTGTCTAGAAAGGTGTTAGCGGGGTTACGCCCCCAGGGAAAAGAGGTTCTTTAATTAAGGAACTTCGCGAAAGCGTTGGAAAACCTCCCTCGAAGTACCGACACTAGCCTGGCTGAAAGGTTAAGCAAGTATTGTGACGTGAATTAAAACCCGGCTAGTTCTTCTTTTAAAAAGGTTTTAAGAAGAATTTGAGTAAACAGTGGGAGACATCCTGGTTAGATAAATTAATAAACCAATCTAATCTTGCAAGAGCATACGCTGAGTGTTTCTTTTCTCTCTCCAGGCAGCAACCTTTTCACGCCCTAATCAAGATAATAAAATGTATCGCTTGACCGATCCGAATTCTTATTCGGGACTGGGGAAAGTTGGTTCAGCTCTAACTTGTGACAACAGTCATGAGTATGAGAATGGGAAAGGGGATTGTATGGATTTCCAGGATACCCAGTCGAAGAAGAAGCATGGTTTTGCATCTACTTCAGGTGTTCTTGTAATTGAGAACTGTTTTACGGTCAGCCCTACCTCCTGGGTACTTGATACCGGATCAGGATCTCATATCTGTAATTTATTGCAGGGACTGAGAAAAAGTAGGAAAGTTGCACCGGGTGATATGTCGCTCAGAGTAGCGAACGGAGCACAAGTTAATGCGGCAGCCGTCGGTGAATATCACCTAGTATTGCCAAATGGCAAGACTATGATTTTGAACGATTGCTACTATGTACCCTCCATGGTTTGCAACATCATATCAGTTTCTTTACTCGATAAAGCTGGATATAACTTTGTTCTTGAAAAGAATATCATGAAAATTTACCTTGATAAGGTACTGGTTGCAGAGGGTACACTGTTTAATGGTATCTACGTTCTAAATCAGAATACAGTTCTCAACATACAAAACACACGCAAGAGGAAGAATTCAGATACGAATGAATCCTACTTGTGGCATTGTAGACTTGGTCATATCGGAGAGAAAAGACTGAGTAAGTTGCATAAAGATGGACTCTTGAATGCGTTCGAGTTTTCATCTTATGGAACTTGTCAGTCTTGTCTCAAAGGAAAGATGACCAAATCTCCGTTCACCGGACATGGAGAAAGAGCAGCAGAGCTCTTGGGACTCGTACATAGTGATGTATGTGGTCCGATGTCTATACATGCAAGGGGTGGGTTCTCGTACTTCATCACATTCACTGACGATCTCTCTAGGTTCGGATATGTGTATCTGATGAAACACAAATCTGAAGCTTTTGAGAAATTCAAGGAATTCAGAAACGAAGTAGAGAACCAGACAGGCAAAAGTATCAAGATCCTCCGGTCTGACAGGGGAGGGGAGTACTTAAGCACGGAATTCCTAGATTACTTAAAAGAGAATGGTATTCTCTCTCAGCTTACTCCTCCTTATACACCACAGCACAACGGTGTTTCGGAGCGGAGGAATCGTACCCTACTGGATATGGTTCGCTCCATGATGAGTAATGCCGAGTTGCCTCTTTCATTTTGGGGACATGCGCTATTGACAGCCGCATACCTATTGAATGATGTTCCGTCTAAATCTGTGCCTAAGACTCCGTTCGAGATATGGAATGGAAAGAGGCCATATCTTAAAAGATCTAAGATATGGGGTTGTCCGGCTTATGTTAAAAAGCATAAACCGGATAAACTAGAGGCACGGTCAGTTTTATGTAAGTTTGTGGGATATCCAAAGAATGGTTATGGATATCTATTCTACCACACCGAGGAACAGAAGGTGTTTGTTGCTCAGCATGCCGTTTTCTTGGAAACGGAGTTTCTTGCAAAAGAAATTAGTGGGAGCACGGTAGAATTGGAAGAAATTCAGCGACCACAAACTGAAACTGAAAGTTTGACAGAACCTCAGGATTCAATAACCCCAGATGAACCTCAGCCACTCCGCAGATCTGGTAGGATTTCTCATCCGCCCGAGAGATACTACGGTTTTCTCATTGACGGGGATCGAGAGGATTGCATCTTGGAAGAAGATGACCCTACCAGTTTCAGGCAGGCCATTATCAGTAGGGACTCTGATAAGTGGCAGGAAGCAATGCAATCTGAAATGGAGTCCATGTACGCCAATAAAGTGTGGACCATGGATATTGCTCCACCTGGGGTAAAACCCGTTGGATGCAAATGGATCTACAAAAGGAAACTTGGTGTAGATGGGCAGGTGGAAACCTATAAAGCTAGACTCGTTGCAAAAGATTTTCGTCAAAGACCTGGTTTAGACTATGACGAGACTTTTTCTCCGGTGGCTATGCTCAAATCCATTCGGATCCTACTTGCCATTGCTGCCTTCCATGACTATGAAATCTGGCAGATGGATGTTAAGACGGCTTTCCTAAACGGTTGTTTGGAAGAGTGCGTTTATATGGATCAACCAGAAGGTTTCGTAGACAGTGGGAGCAGCGGAAGGGTGTGCAAGTTGCTTAAATCCATTTATGGATTAAAGCAGGCATCGCGGAGCTGGAACATCTGTTTTGATGAGGCAATCAAGGAATTTGATTTCATCAAGAACGAAGATGAACCCTGTGTATATAAGAAGATTGTAGGACGAACTGTCGTATTCCTAGTCTTGTACGTGGACGACATTCTTTTGATAGGAAATGATGTTCCTATGCTACAATCGGTCAAGCTATTTTTGTCACAAAGGTTCTCCATGAAGGACCTGGGTGATGCCTCGTACATTCTGGGGATCAAGATCTATAGAGATAGATCCAAGAAACTGTTGGGACTTTCGCAGTCCAGGTACATAGAGACCGTACTAAAGAGATTTAGTATGGAGGATTCCAAGCGCGGTAACATACCCGCATTGCACGGAATTACCCTCTCCAAGAAGATGTCTCCTAAGACTGACGAGGAGAGGGTTCGCATGAGCACTATACCCTACGCTTCGGCGGTAGGATCTATAATGTATGCGATGCTATGTACAAGACCAGATGTAGCTTACGTGTTGAGCACGGTAAGCCGGTATCAGTCAGACCCAGGGGAGGACCACTGGACAGCAGTGAAGAACATTCTCAAGTACCTGAGAAGGACTAAGGAGATGTTCCTGGTTTACGGTAATGGAGACCTCCGGGTCGAGTCCTTTACCGATTCAAGCTTCCAGAGTGACAAAGATGACAGCAAGTCCGTCTCGGGTTTTGTGTTTACCCTCAACGGAGGGGCGGTATGTTGGAGGAGTTCCAAGCAGGAAACCGTCGCAGACTCGACGATGGAGGCTGAATACATTGCTGCAAGCGATGCCGCAAAAGAGGCGGTCTGGATGAAGAAGTTCATTAGTGAACTTCAGGTGGTTCCGTCCATTGTTGACCCAATACCTTTATATTGCGATAACAATGGGGCTATAGCTTTAGCGAAGGAACCAAGGTCCCATCAGAAATCCAGGCACATCTTAAGGCGGTATCACCTGATCAGGGAGATCATTGATCGACAGGAGATCGAGGTGCGGAGAGTAGACACAAAGGACAACACTGCGGACCCATTCACGAAGGCTTTACCCCAGACTCAGTTCGAGCGGCTGATCGAGATGATAGGTCTTCGATACGCCAGTACATGGCCTTAGTGCAAGTGGGAGATTGTTAGTGTATATGCCCTAGAGGCCATTACTGTATCATACTAGTATGTATATTACTTGATGGAAGCTTGGGATATTCACAGTTGTACAGACAATCTTGCTCAATATAGTAGTATGCTACTTGGTTTGTCTCTGCTTTAATGTGTACATGTGTGTTTATTTATTATATCACTTATACGCATTAGTAGAGCCCTTAGGATCTTTGCTTGATTACCGGCGTTGTGATGGCGATCACACTCGTGGGGGCTGGGTAATCTACAAGCACATCCTTATACACGTCCCTGGTTGTGGGAGTATCGAGATAGGGCATCGATGCTCCGGAGTAGACTAGCGTATGCGCTTCTCATCCCAGCACGGGAGACGGTCTGTCCCACAGCCGTCGGTACGTCGTACTTGAGATAGTATGCGGGTGCTCGTTAGGTTACGAGTACACTGGACAGGACTCGTCGGGAACTGATGGTTGGTATTATACCTATCGTCAGTTATCAGTTCCCAGGTGACATGAGTACAGCTTAGTCCGCTGACTTGACACTGTCACTCCGCCCCGAGTGTGTTCCCACTGTTCTTTGATTACTACCCTACCACGGCTCTTCTGAGTCGTGCAAACAGGTAGTAGTTGGGAGCAGTCCCGAAACACTTGGAGGCAGTGACGGTTAGACAGGATTCGTCTCTCCCGGTATTGGGGGTTGACATCGCGCTGTGTCTAGGAGAGCCATTACACAAGTAGTCCCTGGCCAGGGCAAGCGAGATATACTGGTAGGTTCCAGTGCTATCTCAGGGTGTTCTGGGCTTCACTCCGACACGACTTGTACCGCTATTAGGGGTCTGACGCTTGCCGCCCCCCTAGGCCCGACATGCGATGTATCAGACGAACAGACCGGACTGTACGGAGAATGTCACATTCAGACTCAGTAGGAGTTCAGATGGGGTTCACCTCGTCAGCCTTCTTGTCGGCATCTACCTGGGGACCGTTACGCACAGCTAGTGCCGCTTGCGGTCTGTGGTTAAACCCACTGCCAGCGTAGTGTCGAGTCTTTAGAGTCCCACACAGAGGGTATTCGCCTCTGGGCAAAACAGAGTAGAGGTCGCATGGTTTTGCGACAGGGTTCGTTCTCATCCGCGCACTTGTGCACGTTTTGGAGTCCGGACGGATTATACTGGCAGGCTCTGGTTTGAGCCAGATACTGGTATATGTTTTGGGGTTGCTTTTATATCTTGGTATTCTTGTTCCTCGGAACGAGAATGCAGGTGTGTATGCACAGTTGCTTGAGGCGGAGGATGAGGTATTTCATTAGGGTTTCGGAACGGGTGCGTATGCACAGTTGACAGTTATCATTTTCCAAACCCTAATGGATTTATGGATTATCTATTAATAATAGTAATTAAATGAGAATTATGTTATGGTTGATTTTGTTGACTTGTTGACCATGGTTGACTTGTTGACCATGGTTGAATGTTGACCACCATCATGCTTTGTAAAGATACTCCTTGATTCATGCTTACATTTCATTTAATGAAGCATGATAGTGGTCATTCCAAAACTACCATCAACTATTCTCATTTTGAATTATTATTATTTAGATAATTCTTTTTCTTTTGGCATTATGGTTGCAAGAAAGAAAAAGAGAGCTCATTCTATCATTTTAGCTTCTCTCTCCTCACTTCATCTTCTTCTTCCTCAAGCTCAAGGTGATTCCTTCTCATGTGTTGAGAATCCTTCACCTTGAAAAGAAAACAACCCCTAGACACTCTCTACTCTCTCTAGGGTTCAAGGTTTAGCAAGCCGGAAATCCTAGTTCACTCAAAGATCGAGGAAGAGCCCAAAGGATGAAGCCCTCAGGTGGATCTATCTTCGGCAAAGAGGAGACGAGGAGGGGAAGCCATTCAAGCTACTACAAAGAACAAGAAAGAAGAACAACAACAAGAAGAGAAGGAGTTCAAGTTGAGGTATAACCACTTTGCATAGTAGTTAACTCTTCTTTGCAAGTATGCTAGCTTAGTTTAGCAAAGATCCGGCTTTTACGGTCCATGTTACAAAGTTTAGAAAAATTTTGATTTACCGTTTCCGCAACCCCGAAAGTACCGGGAGAGGTAACGTGGACCTAACAGGGTGCAATTCACTTCTTATTCTCCACTCTTGTAGATCCATCCGAGCATTCAGGTTGTTTTTCGATTTCCCGTCTTTACAAAGAAGCAAGTTAAGTATGTGCTTGTTTCCCCCAATTAGAGCGAAACTCTATTTCTAAGACTGAAAAGTAAAGCAATGCTTCATAAAAAGGGGCTAAGCACCAAAGGCACTTTATCCTTGTAAGAATCATCTGCACCTAATAATAGCAAATTAAATTATGCAATGCACAAGCATAACAGAGGGCTAAAATAAAAAGGAACCCTTAACGGATAATAAAATACTCGATTAAAACACTTGTTCATTATTATTATTATTACATTGAAAAAAGATCACCAAATATGGGATCGAAAGGACAAGGGTTCGCAAAGATAAGAAGAAGATTCTCCAGTTCCCTTTCCGTCTTTTCCACCACGTTAAAGCGGCGGTCCTCCCGAGAGGTAGACATCCAACGATCGTCGCCGCATTCATCAGAAAAGGTGGCGATGACAACCCGACAAGCCCGTATCTGGCTCAGCAAGTGGAAAGAGCAATCCCTCAGGGCTTTAGTGATTAAGTGCGCTTCGAAGAAGCACTCAATCTTATCCTCGGCGGCATCAAGCATTGCCGAGGATATCTCTACTGGAGGAGAGGGAAGATCGGCGAGCACCGATGCAAGGATCATCCGAAACCAAATGGAGTGTGGAGGGAGAGGAGACCCCACACGAGTCAAAAGCTCGTACATTGTAGCATCGCATTGCTCATCTGTAAGAGAAGAATCCACCAAGCGCAGCAAAACGGGGAACACTGTCCTGAATGGGCACTTCACATGGTTGTCGACGGGCACGAGGGCGGTTGCAAGCCATGATTGAAAAGGTTCTTTGAAGATGAGAGAAGAAAAGGCTCGGCTTTGAGTTATATAGACCAAGCACAGAAAATTCTGTACACAGTGGAATTATTTCCAAGACTCGGGAAATGAAAATTCTGGGAAATACAAGTCTAACTTGAAAAAGGAAGGTGAAAAGACATCTCAGGTGAAGCAACGCTTCCGATTCCCCCCAATCAGAGCAAAGCTTTACTTTGAAAATTTAAATTTTAATAAATGAAGCAACGCTTCAAATCTCGTGCGCTGCGCGCAACGCGCCACTTGTCAGAAATTGATACGTCAGCGCAGCGTCCAAGGCAGTGCGCCCAACCAGAGCAAGGCTCTATTTAAAACAAAATTAAAGAAAGCAACGCTTCAGTTGCGCAAGCGCTGCGCTGCGCGACACGTGTCAGCGCAAACACAGTTGCGCTGCGCCGTGCGCTGCGTGACACGTGTCAGCGCAGATGCGCTGCGCCTTGCGCCGCGCGACACGTGTCAGCGCAGTTGCGCTGCGCTGTACGCCGCGCGACACGTGTCACGCGCTGGGGCGTTTGCGCCAAACAGAATTAAAATTCTAGTAAGATCCTTCTGTTCTTTTTAAAACAAGAAGATTGCTTTCTGTAAAACAGAAGCGCTTGGATCAAAGATCTAACGGTGGGGAAAATTCCCCAAATCACTCAGAGAATGATCTCTTTAACAAACTTAACAAATCTATGTGCACTATATAAAGACCCCTAGACCCCAACTTAAAACATGATGAACATTGTGAAAGATTAATAACTTCAAAACAGAGAGAACTCTGAAGAAAATTCAAGAAAAAGGTAAAATCCTTTATAAAATAGAATAATTTCTTCTAATAGATCATTGATTTAAGAACAAGATCAATGATCTTCAGTAAAAAACAAATAATAATAGTGCCTTGCACTTTTTATGAACCACTGGTTCTCTGAAAACCAAGAAAAAACAAGAAAAACTTGTTTTATTTGATCTAAATTGGATCAAGAAATTAAACAGTGCCCTGCACTTGTAAAATTTGCACCGTTGCGCTCTTGGGTTGGCGCAAGCCACCAGAGAGCGCCACGTGTCAGCATCTGAACCAGTTGTGCTATGCACTTTTAAGATAGAGCCTTGCTCTCTGAAATTGGCGCACCTCACCAGAGCGCGCCACGTGTCAGTAGCGCGAGCGCAGCGCACTGCGCTTGTGTGACACGTATCATCACCACAAGCGCTTGCGCTCAGTGATTGGCGCAAAGCGCCCGACAAATGTACTGCATTGTTTACTGAAGGGCCAGGTCCAAATCAAAAAGGCCTAGTAGGCCAAAATAAATTGCAATGCAATAAAAGGGCAGAGCCCAAACAAAATTGATGCTATTGATGCTCTATATCATTTATAAAAGGGCAGAGCCCAAACAAAATAAAATGCAATAAAAGGGCAGAGCTCAAACAAAATTTATGCTCTGCATCATTTATAAATGGGCAGAGCCCAAACAAAATAAAAAATGCAGTGCATTATTTAAAAAGGGGCAAAGCCCTAGCACATGCCTAGTAGGCCAAAAACAAATAAAAATGCTGAACATTTTTCAACCGGATTTAGCCCAATCATGGCCGTAAGTCCTCAAACTAAATTGACTGAGCACGACTGCTCTCCTAAATCAATTTACATCCGGTTCGAGGGTACATCTCCGAACTCCTCAGACTCCTATCATTGTAATCCTTCAACGACGTCAGAGAGGTGACGGGTCCCGACGACCACACATCAACACGGACTGTGGGGTCCTTAAACCCACGGACTTATGCGTCCTTAAACTAAAATGGACCCCTATGTCCCTAAACTGGAAATGGACCACCACGTCCCTAAACTGGAACATGGACCGCAACGTCCTTAAACTACCTATGGACCCCTATGTCCCTAAACTGGAAATGGACCACCACGTCCCTAAACTGGAACATGGACCTCAACGTCCTTAAACTACCTATGGACCACTACGTCCCTAAACTGGAACAGTAGAGCCCCCCATAAATGCTCTTCTGACGGATCTAAACGATCCCGTTTAAGTTGATCTTAGCCTCGAACACGGCTAACGTATCCTTAAATATTCAAATAGACTTCATATCCCCTAATCAACTTCGGTCTAAGGGCACATCTCTGAACTCCTCTGACACCTATCGTTGTAATCCTTCAACGACGTCAGAGAGGTGACGGGTCCCGACAGCCATATATTAAATGAACCACCACGTCCCTAAACTGGAACATGGACCACCATGTCCCTAAACTGGAATATGGACCGAAACGTCCTTAAACTACCTATGGACCACCATGTCCCTAAACTGGAAATCGACCGCAGCGTCATTAAACTAAACAATAGAGCCAATTGCTCTCTTGTCGGATTTAAACGATCCCGTTAAGTTGATCTTAGTCTGGAAATTAGGCTAATGTATCCTTAACAAAAGTTTATGTTGATCTTAGCCTCAATACGGCTAACGTATCCTTAAACTAAAACACCAAACCCAAATCTAAGTAACTACGGATTTGGACTAATCAACGTCCTACGGGCGACGGCATAACTTAGTCTCCGTATACAATCCACGGGCATCCACAAACAAAACAAACACACACGACACGAAGTGAAATTCTGGAGAAGGAGAAAGTTGTTACCGCGATGCGGTAGCGTAATTAACTGCAGGGGCTTGCGCCTGCAGGGAAGAGCGTCCCCACAATCAAAAACCCCTCAAACGAGGGGGAATCTGAAGAAGTCTGCTACATCGGCCGCATCCGTCCAAACCTCCGATACACGGTGCCATAAATCAACTTGGCATCTTCGGAGAGGTGGACGGATAAAACCAAATAGCATCTGTCCCGAATCTCAGGCAAGACGTCTTCACGTCGTCGCCGCCGTTCGGAGGGGAATAGATTCTGGCACACCCGGTGGGACCTTTTCCTCTTTCCACTCCACACTTCGTGTGTCGTCTTCGCGAACGAATCGCGGTTTGTTAATGGTTGCCTTTGGGTTGCAAGTTACTAAGATTTGGTCTTTTGCCTGGCGCAGAAATCAAGCATCAATGGCCTCAAATTGCTCAAACTGCTCGAAGTGCCAATGCAACCGACGCTCCATCTCACCTGGAGGTGTAGCATATGGGCCTCAAGCTGCCTCCGTCCTTACTATGCCCGTGGAGAAAGTGACTCAAGCCACCACTGGCCTGTTTTTCGGGACCATGATCCCTCCAGCAAGCTTCACCATCCCTGTGCCCGTACCGGAAGCTTCAAAGAAGTCGGTCTTCGATCGACTTGCTACTCCCACGGTCCCTCCCAACGGGTCGTCCAACCCCTCGGTCTTCTCTAGACCGAGCCTCAACTCCAAAGGGCTCGCCAAAAAGCCCATGATACCTGAGAAGGCCATCCCAAAGAAGATGGCCGCTCCCGAAATCGCCAAAGCGGCTTCTCCTGTCAAAGAGTCGGTCTTTTCAAGACCGACTATTCCGGCTCCTGCCCCTGCTCGAGGATCTGTCTATGACAGATTGAATAGTGCCACTCAGGGAACGACCTCCGTCTTTAAGAGGCTGGCACCAGCAGCGCCTCATTCGGACAGGAGGCAAGATGAAGCTGTCCCTATCGCCGAGCCAGTCCCAACGGCTCGTCATGCTCGACGTCGCCACTGGCGCCGAGTAAGAAAGGCTGGGGGCAACTCCCCCTCGGGGCTAACTCCACCCTCTCCAATAGTGGAAGTTGATGCTGCTGTTCCAACTGGGAACAGCTTTGAACCGCTGAGGAGGGTACGTAAGAACTCTCCAACTGCTACGCTAAAAAGATCTCCTCCACCTGCGGAGAGGGTTATGGAAACGAAGCTGGAGCAGCCTCCTCAACGGCTGTCCTCCAGGATTTATAAGGTCTGGCGGAAAGTTCAGGACTCGGTAATCGACCAAAATCACTTTCGCCAACAGAAAAGGGCAAAAGTGCAAGAAGAAAAGAACCGTCCGAACAAATAGCAAAGGACGACCACCACCAGGATGCCTGCTGCAATGGCCCCCTCAACTTCAACGGCCCATAAGAGAAGGAGGCCAGAGAAAATTCCCACGCCCGCGGCAAATGCCAAGGACAGCGAGCCCAAACGCCCTAGGTCTGGGGGCATGGTGGTTCATACCGTGTGCATGGCGTCTGGTAAAGAGGACAGCCGTGCATCTACAGGTCATTAACCGCTTACACGGTCAGTGACCAAAGCTCAAGAGCAACAGCAAAAGCTCCAGGAGATGATGAACGCGATGGCCGCACTCACTGGGCCAAAAGAAAGCCCTGAAGCGTCCTCGGATGAACGCTAGGAGCAAGAAACTGACGCTGAATTCCTTCGTCGGATATTGGAGAAGAAGGATAAAGAGGCTGCTGAACAAGCAGCCAACATAAAGCGTATGGCCCTCCTGTTCCAAGACATGTCGGGGATGATGATCCAACAAGATCCTCCAGCTGAAGATCCCCCAATCGTCCTCGAAGACGACATGGGAGAAACGTCAAATCCTCCACCGGCTCTGTCAACAGCCAAGGAGGATACAATCTCTAAAGCTGACTTGGACGAATATATAGCCCAGCAAATACGGGTTCATCATGCGACTGAGGCAGCCGGTCAGGTCGTAAAAACAGGACGACCATATCCGAGCTGGTATAATCAGATAAAGTACCCGCCGGGCTATACAATACCCAAATTCCATGTCTATAAGGGGACGGGCAATCCCCACCAGCATGTTGCCCAGTTCAGGGCGCTCTGTGGCAACACCGGCGGTGATGACAAACTGTTGCTTCGCCAGTTCGTTGGTAGCTTGTCAGATACAGCATTCGAGTGGTATTCTGAGCTCCCAAATGATCTATCAAGACCTTCGCGGAGATGGAGCTGCTGTTTACCCAGCGTTTTGCAAGCGCCAGCGAACGCACCCCGATGACGGCATTGATTAACGCCAGGGTGAAGCCAGGCGAGACATGGGTCCAATATGCTATACGGTGGCGGAACTTATGGTCAAAATGCGAGCAACGCATTGAAGAAGCTCCCGCAGTGGGTATGTTTGTGGGAACCCTTGATCCGCAAGCAACCATCTCGCAATTTATGATGTTCTTCAAGCCGACTGCCTTCCAGGCCCTGATCGACAAGCTAGCGCAAATGGATCAGATGGGCCATAGACCTCCTCTTCCAAAGCCGGACTCCCGAAATGAAAAGGGGAAGGGGAAAGCGATCGTTGTCGCTAAAGCTCAACAACAGCCGAGCAACTCGAAGCCGGTCGTTCGTCAAAATAATATGCGTCCACACGTACCCCTTGAAGAGAGGCTAGGACGTCCTTACTCATTTCCCCGAGATAAAACGAGAAGATTATTCGAGCTGGCGTTGCGCAACCGACTCATAAATCTGCCGAATCCAAAACGTCCGTCGCAACCAAATGATGTCAATGAGCCCAACTACTGTCCCTATCACCGAGTACTGGGTCATCCGATCGAAGATTGCTACATCTTCAAAAATTGGCTTGAAGACCAGTACCAACAGGGCAAGTTCGCGTTATCTGACAGATGGAAGGTGAATCCACCGCAACCTCACGCCTCTAAAAGGATGAATATGCCGGGGGCAACGTGCTCTCCTGTCGAAGAAGCCCCATGGGAGGTTGTGCTGTCAGCCAAGACGAAGAGAATGCTGAACGATCTTTAGACATGCCCTGCGATCAAGTGGAAGAACCCGTTGGAACCACAGGTCGTTGAGGGGATGTTGAAGCCGCGTCCAACTCCAAAGACCGATGGTGGTGGCCCGAGTGCTCACAGCCAGCAGTCAAAATCTTCAAAGAAGAAGAAGAAGAAATCCAAGAAGCCTGTGAAGCCTAGCGACAAGCGCACGGACTTGCAAAAACAAATTGACGCGCTGGAGGAATACAACCAGAAAGCACGGACTCCCATTACACTCCAAGAGTTTCTCAACCACGTCTTTCAAGAGGAAGATGAGGGAGAAAGTTCGTCGGATGAATCTGAAGAATACGTAGCGAGCTGTCATGTGATTTCCTATTCGTTCACGGACGATGAGGAGACTCCTTGCACTGAAAAGCTGGGGGCAGATCCTGAACCAAAAATTCTGGGGCCATCAGATGAAGTAATTGACGCATTCCTCAATGAAGATCTGTTGAAAAGTAAAGCTGATCGGGAATACGAGACGACTATATTTGAAAAGGCCAAGCGCCAGTGACTTGACGAAAGATTTGAGGTGCTCCTGCTAGAGCAAAATACATCCACCGCGGATAAAAGCAAATTCAAGACGAGGAAAAGGTTTGCTAAGGCCATATCAATAGGCATGAAGCTACCATCCTCTGAAGGAAGCATTACTGGTGAAGTGGAAATGCACCCCTCCTACTGCTTGTATCATCGGAAGATTTCACACCTTACCGAAGAGTGCGAAGCTTTCGATAGATGGTGGCAAGGGTATGTTGCTCACCGACAACATTTTAAGCGGGAGAAACGCAAAACTCGTCGAGAGCGGAAAAATACGACCGAGGGGCTTAACAAAACTACCGGCAATTGTCGCATGGTTAACGCCGCGGGATCACAAGTGCTTACATTCGGGAGCGATTCCGACGAGGAGCTGGCTCTTAGCCCCTCTTTAAAGAGTCCACCTCGGGAAAAGAAGAAGAACCGAGGGCCTGTGGAAATATCCGGCTGCGTAATCGTACGCTGCCCGAAAAGAATCTCGGACCCTCAAACAAAAAAGATAAAGGAAAAGAAAAGGTCTCTGAAGATATCGTCTTAGATGACCAAGTCATAGAAGAGCTAACTGCCAAGGACCCGCCACAGAGAAATATGGTGGATTACAACGTCTTAGCGCATCTGAGGAAGCTGCCCTCGCAGCTCAGCATTCTTGACGCCCTTTTACTATCAAAGGAGGCGAGAGATTCGTTAATCAAGGCACTACAGGAGCCGGAACAATTCCAAGCTTTCCTGGCCGAAGAAAAGATGAAGGATGAACTGGAGGAAGTGCACACGACCGATGTCACTTTTGGCGATGAAGACCTTCTCCTTGGGACGTGCGAACACAACCGCCCCCTTTATGTCTCAGGATACTGCCACGATATAAAGATAGGCAAAATCCTGGTCGACAATGGATCCTCCGTTAATCTCCTCAATGTGCGGGTGTTAAAAGAAATCTGCATGAGCGTCCAGCACCTTGCTCGGGTAAGATCACCATCTCCGGGTTCGACTCCCAATCATCGAGAACTCTTGGGTCTGTAATACTGACGCTACGCTTTGGGCTACTCGTCACGGACATTAAGTTCCACGTCATAGACGCCAGGACGTGCTACAATGCTCTGCTCGGCCGACCATGGTTACACGAGTACAACATCATCCTTTCTACACAACATCACTGTATGAAGTATTTTAAGGATGGTCTCGAGTATACCGTGACGGGAGAACTGAACCCATTCTCTGTGAACTAGATCCGCAAATATGAAGATGCCAAATACTTTTTACCAGATTTCGAAGACACGGAGAGGTGTCACAAGCCGGAGAACAAAGCTAATGCCACCATCCCTGTTTTCGGCAGTGATACCGAGGAGGAGGAGGAGGAGATGATTTGTTCGGGTCTGCCCCAACGCAACAAGCCGGGACAGCCCGCTCCCATGTTGATCTTTGGTAGCGATTCGGAAGACGAGGTCCATGCTGTATTCTCTGCTTGACCTTCAATACAAACGTCCGCTGACAAAGAGCAAAGTCTGCAAGTCGCCATGGTACCGCTTAAACACCATAAAGAACTGGATGCACTTGATACCTACAGCGTAGAGGAGCTGCGGACGTTCTATGTCCCTCCCAAGCGAGAAGGCAAAAAAGCAATTCTATTCTACCGGTCCGAGGAAACCAAAGTGGAGAAAGAAATCTGGCACGGTATGGATCCTACGCTTGACAGGCTTCAGCCCATCCGTCTGCCAAGATATTATACAGAAGGCTTGAAGAGGTTGCTGAAGCGCCAGGGGATATCCTTTAAACAGACCGCTCGAAAAGCCAAATTCTATGACAGGGTCTGGAACGTTCCCGGGACTCAACACAAGGTACCTAATGGGAGAATGGAAACAATCGGGCTTGGATACATTCGGTCTAAGAAACGAGAGCTACTCCACGGTTGCTATGTCGTGCATGACTTCGATGAAGAAGCGGATGCTCAATGGGAAGATGTTAATCCTGAACCAGTAAAAGTTCCCGATGCAAAAGTGCCCAGTCCGTCGTTCGAAGAACAAATGGACAAGCTTATAAGGGAAGCTGGTCAAAAAGTCCGAGACGACCATAACCGCGAAATGGCCATCTACGAGAAAACCAAAACGCAACGCCTCCTCCAACAGGCCATGGAAGATGAAGATGCCGCTCCCTGTCAACTTGTTATAAAAAAGGCTCGACGCAGAGGCAGAAATAAGTCGAAAGGCAAAGAAGGTGCTCAACAGCAGCAAAGCGGGACTAAGAAACCACGCAAACGGGAAATGAGCGGTTCCGACCTATCCCTTGTAAAGAAAATGAGTCGAGCATACTCTTTTCCTCGGGACAAGACGAAGAGAATACTTGACTTCGCTCTGAAACATCAGATGCTTACGCTGCCGGAGTCCAAAAACCCCGAACAAGCAGGCGATGTCTCTCACCCGAACTATTGCTCTTACCATCGAGTAATAGGGCATCCTCTCGAGGACTGCTTCACCTTTAAGGATTGGGTCGAAGATCAGTATCAGCTCGGCAAGTTCGCTCTGTCTGACGCGTGGAGGGTAACGCCGCCACAGAAGCACGAACCCAAAGCCACGAGAACAGAACCAACTCTACATTGGGCTTGGAAGCGGATTCGCACTTGTCACATGATAACAATATCAAAAGAAGAGCCCGAGAATATAGATGACCTTCCCTGGTGCTTCGAAAACAGCAACGATGAGGTGATCTCAGAATTTCTGCCAGCACCGAAAGAGCTGGAGGATGGAATACATACCACTGTGGATAACCTCAAGAAAATTGAGTTGGGGACAGCGAATGACCCGAGGCCGACATTCATTAGTGAGCTGCTGTCTGAAGAGAGGGTGGCTTCATTAAAAGACCTGCTTATGCAGCATAGAGATTGCTTCTCATGGAACTATTCCGAAATGCTGGGACTAGATCCAGAAATTGCTGTGCACAAATTGGCGATATCCCCGGACGTCAAGCCAGTCAAGCAGGCACCAAGAAGAATGTGGCTCGAGCTTGAGATGAGAATCAATGCCGAGGTCAAGAAGCTGATCGACTCTGGTTTTATCCAGGAGGTCCAGTATCCCGAGTGGATCGCCAATATCGTCCCGGTGATGAAGAAAAATGGGACGGTGCGCATATGCGTAGACTTTTGGGATCTCAATAAAGCCTGCCCGAAGGACGATTTCCCAGTGCCAGTCACCGAACTGATGATAGACAATACGTCCACTCATGAGGTTTTCTCCTTCATGGACGGCTCATCAGGGTATAATCAGATAAAGATGCATCCCGAAGACCAGAAGCACACCGCCTTCAGGACTCCTTTGGGTATATTCTGCTACAATGTGATGCCCTTCGGTCTAAAGAACGCCGGTGCCACCTATCAGAGGGCCATGACGAAGATCTTTGATGACCTTATACATGAAATTGTCGAATGATATATCGACGATCTCGTGGTTAAAAGCAAATCATACGAGGAACATCTCGAGCATCTGAAAACCGTATTTCAACGCCTTCGACGATACAACTTGAAGATGAACCCTCTCAAGTGCGCGTTCGGAGTTTCCTCGGGCAAATTCCTGGGATTCATCGTCCGACACCGAGGTATTGAGATAGATCCGTCAAAGATTAAGGCGATCATGGAAATGCCTTCGCCAAGGACTCTCAAACAGCTGCGGTCTCTCCAAGGGAAGCTCGCGTATATACGGCGATTTATAGCCAACCTTTCAGGCAAGTGCCGTCCTTACAGCCACCTGATGAAGAAGGGAACCCCGTTCGTCTGGGACCGAAAATGCCAGAGCGAGCTAGACGAGATCAAGCAATACCTGAAGAACCCGCCAGTGTTGGTTGCTCCGGTCAAGGGAAAGCCCCTCATTCTTTATACAACCGCCCTCGAAGGTTCCTTAGGCGCATTATGGATGCAAGAGAACGACCAAGGGAAGGAAAGAGCACTTTATTACTTAAGTCGAGTTCTACTGGGGGCAAAAAGCAATTACTCCCCCATTGAAAAACACTGCCTGGCGTTGATCTTTGCAATAACCAAGCTCAGACACTATGCGTTGGTGCATGAAGTCCGTCTCATATCGAAGGTGGACCCCCTTAAATATTTGATGTCGAAGGCCATACTGACTGGTCAACTCGCTAAATGGGCTCTGCTCTTGATGGAGTTCTCGATAACATATCAACCTCTCAAGGCAGTGAAAGGCCAGGCCATCGCCGACTTCCTCGCTGAGCATCCGATACCCGCCAATTCTCCTCTGAATTGCGATCTTCCAGACGAACATGCGTTTGATGCGATCGACGGTGGTGACACCCAATGGGAGCTTTATTTCGATGGAGCATCTTCCATGAAGAAGCGCAAACAAAATACCCCTATAATCAAATCGGGGGTAGGACTCATCTTCGTGACTCCATAAGGAGGGATTATGCGCTTTGCTTTCTCCTTGACAGAGCCGAGGACGAACAATGAAGCTGAATACGAAGCTTTCATAGCAGGCCTCGAGATCGCCATCGACATGGGAATTGAAAACCTCCTCATATATGGAGACTCCCAACTGGTTGTCAGTCAAGTAAACGGCGATTACCAAACGTGCAAACCAGAGTTGGTGAAGTATGGCGAAAAGGTGCAACAACTGTTGACCCAAATCCCTTCCTACACTTTGGAAAGCATACCGTGGGCGGAAAACAGCAAAGCGGACGCATTAGCCAAGCTTGCTAAAGAACTGGCTGACGAGAATCTCGATGATGTCAGAATTGAGGTACAAAGACGTCGGGTGCTTGCCCCAGCAGAAACGTCTCTGGAATCATCCGAAAAAGAGGGAGCGACTGAGCGGACGACCCTGCAAATAAAAGAACGAGAAAAGGCTGAGGATTGGAGGGGAGTCTTCATAGACTACTTTAAGTCCTATCGAATGCCAGAAAATGCGTTCTCGAGACATCAGCTTATGAAACGAGCTATGTCCTTCGCCTTCGTCAATGATACTCTGTATAAGAGGTCGTTTGATTCTCTGTGGTTAAGGTGTCTAGGACCTGACGAAGCGAAAAGAGTCGTTCAGGAAGTTCACGACGGACTCTGCGGTTCTCACCAAGCGGGCCCGAAGATGAAGTTGAAAATAAAACGGATGGGCTACTATTGGCCCACGATGATTCAAGACTGCCTCGAATATGCGAAGCAATGCCACTCATGCTAAATCCATGGGGACTTCATCCACCAGCATCCAAATCCACTACATCCAACGGTGGCTAACCGGCCGTTCGAAATGTGGGGAACTGACATAGTCGGCCCCATCGAACCAGCATCGTCCAGAGGACATCGTTTCATCTTGGCGACGACTGATTACTTCTCCAAATGGGCGAAAGCAATACCATTGAGGGAAGTGAAGACGGAGAATATCCTCCATTTCTTCAAGACGCACGTCATATATCGGTTTGGAACTCCGCGACGGATCATCTCCGATAACGGGCCTGCCTACAGAAGCCACAAGATCAGCCGCTTCGCGCAACAACATAATAGACTGGAGATATTTCTCAGTTTATAACCCGCGAGCTAACGGTCTAGCTGAAGCCTTCAACAAGACCTTGACAAAGATCGTGAAGAAGACGGTGTCCCGAAATAAGAAGGACTGGCATGAGAGGCTGCAAGAGGCTCTTTGGGCGTATCGAACTACGTTCAAGACAACCACGAACACAACGCCATATGCGTTGGTATTCGGTACAGAAGCAGTACTCCCCCTCGAGATAGAGTTACCCTCTCTACGAGTGGCAGTCCACTATGAGCTGACAGACGTGGAAAACGCTCACCTTCGGCTTGAGGAACTTGATGCCCTTGATGAAACCCGGCTCATAACGCAACAAAGTCTGGAGGCCTATAAAGCAAAGATGACGCGCTCATATGAAAAATTGACTCGGCCGAGGACATTCCGCCAAGGCAAACTCGTGCTAGTGGTCAAAAGGCCTATGATCCCCAATCGTGCCAAGCGGGGAAAATTTGAGCCAAACTATGAAGGCCCGTATATCATAGACAAGGTCTACCAGGGTGGAGCCTATCTACTCATGGATATGCACGGTGAAAGGCCTTACAGGCCAATAAATGGTCGATTCCTAAAGAAATACTACGCTTAGCGAGTTACTGCCTGGGTCAATGATAGATGACGACGACTATGTCCGCTCGCTATCTTCCTAAGCTCAAACTTTATAAGCAGTAGCCAGCCTTCTTCTGGACGGACCGAAATGTTTTTAAACTAACGACGGACCACTACGTCCTAAAACTAGCTAATGACCGAAACGTCTTTAAACTAGTACCGCAGCATCCTCAAGCTGACGAGATAAAAAAAGAAGAAGAAAAAAAAGAATAAAATAAAAAACATATAAATAATAATAATAATAATAATAATAATAATAAAAGACGGTATGTCCATAAGCAAAATGGGCACGGATGAAAACCCGAAAGGGCTCCGTAAGTAAAAACAGCAGGGCTACCGGCGAGTGTTCGTGAAAACCCGAAAGGGCGCGACCTCGTTAGAAAAAAGAATAAAAAGAGTAAAGAAAAAAGAGAAGAGAAAAAAAAACGGTATGTCCATAAGCAAAATGGGCACAGATGAAAACCCGAAAGGGCTCCGTGAGTAAAAACAGCAGGGCTACCGGCGAGTGTTTGTGAAAACCCGAAAGGGCGCAACCTCGTTAAAAGACACTTGCAGGGTCCTCTCGACCTTGTAAGGAGAAACCACCCGCGTGAGATCCTTACGATTCACAAGGGAGAAACACACTTAGGGAGCCTCACGATTCCTAAGGAGAAAATACACTTGCGAGACCCTCACGACTCGTAAGGAGAACTCTCTTATGGGACCCTCACGGCTCATAAGATTTGAAAGTCTTAAGTTACAAAGTCTTAAGTTACAGAGACCTAAACCTGTGCTTAAGCAAACCCCCCCACAACCTTGGATATTGCCCTACAAGTGGTTCAATACTGACCCTTGTATACAATCCACGGGAGCGAATAAACATTTCCCTAACCAAGTTTCATCCGTGATTGGGGATATGTGCGCATGATGAACAACCCTTATAAGTCCTCTCGACTTACAAGGAGAAAACCCTCTTGTAGGATCCTTACGACTTACAGAGGAACATACACTTATGAATCCTCACGATTCCTAAAGAGAAAATACACCTACAAGATCCTCACGACTTGTAGGGAGAAATACCTTTGTGAGACCCTTACGGCTCATGAAGTTAAAAGTCTTAGTCGACAGGACCTTAACCCTGTTCGCTAAGCCATCTTTGTTCAATATCGACAGAGGCAAATGATGATTCGCTCCTGGCAATATCCCAGTTGTAGCGGTGCTGATGCCGAAATCGGTGTCTAATTTCAGGTTTACGGTGAAAAGCCGGTAGGCCTCACATGCATACGAAATAGCCGAAATGATGGGACGGCTTGCAATAAAAATCAGCAAGTAAAAACGTATGCACACAAAATAGCCGAAATGATTGGTCAACTCGCAACAAAAAGCAGCGAGTAAAAATAAAATAAATAGCCGAAATGATTGGGCACCGCGAAAAATAGCCGAAATGATTGGGCAATCGCGACCTTCGTGATATAAAAGCTGTAATGATAGAGCATCGCGGAAATAAAACAATAAAAATGAATGAAACTTCTGCCCTACAGTTGAGATCACATCGATCCCTGTATACAATCTAAGGGCGCAAACAAAGAGGGAACCACACCCTCCCAGCAGGCTCCGCCAGAAAGCAAAGCCAAATCTCGACGGTTCACCAACAGCCTAGAGACAACCGCGACATGCGTCTCAATACAGCAGACGCGGTGCCAGCAAACGAAGCGAAGATCAAATTCCTAGCTTCACAGTCTTGACGGTAACTTGTATAAAACCTGAAAGACCACCACAGATCAGTTCAACTCAGGGAAACTAGCGTCCTCGATGAGAGCCTCCTGATTCGCGTCGGCTTGCAGAGAAACCAGTGTCTCCGTGAGAAACTCCCGATTCGTTTCAACCCCGAAGAAACTAGTGTCTTCGGCAAAATCCTTCGACTCAGGGAAACAAGTATCCTTGACGAGAAAATCCTTATTCGCGTCGACTCGCAGAGAAACCAGTATCTCCGCGAGAAATTCTCGATTCGTTTCAACACCAGGGAAACAAGTGTCCTTGGCAAACTCCTCAACTCAGGAAAACTAGCGTCCTTGATGAGAGCCTCCTGATTCGCGTCGGCTTGCAGAGAAACCAGTGTCTCCGTGAGAAATTCCCGATTCGTTTCAACCCCGAAGAAACCAGTGTCTTCGGAAAAATCCTTCGACTCAGGGAAACAAGTGTCCTTGACGAGAAAATCCTGATTCGCGTCGGCTTGCAGAGAAACCAGTGTCTCCGTGAGAAATTCCCGATTCGTTTCAACCCCGAAGAAACCAGTGTCTTCGGCAAAATCCTTCGACTCAGGGAAACAAGTGTCCTTGACAAGAAAATCCTGATTCGCGTCGACTCGCAGAGAAACCAGTGTCTCCGCGAGAAATTCTCGATTCGTTTCAACCCCGAAGAAACCAGTGTCTTCGGCAAAATCCTTCGACTCAGGGAAACAAGTGTCCTTGACGAGAAAATCCTGATTCGCGTCGACTCGCAGAGAAACCAGTGTCTCCGCGAGAAATTCTCGATTCGTTTCAACCCCAGGGAAACAAGTGTCCTTAGCAAATACCTCAATTCAGGGAAACTAGCGTCCTTGATGAGAGCCTCCTGACTCACGTCGGCTCGCAGAGAAATCAGTGTCTCCACGGGAAATTCCCGATTCGTCTCAACTTGCAAGATAAAGCCTCAGGCAGCAGGGGTTAAAAAACTTGTTTCCTGAGCAATGGAACCCTGCAAGTCAGTCTAAAACGGTCTCTTGCATACTATTCACGGATCTCACTTTCCAAAGTCGAATCCCGACAAGGAGGGAAACAATCGCTTACGGGTCCTCTCGACTCGTAAGAGGGAAAATTCTCTTATAAGATCCTTACGACTTATAAGAGAAAATGCACTTAGGAATCCTCACGATTCCTAAGGAGAAAATACACCTACGAGATCCTCTCGATCCGTAGGGAGAAAAATCTTTATGAGACCCTCACGGCTCATGAAGTTGAAAAGCCTTAGGTGGCAGACCTGAACCTGCTTCCTAAGCCATCACTGCTCCCCAGAGTAATCAAAACGGAAATCATCTAAAGGACCAAAGGTCCTATTTATAGGCATCCGGAGCCGTTTCAACTTCCAAAAAGTTGATCCAACAACTGAGAAGTTGCCACCGCCGCACTCACGTTTGGGGCCACGTGAGTGCAACGGTGGGGGGGCATTTGTTTCCCACAATTAGAGCGAAACTCTATTTTTAAGACTGAAAAGTAAAGCAATGCTTCATAAAAAGGGGCTAAGCACCAAAGGCACTTTATCCTTGTAAGAATCACCTGCACCTAATAATAGCAAATTAAATTATGCAATGCACAAGCATAACAGAGGGCTAAAATAAAAAGGAACCCTTAACGGATAATAAAATACTCGATTAAAATACTTGTTCATTATCATTATTATTACATTGAAAAAAGATCACCAAATATGGGATCGAAAGGACAAGGGTTCGCAAAGATAAGAAGAAGATTCTCCAGTTTCCTTTCCGTCTTCTCTACCTGTAACACCCGAGCCCAATAATACTATGTATATTACTAGTTGAGGGTTATTTATCGCTCTTTCAAATTTTCCTGATTTTCTGGTGTTTATTGCTAAATTTTACCCGGTTAAGTCATTTTGGCACATAACAAATTTTAACTCTGAAAATGAAATTTAAGATGTCCGTGTTAGCCTACTCGTCGCCACTAGTCGCGTGGTAGCGTCCGCGTGTCGAGATTCCGTTCCGTTTGGCTAAACGGGCAAGTTTGGGCGACTACGCGCGCGTGCAAGTGTCCGACTTGGGGGCATGCATTTTAATCTTTAAACACCTCTTTTCTAAATTTGGAACCCGCTTAAAATCCTATAATTTGAATTTGGAACATTTGGGCGCAACCCGGGCGCGATTTGGAAATGTTTCATTTCGCGCCAAAAAGGCCCATTTCAATTTAATATCTTAAACTATATTATACCCTTAATATTCATTCTATTATAATCTACACGTTCAAAATCCTTTTAACAATCTTTCTAAAAATCATTATTAACCTCCCAGCCAATCACATGGTTTTATTTTCCCCTCGTGGGCCCCCTTCCAATCTCTCTCTCTTTCCGCCTCTCTCTGTCTCTCTCCTCGTTTTCTCTCTCTCTCTATCTCACCAAATAATCCTTCTCTCTCCAATCTCCCTCTCTCCTCATATATATTTAATCTCACCATGCAGCCGCCCCACGTCCTCTTCCTCGCGAGAAACCCACAAAACCTAACCCTAGCCTACCGCGACCTCACCACCGTCGCCACCGCGACCTCGCCGTCGCCGCCTGCGACGCCTCCGCGACAACCGCGCCTTCCCCCTCCCTCCTTCCTCCTCTCTCCCGCACCTGCGCGCAACCCCGGCCTCGTCTCCATCCCCTCGCAACCTCACCGCCGACGTCGCCCATCGTCGTCGACGACCCCACGACCCCCTTTCACCCTACTCGACCCGACCTCGTCGTCTTTCCCTCCTCCCCTCGCCGGAAAAGCAAACCCGACCCTTCACCCAACGCCTGCACCTTCCCTGTTCGCCGGAAAAACGCGCCGGCGACCTCGTCGACGCCACCTCCGACCACCTCCCTTCCCTCTCGACCACCAGAGGCGACCACCACCCTCGCACTCGCTGCAGCACCCCTTTCCAGCGAACTCAAGATTGTTCCAGCCACCGTCTTCGCCGTCGCTGCCTCGCCGGCGATCCAATGCCGTCGAGCCATCGTGTTTGCACCTTGTTTCTTCCCTGTAAGTTTCCTTCTCCTTCATTTTGGTGCAACACCCCCGCTGGTCCGTATCGTGAATGTGTAGTTTGTGTTTACTAACTTTGTTGTTTCTGTTTACTGCCGGATCCGACCGTGCCGTCTGACGAACCCGACGCTCCAGCGAAGCCCCCTGGTCCGTGTGATTCCAGTGACCTCTGTTGGGACTCGATCCGTGGCCCGTGCTTCCAGAACGCAGTTTCTGCCGACACCGCATCCGTGTTTCGGTTTGCGGAACCGCCGAGGCAAGTATCCGAATACTTGCTTTAACATGCTACAAACTTAATAATCATGTTATTTGTTATAACCACACGACTTGATGACAATTACAATCATCCGTAATGTTAAACCATTGTAGTTGCTACTTGTAGTTAACCGGTATGCTTTTAATCAACACCTTAACTAATTAACCAATTTGGCACATCCTTGCCTAAATTGCTAGATCATCCTCACTTCGTTTGTTAAGCCACTCATGAGGTAAATATTATGCTTAGTTCAAATTCATATAACTCCATTGTGTATACTATCGATATTGTTTCATCTTGTGGCTCTTGCACCTCAAAGGTGCGTGAACCGGGTTATTATGAAAATACAAACATCACTGAATAATATTTGCTATTTACTGTTTCCTGCTACTGTTCATTATTTGTTACTATACCTGTCATCATCATATACCTGATTGCATTCCATATTGACCGATCTTGATACACCTGACTCATGTACTGATACAATGGACACAACACCCTGTACATATCGACTCTACCTGTTGAACGTAACCTGACCTGTTACTTGATCTCATGCCTAATGCCGACAAACCTAACCATTCCTGCTGTCGATCCAGACAGACCTACCTTTACTTGACTTGTGTTGGCATTAGTCCTTGACTACTGAATACCTGACCTGACATACATAGCTTGGGGGTATGGGGAAATCAAAGGTGAAACCGACTTGTAACTCAACAGTTCGACACATTGTTCTGATCAGTCTTACGGGCTTGGCCAGCTCCGGAGTGTTGATGCTGACATCACTCATCTATCCTACTACCTTTTACTGCTTAGCGGCACGTCTCGGATTCAGCCCCGAGAATCATGACCGTGGTCCCGGGCACGCACGGGATACTATTGAGTTACATCGACGATTCATCAATTGGTTTCAAAGACAATAGAGTAGAAAACCTGATAGGACAGTTTAGTCACTACTGCACACCACCCTGTTTATTACTTCTTATTACTGCTTTATTCATGTTCATGCTTGCATTGTTTATTACCGTGTTTATGCTACATACTTGATATCATGACGCGCTGACGTCTGGGTTTTGCATGGCCCAGATTCCGTGCCCTTGACGTCGACCAGGCAGGAGTATTTCAGCCAGCAGGCTGAACTGTGAGTTCTTTAGAGTTTAGTTCATTTATGTCATTTCATTTCCAGATGTGAGCCCGCATTATGGGACATACTGTTTATTCATTGTATTGGATCATTAGCTTCCGCACTCATTGTTTATTGATTCTTGTTATTATGGATTTGGACATGTATTAGTTTAGTTTATTTTACTGTTCTGGATATCTTTACAACCGTAATGTGACTGTGGATGGATACTCCCTACCCACAGGTAGCATGGTTGGCTATGTCACGTGCCCAAATCTTGCGTATTCTGGGAAGCGGGGCGTGACATGGTTTTATGGTATCAGAGACATAGGTTAATTGGGTTGATTCTTTGTAGTTGGGTATTGCACCTGATACACGAATCAGGATACCCGTGATTAGGAAACATGTCCAGCCACCTTGACCGTTTTACCCTCCTTGAATCCTTCTTCCGGATCATGTCGACATGCAAACTTACTTTGCATTGTCAATTCGAAAACCTAACTTCTTGTTATCTCTAGGACTTAGGCGACTTGGGTGGAGTTAAGTAATTGCGGCTATGATACCGCGGCATAGCTACAATGCGGTACTCTATTTAAGTATCTTGGAGTTCTAGCCTTGATCCACATTCAGAATCTATCATCATGCTAATGTTGGGTGTTTTGAGTTCAGGATTATGACAGGTAAGAAGTTGAAGACGTATCAGAGGCGTGTGGACGAAGCCGCCATGCTTGGAGTGATAAGAGAAATGCTGGAAATCAAAGAAACAGACCGAGCTGATCCAGCAGCAAGCGGACTTGTTTCAGGAAGGTTTGCAGATCGTTCAGCAGTCTGTAAACGATGTTGGAACTAGACCAGTTGACCGAGTAAGGACCGTAGCAGATTTCAGACTTTTGGATCCATCTACTTTCACTTTTCTGGAGGAGCCGTTGCCAGCCGAGCAGTGGCTAGTAGACACGGAGAATTTACTGATTGCGGCACAGATCCCAGACGACAAGAGAGTTGATGTGGTGCGCATTCAGCTGGTGGATTACGCCCGAGAGTGGTGGCTGGTGGAGGAGACCCGCTTGTCCAAGCCAATCAGTTGGGCGGATTTCTCTAAAAGTTTCTTGGAAAAGTTCTTCCCGCGGACTGCACGGGAGGAAATGGAGGAGAAATTTATCGGACTAAGGCAGAATGGAGCAACCGTGGACGTGCATGCAGCGGAGTGGACGAGACTCAGTACTCTCGCTGGACCTTTCGCGGCCAACGATGCAGACAGCAGTTGCGGTAAGGAAGCAGTTCTGTCGGGCCGGTCGAGTTTAGGGCTAGGCCGACGAACAATGTTCTTGCGGCTATGGTAGTGGATAGTAATGAAGAGCCGGCAGTTGTCCGCGACTTTATGGATGTATTTGCAGATATTTCGGGCTTACCGCCAAAGCGAGATGTGGAGTTCGCGATTGACCTTATTCCTGGTGCAGCGCCAGTATCAAAATCCTATTATCCGATGGCACCGGTGGAATTGGAAGAAGTTAAGAAACAAGTTGGTGAATTGCTCGAGAAAGGATGGATTCGAAGCAGTAACTCACCTTGGGGAGCTCCAGTTCTTTTAGTGAAGAAGAAGGAAGGCACGAGAAGGATGTGCATTGATTATCGAGAATTAAACCGGGTGACTATTAAGAACAAGTACCCGATCCCTCGCATTGGAGAACTTTTTGAGCAGCTTAGTGGCGCGAGGGTATTCTCGAAACTGGACTTGCGATCAGGATATCATCAGGTCCGAGTGAAGGCAGAAGACATTTGCAAGACAGCGTTTCGGACTCGGTATGGGCATTTCGAGTATTTAATGATGCCCTTCGGAGTGACTAATGCGCCGGCAATATTTATGGACTTGATGAACAGGATCTTTTCACCGTTCTTGGACCAGTTTATTGTGGTATTCATTGACGATATTCTGGTGTACTCGAAGAGTCCGGAGGAGCATGCTGAGCACTTAAGGATCGCACTGCAAACGCTGAGACAGGAGAAATTATTCGCGAAGATGAGTAAGTGCGAATTCTGGTTGGAAGAAGTGAAGTTTCTGGGGCATGTCGTGTCGGGCGATGGAATCGCCATTGATCCCGAGAAGATTGCAGCAGTTCGAGATTGGCCTGTTCCAAAGAATGTTGCAGAGATACGAAGTTTTCTTGGACTCGCCGGTTACTACAGAAGATTTGTGGAGAACTTCGCTCGTCTAGCTGAGCCGTTAACCAAGCTTACGCGTAAGGAGGTACCGTTTGTTTGGACAGGTGGATGTGCATTGGCCTTCGAGACGTTGAAGCAGAAGTTGATAACCGCTCCTATCCTAACCGTACCGGATGATTCAGGAGGACTGGTAATTCAAAGTGACGCATCTGGAAAGGAATTGGGATGTGTTTTGATGCAGAATGGGAAAGTCGTCGCTTACGCATCGAGACAACTGAAGACTCATGAGAAGAACTATCCGACTCATGACTTAGAGCTTGCAGCCGTGATCTTCGCCCTGAAGATTTTGGAGACACTACCTTTTGGGCGAGAGAGTTGAAGTCTTTACGGATCACAAGAGTTTGAAATATGTGTTCACTCAGAAGGAGTTGAACATGAGGCAACGCAGATGGTTGGAGCTGATGGCCGACTACGACCTTGATCTTAAGTACCATCCGGGAAAAGTTAACGTCGTGCCAGATGCGCTAAGTCGGTTACCAGCAATTCAGTTATTGACTGCACAGAGGGAGATCATTGAGGAGTTTCGGAGATTTGACTTGGAGGTTGTGCTACCGCGTGCTACAGGACAGTTGATGCAGTTACAAGTACAATCGTCCTTAGTTGAGAAGATTAAAGCGGCGCAATCGCAGGATCCTAGACTGCAAAAAGTTTCGAGAGCAGGTTGGAGCCGGACTACGAACCGATCTACTGATCCATGAGGATGGTTCGTTGAGATATGGTAGCCGTCTATGTGTGCCAAAAGGAGATGTGCGTGAAGAGCTTATGAAGGAAGCACACAGTTCAGCTTACTCTGTACATCCAGGAGGGACAAAGATGTACCGAGATATTCGACAGCATTTTTGGTGGGAAGGTATGAAACGGGAAATCGCTCGCTTTGTGGCTAAGTGCTTGGTGTGTCAGCAAGTCAAGGCTGAACACCAAAGGGTTGCTGGTTTGTTGCAACCACTTCCATTTCCTCAATGGAAGTGGGAACATATAACCATGGATTTCGTGACGGCTTTACCGCGGAGTCCAAAGGGCAACAATGCAGTATGGGTGATTGTCGATCGGTTGACCAAGGCAGCTCACCTTATTCCGTTTCGGGTTGGTCAATCGACAGAGACTTTGGCAGAGCGGTACATGCAGGAGATTGTCAGATTGCATGGAGTACCGGTAAGCATCGTGTCCGACCGGGACACTCGGTTCTTGTCACACTTTTGGAGGAGTTTACAAGAAAGTTTGGGGACTCGATTGAAGTTCAGCACAGCTTATCACCCCCAGACTGTTGGACAATCAGAGAGAACGATCCAGACCCTTGAAGATATGTTGAGGGCTTGCATGTTAGACTTCAAAGGTTCTTGGGAAGATCATTTACACCTGGTGGAGTTTTCGTACAACAACAGCTTCCAAGCAACTATTCAAATGGCCCCGTTCGAAGCGTTGTATGGTCGTAAGTGCCGTTCACCTGTATGTTGGGATGATGTGGGTGAACGAAGGTTACTAGGGCCAGATTTAGTGGTACAGACAGTCGAGAAGGTGAATACAATCAGAAAGCATATGAAGGCAGCTCAAGACAGACAGAAGAGTTGGGCCGACACGTCAAGAAGACCTCTAGAGTTCGCCGTGGGCGATTTGGTATTCCTGAAGATATCACCGACTAGAGGGGTGATTCGCTTTGGGAGTCGGGGAAAGCTTAGTCCCCGATTCGTTGGACCCTTCGAGATATTGGAGCGTGTCGGAGAGGTATCGTACCGGTTGGCGTTACCATCGTCATTAGCAGGAGTTCATGATGTATTTCATGTGTCTCAACTACGGAGGTATGTTCGTGATGAGACCCATGTTTTGGATCACTCGGAGTTGACCGTTCGGGAAGACCTGACTTTTGAGGAGCGACCAGTCGAGATCACGGATCGAAGAGAAAAGGTTCTTAAGAACAAGGTTATCCCTCTTGTGCTAGTTTCTTGGGGTAACCGATCGCATGGAGAATCTACTTGGGAGCGAGAAGACGAGATCCGGCAGAAATTCCCTTATCTTTTCCAGTAGTTAGTTATCTTGTATCCTTGGAATTTCGAGGACGAAATTCTTTTGTAGTTGGGTATGATGTAACACCCGAGCCCAATAATACTATGTATATTACTAGTTGAGGGTTATTTATCGCTCTTTCAAATTTTCCTGATTTTCTGGTGTTTATTGCTAAATTTTACCCGGTTAAGTCATTTTGGCACATAACAAATTTTAACTCTGAAAATGAAATTTAAGATGTCCGTGTTAGCCTACTCGTCGCCACTAGTCGCGTGGTAGCGTCCGCGTGTCGAGATTCCGTTCCGTTTGGCTAAACGGGCAAGTTTGGGCGACTACGCGCGCGTGCAAGTGTCCGACTTGGGGGCATGCATTTTAATCTTTAAACACCTCTTTTCTAAATTTGGAACCCGCTTAAAATCCTATAATTTGAATTTGGAACATTTGGGCGCAACCCGGGCGCGATTTGGAAATGTTTCATTTCGCGCCAAAAAGGCCCATTTCAATTTAATATCTTAAACTATATTATACCCTTAATATTCATTCTATTATAATCTACACGTTCAAAATCCTTTTAACAATCTTTCTAAAAATCATTATTAACCTCCCAGCCAATCACATGGTTTTATTTTCCCCTCGTGGGCCCCCTTCCAATCTCTCTCTCTTTCCGCCTCTCTCTGTCTCTCTCCTCGTTTTCTCTCTCTCTCTATCTCACCAAATAATCCTTCTCTCTCCAATCTCCCTCTCTCCTCATATATATTTAATCTCACCATGCAGCCGCCCCACGTCCTCTTCCTCGCGAGAAACCCACAAAACCTAACCCTAGCCTACCGCGACCTCACCACCGTCGCCACCGCGACCTCGCCGTCGCCGCCTGCGACGCCTCCGCGACAACCGCGCCTTCCCCCTCCCTCCTTCCTCCTCTCTCCCGCACCTGCGCGCAACCCCGGCCTCGTCTCCATCCCCTCGCAACCTCACCGCCGACGTCGCCCATCGTCGTCGACGACCCCACGACCCCCTTTCACCCTACTCGACCCGACCTCGTCGTCTTTCCCTCCTCCCCTCGCCGGAAAAGCAAACCCGACCCTTCACCCAACGCCTGCACCTTCCCTGTTCGCCGGAAAAACGCGCCGGCGACCTCGTCGACGCCACCTCCGACCACCTCCCTTCCCTCTCGACCACCAGAGGCGACCACCACCCTCGCACTCGCTGCAGCACCCCTTTCCAGCGAACTCAAGATTGTTCCAGCCACCGTCTTCGCCGTCGCTGCCTCGCCGGCGATCCAATGCCGTCGAGCCATCGTGTTTGCACCTTGTTTCTTCCCTGTAAGTTTCCTTCTCCTTCATTTTGGTGCAACACCCCCGCTGGTCCGTATCGTGAATGTGTAGTTTGTGTTTACTAACTTTGTTGTTTCTGTTTACTGCCGGATCCGACCGTGCCGTCTGACGAACCCGACGCTCCAGCGAAGCCCCCTGGTCCGTGTGATTCCAGTGACCTCTGTTGGGACTCGATCCGTGGCCCGTGCTTCCAGAACGCAGTTTCTGCCGACACCGCATCCGTGTTTCGGTTTGCGGAACCGCCGAGGCAAGTATCCGAATACTTGCTTTAACATGCTACAAACTTAATAATCATGTTATTTGTTATAACCACACGACTTGATGACAATTACAATCATCCGTAATGTTAAACCATTGTAGTTGCTACTTGTAGTTAACCGGTATGCTTTTAATCAACACCTTAACTAATTAACCAATTTGGCACATCCTTGCCTAAATTGCTAGATCATCCTCACTTCGTTTGTTAAGCCACTCATGAGGTAAATATTATGCTTAGTTCAAATTCATATAACTCCATTGTGTATACTATCGATATTGTTTCATCTTGTGGCTCTTGCACCTCAAAGGTGCGTGAACCGGGTTATTATGAAAATACAAACATCACTGAATAATATTTGCTATTTACTTTTTCCTGCTACTGTTCATTATTTGTTACTATACCTGTCATCATCATATACCTGATTGCATTCCATATTGACCGATCTTGATACACCTGACTCATGTACTGATACAATGGACACAACACCCTGTACATATCGACTCTACCTGTTGAACGTAACCTGACCTGTTACTTGATCTCATGCCTAATGCCGACAAACCTAACCATTCCTGCTGTCGATCCAGACAGACCTACCTTTACTTGACTTGTGTTGGCATTAGTCCTTGACTACTGAATACCTGACCTGACATACATAGCTTGGGGGTATGGGGAAATCAAAGGTGAAACCGACTTGTAACTCAACAGTTCGACACATTGTTCTGATCAGTCTTACGGGCTTGGCCAGCTCCGGAGTGTTGATGCTGACATCACTCATCTATCCTACTACCTTTTACTGCTTAGCGGCACGTCTCGGATTCAGCCCCGAGAATCATGACCGTGGTCCCGGGCACGCACGGGATACTATTGAGTTACATCGACGATTCATCAATTGGTTTCAAAGACAATAGAGTAGAAAACCTGATAGGACAGTTTAGTCACTACTGCACACCACCCTGTTTATTACTTCTTATTACTGCTTTATTCATGTTCATGCTTGCATTGTTTATTACCGTGTTTATGCTACATACTTGATATCATGACGCGCTGACGTCTGGGTTTTGCATGGCCCAGATTCCGTGCCCTTGACGTCGACCAGGCAGGAGTATTTCAGCCAGCAGGCTGAACTGTGAGTTCTTTAGAGTTTAGTTCATTTATGTCATTTCATTTCCAGATGTGAGCCCGCATTATGGGACATACTGTTTATTCATTGTATTGGATCATTAGCTTCCGCACTCATTGTTTATTGATTCTTGTTATTATGGATTTGGACATGTATTAGTTTAGTTTATTTTACTGTTCTGGATATCTTTACAACCGTAATGTGACTGTGGATGGATACTCCCTACCCACAGGTAGCATGGTTGGCTATGTCACGTGCCCAAATCTTGCGTATTCTGGGAAGCGGGGCGTGACACTACCACGTTAAAGCGGCGGTCCTCCCGAGAGGTAGACATCCAACGATCGTCGCCGCATTCATCAGAAAAGGTGGCGATGACAACCCGACGAGCCCGTATCTGGCTCAGCAAGTGGAAAGAGCAATCCCTCAGGGCTTTAGTGATCAAGTGCGCTTCGAAGAAGCACTCGATCTTATCCTCGACGGCATCAAGCATTGCCGAGGACATCTCTACTGGAGGAGGGGGAAGATCGGCGAGCACCGATGCAAGGATCATCCGAAGCCAAATGGAGTGTAGAGGGAGAGGAGACCCCACACGAGTCAAAAGCTCGTACATTGTAGCATCGCATTGCTCATCTGTAAGAGAAGAATCCACCAAGCACGCAGCAAAACGGGGAACAATGTCCTGAATGGGCACTTCCCATGGTTGTCGACGGGCACGAGGGCGGTTGCAAGCCATGATTGAAAAGGATCTTTGAAGATGAGAGAAGAAAAGGCTCGGCTTTGAGTTATATAGACCAAGCACAGAAAATTCTGTACACAGTGGAATTATTTCCAAGACTCAGGAAATGAAAATTCTGGGAAATACAAGTCTGACTTGAAAAAGGAAGGTGAAGAGATATCTCAGGTGAAGCAACGCTTCCGATTCCCCCCAATCAGAGCAAAGCTCTACTTTGAAAATTTAAATTTTAATAAATGAAGCAATGCTTCAAATCCCGTGCGCTGCGCGCAACGCGCCACGTGTCAGAAGTTGATACGTCAGCGCAGCGCCCAAGGCAGCGCGCCCAATCAGAGCAAGGCTCTATTTAAAACAAAATTAAAGGATGTAACGCTTCAGTTGCGCAAGCGCTGCGCTGCGCGACACGTGTCAGCGCAAACACAGTTGCGCTGCGCCGTGCGCTGCGCGACACGTGTCAGCGCAAACACAGTTGCGCTGCGCCGTGCGCTGCGCCTTGCGCTGCGCGACACGTGTCAGCGCAGTTGCGCTGCGCTGTGCGCTGCGCGACACGTGTCACGCGAACAGAATTAAAATTCTAGTAAGATCCTTCTGTTCTTTTTAAAACAAGAAGATTGCTTTCTGTAAAACAAAAGCACTTGGATCAAAAATCCAACGGTGGGGAAAATTCCCCAAATCACTCAGAGAATGATCTTTTTAACAAACTTAACAAATCTATGTGCACTATATAAAGACCCCTAGACCCCAACTCAAAACATGATGAACATTGTGAAAGATTAAGAACTTCAAAATAGAGAGAACTCTGAAGAAAATTCAAGAAAAAGGTAAAAACCTTTATAAAATAGAAGAATTTCTTCTAATAGATCATTGATCTAAGAACAAGATCAATGATCTTCAGTAAAAAACAAATAATAATAGTGCCTTGCACTTTTTATGAACCACCGGTTCTCTGAAAACCAAGAAAAAACAAGAAAAACTTGTTTTATTTGATATAAATTGGATCAAGAAATTAAACAGTGCCCTGCACTTGTAAAATTTGCACTGTTGCGCTCTTGGGTTGGCGCAAGCCACCAGAGAGCGCCACGTGTCAGCATCTGAACCACTTGCGCTATGCGTTTTTAAGATAGAGCCTTGCTCTCTGAAATCGGCGCACCTCACCAGAGCGCGCCACGTGTCAGTAGCGCGAGCGCAGCGCACAGGCGCAGCGCACTGCGCTTATGTGACACGTGTCATCACCACAAGCGCTTGCGCTCAGTGATTGGCGCAAAGCGCCCGACAAATGCACTGCATTTTTTACTGAAGGGCCAGACCCAAATCAAAAAGGCCTAGTAGGCCAAAATAAATTGCAATGCAATAAAAGGGCAGAGCCCAAACAAAATTGATGCTCTGCATCATTTATAAAAGGGCAGAGCCCAAACAAAATAAAATGCAATAAAAGGGCAGAGCCCAAACAAAATTGATGCTCTGCATCATTTATAAATGGGCAGAGCCCAAACAAAATAAAAAATGCAGTGCATTATTTAAAAAGGGGCAAAGCCCTAGCACAGGCCTAGTAGGCCAAAAACAAATAAAAATACTGAACATTTTTCAACTGGACTTAGCCCAATCATGGCCGTAAGTCCTCAAACTAAATTGTCTGAGCATGGCTACTCTCCTAAATCAATTTACATCCGGTTCTAGGGTACATCTCCGAACTCCTCCGACTCCTATCGTTGTAATCCTTCAACGACGTCAGAGAGGTGACGGGTCCCGACGACCACACATCAACACGGACTGTGGGGTCCTTAAACCCACGGACTTATGCGTCCTTAAACTAAAATGGACACCTATGTCCCTAAACTGGAAATGGGCCACCACGTCCCTAAACTGGAACATGGACCGCAACGTCCTTAAACTACCTATGGACCCCTATGTCCCTAAACTGGAAATGGACCACCACGTCCCTAAACTGGAATATGGACCTCAACGTCCTTAAACTACCTATGGACCACTACGTCCCTAAAATGGAACAGTAGAGCCCCCCTAAACGCTCTTCTGACGGATCTAAACGATCCCGTTTAAGTTGATCATAGCCTTGAACACGGCTAACGTATCTTTAAACATTCAAATAGACTTCATATCCCCTAATCAACTTCGGTCTAAGGGTACATCTCTGAACTCCTCTGACACCTATCGTTGTAATCCTTCAACGAAGTCAGAGAGGTGACGGGTCTCGACAGCCATATATTAAATGAACCACCACGTCCCTAAACTGGAACATGGACCACCATGTCCCTAAACTGGAATATGGACCGAAACGTCCTTAAACTACCTATGGACCACTATGTCCCTAAACTGGAAATCGACCGCAGCGTCATTAAACTAAACAATAGAGCCAATTACTCTCTTGTCGGATCCAAACGATCCCGTTAAGTTGATCTTAGTCTGGAAATTAGGCTAATGTATCCTTAACAAAAGTTTAAGTTGATCTTAGCCTCAATACGGCTAACGTATCCTTAAACTAAAACACCAAACCCAAATCTAAGTAACTACGGATTTGGACTAATCCACGTCCTACGGGCGACGGCATAACTTAGTCTCCATATACAATCCACGGGCATCCACAAACAAAACAAACACACACGACACGAAGTGAAATTCTGGAGAAGGAGAAAGTTGTTACCGCGATGCGGTAGCGTAATTAACTGCAGGGGCCTGCGCCTGCAGGGAAGAGCGTCCCCACAATCAAAAACCCCTCAAGCGAGGGGGAATCTGACGAAGTCTGCTACATCGGCCGCATCCGTCCAAACCTCCGATACACGGTGCCATAAATCAACTTGGCATCTTCGGATAGGTGGATGGATAAAACCAAATAGTATCTGCCCCGAATCTCAGGCAAGACGTCTTCACGTCGTCGCCGCCGTTCGGAGGGGAACAATGCTCTGATACTCCCTTCTCTATATGCATGACGTCCAGACAATGACGCACTAAATTTGTTGACCAGTACGGAAGCTCGAAGAAAATGCTTAACTTGTTCCAAAATGGTGTTTGACCTGTTTCGTCGGATCCATCCCGAAGGTCACATTATTGTAACCATCCCATTTAGCAGTCACGTCCTCTCCGGACAATGGGGATGGAGGTCCAAGAAGCTCCTGATGACCATTAAAGTGAACCGTGTCTAACCTATAGGGGTGGTCTAGAGGCAGGAAACGTCGATGGACGCAATAACAAACCTTCCTGCTAAAATTCAAGAATTTCGATGTTGTGTGCTCATGGCAATGAGGACATGCTTTGTGACCATGAACGGACCAACCTGATAGCATTCCATACGCAGGAAAGTCATTAATTGTCCACATTAAAGCCGCACGCAGTATGAAGGTTGTATTTGTGTTTGCATCATATGTCTCTACACCATCAATGAACAAAGATTTCAACTCCTCGATCAGAGGTCGGAGATAGACGTCGATATTGTTCCCCGGTGAGTTTGGTCCGTCGATAAGAACATGCATCATAAAGTATGATTGGTCCATAGCCAACCAAGGCGACAGATTATAAATTATCATTACAACGGGCCATGTGCTGTGACTTCCAGCCATATAGTTGAATGGGCAGAAGCCATCAGTAGCCAGTCCGAGCCGGACATTGCGAGGATCGCTACTGAATATTGCGTGCCGCCTATCGAAATCCTTCCATGCCGCTGAATCTCTTGGATGGCTCATTTTTCCATCTTCACTTGAGGAGCACGGTGATGCCAAATCATTGTCTCGGCTGTTTTCTTGCACCTGAATAGCCTCTGTAGCCTCTGTGTTATGAGAAAGTATCGTGCTATCTTGACAGGTATATCAGGCTTCTTATCAGAATCTTTCGGCTTATACCTGGCCTCTCCGCATGTTGGACACTCTTTCAAATCTGAATTCTCTTTTCGGTACAACACGCAATTTTTAGGACATGCTTAAATCTTCTCACACTTTAGACCCAAATCAGACATCATCTTCTGGGCTCCGTACCAGCTGTCGGGCACGTTATTTCCCGGGGGCATAGAATCTTTCAAGAACGAAAGAAGCATTGTGAATGACTTGTTGCTCCATCCATTTAGGCACTTAATTTGGAAAAGTTGGACGAACCATGAGAGGGTGGAATACTTCGCATTCTCATAAATTGGTTTTCTAGCATCATTCATGAAATTTTCATATTTATCCGCACGCGGTCCTTGACCGGAAGGAATGTCATCTTCGGTACGAATAAATTCACCTAGGGCAGCCTCTACCATATCCTCCATTTCTTCTGATGGAAATAAATTACTGTCTTCTCCGTCTGCCGCATTACCGAATTCTTCTTCTTCTCCTGCCGCATTATCGTGCTCTCCTTCTTCTTCTGCCGCAATATTGCATTCTTCTCCTTCCCCGTGATATTTCCAAGTTGTATAAAGTCTAGTAAACCCATATTTTACAATATGAAGCTCTGCCAATTCTACCTTTTACCAGTACTTATTGCCACATCTATCGCACGGACAGAGAATCTTCTCTATTATGATCTTATTATGTGCGTGTGCAAATTCAATGAAAGCAGCAACTCCTGCGACAAACTTAGGTTGCATACGTTGTTGCCAATCCACATACATCCAGTCCTTAACTCTGACGTACTCATGAGCCATGTTAGACTGTATAACATATAAATTGTAGGTTATGGTGACTATATTAAGAAATATAAGAACGAGGTAGTTACTGACAAAGGAGAAAATCCGTGTATATGCTTTGTGTGTGCGTTTGTCGTTGAAAAAAATAAATTATCGAACGTATGTTAACCGATAGACGGGGACTAAGTGGCGCTTTTAGTTTCATATATGAGTATCGATGAGAGTATGAGGGTTTCATATTATCATCAAGTATCATATATTGGTTTTAACTTGAACATCTCGAATCATTCTCTAATTATGCGATTGTTGTGTATTCTTGTTGTATGTGTGTGTTCCGGCTGTCGGGGGTAAGGCTTCTATCCCATTAAGAATGTATAGAGCGAACACCCATCACTTGTTCTTTCAACCGTTTCGAGTAAATTTCGGCAGCACCTACCCGCTGTTCTCCGAGTACACTGTAATAGAATAGATAATCATTTCAAAGCTGTGAAACAACGTTGAAATGAACATCTAATCTATCTTTGTACACGGAGAACCAGCGGAAAGGTACCGACGAAATATCTCGAAACGGATGAAAACACAAGTGAATGAAGGTGTTTGCTTTATACATTCCTAACTTGTCTACACGGGACAAATCTATCGGTTACCATACGATTGAATTTTTTCGTCGTATAGACTATACGACGGTTGTTAGTATCGAGCTATATCGTCCGACATTTAACAACCTTCGTATAGTTTTATGTCACGACGAACATCGCACGTATGTTAACCGATAGACGGGGACTAAGTGGCGCTTTTAGTTTCATATATGAGAATCGATGAGAATATGAAGGTTTCATATTATCATCGAGTATCATATATTGGTTTTAACTTGAATATCTCGAATCACTCTCTAATTATGCGTTTGTTGTGTATTCTTGTTGTATGTGTGTGTTTCGGCTGTCGGGGGTAAGGCTTCTATCCTATTAAGAATGTATAGAGCGAACACCCATCACTTGTGTTTTCAACCGTTTCGAGTAAATTTCGGCAACACCTCCCCGCTGTTCTCCGAATACACTGTAATAGAATAGATAATCATTTCAAAGCTGTGAAACAACGTTGAAATGAATATCTAATCCATCTTTGTACACGGAGAACCACAGGAAAGGTACCGACGAAATATCTCAAAATGGATGAAAACACAAGTGAATGAAGGTGTTTGCTTTATACATTCCTAACTTGTCCACACGGGACAAATCTATCGGTTACCATACGATTGAATTTTCTCGTCGCATAGACTATACGACGGTTGTTAGTATCGAGCTATATCGTCCGATATTTAACAACCTTCGTATTGTTTTATGTCACGACGAACATCGCACGTATGTTAACCGATAGACGGGGACTAAGTGGCGCTTTTAGTTTCATATATGAGTATCGATGAGAATATGAAGGTTTCATATTATCAGCGAGTATCATATATTGGTTTTAATTTGAACATCTCGAATCACTCTCTAATTATGCGTTTGTTGTATATTCTTGTTGTACGTGTGTGTTCCGGCTGTCGGGGGTAAGGCTTATATCCCATTAAGAATGTATAGAGCGAACACCGATCACTTGTGCTTTCAACCGTTTCGAGTAAATTTCGACAGCACCTCCCCGCTGTTCTCCGAGTACACTGTAATAGAATAGATAATCATTTCAAAGCTGTGAAACAATGTTGAAATGAACATCTAATCTATCTTTGTTCACGGAGAACCAGCGGAAAGATACCGACGAAATATCTCGAAACGGATGAAAACACAAGTGAATGAAGGTGTTTGCTTTATACATTCTTAACTTGTCCACACGGGACAAATCTATCGGTTACCATACGATTGAATTTTCTCGTCGCATAGACTATACGATGGTTGTTAGTATCGAGCTATACCGTCCGATATTTAACAACTTTCGTATAGTTCTATGTCACGACGAATATCGCACGTATGTTAACCGATAGACGGGGACTAAGTGGCGCTTTTAGTTTCATATATGAGTATCGATGAGAATATGAAGGTTTCATATTATCATCGAGTATCATATATTAGTTTTAACTTGAACATCTCGAATCACTCTCTAATTATGCGATTGTTGTGTATTCTTATTGTATGTGTGTGTTCCGGCTATCGGGGGTAAGGCTTCTATCCCATTAAGAATGTATAGAGCGAACACCCATCACTTGTGCTTTCAACCGTTTCGAGTAAATTTCGGCAGCACCTCCCCGCTGTTCTCCGAGTACACTGTAATAGAATAGATAATTATTTCAAAGCTGTGAAACAACGTTGAAATGAACATCTAATCTATCTTTGTACACGGAGAACCAGCGGAAAGGTACCGACGAAATATCTCGAAACGGATGAAAACACAAGTGAATGAAGGTGTTTGCTTTATACATTCCTAACTTGTCCATACGGGACAAATCTATCGGTTACCATACGATTGAATCTTCTCGTCGCATAGACTATACGGCGGTTGTTAGTATTGAGCTATACCGTCCAATATTTAACAACCTTCGTATAGTTCTATGTCACGACGAACATCGCACGTATGTTAACCGATAGACAGGGACTAAGTGGCGCTTTTAGTTTCATATATGAGTATCGATGAGAATATGAAGGTTTCATATTATCATCGAGTATCATATATTGGTTTTAACTTGAACATCTTGAATCACTCTCTAATTATGCATTTGTTGTGTATTCTTGTTGTATGTGTGTGTTCCAGCAGTCGGGGGTAAGGTTTCTATCCCATTAAGAATGTATAGAGCGAACACCCATTCACTTGTGCTTTCAACCGTTTCGAGTAAATTTCGGCAGCACCTCCCCGCTGTTCTCCGAGTACACTGTAATATAATAGATAATCATTTCAAAACTGTGAAACAACGTTGAAATGAACATCTAATCTATCTTTGTACACGGAGAACCAGCAGAAAGGTACCGACGAAATATCTCGAAACGGATGAAAACACAAGTGAATGAATGTGTTTGCTTTATACATTCCTAACTTGTCCACACGGGACAAATCTATCGGTTACCATACGATTGAATCTTCTCGTCACATAGACTATACGACGGTTGTTAGTATCGAGCTATACCGTCCGATATTTAACAACCTTCGTATAGTTCTATGTCACGACGAACATCGCACGTATATTAACCGATAGACGGGGACTAAGTGGTGCTTTTAGTTTCATATATGAGTATCGATGAGAATATAAAGGTTTCATATTATCATCGAGTATCATATATTGGTTTTAACTTAAATATCTTGAATCATTCTCTAATGATGCGTTTGTTGTGCATTCGTGTTTTATGTGTAACATGATTTTAAACCATTGAGATCAAGATTGATAGAACTGATTATCCACAAAGAGATTAAGGATTGACTTTTGACAGCCATATGAAGGAAAATTTTCTCTTACGGCAACCTAATAATATACCCATTATCCTCATATATACATATATGCAGGCAGGCATGAATACATACATGCAAATATTTGAAAAATTAATATATCAACCAAAAACTATTATTGCAATGACATTCATCTATAACAATCAACAGTTAAAACTACAAATGTAGGATACTGATATCATAAAGCGTTATACGCAACATATGAATTCACATGAATGAAACATGCATCAAAAAAATATGTTCATCCAAAAGAAAGGCCACTGTCAACAAATATAGACAAATACGTCATAAAAACAATAACTAATTAACAAGTTGATTAGCATCTGGATCAAGAAAATGATAGGAAAAACAATTGACTATGATCTATAATGACAAGTCTATTACCATGACTCTCGACTAACAAAGGTGGCTTTTCGTCCTCGGTAGCTTGATAATTGGGATTTCATGGCGAATAAAAATATGCATATGCCGTTTGACCGGGAACTTCAATAGGAAACTCAATGAGGTCGGGTGTACTGAAGTACGCTTTGTATTTCGCTATATCAGGTGATGAAGCCCAAGCCCTAGCTAGCCCCAGCCCCACCCCAACCGAAACCTAGCCCCAGCCCAGCCCTAACCCAAACCGAACCGTAGCCCTAGCCCCAGCCCAGCCCCAGCCCCAGCCCAGCCCCACCCCAACCGAACCCGAGCCCCAGCCCTAGCCCAGCCCCAACCCCAACCCAGCCCCAGCCCAGCCCCAGCCTCAACCCCCAACCCGAATCCCAACCCCAACCGAACCCCAGAACCGAACCCTAACCCTAACCCTAACCGAACCCGATGCCGATGCCGATGCCGATGCCAAACCCTCACCCCTACCCGAACCTGGCCTGAACCCTAGACCTAACATCATTAAAATTAAAAATAATTTGAGATTTAATTACTAACCGGGCGCGCGGTGGAGGAGACGATAGAAATCGGTGGTCGACGACGATCGGCGAAGGTGGCGACGAGGCGCGGGAAGTCGACGAAGGTGTGGGAACGACCGACGAAGGTGGCGACGAGGCGCGGAGCGCGGTGGCGACGAGACGCGGGAACAGGCGATTTGAGGCGCGGGAGTGAGAGCGAAATTTTGGGAACGATGAATGATTTTCTGTGTTTTTTTTTATTAATAATCTATTTATATGCCCCTACGGACATAACCGTAGGTCCACCGTTTGCGGCTCCGTAGGGCCAAAAAAAAAATTAGAACGTAAGGCACCGTAGAGACAACTATGTGGCCCTACGGATAAATCCGTAGGGACAAGAAATATTTGCCCCTACGGATTCCTGAGTCTGTAGGGGCAACCCCATATTGTAGTAGTAGTGAAAAGTAGTTAAAAGCTTTTACCATAACCTTAAATCACTTGGCTTATAGCCACATATTATAACTTTTATACACTATTTTTCATCCACTAATTAACATGCCACCAGATATTTAAAAGTCATTATAGCTGCTCATAATGGTTTCTATGCTTGAAGCCATAGTTTCCTAATTAGATATATTCCATATATATTAGGAAATCAACCAAGAATTTCAAAACAGAAAATAATAATACAAATACTGTGATGTATATTCATACCACAAAAGTTGTTAGCAAGCTATTTTATAAACTGTTCTCTCCAACATATATTTTCACAAGGAAGATATTACCTAGCATAATACAAAAATAATCAACTTCACATGAAAAAGAAGAAAGAAAAAACCCAAATAAAACTTAATTAGACATGCATGCAAGCTCTCTCTAATTAATCCCCATCAACCTACTAAAAACCATTAAAATACTCATAACTCCAGCACAGATCCAATATAACATAAGGTATAAAGTTAAACTGGAAACAAATAGAGTTAGAGCTATTGTTCATGAATAAGAATGTCTGTGCACGAGCGTGAGAGAGAGAGAGAGACACGAGGGATGAAAGACGACTGATCTTGTGTTTTAATTTATTTTTTCAGAGAAATTCAAATTAGGTATATTTTGAATTGAGAGAGATATAGATGACGATAATTGTGGGATCATAATTTTTTATTGATCAAGAAAGGAGGAGAAAGAACCTAATTAAAATAAAGAGTGAAAATATTATTTTGGGTTGCTAGGCATACTACTTAAAACTCATTTAATATTAACTGAAGGGTAAAAATGTGCAAAACCAATCAATCATGTGATATGCATGTGAGAATCTATTTTGGAATATTCTAACAGCATTTTAATTTGGGGAGCAAATCGTTAACGGTTTGTATTTAGAGTATTTTAACGCAGTAAAATAAACAATTGGCCGGGTATATAAGCGCAATGAGAGTGAAACTTTGGGGCATATAATAGCAATTTGGGTTTCATAAGGTTGCCTAAGCTTAACTCCAAAATTGTAACTACGCCATGTTTGGAAAATGGTTCGTGAGTTCAGAAAAATATAGTTATCTAAACTCCAAAGTTGAAATAATCATGCTTTACTAAACTCCAATCTTACCAAAGTTTTCTAAACTCCAAAACTTATAACGAACCTACTTTGAAGTTTGGATAACTCCAAGACAATATTTTGAAGTTTGGATAATTACAAAACCAAACACCCCATCAAAGTTAAAGTTCGAAATGAGGTTTAGGGCCATGGGTAAGTAGATATTTTCGATCCAAAAAACATTTTATATGTATTAATATTGATGATTTAATACAAATTGAACTTCTTTCAGATTTTCTAAAATCCCAATACACGGTAGATTAGAAAGTTTTGAACTCAATACATCTAAATTGTATTATACTAGGTTATATATACATCATATTTCTAAATACACCCTTTAGGGTAAGTAGATATTTTCTTGCACATTCTAAACCGTATAATACAACTAAATGTTTAACGGCATAAAGCTTCCTTGCACATTCACATATAAGTACTTTTGGATGTGGACCGTTCTAGAATCGCAAACCTTTCATTCCGAGTAATGTTCTACCGCATGAGCTATGGTCATCCATTGTAAGTTGCTGTCAACGGCATAGTAATGATATTAAATAATGTTGAAAATGCAGGCATCTTGATTGAGAGAGAGAGAGAGAGAGGAAGTTGTTGTAGCCTTTGCGTCTCCTTCTTTTAGTTAAATTAGGTCGAGACAACAAACAGACAACGTTGCCTTCATGCATGAGTTGGACCATATCCACTTGTATACTTAATTCCAAATTTTTTCCATATAATCCAAATGGTTTAACTTTAATAAATTCTCGAGTTTTTAGTCAAATTCAACCTATCTCTTTTGTTGAAGTTCTTGTTTTAGAAATTATTCTAAGGCATCAAAATTTCCAAGTTATAATCATCATTCATAAGATGTCCTCCGTTGCTAAAACACCATATAAATGTATATTCATCATCCACCAATGGTCTATTGGTCAATGGTAGAAAACTATGGTTTCCATATCAAGAGATGAAAAAAAGCTACGATTTTAATAATCACTGTTTTATTTTATATAAATTAAACATCAAATTTAAAATGCGAAACCTGCTATTCCGTGAAATCCAGTTTAATCCGTCAGAACTAATCCAATCTGAAACCGGGCCTTAAATCCGTCCGAACCAGTTGGGTTCAACTATGGCTTCGGATTTATCTACCCAATCCAGGGGGCGGGTTTCAAGTGGTTGGAAAGTCCATGTGTCCTAACGGATTCGGATTCATTTATGGTTCAATACCTACCCAACCGGTTGATACACAACCCAACCCTATTGGATGGTATGTTGATCCACGACTGCCACCTGCCAATGTAAAAAAGTTCGATAATGCCACTTTATATTCCGTTATCACCACTGGTGTGTTTTTTTCTATCTCTCACAAGGTTGATTTGAAAATTTTATTTATTAATATAATTAGGCACTAGAAAACAACGACAATCCCATTAATTCTAGGAAGCTAGGGATGTACATATGATGATATCACACAGATTTTTATTATAAATTAAGCCACTTGACTAAACGTCCAAGTAATTATTAATTAATTAATACCGATTATATCTTTAAGAACTCGATATCGATCCCGCCAATTGTCACTTTCCCTTTCCCAGCTCTAGGCACCAGTGTAACCGTCAAGTACTCGTCGGCCTCCGCATCGATTTCCTCGAGCAAATCTGTAATCCCGAGCCTCAGCGTCGTCACGGCCGACTTCTTCTTGTTATGGTCCCAGTCATGCCTATGAGGCACATTTACAAAGCTGCCTGCAAACTCGCACGACGCGGGCCCCACTGCTTCTACTGTGTTAACGCACACGTCGAATTTGATAAATGTATCATCGTCGAATTCGATCTCCTCTATAACCAGCACTTCCTCTTCTTCTTCTTTATCCTTTTTGCTGCGTGAAGGCTTTGGCCTTTTCACCGTTATGGACACTATCGAGTTTAGAACCAGCGGGAATGTCGCTTCGGGTGTTGCCTGCAGCTTCGATTTTAGAAGAGAAGTAATCTTCTTGGTCGCACGATTGCTTTGGGTTGGCCGACTCTTGACCCAAGGGATGTCAACTTCTTGGTATGTAAACCTGTTAATTAATTTTGCAACATGCATGCATGCATTAATTTTCAAATCAATTTTAGTTAGCAAAATAACAATTTCAAATCACATGTATATATTTTAGATTGTTGTTTTCTGATCCTGCTGCATGTGATGTGATGAGCAAATCTTAAAAATCTATTTACGTACCGAAGTGCATGGGACGACAAGCAATCTTTCACCTTAACCTTAACCAATCGGGCATTCTCATCGTAGAAAAGGAAGGAGGCATTAAGCCAATCTTTATCCTTAAAATTCATATGCTTGCCTGGAAGAAGATCTTTCCAGACATCCCACAAGCGATCGATGTTACCGTGATGAGCGAAGAATATGGGATCTCTTGCTGCAGAGTAAAATGTGCCCATGTCCTCCATGTTCGGTTGGGTTCGATCACCGGTCCAGCCATGCACGGGGCCATGCGGGACATTCTCTACAGAGCCCCCGCCCGGGGAAGGACTGTCTCCAGCACGATAAGGAGATCCTAGGAAGAGCTCCGAGGTCTTTCCATTTGAAATCATCTGTCGATACATTGTCTGTTTGCAAACATGTTTACATTCAGAGGAAACATTTAATGTACGTACCTACACTCACGTTGTGTGTGTGTGTGTATATATGTTATTAATTAAGATAAATTAATACATGCATGCGCATGAGGAAAATTTATCTTAAAAGCTATCGTAGAGATCGGTATCATGATTACTATTTTAATGCATATATAAGGGGATGCATGGGATATAAATATATCTAGAATTCAAATTTTAAGATAATAAAACCAAGTCTACTTATTAAATAGTAGAGGGTGACACCTTATAACTTATCTATGTATCTATTGATTAGTAGAGGGTGTGTGTATGTTATTAAATAGTAGAGGGTGACACCTTATAACCTATCTATGTATCAATTAGGACCGCATAATTAAGTTGACCACATGTTTTTATATATTTTGTATACCTTAAGATTTTCATCAAATTGCTGGGCTTCCGTGATCGACTTATCAGTCCCATCGTAATCAAGATCGATGGTAGCTGGCGGTTGGTGTTTTGCATCACGCAATTTGTCATATAAAGACAATGACACGTCTGTATATATTGTTGGTAACTTCATTCCCGCCGGCGCATCCCAATTCCAAAAAGGAATAGCGAAGGTCTCATCACCTATAAGCTTGCCCAGTATCCTCTCATGGAAGTAGAGATAGTATCGGTGCCAAGGGAAAAACAGCCACGAAAAATGAACCTACGCATCACATGCAACCGATACAAAAAAACCATGCATGAGACAAAATAGTCGTTATTAGAAGAGATAACAGATCGGTTTATCATCTAATTAATAGAGGAGAAAGTAGCAAACAAATTAGACAAAATAGTCATCTATCATAGGACAAAGTATCTTCTAAATTGGTCAAAAATAAACTCATCTTTCTCCGTGATCATTGCTGTCCATATTGATATTCATGACCTAAAATATACGTACTCCAATTATCACATGATTTAGGTTGATACTTGACCATTGATTTAGTGGTGGAAAATTACATTATTGATAAACCGTTACGTTTAGACCACTCCACTGGATGCAAGTGCAAGATGAGTATGACATCTTTTTCATATATGTGTATCTGTTAGAACATATATATTGACCACATGAATGGTGTCGATCGTTAAAAAATGGATATATCGTTGAACCTTGACCTATCTAGAACGGTTTTTTCGCTCTATACTAGCCGACCCCTTATGCATTCTCTACGTCACCGAAAAGGATTAAGTAAAGTAATTAAAAAATAACAAAGAGAAAAAAAAATCCTTTTTACTTGAATCTCCAAATCAGGAAAGCCAATTTGATCATAGCCCCCATCACAATATGCACAATGCACATTAGCTTGCTGGGTAAAGTTGCGAGGATCATCTGCGGGCAAGGCCTTCATGAGCTGAACGGCCTTTTCATACTTTGCGAGATATTCCGGACTCGCTAAATGCGCGGCCGGACGAACTTTAAGAGGCGTTTTCTTTGACGGCAGCTTAAAATCAATGATCGATAGGTTAGTATTAGGAGGACAACAATCTGAATTCGTCCCTGCGGGGACATCGGCAGGCTCACATTTTGAAATATCCGGGGCCTTGATGGGCGCGCTTAAGGCTTGATTGCGCCCGGTCATGCTTAGCCCTGTCGCCGTACCAGCCAGGCCAATCAGAATGTTACGGCGATCGAATGAAAGGTTTTTGTGGTCATCGCTTGCTTCGCATGTAAATTTGGTTTTCTTATAGACGTACTTGAATGCAATACTAGAGGGAGAGGAGAAGGTGCCCATTTTGATGTGAGTATGATATTTTTTTGAGAGATGTTAGGGATGAATTTATAAGGATCAAGATGTGGCTATCATTAGAGTTTTAATTTGGACGTAATATTAGTGGATGAATAGAAAAAAGTTAATGAAACTTTGCGTGTTGATTCGTTCTATATTTGGCCTACTGTACTACTGTTCCTCACGTACGTATGCATGGGTATATACGTGCGTGCATGCATGCATGTCCCTATGGGTATATACGTAATGTTTTGTGTGTAGATTTGTTCTATATTTTGCCTACTGTTCTGTTCCTCACGTACGTATGCATGGGTATATACGTGCATGCATGCATGTCCCTATTTGTAATTGTCCTTGAAGAGTAGGTTATAGTAATCGCTCAAAGAAACTTAGCTCGACTAGCAAAAATAGTTCAAAATGTCTCTAAAATGCTGATCGGTGGGAGAAAATTTCCAACTAAATATGTGAAGCAATTTCTAATAGACCTAAGAGAGTCTCTCCTCACAATGCTTTGACAAAATGATAATAAAAATAAAATTATAGCATGATCGTTCATGAAATTGCGTATGTTGATTTGTTCTATGTTCGGTCTATTGCCAGAAAAGATAATAAAATAAAATAAAATTATAGTAGGATCGATCATGAAATTTCATATCTCCCCATCACAAGCGACTGATCACAAGCGACTTTATAGTTTCTGCATGGCGTGAAAAAACAGCCTTCTCTCCTCACTAATTAAAGTTTTTGCTGTATGCATATATGGAATTGGCAAAATGATTACATCATTAACTGCTTTGGATTTTGACATCACTTCATTAAGCTAAAATGCCTTAAACTAATAATAATGTTACACTAAAATATATAAATAAAGGGTAAATTACACGGAAATGCCTTAAACTCATAATAATGTTACACTAAAATACTTTGATTGTATATATTAATTAACGAGGTTGTGTTTTATCCTTTTTGCCGCCATATTAAATATCCTTTTTATCAAGTGGAAGAATCAGAGAGATGGGACGTCGGCAATAAATTAAGCAGATCGAGGAGTTTAGAGAAAAATAAAGGACGATGGATCGGATGTACAGTGGTGGTTGAGGAGAGGTAAATGAGACGGTATTCCAGGAAGACAGAGACAGGAGCGATGGAGGAGGAAAGTACTCCATGGAGACTAGGCGGAAGAGATGGAGGAAAGGAAGGGATAGAATCAAAAGGAGGGGCACCGAGGCAGCAAATAAAGAATGATATATAGAAGAAGGGAAAAAATAGAGAATTGCAAAGTCATCACTTACGCATAGAAGTATTTTTCCTTGAATATCCATCCTCAACAAAAGTTGTTTGATTGGATGAAATGGAAACATTAGAAAACATCAAATCAAGCCCAAAGATGAGATCGGAACTGAAAACTCCAAGATGACCAAGCTCCAAACCTTCACCGCAAAGCTTCAATGCAAAACCAAGATTCAAAGAACTTCAATGCAGAAAATCCCAAGATTCAAAGATCTTCAATGTAAAATTGTAAGAATCTTGTAGAAAAGAGAATCGAGTAGCAAAATCGAAAGAATTCTGATGTAAATTGATGAAAATTGATGAACAAAAAAGGGAATTAAGGTTAGCGAAACCCTAATTACCCTAATCGCCCCGTTGCCGCCTTGTCTTGTTTTCTTGTTGCTGTTTTAGGTTAATGACATTTACGTTAAAAAAAATGTAGAACCCGATATTTGATAATATCACCCAACATTTCATGATATCTGGTGTTTGACATAAAAATCTTCGGGCCGACACGACATATTGAACATGTTAGAATACACATGATTGTGAACGGATTTCTAGCGTATTCTAGAAGCTCGTCTTCATGTTATTAGACAACCAATCAGAAATGTAATTGTTAAATGACTATGTATATATAAAGAGGATAGAGCTAATCCCTATCTATCCATTTCCATTCCCAAAATATCCTCTCGATTACTTTCACATGGTATCAGAGCCTTAGATCCAAGATTTCCATCACCGCTATTGATCTCCACCGTCTCCAACATCTCTGCTGACGTCTTCATGCCCTCTCCGATCGTGCTACAGTAAACTCGCATCCACTACAGTGTTCTACAGTGTTTTCCAGCGACTCAAACCACGGTTTTCATATCTCCTTTCAATTATCTTATGTGAGTTGAATTAAGGCTCTTTAGAATAAATTTTTGTATGATTGTGAGCCAAGAACAAGTATGGGGGAGGATTTCACTTTCATTCACTCTTGACCCCTTCTTTATACCATCTTATTGAACTGTTCTTTCTAGTCTTCAGGTTTTGAGCTTACAGGACAATATCAGTGAGGACACTGCTGCAAACAAGTTTGGGGGGATGGTTTGTATAGATGGTATGTACGCATCATATGTAAATTTTGCATTGCATAAAAAAATACTAGAAGATTTTGAAAATAAAATTTAGAAAGTGAAAAAAAATTATGAAAAAGATAGGAAGAAATTTAAGAAATGCAAGAAAATTATATGTTTTAAAACGAAGCTAGTAATACGTAGTCATGAGCTGTTGTCTCAAGGGTTAGTAAGATGAAGAAATTACTAGACTGCGGAGAGAAACAAGTCTGAAAAATAGTCTCTATTATTGAGTCCAAATTTCTGAATGTTGACATCGTACTATATGCACTTGCACACATCTTGAAATTTGGGATAGTAGAGAATAACTTGAAATACTCTTGCCTAGAAGTCTTAGTATGAAGTAAAAAAATATAAATTAACAAAATATAAATGATATATAAAACAAATGGTGCAAAAAATGAACACTGATTTTCTAATTACTTAAGACAGTATAAAAAAATATAACGAGGGTATCTTATCACCTAGTGTCTTAGACCAACTGATTTGGGAGTCACTGCTAAGCCTTAGGTATTGCAAGGCTAGGATATTGCTATTTACGCCTTAATAAGTGAGCACGTTCGGTAATCGGTTAGTTAGTACCTCAAGAAATATTAACGATCACATAAAGAATGTGTGAGCAAATACCTATAAAATATCACCGACTAAAAAGTACTAAGGAAAGATGGACAAAATGTATGATAGCTTGAATTGAATTCTCCAAACGTACAAATGAATTTTACACACACGTAGGGGGTATATGATCGATATTTGGAAGAAATGTAAGGAGGAAGACTAAAGACGGAATTTTATTGAGAGATGATGTGATTTTTGATATCTTTTCAAGAATATTAAGATAGGGCTCATGACAACTTAAAAGCTGGTGTAGTTTGAAACTCTTATTTTCAAGTTTTTTCTTTTATATGTTCTTATCTTTGCATGTAATTTTTATTTTATTTTATTTATTCTGGGATTTTATGAGTGTAATCCGCTGAAAACCCCGAGGAGATAGCACTCCTCCTACTAACGACACCTAGTGCTTTAAAGGCTTGTTGCACGAGTTAAGGGCAATCGTGTTGCCTACGAAAGTGTGCTAGGTTTTTTCTTTTTCTTTTGAAAATAAAATAGTTTGCTCGAGATGATCAAAGATAAGTTTGGGAGTATTTAATCAGTCAAATTTATTGCACATTTGTATAAACATTTTCCTTATTATTATTAACTACTAAAAAGTGTTAATTGTAAATTAAGAATATATGTGAGTTTATTTGTAAAAAGATTGTTGTCATATGTTTTTTCATTTATAATTAATATAATTAAGGAAAATATATGCATATCATATTTAAATAAAATATTCATATTAAAATATGCATATCATATCAAATATTCTTAACCTTTATTATCAAGAAATCATATCATTTAATTGGTTGGAATAATATTTCAAATAAAAAAATGCTACTAATAATTGGATTTGAGATATTATGCAGGTATTATAATAGATTAGTTCAGGTCTGAACTATAAGTAGGAGATCCAGTGCAAATCGAATCATAAAACCAAATCTGCCGAATATTAGGAGCAAATTGAAAAATTTCGCAACGGCAGAGACTAAGAGATATATTTTCAGAATATTTTTATCAGAAGGATCTTCAAATATCGAGAAGAAAATGCATGAAAAATTTGGAAGCTCAAACCCACCATATGACAGCGGATCCGCGGTCAAAGAGTGCTTGGGCGGCAGAAGCGCGGTCTTATGGTGGCCGTAGGATGTGAAAACTCAAGGTCTTAATCGTAATTACTCATATTTATTTATGACGTCTGGGGTTACACATTTCAGAGCTTATAAAAGGACCGAGAGTATCTATCATCAAAATCATCGAACTATCTATCCATCGAAAAATCGATTAAGATCTAGTGAGCAAACTAGGGTTTTGTAAATTACTTTTTCAGCGAGCAACTTTTTTAATGCAATAGTTAAACAGTAAAGGTAGTCTTTTCTTTTAATTTTGTTGCATTACTTTCCGTATTTACTTTCCACATTACTTTCTGCATTTTTTATTTTAATTATGGGTTCCGTTTTCTTTCATCTTTCTTCTACTTCGTTGATCTCCATTAGCGAGTAAATTCTTGCTTGTTAGAGTTTGTAGACTAGGATAGAATAATGGATGAAAAATATCATTTAAATTCTTTTTAAAGTTTTAATTTTTATAAATTTTAACAAAATGAATATTAACCATCTTATCGGGCGCACTATCAATTCATGATAATCAAGAATACGATTTGAGTTTCGTTAATAATCGTTTTGTTAAGGGCTTGAGACAAATAGGGATCAATGGAAAGATAAGAGTCAGTAGAGAGAAATCATAATTCTCTCCAAGAACCATACTCCACATTCATCGCTATTTTTCTAGTATTAAATAATTAAAAGATAAAAAGAATTATTTTCTTAACTTCATCCATTAACTATTAAATCCTATAAAGTCTACAAGCCTTTCTATTATAAAATTTTCAAATATTCTTAATCATGAACGATAACAATTCCCCTTTCTTCTATCAACTCGTCTAAAACAAGAAAAGCAGTTCACCGTTTCCCTGTGGACGACCCGTACTCATCATGACTAGTTATTTGTGACACCGTCTTGATTGCGGTAATTTAGAACACACATAGACACAACTTTTTCAAACCAATCAGGTATGCAGGTTTAGGCTCGTTTGAAGATACGGGCATTATTTCGAGAGTTGTTGCCTCGATTTCGAGAGTTGCCTCTCAGTGTTGTGATCTCGAGAGCAGTTCCCTCGATCCTAAGAGTTGTTGCCTTCAGGAGTTATTTCCTTTAGATTTTCTTGATCTATGGTATGAGGTACCCTTTCATTATCATCCCATTTTGTGATGACCTTGCCGTTCCTTCTCGTTTTTTGCAATCGGGGATCATGATTGGTTTTGAAGTTGTAACTTGAGGAGGTTGATTTTTGTTATTATTTCGGTGGTTGGATCTTGAAGATCAACTACGATTATTTAGGTTAGATCTTTAAAGATTCATTTCTTGTTATTTGGTTGTTGGAATTGGTGACCTTAATACACTGCTCACCAGTTGTTCGATGAATTGACTGAGAAGCATCTTTCACATTTGGTGTTTACGAGTAGCAATGATGATATTAGCTGCATCTTCTTCTATTTCAGAAGGACCATCGATAGATGACGAAATACAGAGATTTCGTCTTCTTTTGTTCGCACTCACTTCAGATTTGATTAAGGTAAGAGATGATCATGTATCTTGCCTCTCGTAGACAGATGCTCCATGTCCTTTAGTTATTAAAATAATATATAATCAATTTGGCGTATTAAAATAATACTAACTTGCCGATTGCGCGGAGTGTACGGATTGTACGGGAGCATCTTATGCCCCGGATGTGGAGGCACCACCTACAAATAAAGAGTAAATAATAACTATATAAGTAACTTAAAAATTACCATGCTTGTATATCTATGATATAACATTCAAAATGAATTAATATGAGTGCAATACACCTGTAGGTATGGCAAAGTCCATTCTGAATGACTCGTCTCGGGAGGGTACAGACAGTGTGGCTACATCCACACATCCGAGGAGATCTGGAGGGGGTATGGACGGAGTGAAATGGCACTCCTCTGTAGTAGGATCTACTGCCTATGCAGATCCCCGGGCTGCAGAATCCCTCGGCCGATGCCCCTGCCTCTGCCAGTACCCCTGGTGTCCCTCACTGCTCCTGATGTCGCCATCATCCCTAAATAGAGGTACAATCATTACATATGCATGCAATACAAGTATAGATCGTAGAAAATGTGAAGTCATAATATAAGATTAATGATAACCTTTTTTCATTTCGTAGACGCATTAGGAATATCTACTTGGATCTTATCATCAATATCATTTTTAACCCACGTAACTTCACGTTCAGTCGAAGACAACCCGTTTACGGAGACAGATAGTCGGAGCACTCTAAGCAACCGCATTCTCTCCGAACAATGGGACTGAAGGCCCAAAAAGCTCCTGATGACCATCAAAGTAAGCACCGTCAAACCTGTAGGAATGGTCTAGTGGCAGAAAATGCTGATAACTGCAATAACAAACATTTTTTGAAAACTTCAACTGTGTCGATATTGTATCTTGGTGGCAGAAGGGCATGCTTTGTAATCATGTGCGGACCAACCTGATAGCATTCCATACGCAAAAAAGTCATTAATTGTCCTTATTAAAGCTTCACGCATCGTGAATGTTGTGTATGTATTTTCATCGTAAGTTTCCACACCATCACTGAATAAATATTTTAACTCATCGTTCAGAGGGCGGAGGTAGACGTCGATATTGTTTTCTGGTGATTTTGGTCCGTCAATAAGAAGATGTATCATAAAGTAAGATTGATCCATAACCAACCACAGCGACAGAGTATAAATCATCATTACAACGGACCATCTGCTGTGTCCTCCATCCATATAGTCGAATAGGCAGAATCCACCACTAGCCAGTCCGAGTCTGATATTGCGAGGATCGCTACTGAATATTGGGTGCCTCCTATAGAAATCGCTTCATGCCGGCGAATCTCTTAGATGACTCATTCTTCCGTCTTCGCTTGGAGTTGCACGGTGATGCTAAATCACTTCCTCTGCTGTCTTCTTACACTTGAATAGCCTCTGCAGCTTCTATAATATGGGAAAGTATCGTGCTATCTTGACAGGTATATCTGGCTTTTTATCAGATTATTTCGGGTTATACTTGTCATATCCACAAGTGCGACACACTTTCAAATCTGAATTCTCTTTCCGGTACAGCACGCAATCTCTGAAACATGCATGAATCTTCTCACAGTTCAGACCTAAATTGGACATCATCTTCTGGGCTTCGTACCAGCTCTCAAAAACATTATTTTCCGGGAGCATAGAATCTTTCAGGAACTTCAGAAATATCGTGAATGATATATTGCTCTATCCATTTAAGCACTTAATCTGGAAAAAGAGAAAGAACCAAAATAGTATAGAATACTCTGCATTATCATAAATTTGTCTCCTCGCATTATTCATGAACTTCTCATACTTATCTGCACACTGTTCTTGACCGGAAAGAATGTCTTCTTCGGTAGGATAACTATTACCAGGTGCAGTCGATACCATATCCTCCATTTCCTTTCCTGTAAAGAAGTTATATTCTTCTTCTTCCACCGCATTACCGTCTTCTTCTTCCGCCGCATTACCATCTTCTTCTTCTCCTTTCTCGTGAAATAGCCAAGTTGTATAAAGTCTGGTAAAACTATGCTTAACGATATGAAGCTCTACAATTTCTACTTTCTGCCAGAACTTATTCCCACACCTGTCGCACGGACAAAGGATCTTCCCAAACACGATCTTATTATGTTCGCGTGCAAATTTACTGAAAGCCGCAACTCCTGAGACAAATTCAGCTTGCACGCATTGTGGTCAATCCATATTCATCCAGTTCTTACTTCTGATGTACTCATTGGGCATGTTAGACTGTATAACAGATAAAATGTAAGTTTCGCAAATGGAAAAAAGTAGTGAAATTATGGAATCGGTGCTTGAATCGGAGACTGTAGGGCTTGAAAGGCCGAGAGATGAAGCGAAAAAGAAAGGGAATTTGGTTTTTGATGGTGACTACATTGAGAAACTAAAGAATGAGATAGTTATCGACAAAGAAGAGAATGAGAAGGGCAAGTTTGTCGTTGAAGAATGGATTCTTCTTCCAAGATAGATGATAAATTATTCAAGTTTTGATTAATAATTTCGCTTAGTTGTAGGGTTGTTAGTATGTATATGCTTTGTGTATATTTGTTTCAATTTATGATTTCGGCTGTCGAGAGTAAAGCTTCTATCCCATTAAAAATGTATAAAGCATACACCCATTCATTTGTGCTTTCATCCGTTTCGAGAAAATTTCGGCAGCACCTCCATGCTGTTCTCCGGGTACACTGTAATAGAAATGATGATCATTTCAATACTGTCAAACAATATTGAAACGAATATCTAATCTATCGCTGTATAAGGAGAATCAGTGGAAAAATACCTATGAAATATCTCGAAACAAATGAAAAACATAAATGAATGCAGATGTTTGCTTTATACATTCCTAACTGTTCCACACTGGACAAATCTATCAGCTATCATACGATTGAATTTTCTTGTCACATAGACTACGCAACGGTTGTTAGAACCGAACGATATCGTCTGATATTTAACAACCTTCGTATACTTCTATGTCACGATAAACATCGAACGTATATTAACCGATAGACGGGAACTAAATCACGCTTTGATTTTCATATATGATTATTGATGAGAATATGAAAAGGTTCTATATTATCATCGAGTATTATACATACACTTAGAGTAACATTTATTTTCAATTATAAGAGTTCGAAGTTTTTAGTTTAGAGTAAAATTTTTAGTTTAGAGTAAAATTTGTTTCTAACCCAATGTTGGAAACTGATTTATTTTTAAATCCACTAGGATTCAAAATTATCTAAAAACCCAATACACAATAGATATTAAATAGTTTGATACCCAATACATCTAAACCTTGTTATGCTAGGTTATATAAATCATATTTCTAAATACATACTCTTATCTGTTAAGGCTCGTTTCAAGGCTAATTAAATTTTTTACTCCCAGCGAAATTCAATAATAAAGGAACCAATACATTCTAATAGCATTCTAATGTATTGTGGTCAATCCATTTTTTACTCCCAGCGAAATTCATTTAATATTAACTGCTAAAGAGTAAAAATGTCCAAAACCAATCGTTATTCTAACAGCATTTTAATTTGTAATTGTGGCTGAAGAGTAGGATCAGCCAAAGAAACTAAGCTCGACCAGCAAAAACAGTTCAAAATGCCTCTAAAATGCTGATTGGTGGGAGAAAATTTTTAGCTAAATATGTGAAGAAATTTTCAGTAGACCTAAGAGAGTCTCTCATCACAATGCTTCCGGTTTGTTGCCAGAAAAGACAATAAAAAATTAGAATCGTAGTACTGTCGGTCATGAAATTTCATTTCTCATGATCGATCACAAACGACTTTCTCACAGTTGGCCAATCCTTTGACAAAACGATATTTCTTAATTTCTGGATGGCGTGAAAAAACAGCCTTCTCTCCTCACTAATTAAAGTTTTTGCTGTTTGCATATATGGAATTGGCAAAATGATTACATCATTAACTGCTTTGGATTTTGACATCACTTCATTAAGCTAAAATGCCTTAAACTAATAATAATGATACACTAAAATATATAAATAAAGGGTAAATTACACTGAAATGCCTTAAACTAATAATAATGTTACACTAAAATTACTTTGATTGTATATATTAACGAGGTTAATGTGTTTTATCCTTTTTATCAATTAAGTGGAAGAATCAGAGAGATGGGAAATTAAGCAGATCGAGGAGTTTAGAGAAAAATAAAGGACGATGGGTCGGATGTACAGTGGTAGAATCAAGAGGGGATTTTCTCCTATGGCGTCGAAAAAATATAATTTCCATGTATTTTCCGACGATCGGCACTCATCATCTTCATCGTTATCATCTAAAATATGGGTACACCAAATTACATGTGATTCTATAACCTTTTCACCGTTGAATTAGTGGGTTCAAAAATTAACGGTTTACCGACAATATAACTTTTTATATTGCTAAATCAACGGTGAAAAAGTTGTAGAATCACATGAAATTTGGCGTACCCACATCTTAGATGATAACGACGAAGATGATGGATTCTGATCGTCGGAAAACACGATGGAGGGCGTATTTTTTCGCCGCCATAAGAGGAAATTCCCTCCTACGGGCTATATATATATATATATATATATATATATATATAACAACTTTCTGAGGAACTACTTCATGAGTTCATCAAGCTTCCTATAATTCCTTGTGTTTTTGTTTGCAGTTAGATTCTCTCTAAACCTTTTTTTCTTGTCCTAGAGTATTACCGATGTGTATACATTAATTGTTGTACTCTCTTGGACGGATGGTTATGTGTTTCTTGTTTTTATTCTATAGATCTGTAAGAAAGGTTCTCTATCACAACTTCTCTCATATATGAAAACCTGGTCACAAGTCACCAATATATCATACCAATTACCAAAGATCTTGTCAAAATCTATTATACATATCAGAAGCATCAGATATTTCCTCGCAAATTCAAGCATATATATATTTCAAAAAAAAAATCATCAAGGAATAAACTAACAATAGAATTATACATAATCATGACAAAAAAGAAAGAAAGAAAAACTCCACTAGTAAAAACTGTACGCATTAAAGACCGTTTATTAGATACCATGTAAATATATACGGTCCCTAATAAATTATTAGAGACCGTATATATTATACGGTTTCTAATGAACGGTCGCCAATACTTTGACGACCGTTCACATAATATTAGCTACCATTCTAAACGATCGCTAATATGTCGATTAGATAACAGCCATGATGGCTCCTTCTTCCTCCTCATTCCTCCAAATTTTCCCCGAGAGGTGATAATTTTCCTCCTTTTTCTCAATTTTTTCGGAAAAATTATGAAATCTAACTCCAATTTTTTTTGTAGGTGTTATTGTTGCGATTGGTGGTGCAGAAGCTTGCAATTGCTCTTGTTCTTTTCAAATCCAAGCCAACAATACTACAATATAGGGTTGCCCATACGGTTACAGAAATCCGTAAGGGCAACTTTTTATTGCCCCTACGGATTAGTCCGTAAATCCCCATGCTTGTTCCTACGGCACCTTACGTTTTAATTTAAAAATATTAAATCGTAATTTGTTGTTTAGCCCTACGGAGCCGCAAACAAATGATCCACGGTTAAGTCTGTAAGGACATATATATGGGTTGTTAATAAAAAAAGGTACAGAAAAGTCCTCGCCGTTCCAAAAAATTCTCTCTCTCACTCTTCCGAGTCTCGATCGTTCCCGCGTCTCGATCCCGCGCCACGTCGCCACCGCCCTCCACCCGCGGCCCGCCATCTTCCTCGATCGTTCCCAAAACTTCCTCATCGCCACCGCCCGCGACTCGTCACCGTTTGCGTCGTCGACCACCGATCTCCTCCGCCGTCTCCTCCACCGCCTGCTACAGGTTAATAAATCTCAAATTATTTATAATTTTGATGATGTTTGGGCTAGAGTTCAGGGTTCGGGTAGGGGTGAGGGTTAGGGTTAGGCATCAGGTTCAGTTTGGGGTAGGGTTAGGGTTCGGTTAGGGTTGGGGTTGGGGTTGGAGTTGGGGTTCGGTTGGGGTTGGGGTTGGGGTTAGGGTTCGGTTGGGGTTGGAGTTGGGGTTAGAGTTAGGGTTCGGTAGGGGTTGGGGTTGGGGTTAGGGTTAATTAGTTGGGCTTAGGGTCAGGGTAATTAGGGTCAGGGTTTGGTTCAGGTTTAGGGTTAGAGGCTAGGGTTAATTTGGGTTAATTAGAGGGTGGGGTTAATTTGGGTTAATTAGTGATAATTTGAAAGGGTTATGGTGTTGATTAGGGTTAATTTGGGTTAATTAGGTTAATTTGGATAAATTGGTTAAGTTTGGATTGATTAGGGTTAATTAGATTAATTTGGGTAAATTGGGTTAAGTTTGGGTTAATTAGGGTTAATTTGTGTTAGGGTAACGATTATGGTTAATTATGGTTAATTAGGCTAATTTAGGTTATTTAGGGTTAGGGTTTAGGGTGCACTAGTTCATTGCAGTAGGATACTCGATGATAACGTAAACGTACAATTTTACCGTAAACGCAAGAAAAATTTACCCCAAACTTGAAATTTTGAACCCTTAATAACGAAACGTAAACGTAAAAGCTATTCTTGTTAAATGTTCAAATTAAAACCAATATATGATACTCGATGATAATATGAAACCTTCATATTCTCATCGATACTCATATATGAAATTCAAAGCGCCACTTAGTCCCCGTCTATCGGTTAACATACGTTCGATGTTCGTCGTGACATAGAACTATACGAAGGTTGTTAAATATCGGACGGTATAGCTCGGTACTAACAACCGTCATGTAGTCTATGTGACGAGAAGATTCAATCGTATGATAACCGATAGATTTGTCCCGTGTGGACAAGTTAGGAATGTATAAAACAAACACCTGCATTTACTTGTGTTTTCATCTGTTTCGAGATATTTCGTCGGTACTTTTCCGCTGGTTCTCCGTGTACAAAGATAGATTAGATGTTCATTTCAACATTGTTTCACAGCTTTGAAATGATTATCTATTCTATTACAGTGTACTCGGAGAACAGCGGGGAGGTGCTGCCGAAATTTACTCGAAACGGTTGAAAGCACAAGCGAATGGGTGTCCGCTCTATACATTCTTAATGGGATAGAAGCCTTACCCCCGACAGCCGAAACACACATATACAACACGAATACACAACAAACGCATCATTAGAGAGTGATTCAAGATATTCAAGTTAAAACCAATATATGATACTTGATGATAATATGAAACTTTCATATTCTCATTGATACTCATATATGAAACTCAAAGCGCCACTTAGTCCCCGTCTATCGGTTAACATACGTTCGATTCGTCGTGGCATAGAACTATACGAAGATTGTTAAATATTCGACGGTATAGCTCGATACTAACAACCGTCGTGTAGTCTATGTGACGAGAAGATTCAATCGAATGATAACCGATAGATTTATCCCGTGTGGACAAGTTAGGAATGTATAAAGCAAACACCTGTATTCACTTGTGTTTTCATCCGTTTCGAGTTATTTCGTCGGTACTTTTCCGCTGGTTCTCCGTGTACAAAGATATATTAGATGTTCATTTCAACGTTGTTTCACAGCTTTGAAATGATTATCTATTCTATTACAGTGTACTCGGAGAACAGCGGGAAGGTGCTACCGAAATTTTCTCGAAACGGTTGAAAGCACAAGCGAATGGGTGTCCGCTCTATACATTCTTAATGGGATAGAAGCCTTACCCCCGACAGCCGAAATACACACATACAACACGAATACACAACAAACGCACACACAACACATACACACTAACAACTCTACACTTAAGCGAAATCATAAATTGAAACTCACATATAAAGAATACAACTCATACATGGGTATCCTCAAATCGAACTTTGATTATCGATAATGTAACAACCCTAAATTTCCTATACAAGTTTTTACAAAAAAAATTTCAAAAATCCATAAAAGGGTATTTATTGCCTGAGCACAAGACTTAAGTAGTTAATTAGCAATTTAATTACAAGAAAGAGCTTGTAGCTCATTGGTAATACCTTGCATTGCTGAACCAAGCCACCACATTTCAAATCCCATGCCCCACATTATTTTTAATATTTATTTTGTTTTAAATTTTATAAAAGCTCAACAGTCCACACAAGATAACTCAAGATTTTCTCACTATACTTGAAAAGCTGAAAGTACCGGTGGCTACCCCCAGCGACCCCCTACCTCTTGAGACCCCGACTCGGGCCGACGCCGCTGGCCGGACTTGGCCGGTCGGCCGAGTCATCAACAGATGAAAGTTTCCTTTTGGACTTCTTGACCCCCTTGTACACATTAAATCTGCAGATCGTTTCCAGAAATCTCTTTACACCCCATTTACTCCAATTTTAATGATTTTTAATACATTTTTTATATCTTTTAAAATTAAAACCCTTCATCTACCCTAACCCTAGCCTAAGCCTATAAATACCATCCCTACTCTCTACCCTCTCACCCCAAACTCTGAGCCAACTCTAAAAAATTCTCAAGAAATCTTGTGTACTTTGAAATCGAGCACGAAACGAAGCTACGACGAATTTTCCGGCGAACTTCTGACGATCATTCTAGGAGCTCCCGGCGACGAAGCGACGCACCGGCGACTCCTCCCGTTCTATCTCCCTCTTCTAGTTGTCCAAAACTCGTAAGTCTCATTTCTAACTTCTCTATTCTATTCCAAAATACGGATTTACAAAACCCGACGGAATCGGAACCAATCTGATTTCCGATTCGGTTTCTTTATAAAACTTCACTTCTCGTTAATACAATTATGCTTAAACTCTCTCATGTTGACTATTAAACACTAATCAACCAAATTGATCAAGTTTCATATCACAAAATAATTGCTATTTCATTTTACCGTATTTTTCATTTAAATACCACATAGTTTCAATTCTACATTTAACATCACAAAACTTGCTATACTTTTAAGTAGATCACGAAGTAATGACCTACCTCCTCACACACTCATATACAATATAGCACAATACCCTTGGGAATATAGAATACGGGAAAACGACACAATTTCATTTTAATACCATTTACTTAACAAAACCGTTTTCTAAAAGATTTAGTATTTATACAGATCTTTGCAAAGCGCCGCTACAACCCATTTTGGGAAGCCCGTTCGGGATGGTGCGGATTATCGCACATTCTCGGGTTTAGTAGTGCAAGATTCAGACCTCCGCAAGGAGCATTCGGTCTCGAAAGATTTAAAATACGACATCTTAAGAAAATGAGATTTTTAGAATATAAAATATATATTAAAATTACTTTTGTATAAATATATGTATATTTATAAATAAAATACATATTTTTTTATGATATAAATATTCTACCTTTTTCCTTAAAAAATCACAAGAATCAATTTTACACTAAAATACCATGAATTCCATACAAACCAATATTACAAATAAATACCACTTATTATGAAAATATGATATTTTCACTAGAAATATCACAATATAAAATCTACATTCATTAAAACTCTAAAGACGATTAATAAATACTTGGGGTATATTTTGAAAAGTATATAAAAGTATTTTTACATAAAACCCCCTCAAGTTCTATAATTTACCATAAGGACCCTGGTAAATATAGGTTTAAGCGGGACCAATCTCTTGAGCCTCAGGGAGCCGGAGAAGTGGGTGCTTGCCTACTTAAGGTAGACAACTTAATAATGGTGTTATCAATACGGTAATCGTCTTTGAAAAAGACACAAATCCTGCCGCCCATGTGCAGCGGTTACCGATAATATCAAAACAATCAGGACTTCAATTCACTTTTCTAATTGTCTGACTCAGGTTTGAGTCTCATTACAATTTGACTTGAATATGATTCAAGTACAATCTAAAATCTATAACCTGCAATCTACAATATTATAATTCAACATGAATCCATGAATCCAATTATCAATCTATACAACTTGACTTAACCGAACCATGGATATACATTCAATTTACATGATTCTCCAGTTACATCCATTTACATGATTTTACAGTTACATCCGTTTACTGATATCATGGTTTTGGTCAGTCATCCAACTATACAATCTATAATACAAGACAATACAAGTTGTAATACAACACAAACAATACAATCAAGAAATCGCGGGGTTTAAGGGGTAGATTGGTACGGAAGGTGTTAAAAGTGGCACGAGACGGTAAGATTAAGAAACCTAACTTATATCCCGTTGCTGTTGTACCGTGGCCCAACGGTTCCTTAAGTTCCTGATACCTTAGTTTCCGGGGCAAGTGAGACTCCTCTCGTATACACTGGCATCCTTCTGTGCCAAGCTACAAACAACAACGTTAACACTAAATACAACAATATAACAATATAATACAACTGTAAAAACTACTCTCTCTCTTACTCTCTGTCTATTCTATTTCTCCTCTTATCTTTGGGACTTACCGAGCGATCTGTTCGCTGACGGCATTCTATTTCTTTCTTCTTTGAATGTCGTCAGGTGAGCTGGACACATCAGAGATCGAGCCCACTGCTAAAGACTTGGACCAATTCAGTGAAGACCCCGAGCTCTAGTTCATTATACACTTTCCATTTAGTACTTTTCATTTCTGTTATGCCATTGTTTAGACATTGTTTTTTATCAGTTGTATTTACTTTCCATGTATTGTACATAAAGAATGTTAATAAATAAAGTTGCTATTTACTTCATATCTTGTCTCTTGTGATTTTACTTTTATATTGCTTAGATACGCTTAGCGTATTTATTTCAGAGTAAATGCGTATCGGACCAGTCGCGTCCCCTTCGTCGTATACCGGGAAGCGGGGCGTGACAGATAATTTATTCTTTTCAACGACAAACGCACACACAAAACATATACACGGATTTTCTCCTTTGTCAGTAACCATCACGTTCTTAGATTTCTCAATATAGTCATCATAACCTATAATTTATATGTTATACAGTCTAACATGGCCTATGAGTACGTCAGAGTTAATGACTGGATATATGTGGATTACAAACAACATATACAACCTAAGTTTGTCGCAGGAGTTGCTGCTTTTATTGAGTTTGCACGCGCACATAATAAGAACGTGATAGAGAAGATTATCTGCCCGTGCGATAGATGTGGGAATAAATACTATCAGAAGGTAGAATTTGCAGAGCTTCATATCGTTAAACATGGTTTTACTATACTTTATACAACTTGGTTATATCACGGGGAAGGAGAAGAACACAGTAATACGGCAGAAGAAGTAGGAGAAGACGATAATGCGGCAGGAGAAGAAAGAGAAGACGGTAATGCGGCAGAAGAAAATGGTAATTTCTTTTCATTAGAAGAAATGGAGGATATGGTAGAGACTGCTCTAGGTGAATCTATTCGTACAGAAAATGACATTCCTTCCGGTCAAGGACCGCGTGCGGATAAGTATGAAAATTTCATGAATGAAGCTAGAAAACCAATTTATGAGAATGCAAAGTATTCCACCCTCTCATGGTTCGTCCAACTTTTCCAGATTAAGTGCCTAAATGGATGAAGCAACAACTTATTCACAATGCTTATTTCGTTCTTGAAAGATTCTATGCCCCCGGGAAATAACGTGCCCGACAGTTGGTACGGAGCCCAGAAGATGATGTCTGATTTGGGTCTGAAGTGTGAGAAGATTCAAATATGTCCTAAAAATTGTGTGTTGTACCGAAAAGAGAATTCAGATTTGAAAGAGTGTTCAACATGCAGAGAGGCCAGGTATAAACCGAAAGATTCTGATAAGAATCCCGATATACATGTCAAGATAGCACGATACTTTCCCATAACACAGAGGCTGCAGAGGCTATTCAGGTGCAAGAAAACAGCCGAGGCAATGATTTGGCATCACCGTGCTCCTCTAAGTGAAGATGGAAAAATGAGTCATCCAAGAGATTCACCGGCATATAAGGATTTCGATAGGAGGCACGCAATATTCAGTAGCGATCCTCGCAATGTCAGGCTCGGACTGGCTAGTGATGGCTTCTGCCCATTCAACTGTATGGCTGGAAGCCACAGCACATGGCCCGTTGTAATGATAGTTTATAATCTGTCGTCTTGGTTAGTTATGGACCAATCATACTTTATGATGCCTCTTCTTATCAATGGACCAAATTCACCGGGAAACAATATCGACGTTTATCTCCGATCTCTGATCGAGGAGTTAAAATCTTTATTCATTGATGGTGTAAAGACTTACGATGCAAACACAAATACAACCTTCATACCGCGTGCGGCTTTAATGTGGACAATTAATGACTTTCCTGCGTATGGAATGCTATAAGGTTGGTCCGTACATGGTCACAAAGCATATCCGCATTGCCATCAACATACAATATCGAAATTCTTGAATTTTAGCAGGAAGGTTTGTTATTGCGGCCATCGACGTTTCCTGCCTCTAGACCACCCCTACAGGTTAGACGCTGTTCACTTTGATGGTCACCAGAAGTTTCTTGGACCTCCAGCCCCATTGTCCGGAGAACACGTGACTGCTCAGTGAGATGGTTACAATAATGTGACTTTCAGGATGGATCCGATAAAACAGGCCAAACCACCATTCTGGAACAAGTTAAGCATTTTCTTCGAGCTTCCGTACTGGTCAACAAATTTAGTGCGTCATTATCTGGACGTCATGCACATAGAGAAGGGAGAATCCGAGCACATACTCAACTTGCTTCTTTGTAAAGACGGGAAATCGAAAGACAACGTCAATGCTCGGATGGATCTACATGACTGGGAAATTAGAAGTGAATTGCATCCTAAACCGGTAGCGGGTAAACTAGGCAAGTTTGTACTTCCCAATGCCGCTTATCATATGTCACAACCGGAGAAGAAAAGATTCCTGCAGGTGTTGCATGATTTGAAAGTTCCTACAGGTTTCTCAGGATCATTCAGCAAGAAGATAAAAATTGTAAAAGGCAAGATGATGGGCTGAAAAGTCATGATCACCATATTATTATGGAGCACCTTCTCCCATTAGCCCTCAGGACTTCCCTTCCCGAATCAGTTGGTCTAGTAATCAATGGCCTATGTTGTATTTTCAGAGAATTATGTGCTAAAACATTGGATGTTGTGACGATGGATAAACTAGAAAATTCTATTGCGTTGATATTTTGCAGGTTTGAGCGTATTTTTCCACCGTCATTCTTCGATATGATAATACACCTGACGGTTCATCTTGCAACTGAGGCTAAGTTAGCCGGACCGTTACAATATCGATGGATGTATCCCGTCGAGAGGTACGTGGAATTTTTCGTTTCGCGCAATTTGTAAAATTATTGTTGTCATGTATGCCCATATTTATTTATTTAATATATTTTTCTTTAGGTACCTCTACACTCTTTAAAAATATATACGCAAGAGAAATCGACCAGAGGGTTCTATCATGCAAGCTTATCTTCTAGATGAAGCAACCATATTTTGTTCCCGCTATCTGGATGAGAACATTGAGACGAGACTTAACCGGCCTCGAAGAATTCAGGACGGGCCATATGGTAAAACCGATTATAAGAGGGTAGACACTATGTTTATCAACAAGATATACCGGTTTATCCTCCTCAATAGTGCATGTCTTGAAAAAATTAGAGAGTACGTTTTTTTGGATTAATTGTTATATTTGTATTTGTGTGTGTATGAAATGATATAATATTAATGTCATAATTTATTGTCGAGAACAGAATTCATTTTAACGAGATACGTGAGGGGCATCCTGATTGGAACGATGAGAGATTGGAAAAATATCATCAGGATAATTTTTGCGATTGGGTTGCAGATCATGTAAGTTATTCGAATAACACGTTATTGCTATTAGTTTTAATCTAAATTTATATCGTTATGTATTTGTCGTAAAATTTGTTTTGTTTGATCCACGATCCGAACTTGTCTGTATCATTAGAGAGTGATTCAACATATTTAGCCCAGTTTTCTAGTATGGAGGTTGCGTATTATAAAGGATTCGGTGTCCTTGAATACAAATTCGAAGTTAAAAACATAGAAACATCTAGAACCACTCAGAATAGTGGAATTACGACGGTAGGATCGAATGGTGTGATTTATTATGGATATTTAAATTGTATACTCGGCATCCAATATCCCGGACGATCATAACTCTTTTATATATGTCACGCCCCGCTTTCCAAAATACGGAATACGAGTGGTGACAAGGCCAGCCATGCTCCTACGGTTAATGAAATATCATGCCGTGGTCACACTTCGGCTTCTGGCTTTACGTGGTAATCAGTAATCAATGCACAGGTAATGAGAAATGCAGTCACTAAATCAAAACAGATATAAAACTAACCAGATAGAGTCAAAGGAAAGATAGTGCTAACGTCGCTGATCTAGATGTCCACAATATCCCCAAGGTATGACAGGTCCTGATCCGAGCTCAGTCCACTTCTCACTCTGAGCATGCATACTCAGGTCGTCAGAGCGACACAATAGCAATAAATAGAAATACATATGTAACATGTGCAATAATGATGAATATGAAACAGTAAGCATGAAATGATGATATGATCGGTAACCGGTACAGGTAAACAGCAAAGCAGGTATATCGAATCAGTAATCAATGTATGTCACTAAATCTATCAATCTCCAAGTCTCACTGTCCAAGTCGCTAAACCTATCGTCAGTTTAAGTGTGAGAGTCAACCACGCAGGAGTATCCCCAACCCAAGGGTAGAGCCCCAGGGGCAAGGGAACACGGCCCCGAAACGCTCGCTAGTAATCAGTAATACCACCCATATGACTCCCAGAATCGCTGTATATGCCGGCAGTGGGACTCCCGAGATTCCGTTGAACTCACACTCAAACTACCCCACACCCCGTGGTCTACATCAAACCCCGACCATAAACCCAAATACTAGTCGGTCCATGACAAGTCTACGCGAGAACTGGAGACAGGATCTCCATCAAGCATGTCTCGACTGGTACCCAAGATAAATGGACGGTGTTTGACGCATTACCTATGAAACTAATATATGTGCTTCCATAAACGTCCCATACCAGTTATAGTTACACTTATATATGTCCCATAGACGTCGACAATGCAATAAATTAACTGGGTCCGTTGATTGTGTACAAGTACGTGTCACTTCACTTATTCATTCATACTTTAACACTAACGTACTTGATACAATCCAATCACTAATATCTATCACTGGGTAATGTACACGATCACTACGTTACCAATATATATAACCTCTACATGATGTGATGATAATGCAATAATTATGATATGAATAAAATATCATCAGCCAGTGTCCTACCACTTGCATAATTTACTATAAATCATACATATAGAATTAAGTGAAACAATATAAAGGGATAAGTGGTATATTTAATTATCTATCCAGCAAAATTGGTTTCGCGTCAATCGGGTTTCAGGTTTGCTAGATATGGCCATTTCAATTTAAGTGTTCACTGCTGGAAATCCACTTTCAGAACTGGAAGTCCGTTTCGTAACACGTTTTACTCCCAGTTGGGAGCATAATTAGGCAACGCTAAGGTTAAACTAATTATAGATTTTTCTGTTATGTTTCCAACTCATCAAATGGATTATCGATAGTATTTCTGTATTAGAAGTTAGGTTATGCTCAAGGTGCTGGTGTAAGAGAGGTCACTGCAGAAACTACAGAACACCACAATATTCTAAAATACGAATTAAATATCAAACGATGGTGAAACGACACGGGACTAGATCCATAGGTTAGCCAACTAAACTATCTACGTAATCATATGGGGTTCCATACATTTTCAGTTTAAGGAAGGGGTGTACAGGTGTTCCCAAGTCTAGGTATTCAAAACGAACGCTGCCCTGGACTGCAGTCCAGAGCCGCATCCCCCTTCATTTTCAGTGTCGTGAAATTGCAATATTCAATAAATAATTACATAAGATTATAGGTTTTCTAGTTAGCTTCGATACGAGCCCTGAAACACCATGATTAGGTTTATATTTAATTAACTACAAATTTTACGACGTGAAGTGTACGGTGATTTTCAGATTTGACGTAACTAATTGGATGTCATTTTATATTCGATGCCTTAACTATTTGATCCCAATTTCTTATACTTCACTTGTTAACCTCAATCGAAACTTTTCATAATAAAATTTGGGAATTTTTTATAGGGTAATCGCATCGAGCACTCGGTGCGTGTATGTGAATGTTTTCTATTTTTACTTATACACATCTTACATTTTACCAATTAAACCATTAGACTATATTTACTAAACTATATATGAACATAACATGATTTGAACAATTGAAAGAGGTTCACTTGCCTCGGTCTCTTGATATAGAAGTGACGCTGCTTGCGGATTTCGTCTCGACACACGAGACGATGCGATGCTGGACACAGGCGCGGCGCGGGCGCGATACGCGGTGACTCGGTACTAGGCATGGTGGCGACGCGGGCGTGATACGGTAGTGGACCTAGCGATGACGTGGGCGCGACACGGTGCCGGGCACGGTCTTGACCTGGTGCGTGGTTCGGGAGCAGCACGGCGCGTGCGCTGGATCGGGCACGGTGTGGCACGGGGCTGACACGTCGTGGCACGGGGAATGAGTACGGGGCGTGACACGTGAGTGGGTCCGATGGTGGCGTGGTGGTTCTGGGAGTGGGCACGGGCCTGGCACGGACACGAGCACGGCACGATACGTGCACGAGTCTTGGAACAGCGTGGCACAGGAGCTTGGCACGCAGAGGGCTCGGTTGTGCAGTGGCCTGGGTTGGCGCTCGAGGCAGGGGATGGTTTGCTGGGCAAAATGGTGGTGGTCTCCGGCGATAGGTTGCTGATCGATGACTTGACGAGCTTCGACGAGGAGGGTGTGCAGGCTTCTCGTCGGGAAAGAAGGGGATGAAGTTGATGATGGTGGTGATGGCGTCAAGAGTCGGAGGTGGTGAAGGTGAGGTCCGATAGGGTTGAGGAGATCGGCGGAAGTGAAGGGTAATGACGAGGTGATGGGTGTTTCCTGATTTAAAATCAGGAAAGCTTATGGGAAAAGCTTCAGAAAAGGGTCATGTGTGGGCACGTGACGTCTAAAAGCATCATCAAGGCAGATTCAGCTTCCTGACTACATCAAAGAAAAAGGGCTTAAGAAAGGGTCACGTGCTCCCACGTGATCGGGGTCACGTGTTGACACGTGACATTTTTCAAAGGGCACATCGGTTCCCTGATCAAATCAGGGAAAAAGCCTCAAAAGAGGTCACGTGCTCCCACGTGACCAGGGTCACGTGTCGGCACGTGATGATCAAAAGCAGCAGACTTGTTCTCTAGTGAAATCAAAGAAAGAGGCTTCAGACAGTGGTCACGTGTTGGCACGTGATGACCAAGCAACAACCAGAAGACAGCGCAAAAGGAAAGAAGAAGTCTCATTCCAAAGGGGGGTCACGTGCTCACACGTGACCATGGGTCACGTGGTCACACGTGACCGGCTTTCAAAGCCCATTTTGTCAACAGAATTAAATTCTGAAAGAAATTCAAATCTTTCCAAAGGAAAGCGGCTATCTGGAACCAATCAAATTAAAGATTCAGAGGTGATGAAATATCATCTATCTATGGGAAAATCTCGGGTTTGGAAAGATTTCCCCTTTAAATCTAACCGAAACAACAAAGGAGAATCCCTGGATTTGAAATCCAATGGTGAATAAAATTCACCTAGTAATCCAAAGGTCCAAAACGAATGATGGATGCAAATCAAATCTCTCATGAAGATTTGTCAAAAACTGATTGATTCGGCTGCTTCTCCTATAAATAGGAGCCAAGAGACAGAGAGAGATACAGATACATACGCAGAGGAGAAAAAGAAAAAGAAGAGAGCTTCGATACTTGGAGAAACTTGGATCTTCTGCAAAAACCCTAGGTAAGAAAGGGAAAAGCTCCTTGAAAGAAAAAGAGAATTTAATTCTCAACAGAGTTTAACTCTGATACATAAAACAGAAGAACATATTTCTTCTCTCTTTGATAGAGGATCTGCAAAGTGCACATCTCCCCTTGAGGTTGAGAATTTAATTCTCAATGGGTTGAGATCCTGCCATGCAGATCCAAAACATAGAGAGGGAATGCAAGCACGAGAATTTAATTCTCACAGAACTATAGGAATTTAATTCCTTTCAAATAAAATTAGGGCTTGACCCTGTATCATGGGAATTTAATTCCTTCAGAACAAAAAGAAACAGGGTTTAACCCTAATTAAGAACCTAGTTCTGTTGAAACAGCGGGAATTTAATTCCTTTAATCATAATTTAACAGAGGATGGAAGTTCAAATTCCCTAAAAAGCTTTTGTTAGGGTTTAACCCTATTTGGTTCTTCACATGTATGAGGAATTTAATTCCTACGGAAAATTCAGAGTTCAACTCTATTCAGAATATAAACCTTCAAAAGGAAGTAGGAATTTAATTCCTCTGAAATTACTGTCAGGGTTCAACCCTATGAGGAACTTGATTCCTGGAAAAGATTAAACAGATCCTCTAAAACAACATACATAGAGGCAGGGTCACGTGTTACCACGTGACCCCCCCAAGAGATCTACAGAAAGCCCCTTTGAGGCAGCACCCCACGTGACCCACGTGACCCTCGGCAGAAGCTCTAATACATAGGCATTTGAATGCCCATCACGTGATGGCACGTGATGCTCTGAAAGACGCGATAATCTCAGCACAATAAATGAAGAGAGGGCGCTCTCACGTGCTGCCACGTGACCCCTCTTACCTTAGTGTTTAACACTAAATTAAAACTCTCGAACCCAGTGTTAAAACACTGTTGGGCCTTAGTGTTCAACACTAATTAAAAAGCTTTATCTGCAGTGTTCAACACTGATCTGTTTTAGTGTTTAACACTAATTTGAAAAGCCTTGTTGATGGTGTTTAACACCAATTATCTCTTAGTGTTAAACACTAACTTGTCAGCCTCATTCCCAGTGTTCAACACTGACTGCTCTGTAGTGTTTAACACTAGGCTTTAGCCCAATTGGCCTAAATGGATAGAGGCAAAGCCTCTCCTGATTGGACTTAGCCCAAGATAGCCATAAGTCCTCAATTTGTGATTAACTGGGCCAATGGACTCATAACATAATTAATTCGTCTTGATCCCAAATTGGGCCAAGGACTATTTAATCCACTCCGGTTCTAGGGTACATCTCTTCACTCCTTTGATACTTGGCATTGTAATCCCTCAATGTCTTCAAAGAGGTGACGGGTCCCGACGACCACACATTGATACGGACTGTGGGGTCCTTAAACCCGTGTTTAATGCAAAATTCCTGGTTACGTGGAACGCGGATAACGTCACTCTTTGACCTCGTGGAAAACGTCCAGAGCGGAGCCTGGTCCTCGCAGAGCACGGCAGTGAACCCGTGTGAAGCATCCAGAGCACATACCGGACTGTGGTGTCCTTAAACCGATGGACTACGACGTCCTTAACCTTGACCGAGATATCTTAAAACTAACAATGGACCGCAATGTCCTTAAACTACCCATGGACCGCAATGTCCTTAAACTACCCATGGACCGCAACGTCCTTAAACTAGAACAATAGAGCCCCGTATGCTCTTTTGTCGGATCTAAACGGTCCCGTTTAAGTTGATTTTAGCCTCAAAAGATGGCTAACGTATCCTTAAACCTTCAAACAGACTGGACTATGAATCCCCCCAATTAACTCTGGCTCGAGGGTACATCTCTGAACTCCTCTGACATCCGTCGTTGTAATCCTTCAACGTCGTCAGAAAGATGATGGGTCCCGACGGCCATACATACGATGGACCACTATGTCCCTAAACTGGAACATTAGAGCCCAAACGCTCTTTTGTCGGATCTAAACGATCCCGTTAAGTTGATCTTAGTCTCAAAGTTAGACTAACGTATCCTTAACAAACGTTTGAGTTGATCTTAGCCTCAAGTATGGCTGACGTATCCTCAAACCAAACCCCCAAACCCAAATCTAAGATAATACGGATTTGGACTAGTCTACGCCCTACGGGCGACGACATAACTCAGTCTCCGTAAACAATCCACGGGCAACAAAACAAACACCCACGACACGAAGTGACCATCTGGAGAAGGAGAAAGTTGTTACCGCAATGCGGCAGCGTAATTAACTGCAGGGGCTTGCGCCTGCAGGGAAGAGCGTCCCCACAATCAAAATCCCCTCAAACGAGGGGGAATCTGACGAAGTCTGCTACATCGGACGCATCCGTCTAAACCTTCGATACATGGTGCCATAAATCAACTTGGCATCTTCGGAGAGGTGGACAGATAGCACCAATTAGCATCTGCCCCGAATCTCAGGCAAGACGTCATGTCGCGCCGTCTTTCGGAGGGGAACAGATTCTGGCACGCCCGGTGGGACCTTTTCCTCTTTCCACTCCACACTTCGTGTGTCGTGATTCGCGAACCAATCGCGGTTCGCTAATGGTTGCCCTTGGGTTTCAAGATACTAAGAATTGGCGTCTTGCTTATTGCAGAAAGCAAAGGATCGATGGCTTCTACTTCTGCGAAATTCTCCAACTGCTCAGACTGCAATTGCAACCAACGCTCTGCCTCGCCAGGAGGTATAGCCTACGGACCCCAAGCTGCTTCGCTATTCACAATGCCCGTGGAACAGGTCACTCGCGCCACCACAGGATTGTTCTTCGGGACCATGCTCCCGCCGACAAACTTCACCGCTCCAGTGCTGACAACGGAAGCTCTCAAGAAGTCGGTCTTTGATCGTCTTACCCCTGCCGCGGCTCCTCTCAACGAGTCGCCCAACGTCAACGCCTCGGTCTTCTCAAGATTGGGCCAAAAATCCTGCAAACCCATTATGGGACCTACAATCTCAGAGAAGGCTGCTTCTAAGAAAGTGGCCGCTCCTGCTCCCGAAATCGCCAAGGCGGCTTCTCTGGCCAAAAAGTCGGTCTTTACAAGATTGACGGCTTCAACTCCCGCTCCTGCTGCCCAAAGGACGTCGGTCTTTGACAGGCTAACACCATCAGCGACCCCCCACCTACACGGGGGGCAAGACGAAACCATTCTTACCGCTGACCCAACGCCGTCCGCTCGACACGCTCGACGTCGCCATTGGCGCCGAGTAAGGAAGGCTGGGGGCAACTCCCCCTCCGGGTTGACTCCATCGGCCCCGGTGGCAGAAGTTAATGCTGCTGTTCCAACTGGGAACAGCTTCGAAATGCTAAATAAGGTGCGAAGGAATTCTCCTACTGCAGTGCTGAAGAGGTCTCCTCCCCCATTAAAAAAGGTTGTGGAAATAAAACCCGAACAGCCCCGATCTCCTCAACGGCTGTCTTCCAAAATCTATAAGGTTTGGCAGCAGGCCCGAGACTCGATCATCGATCCAAACTTCTCCCGCCAGCACAAGAAGCTGAAAATCCAACCGGAAGCTGGTCACCAGGCTAAAACCCAAAAGGCTGTTGACCAACTGGCTCATAAAAGGAGGAGGCCAAAGAAGACCCCCCAGCATGCAACGACGGCTAAAAGCACTGAGCCCAGACGCCCTAAGTCTGGGGGCATGGTGGTGCACACTGTTTACATGGCCTCTGGAAAGGAGGAAAGCCGCACTTCTACGGGCCACCGACCGCTAACCCGATCCGTGACGAAAGCCCAGGAGCAGCAACAAAAGCTTCAGGAAATGATGAATGCTATGGCCGCACTTACCGGGCCAAAAGAAAACCCAGAAACGTCCTCAGACGCACGCCGGGAGGAAGAAACCGACGCTGAATTCCTTCGCCGGACACTGGAGAAAAAGGACAAAGAGGCTGCTGAACAAGCGGCCAACATACAACGGATGGGCCTTCTCTTCCAAGATATGATAGGAATGATGATCCAGCAGGACTTACCCGCCGAGGATCCCCCAATCGTTCTTGAAGACGACCGAGGAGAAACGTAAAATCCACCACCAGCCCTCTCAACGGCCAAGGAGGAGGCAATCTCTAAGGCCGACTTGGCTGACTACATAGCCCAGCAAATCCGGGTTCATCACGCGACTGAGGCAGCTGGTCAAGTCGTGAAAACGGGGCGGCCGTATCCGAGCTGGTACGACCAAATCAAATACCCGCAAGGCTATACGATACCAAAATTCCACGTGTATAAGGGGACCGGCAATCCCCATCAACATGTCGCCCAGTTCCAGGCTCTCTGCGGTAACACCGGCGGTGATGATAAACTGTTGGTCCGCCAGTTCGTGGGCAGCTTATCAGAAACAGCGTTCGAATGGTATTCGGAACTCCCAAACGATTCTATCAAAACGTTCGCTGAAATGGAGTTGTTGTTCACTCAGCGATTCGCAAGTGCCAGCGAACGCACTCCAATAACTGCACTTATTAACGCCAGGGTAAAACCAGGCGAAACCTGGGTCCAGTATGCTATACGCTGGCGGAATTTGTGGTCGAGATGTGAGCAACGCATTGAGGAAGCACCTGCGGTGGGCATGTTCGTGGGAACTCTAGACCCTCACGCAACTATCTCCCAGTTTATGATGTTCTTTAAGCCAACCACATTCCAGGCTTTGATCGACAAGTTGGCTCAGATGGACCAGATGGGTCATAGACCACCTCCCCCGAAGTCGGAACCTCGGAATGACAAGGGTAAAGGAAGAGCAACCTTTGTTGCGAATGCCCAACAGCAACCTAACGCCCCGAAACCGGCAGATCAACTGGAGGAAAGACGTCGGTATTATAATGAGAAGATGAAGCGTCCCTACTCGTTCCCACGAGACAAGACGAAACGGTTATTCGAGCTGGCAATACGCAACAGACTTATAAGCCTACCAAATCCAAGGCGACCGCCGCAACCCACCGAGGTGAATAACCCTAACTATTGCCCTTACCATCAAACGGTAGGCCATCCGATTGAAGATTGCTTCGTCTTCAAAGGATGGATTGAAGACCAGTACCTCCAGGGGAAGTTTGTACTGTCCGAAAAGTGGAAGGTGAACCCACCACAGCCGCATGCTCCTAAGAAAGCGGATACACCGGGGGCAACATGTTCTTTTATTGAAGAAGCTCCATGGGAGGTCATGCTATCAACTAAAACCAAAAGAATGCTGAGAGACCTTCATGCGTGCCCTGCGATCGAATGGAAGGACCCTCTTGAACCTCAAATTATCAAAGGAATGTTGAAGCCCCGCCCAATTACGAAGATTCGCGATAAGGGCCCAAATACTCACGCCCAACCGTCAAAATCTTCGAAGAAAAAGAAGAAGAAATCCAAGAAGTCCGAGAAGCCTGGAAACGGGGACACGAACTTGCAGAGGCAAATCGACGCACTGGAAGAGTACAATCAAAAGGCGCGAACTCCTGTCACACTGCAAGAGTTCCTCAACCACATCTTTCAAGAAGAAGATGATGGAGAAAGCTCGTCGGATGAATCCGAAGGATATGTGGAGAGTTGTAACGTAATCTCCCACTCATTTACCGATGATGGGAAAATTCCTGGCACTAAGAAGCTGGAGGCAGAGCCTGTACCAGAGCGTGCATGGCCAACAGACGAAATGATCGACGCTTTTCTAGATGAGATTCGTCTAAAATTTAAAGCGGACCAGGAGCGTGAGATGACCACGTCGGAAAGAGCCCAATGCGGGCAACTGAACGAAAGAGTTGAACTACCACTGCCAGAGCAAAAGGCATCCAAAGTAGACAAGAAGATATTCAAGACGAGGAAAAGGTTTGCCAAAGCCATGTCAATGGGGATGAAGCTACCGCCCTCGGAAGGAAACACACATGATGGGGTGGAGAGGCACCCAGACTATTGCGTATATCACCGGAAAATCTCACACCCCACGGAGGAGTGCGACGCCTTTAAGATATGGTGGCAAGGATATGTCGCTCGTCGGCAACATGTTAAGCGCATGAAACGCAAGATCCGTCGGGAGCGAAGAAGTACTGTCGATGGGCACAACAGAACGACTGGCAACTGTTACATGGTTAACGCCAGGGGGTCACAAGTTCTCACCTTTGGGAGCGACTCTGATGAAGAAATGGCTCTGGGCCCTCTCTTTAAAGAATCTGTTTTGGGGAAAGAGGAGGAATCGGAGGCCTGCGAGAACATTCAGCTGCGCAATCGCACACTCCCAGAAAAGAATCTCGGGCCCGGGAATAGAAAGGATAAGGGAAAGGAAAAGGTCACTGAAGATATCACTTTAGATGACCAAGTCATGAGAGAGCTGGCTGCCAAAGACCCTCCTAGGAAGAGTAAAGTGGACTATAACATCCTCGTGCACCTAAGGAAGCTGCCTTCTCAGCTTAGCATTCTCGATGCCCTCCTATTATCAAAAGAAGCGCGAGACTCACTAATTAAGGCGTTACAAGAACCTGAGCAATTCCAAGCCTTCCTCGCCACTGAAAAGATGAAGGATGAACTGGAGGAAGTGCATACAGCCGACATCACTTTCGGTGATGAAGACCTCCTTCTCGGGACGTGCGACCACAACCGTCCCCTATATGTCTACGGATACTGCCATGATATCAAGATAGGCAAGATCCTGGTGGATAATGGATCCTCCGTCAATCTCCTTAATGTTCGGGTGTTGAAGGAAATCTGCATGAGCGTGCAACACCTCGCTCGTGACAAAATTACTATCTCTGGTTTCGATTCACAATCGTCACGGACTCTCGGATCTGTGATACTAACATTACGCTTTGGACTTCTCGTCACAGACATCAAATTCCATGTCATTGACGCCAAGACCTGCTACAACGCCTTGCTCGGTCGTCCTTGGCTACACGAGTACAACATCATCTCTTCTACACAACATCAGTGTATGAAGTACTTTAAGGATGGTTTCGAGTATACCGTAACAGGTGAGTTAAACCCGTTTTCCGTGAACGAAGTCCGCAAATACGAAGATGCGAAGTACTTTTTGCCAGATTTCGAGGATACGGAAAGGTGTCGCAACCCGGAGAACAAAACCGTCGCCACCATCCCCGTTTTCGGAAGCGACACCGAAGAAGAGGAAGAGATAGTTTATGCAGGGCCATCTCAACGCAACAACCTGGGGACGCCCGCCCCCGTGTTGGTCTTCGGAAGTGATTCAGAAGATGAAGTTAATGCTGTGTTCTCCAATCGGCTGTCAATACAAGCACCCCCTGGCGATGACCATAGTTTGAAAATCACCATGGTACCGCGAGAACACTACAAGGATCTCGACGCGCTTCAGGCTCACGATGTGCAGGACCTGCAAACATTTTACGTCCCTCCCAGGCGAAGGGGCGAGAAGGTGATCCTATTCTACCGATCCTCAGAGTCGAAAATAAGGAAGAGATCTGGCATGGCGCGGATGCTACACTTGACAGGCTCCAACCCATCTGTCTGCCCAGATACTATACAAATGGATTAAAGAAGCTATTGAAGCGCCAAGGAGTACCCTTAGAACAGACCGTTCGGCAGGCTCGGTTCTACAACAGGATTTGGGATGTCCCCGGGACTCAACGCAAATTGCCCAACGGGAAGATGGAAACACTCGGGCTTGGATACGCAAGAGCCGGAAAACGGGAACGGGCTCACAGCAGCTACGCTATATATACCTTTGATGAAGAGGAAGACACCCTGTCAGGAGATGCCAACCCCCCATCAAAACTAGACCCCGCGATTAGAGCGCCGAGTCCGTCGTTTGAAGAACGAATGGGCAAGCCTATCAGGAAAATGGGTCAGAAAGCTCGGGAAGACCACAACCGCGAAATGGCCGTCTACGAGAAGGCCAGGACGCAACGTCTATCTCAACGTGCTGCAAAAGACAAAGACGCTTATCCTCGTCAATCCGTTGTACGAAAGGCCCGACGCAGAGACGGAAATAAATCAAGAAGCGGCTCGGGTTTGTCCCTCATGAAGAAGATGAGTCGAGCGTACTCCTTCCCCCGAGACAAGACGGAGAGGTTGCTCAACCTCGCTATAAAACATCAAATGATCACGCTTCCAGAGTCTAGACATCCTGAGCAAGCTAGCAAGGCTTCTCATCTGAGTTATTGCTCTTATCACCAAGCCATAGGACATCCTACCGAAGACTGCTTCACCTTCAAGAACTGGGTCGAGGACCAGTACCAACGGGGCAGATTCGCTTTATCCGACGGCTGGAAGGTGACGCCACCGCAAAAACATGAGCCCAAGGCCGCAAGAGCAGAACCGGGTCCACCTCAGTCCAGGGAGCGGGTTCGCACTTGTTATACGATTACGATATTAGGAGAAGAGCCCGAGAACGTAGATGACCTTTCCCGGTGCTTTGAGAACAGCGATGATGAGGTGATCTCGGAATTTCCGCCCGCTCCGAAAGAACTGGAAGATGGTATACATACTACTGCAGATAACCTCAAGAAGATTGAGTTGGGATCGGCAGATGACCCGCGACCGACATTTGTCAGCGAGCTGTTATCCGAAGAGAGGGTGGCTGCGTTAAAGGACGTGCTTCTACGGCATAAAGACTGCTTCGCGTGGAACTACTCCGAAATGCCAGGATTAGATCCGGAGATTGCTGTGCATAGATTAGCAATATCCCCAGATATCAAGCCAGTCAAGCAGGCGCCAAGGAGGATGCAACTCGAGCTTGAGATGAGCATCAATGCCGAAGTCAAGAGGCTGATCGATTCTGGATTTATCCAAGAAGTCCAATATCCCGACTGGATTGCCAATATCGTCCCGGTAATGAAGAAGAATGGGACGGTACGCATATGCGTGGATTTCAGGGATCTCAATAAAGCCTGTCCAAAGGATGATTTCCCAGTACCGGTAACCGAGCTAATGATAGATAACACGTCCACTCACGAGGTTTTCTCCTTTATGGATGGTTCGTCAGGATACAATCAGATAAAGATGCATCCCGAAGACCAGAAGCATACCGCTTTCCGCACCCCTTTGGGTATATTTTGCTACAGGGTTATGCCCTTTGGTCTTAAGAACGCTGGCGCTACCTATCAAAGGGCCATGACAAAGATCTTTGATGACCTCATACACGACGTCGTCGAGTGCTATATCGATGACCTCGTAGTAAAGAGCATGTCATACGAAGGTCATTTAAAGCATCTGGAGACTGTATTTCGACGCCTTCGGCAATATAATTTGAAAATGAATCCCCTCAAATGCGCGTTTGGAGTCTCCTCGGGCAAATTTCTGGGATTCATCGTTCGACACCGAGGTATTGAAATAGATCCGTCAAAGATTAAGGCGATCATGGAAATGCCTCCGCCAAGAACCCTCAAGCAGTTGCGGTCCCTCCAAGGGAAGCTCGCATACATCCGGCGGTTTATCGCTAATCTTTCGGGCAAATGCCGTCCTTACAGCCACCTGATGAAAAAGGGAACTCCATTCGTTTGGGATCACAAATGTCAAGGTGCACTAGACGAGATCAAGCAGTACCTGCAGAACCCTCCGGTATTGGCCGCGCCGGTCAAGGGAAAACCCCTCATTCTTTATACGACCGCCCTCGAAGGTTCTTTAGGCGCATTATGGGCACAAGAGAACGATCAGGGGAAAGAAAGAGCACTTTACTACTTAAGTCGAGTGCTGCTGGGGGCAGAAAGCAACTATTCCCCCATTGAAAAGCACTGCCTGGCGTTGATCTTCGCAATAACAAAGCTTAGACATTACGCATTAGCACATGAAGTCCGTCTTATTTCGAAGGTGGACCCTCTCAAATATTTGATGTCGTAAGCCATATTGACGGGACGACTCGCTAAGTGGGCCCTGCTCTTGATGGAGTTCTCGATAACGTATCAACCTCTCAAGGCAGTGAAAGGCCAGGCCATTGCCGAATTCCTCGCCGAGCACCCGATACCGGCCGATTCTCCTCTGAACTGTGATTTGCCGGACGAGCATGCATTTGATGCGATTAGCGGCGGAAGCACCCGATGGGAACTCTATTTCGATGGAGCGTCCTCTATAAAGAAACAGAAACAAGGTATCCCAATGATCAAATCAGGGATAGGCCTCATCTTTGCAACTCCACAAGGAGGGATAATGCGCTTCGCCTTCTCCTTAACAGAGCCGAGGACAAACAATGAAGCCGAATACGAAGCTCTGATAGCAGGCCTCGAGATCGCCATCGACATGAGAATTGAAGACCTCCTCATATACGGGGATTCTCAGCTGGTCGTTAGTCAAGTAAATGGTGACTACCAAACGTGCAAGCCGGAGTTGGTGAAGTACGGCGAAAGGGTGCAACAACTATTGACCTAAATTCCCTCCTATACTTTGGAGAACATACCGTGCGCGGAAAACAGCAAAGCAGACGCGTTGGCTAAACTTGCTAAAGAACTGGCTGACGAGAACCTCGATGACGTCAGAATCGTGGTACAAAGCCGCCGAGTGCTCGCCCCGGCAGAAATATCTCCGGAATCATTCGAAGAAAAGGGAACGACTGAGCAGACGACCCTACAAATAAAAGACCATGAGAAGGCCGAAGACTGGAGGGAAGTCTTCACAGACTACTTTAAGTCCCACCGAATGCCCGAAGAAGCGTCCTCAAGACATCAGCTCATGAAACGAGCTCTATCTTTCGCTTTCGTCAACGATACTCTATACAAGAGATCGTTTGATTCTCTATGGCTGAGATGCTTAGGACCTGACGAAGCAGAAAGAGTCATTCTGGAAGTTCATGACGGACTTTGCGGTTCTCACCAAGCAGGCCCAAAGATGAAGTTAAAAATTAAACGGATGGGTTATTACTGGCCCACGATGATCCAGGACTGCCTCGAGTATGCGAAGCAATGCCACTCATGCCAGATTCATGGAGACTTCATTCACCAACATCCGAATCCACTGCACCCGACGCTGGCTAGTTGGCCATTCGAAATGTGGGGGACTGACATAGTCGGCCCCATTGAGCCAGCATCATCCCGAGGACACCGTTTTATCCTAGCAACAACTGATTACTTCTCCAAATGGGCAGAAGCAGTACCACTGAAGGAAGTGAAGACGGAGAATATCCTCCATTTCTTCAAGACGCACGTCATCTATCGGTTCGGGACTCCACGGCGGATTATCTCCGATAATGGGCCGGCCTACCGAAGCCATAAGATTAGCCGCTTCGCACAGCAGCACAATATAGACTGGAGATATTCTTCGGTTTACAATCCACGAGCTAACGGCCTGGCCGAGGCCTTCAATAAGACCTTGACGAAGATCATAAAAAAGACCGTTTCCAGGAATAAGAGAGACTGGCACGAAAGGCTGCAAGAAGCCCTTTGGGCTTATCGAACTACATTCAAGACGGCCACAAACACAACGCCGTACGCGTTGGTATTTGGGACGGAAGCAGTGCTCCCCCTCGAGATAGAGTTACCCTCTCTACGAGTAGCAGTCCACCATGAGCTGACGAACGAAGAAAATGCCCACCTTCGGCTTGAGGAGCTTGATGCCCTCGACGAAACCCGGCTCATAGCGCAACAACATCTAGAGGCCTACAAAGCAAAGATGACGCGCTCATACAAAAGATTGACCAGGCCAAGGACATTCCGCCAAGGCGAACTCGTACTAGTGGTCAAAAGACCTATGATCCCCAATCGTGCCAAGCGAGGAAAATTTGAGCCAAACTATGAAGGCCCGTACATCATAGACAAGGTCTACCAGGGTGGAGCCTACCTACTCATGGACATGCACGGTGAAAGGCCTTTCAGGCCAATAAACGGCCGCTTCTTGAAGAAATACTACGCTTAATAAGCCGCGGCCTGGGTCAATGATAGATGACGACGACTATGTCCGCTCACTATCTTCCTAGGCTCAGACTTTACAAGCAGCAGCCGGCCTTCCCATAACGACGGACCGAAACGTCCTTAAACTAACGGCGGACCGAAACGTCCTTAAACTATCGACGGACCGAAACGTCCTTAAACTATCGACGGACCGAAACGTCCCTAAACTACTACCGCAACATCCTTAGGTTGACGAGATGGATTAAAAAAAAAGAAGAAGATAAAAAATGATAAAAAAAAAACGGTATGTCCATAAGCAAAGTGGGCACGGATGAAAACCCGAAAGGGCTCCGTGAGTCAAAACAGCAGGGCTGCCGGTAAGTGTTCGTGAAAACCCGAAAGGGCGCGACCTTGTAAAAAAAAAAAAAAGTAAAAAAGAATAAAAAAAAACGGTATGTCTATAAGCAAAATGGGCACGGATGAAAACCCGAAAGGGCTCCGTGAGTAAAAACAGCAGGACTACCGGCGAGTGTTTGTGAAAACCCGAAAGGGCGCAACCTCGTTAAAGGACACTTACAGAGTCCTCTCGACCTTGTAAGGAGAAACCACCTGCGTGAGATCCTTACGACTCACAAGGGAGCAACACACTTAGAGATCCTCACGATTCCTAAGAAGAAATTACACTTGCGAGATCCTCACGACTCGTAAGGAGAACTCTCTTATGGGACCCTCATGGCTCATAAGATTTGAAAGTCTTAAGTTACAGAGACCTGAACCTGTTCTTAAGCAACCCCCACAACCTTTTGGCCCTACAAGCGGCTCAATACTTACCCTTGTATACAATCCACGGGCACGAATAAACATTTCCCTAACCAAGTCCCACCCGTGACTGGGGATATGTCTATACGGTGAACAACCCTTATAAGCCCTCTCGACTTGTAAGGAGAAAACCCTTTTGTAAGATCCTTACGACTTACAGGGGAACATACACTTAGGAATCCTCATGATTTCTAAGGAGAAAACACACTTACGAGATCCTAACGACTTGTAGGGAGAAATACCTTTGTGAGACCCTTACGGCTCATGAAGTCAAAAGCCTTAGTCGACAGGACCTTAACCCTGTTTGCTAAGCCACCTTTGTTCAACATCGACAGAGGCAAATGATGATTCGCTCCTGGCAATATTCCAGTTGCAGCGATGCTGACGCCTAAACCGGTATCAAATCCCAAGTTCTTTCATGGCAAATGATGATTTGCTCCTGGCAACATCCCAGTTGCAGCGATGCCGATGCCGAAATCGGTGTCCAAAATCCGAGCTTGCGGCGAAAAAGCTAGCAAGCCACACATGCCTAAAAAACAGCCGAAATGATGGGGCAACTTGCAATAAAAAGCAGCAAGTAAGAATGAAGGCATAAAAAACAGCCGAAATGATGGGGCAACTCGCAATAAAAAAGCAGCGAGTAGAAAATAAATAAATAGCCGAAATGATTGGGCACCGCGAAAAAATAGCCGAAATGATGGGGCAATCGCGACCTTCGCGACATAAAAGCTGAAACGATAGAGCATCGCGGAAAAAGAAATAAAATAAAAATAAAATGTATGCCTTACAGGTGATGTTCCATCACACCCTGTATACAATCCAATGGCATAAACAAAAAGGGAACGTACCTCCCTCCCCCAGGTTTCACCAAAGAAAGAAGCTAAATCTCGATGGGCCACAAGCGACCTAAAGATCATCCCAACACTCGTCTCGTAACAACGGACACAACTTCAAGCTAAGCGGAACAGCGGCAACTCCCAGTTCCATGGCTCGGTGGTATACATATCGCCAACAGTCAAACCTTCACCCCGTGAAATGCGGATATATTCAGCAAAATTCCTGGTTACGTAGAACGCGGATAATGTCACTCTTTGACCCCGTGGAAAACGTCCAGAGCGGATCCTGGTCCTCGCAGAGCATGGCAGTGAACCCGTGCGAAGCATCCAGAGCGGAGCCTAGTCCTCGCCTAACGCGGCAGTGAACCCGTGTGAAGCATCTAGTGCAAAATTCCTGGTCACGTGGAACGCGGATAATGTCACTCTTTGACCCCGTGGAAAACGTCCAGAGCGGATCCTGGTCCTCGCAGAGCATGGCAGTGAACCCGTGCGAAGCATCCAGAGCGGAGCCTAGTCTTCGCCTAACGCGACAGTGAACCCGTGTGAAGCATCTAGTGCAAAATTCCTGGTCACGTGGAACGCGGATAATGTCACTCTTTGACCCCGTGGAAAACGTCCAGAGCGGATCCTGGTCCTCGCAGAGCATGGCAGTGAACCCGTGCGAAGCATCCAGAGCGGAGCCTAGTCCTCGCCTAACGCGGCAGTGAACCCGTGTGAAGCATCTAGTGCAAAATTCCTGGTTACGTGGAACGCGGATAATGTCACTCTTTGACCCCGTGGAAAACGTCCAGAGCGGATCCTGGTCCTCGCAGAGCATGGCAGTGAACCCGTGCGAAGCATCCAGAGCGGAGCCTAGTCCTCGCCTAACGCGGCAGTGAACCCGTGTGAAGCATCTAGTGCAAAATTCCTGGTTACATGGAACGCGGATAATGTCACTCTTTGACCCCGTGGAAAACGTCCAGAGCGGATCCTGGTCCTCGCAGAGCATGGCAGTGAACCCGTGCGAAGCATCCAGAGCGGAGCCTAGTCCTCGCCTAACGCGGCAGTGAACCCGTGTGAAGCATCTAGTGCAAAATTCCTGGTCACGTGGAACGCGGATAATGTCACTCTTTGACCCCGTGGAAAACGTCCAGAGCGGATCCTGGTCCTCGCAGTGCATGGCAGTGAACCCGTGCGAAGCATCCAGAGCGGAGCCTAGTCCTCGCCTAACGCGGCAGTGAACCCGTGTGAAGCATCTAGTGCAAAATTCCTGGTCACGTGGAACGCGGATAATGTCACTCTTTGACCCCGTGGAAAACGTCCAGAGCGGATCCTGGTCCTCGCAGAGCATGGCAGTGAACCCGTGCGAAGCATCCAGAGCGGAGCCTAGTCCTCGCCGAGCACGGCAGTGAACCCGTGTGGAGCATCTAGTGCAAAATTCCTGGTTACGTGGAACGCGGATAATGTCACTCTTTGACCCCGTGGAAAACGTCCAGAGCGGAGCCTGGTCCTCGCCAAGCACGGCAGTGAACCCGTGTGAAGCATCCAGAGCAAATACCGGACTGTGGAGTCCTTAAAATCCACGGACTATGATGTCCTTAACCTCGACCGTGATGTCTTAAAACTAACGACCAACCACCCCGATTCCCTACGGATTCTGCCTTGGTCTAAGGGTACATCTCTTCACTCCTTTGATGCCCGGCGTTGTAATTCCTCAACGTCTTCAAAGAGGTGACGGGTCCCTGCAACCGAACACCGGACTGTGGAGTCCCTAAATCCACGGACTATGAGGTCCTTAACCTTGACCGTGATGTCTTAAAACTAACAGTGGACTGTGGAGTCCTTAAATCCACGGACTATGAGGTCCTTAACCTTGACCGTGATGTCTTTAAACTACGATACCTTAATAGACCCCTGACTCCGTGAAACACGGATAAGGGTGATCACATCCGGCACTTGCAGGCCCTCACGACCTGTAAGGAAGAAAAACTCTCTTGTGAGATCCTTACGACTCTCAAGGGAAAACTCGCTTAAGGATCCTCACGATCTCTAAGAAGAACTTACACCTATGGGATCCTCTCGACCTGTAGGGAGAAAAACTCTTTATGAGACCCTCATGGCTCGTAAAATGCAAAAGCCTTAGGAAGCAGATCTTAACCCTGAATCCTGAGCCATTGCTGTCCTGCAAGAAGATCAAGATAGAATATCCGCAGAATACATTCGATGAAAAGGAGACACATCATTGAGAAGAAAAATGTATCTTTTATTCATAAACCAAAATGGGTACAAAGTACAATTCATGAAAGAAACAAAAAGAAAATACTCTCATCCATGAGTATGTACAAAAAGGAAGGAAAAGATACAAATGTTTCAGGCCGGCGGGCGATTCAGCAACTTGGTCAGCTCATCCCGCTTTTGTTGGACCACGGCTTCATGACGCAAGATCTCCAAAAGACGAGCCTCCGCTTGAGCTTGTTGAGCCTGATACGAAGCGAGCCGGGCTTCAAGCTCTTTCTCAGTGGCCTTATGAGCCTCGACCCTCTCACGAGTGAACGTGGCAGCTTTATCGAGAGCCACAACCTTATGTTCGCTATGTATCGCTCTATCAGGCCACGTAAGCTCGCTTTCGTAACCACAGCCTTGGAAACAAGACATTGACAAGACCATATAAATGGGCTTCCAGTTGACGGGAATAATCGATCTAAAACGCGCTCACATCGCCTGATGTGAAAGGCAACAAGAAAAGTTTCCGACATATTTCAAGCATGCGTTCACAATCATATGAGTATTCAAAAAGGGAATAATAATAATAATAGCATTTGCAATCGCATGAACTTTCATAATACCCAAAAAGGTCTGATGCGCAGGAAAGTGATGGTAGCATTTGCAGTTAAAGAAAGTTCTCATGAGAAGAATACAAAGTTTATTTATGCAAGCGGAAACATACATACTAGCACCAAGCCTACATGGAATCTCGGCATAAAGCGTAAAAAAAAAAAAAAAAAAGGGACTAATTTAAAAGTATTCTACGCTAACGGAAAAGGTCACCAAACATGGGATCAACGGCACAAGGGTTAATGAAACAGAGGACAAAATTCTCCATCTCTCTCTCTGCTTTCTCCAGCACGTCAAAGCGACGGTTCTCACGAGGAGTCGCTCCCTATCGATTGGCGCCGTGTTCGTTCGCGAAAGCAGACATAATAGCTCGTCGGGCCTTGATCTGGCTCAGCAGATAAATTGAGCAATCCTTCAAAGCCTGAGTAATCAGGCACGCTTCATGAAAACCCTCGAGTTTTTCTTCTGCCGCGTCGAGCATCGCCAGGGTCATCTCCGCCGGGTGAGGAGGGATGTCGGCAAGCACGGCCTTGAGAATCATCCGGAGCCAGAGAGAACCCATCGGGAGGGAGGACCCCCTACGGATCGAGAGTTCATGCATGGCTAAGTCGCATTCGTTGTCGGTAAGGAGGGGATCCACCAACCGAGCAGCAAAGCGGGGGACCATTTCCTCAATAGGAACTTCCCATGGCTGTCGACGAGCATGAGGGCGATTGCAGGCCATGGCGCTCGTTTGTCTCTCAAGACAAGTTACTCCAAGATAAAAAAAAAATAAAATAATAATAGTAATATAAATCTCTTTGTGAGAGGAAAAGGGAAGCTATAGCCTCATATATAAGGAAATGCATTAAGTGCTGTGCGCGGAAAATCTTGCATGGTGAAACTATTTCCAAGGCCCAAAAAAGGAAAGGCATCGAAAATCAAGGAGATAGAACTATTTCCAAGGCCCTTTTTTCTGCGTCTAATATTGTGCGCTGAAAATAGGGCATGAGAAGATTTTGTGAACAGCCACATCAAGGGACCCCACGTGCAGACCACGTGAGGCCTAAACCTGATGTACACTAAAAAAATGGAGTAGCACCCTGCATATTGAAAGCACCAACAACAACAGTAGCAAAATGATAAAATCCCAGAGAAAAGACATACAAACATAGAAAAACATAATAACAATTGTCACTCATACTTCAAGGGGTTCATACAAAATACAGAGGACACATTTACAATGGTAAAACTTCAGATGCGGGACATGGGTTGAGAAACTCAAAATCAACTGTATTCAAGATTTTCCAAGCATTTCGAACCTCCCGAGTATGCTTCCTCTCACGATCACAAGCATCGGGGTCCTCACGAATGTCCTCCACCCTCCGATAGGCGGCAAGTATGGCCGACTGCTGGAACATCTGATGCAGGAGATCAATGAGATTATCCCGCCTTCTCTTTGAGATCAAGTGCATCAGATACACTGAATGTACTTTATCCTCGGCGGCGTCCAATGCCCCAAGCGGCACACCAGCACAGAATAGAGGGAGAGCCTCCCTGATCGCCAGCACGATCAGCCTCAGAAGAGAAGAGCGATGGGGGAGTAGCCTATGGTTGTACTCATCAAAGCGGCTCATAATCTTGGCACATTGAGCATCGGTGAACTCCTGGTTCTGACTGCGGCCCAGTGCACGAATATTCCCATAGGAAATGATCTCGTCAAGACCATACAGATGGGCATCCATGATACCTGAAATAAAGGTCGTGAGATTCATTACAAAACCACCATTTCATTAATTGCAGAAGAACAACCTCGGGCCAAGAGACCCCAGGAAGCCTCTGTGTGAAGGAAGTGAGTTCTTCATTGGAATTAAAATTCCTTATTAAGAAAAGGGAATTAAATTCCCAGAAACATTTTGGATGGAAATTAAATTCCATGGAGTTGAAACGCCATCAGCATCTCCCCAAACATCATCTAAACCCTAAAAGATCTACAGTTTGAAGGTTAAGCGATTCTTATGGGAAAACATGAAGAGAAAAGGGTAAAAACCCTTGTTTTGGATTTAAAATCCAGAGGAGTGTGAAGGTCCATCGTTTGTCCAAGAACATTGCCTGAGGAAAAGAAATCCTTTCGAACAGAGTTAAACTCTGAAAATTGTTTCAAGGCAGAGAACTAAGCTCTGGAAGCGAGAATTAAATTCTCAAGGAAAGAATTCTCAAAATAAGAAGATGAACAAAGTGAAGGCTCCTCTGAAGAGACAGCGGTATTTATAGAAGGGGATAGAAACGTTTCATCTCCTTAAATCCCTAAAGGAATCCAATGGCCACAAAAGGTGACAGCGTTGCACTCACGTGCTGACACGTGAGAACAACGCTGTGGGGGCATTTGTTTCCTGATTTAAAATCAGGAAAGCTTATGGGAAAAGCTTCAGAAAAGGGTCACGTGTGGGCACGTGACGTCTAAAAGCATCATCAAGGCAGATTCAGCTTCCTGACTACATCAAAGAAAAAGGGCTTAAGAAAGGGTCACGTGCTCCCACGTGACCGGGGTCACGTGTTGACACGTGACATTTTTCAAAGGGCACATCGGTTCCCTGATCAAATCAGGGAAAAAGCCTCAAAAGAGGTCACGTGCTCCCACGTGACCAGGGTTACGTGTCGGCACGTGATGATCAAAAGCAGCAGACTTGTTCTCTAGTGAAATCAAAGAAAGAGGCTTCAGACAGTGGTCACGTGTTGGCACATGATGACCAAGCAACAACCAGAAGACAGCGCAAAAGGAAAGAAGAAGACTCATTCCAAAGGGGGGTCACGTGCTCACACGTGACCATGGGTCACGTGGTCACACGTGACCGGCTTTCAAAGCCCATTTTGTCAACAGAATTAAATTCTGAAAGAAATTCAAATCTTTCCAAAGGAAAGCGGCTATCTGGAACCAATCAAATTAAAGATTCAGAGGTGATGAAATATCATCTATCTATGGGAAAATCTCGGGTTTGGAAAGATTTCCCCTTTAAATCTAACCGAAACAACAAAGGAGAATCCCTGGATTTGAAATCCAATGGTGAATAAAATTCACCTAGTAATCCAAAGGTCCAAAACGAATGATGGATGCAAATCAAATCTCTCATGAAGATTTGTCAAAAACTGATTGATTCGGCTGCTTCTCCTATAAATAGGAGCCAAGAGACAGAGAGAGATACAGATACATACGCAGAGGAGAAAAAGAAAAAGAAGAGAGCTTCGATACTTGGAGAAACTTGGATCTTCTGCAAAAACCCTAGGTAAGAAAGGGAAAAGCTCCTTGAAAGAAAAAGAGAATTTAATTCTCAACAGAGTTTAACTCTGATACATAAAACAGAAGAACATATTTCTTCTCTCTTTGATAGAGGATCTGCAAAGTGCACATCTCCCCTTGAGGTTGAGAATTTAATTCTCAATGGGTTGAGATCCTGCCATGCAGATCCAAAACATAGAGAGGGAATGCAAGCACGAGAATTTAATTCTCACAGAACTATAGGAATTTAATTCCTTTCAAATAAAATTAGGGCTTGACCCTGTATCATGGGAATTTAATTTCTTCAGAACAAAAAGAAACAGGGTTTAACCCTAATTAAGAACCTAGTTCTGTTGAAACAGCGGGAATTTAATTCCTTTAATCATAATTTAACAGAGGATGGAAGTTCAAATTCCCTAAAAAGCTTTTGTTAGGGTTTAACCCTATTTGGTTCTTCACATGTATGAGGAATTTAATTCCTACGGAAAATTCAGAGTTCAACTCTATTCAGAATATAAACCTTCAAAAGGAAGTAGGAATTTAATTCCTCTGAAATTACTGTCAGGGTTCAACCCTATGAGGAACTTGATTCCTGGAAAAGATTAAACAGATCCTCTAAAACAACATACATAGAGGCAGGGTCACGTGTTACCATGTGACCCCCCCAAGAGATCTACAGAAAGCCCCTTTGAGGCAGCACCCCACGTGACCCACGTGACCCTCGGCAGAAGCTCTAATACATAGGCATTTGAATGCCCATCACGTGAGGGCACGTGATGCTCTGAAAGACGCGATAATCTCAGCACAATAAATGAAGAGAGGGCGCTCTCACGTGCTGCCACGTGACCCCTCTTACCTTAGTGTTTAACACTAAATTAAAACTCTCGAACCCAGTGTTAAAACACTGTTGGGCCTTAGTGTTCAACACTAATTAAAAAGCTTTATCTGCAGTGTTCAACACTGATCTGTTTTAGTGTTTAACACTAATTTGAAAAGCCTTGTTGATGGTGTTTAACACCAATTATCTCTTAGTGTTAAACACTAACTTGTCAGCCTCATTCCCAGTGTTCAACACTGACTGCTCTGTAGTGTTTAACACTAGGCTTTGGCCCAATTGGCCTAAATGGATAGAGGCAAAGCCTCTCCTGATTGGACTTAGCCCAAGATGGCCATAAGTCCTCAATTTGTGATTAACTGGGCCAATGGACTCATAACATAATTAATTCGTCTTGATCCCAAATTGGGCCAAGGACTATTTAATCCACTCCGGTTCTAGGGTACATCTCTTCACTCCTTTGATACTTGGCATTGTAATCCCTCAATGTCTTCAAAGAGGTGACGGGTCCCGACGACCACACATTGATACGGACTGTGGGGTCCTTAAACCCGTGTTTAATGCAAAATTCCTGGTTACGTGGAACGCGGATAACGTCACTCTTTGACCCCGTGGAAAACGTCCAGAGCGGAGCCTGGTCCTCGCAGAGCACGGCAGTGAACCCGTGTGAAGCATCCAGAGCACATACCGGACTGTGGGGTCCTTAAACCCATGGACTACGACGTCCTTAACCTTGACCGAGATGTCTTAAAACTAACAATGGACCGCAATGTCCTTAAACTACCCATGGACCGCAATGTCCTTAAACTACCCATGGACCGCAATGTCCTTAAACTACCCATGGACCGCAACGTCCTTAAACTAGAACAATAGAGCCCCGTATGCTCTTTTGTCGGATCTAAACGGTCCCGTTTAAGTTGATCTTAGCCTCAAAAGATGGCTAACGTATCCTTAAACCTTCAAACAGACTGGACTATGAATCCCCCCAATTAACTCTGGCTTTAGGGTACATCTCTGAACTCCTCTGACATCCGTCGTTGTAATCCTTCAACGTCGTTAGAAAGGTGATGGGTCCCGACGGCCATACATACGATGGACCACTATGTCCCTAAACTGGAACATTAAAGCCCAAACGCTCTTTTGTCGGATCTAAACGATCCCGTTAAGTTGATCTTAGTCTCAAAGTTAGACTAACGTATCCTTAACAAACGTTTGAGTTGATCTTAGCCTCAAGTATGGCTGACGTATCCTCAAACCAAACCCCCAAACCCAAATCTAAGATAATACGGATTTGGACTAGTCTACGCCCTACGGGCGACGACATAACTCAGTCTCCGTAAACAATCCACGGGCAACAAAACAAACACCCACGACACGAAGTGACCATCTGGAGAAGGAGAAAGTTGTTACCGCAATGCGGTAGCGTAATTAACTGCAGGGGCTTGCGCCTGCAGGGAAGAGCGTCCCCACAATCAAAAACCCCTCAAACGAGGGGGAATCTGACGAAGTCTGCTACATCGGACGCATCCGTCTAAACCTTCGATACATGGTGCCATAAATCAACTTGGCATCTTCGGAGAGGTGGACGGATAGCACCAATTAGCATCTGCCCCGAATCTCAGGCAAGACGTCATGTCGCGCCGTCTTTCGGAGGGGAACAATGGGTCGCCGGCGATGGGGTCGGTTTGTAAGGAGTTAGGGGTTCGGGTTATAGGTTTACGGCAGTTGTGGGTTGTCGGGGATGAGGGCGAGGAGGAGAGGAGAAGGAGGAAGGTGAGGTGGCGGTGCTGGGAGCGTCGGCGGTGGGTTGCAGTTGAACTCGTCGTGATGGTTGGTCGGCGATGGTGGCAGCAGGGTGGTGTAGTGGTGGTACAGTGGTGGTGGTCTCGGTGTTGATAGGTTTGAGAGAGGAAGCGGAGGACTGGTGAGATGAGGTGAGGGCGGAGAGGTCGATGTAGGAGTTGTTCGACGGTGGAGGGTGGTGGTGTTGGCCAGCGGCAGTAGTGAGGGGAGAAAGAGAGGCGTTCGAGAGAGATTTTGAGAGAGACAGAGATCGAGAGATAGAGATTCAGAGAGATGGAATGAGGCAGTAAGAATGAGGGAGGAACGGTGAGGAGCTCGGGAGTAGTCGGGCCATGGGCGAGGTCATGGCGACGTTGGAGAGACACGGGTCTCGAGGGGGTAGGTGCGAGTGTGGGGGCGAGTCGTTAGGGTGGAGCGGGTCGCTTGGGCGTGGATGCGAGCATGGGCATGGGCGCGAGATGCTGAGGCGAGGCAGGGGAAATGAGTGGGAAGAAGGGAACGCGAGGGAGGAGAAGAAGAAAATGAGTGGGGAGGTAATGGGTCGGGTCGGGTAGGGATGAAGGGTGAAGGAAAGAGGATTGGGCTGGGCTTGGGGAAAAAGAAAAAGGAAGAAATTAAATTAATTAGGGTTTAGTTGGGTCATGGGCCGGGTTGGGATGTTTTGGGTAGGAAAATTAAAGAAAACTTAAAGGTTAGGGTGTATAAAATTAGATGAAAATTAATTAGGAATTAAAATAAGAGTGGGAAAATAATTAGGAAAAATAGGATTTAACGGAAAATGAAATAAGAGGAATATAGGGAAAAGATTTGGAAAAATATAGGAAATAAATTTGTAAAAAAAATATACAAAATTTATATATATATATATAAGATACCGGGTATTACAATATATTTCAGTGTACTTGGTACGATACACGAACCGATACGGATAAGTGGAGAAGCAATCTCGGGACTTGGAAAGATGAATATGGATTGACAAGTGTAAACACACTTCGATTTTACGGTTAGGAAGATCCGTTTATCTTTCCGAACCAAGCGTTCTAACTATACTACTCACAGTGTTTGAAGCATCCGGGATGGAGTCTCGTATGCCATTAGAAACCCAGGGATGTTTACGATGTGCCAGAATTCAAGGACAGCGATGAGGATGAAGAAGAGAGAAGACTTAGAGTGTTTCGACCGTCTGTTTCGAAAGACGGGTTGTCTTCGGCTGATCATGAAGTTATGTGGCTTAGAAATGATATCGATGATGAAATCCAAGTAGATATGTCTAATGCGTCCACGAAACGAAAAAGGTTATCAGTAATGTTATATTATTACTTCACATTTTACGATCTATACATATATAGCATGCATATATAATGATTGTCTAATGTGTCCATGAACCGTTTTATCTAAATTTGATAATGAAAACGGGAGCAGCGAGGGGCGGCAGGAGCTCCAGCCACGGCACCGGTAGAGGCAGAGCGGTTCTGCCGCCCGGAGAGCTGCGTAGGGAGCTTCAGAGGGTCGGTCTTGCACCCCGATCGGAGACCCCTTCGGATACCTCCTTCCGTGTGGACTTGGCCGCACCTCCAGGTATATTGCACACATATTCATTTTGAATGTAATATTATAGATATACATGCATATTCATGTCAAAATTACTTACATAGTCAATATTTGATTGTCTAGTTGTTGGTAGTGCATCCACATAGGGACAGAGGCGACTCCTGCACCTCCAGGTATGTTACACGCATATTCATTTTGAATGTAATATTATAGATATACATGCATATTCATGTCAAAATTACTTACATAGTCAATGTTTTTCATGTCTAGCTGTTGGTGCGTCCACATCAGGGACAGAGCCCACTCCTGCACCTCCAGGTATGTTTATATATCATATAGTGCATGTATATTGATTTAGAATGTTATATCATAAATATGCATACATTCTTTTTGCTTTTACGTACTTACATCAGGGGCAGAGCCCACCACCGCACCTGCGGGTATGTTTATATATCCTATAGTGTATACATGTTGATTTAGAATGTTATATTGATATACGCATTCTTTTTGTAATTACTTATATAGTCAATATTTGATTGTCTAATTATAGATGGTGCGTCCACGTCTGATGCAGGGGGCACTCCCGTCACTTCCATACCCTCCGCTCAGTCTGCAGGTTTGTATGAATAAATATAAAATATTTATTCATTTTACATATCCTGTAAAAATAAACATGAACTTCATGTAATTTTATCGATCTTTATTTTCTAGTTGGAGGGGATGCGTCCACGTCCGGGTCACCGGTTGTTACTCACCGGAGTAACTATGCCCCGCTCGTGCTGCTGCCCTGGCCCAGGATCGTGCTTCTGTCGCCGGAGGTATATATCACACTTCAATTTTCGTTAAACCTTGATTTTTTAATACCACTTTGTCTTAATATTGATTGTCTTGATATTTCTTGTAGACGCAAGGCATCCTCATCCCAAGAGGGGGACTCGAGACCCGAATCAGTCCCATAGGCTGAGGCCCAACAGAATTAGGGGGAGGCAGCATTCCCCTTCTTCTTTACCCCTGATTATCGCTATACCGGCGATTACGCCGAGAGGTTTGGCCGGTATATGGGGGATGAGAGCCGCCTCGTGAAAAAGTATCCACTTCACGTTGAGTGAGGCGACCAGCACCGGCGCTCATTCACCCTCTTCTGGGATCAGGATCGGGTATTAATATATATTTTCATTTGATTTATCCAATATATTTATTATTAACACTTGCAATTTAATAACATTGTTTTTTTATTTGCAGTTGGATTACGATTTTCAGCTTGTACCCGACCTTGATCACCCTGGGATGGTGCTCGATCTTCACACTCTATACCATGGCCTGATGAAGAACATGCAATCGAAGGTCCGATACAATAGGAACGAGCTGAGGATCGACTGCTATTCCCTGTGGATGGCGACCCCCGAGACAGAGAGAGCGGACCTCCTACATACTCCGGCCTTTGCAAGAGTCGACGTAGATACATGGCCTCTATTGTGCCAATATTTCGACTTTCAGCGCAAACATGTATGTATTTTAAATGTAATTCATTGTTTAATATATAATTTATTTTTTTGTGTTGCCTAATTAGAAAACTAAATTTGAACGTGTTGTGCAGAAACAGACATATCAAAATAAAGAGAATGGGAAGTCGGCGAAGAGGGGTCGCCCCACTTATACAGGTGGCTCGAGGAATATTACTCGTGCCATATCGGTAAATTACAATAGATCTACTGTGATATAATGTAATATTAAGAGTTATTTTATAATATATGTAAATTTTTTGTGAATTGCAGAGAGCTCAGACCCTGGCACAGGGTGGTACATCGAGCGTGCTATCCGCGTATCTTGTTGTCCACGGCACCTCGACAAATCCCACCACGGGCGAGCTTCGATACCACGACACAGCTACCCAGGAGTATTGCGTAAGTGATAATATTTATTCAACCCCTATTTGAAATTTTTGTTTTGAAAAGTTCAAATTTAAATTATATACTTATATTTTACTGGTTAATGTGGGTGTAGGAGCGGGTGGTTGAGCAGGCGGAGGCATCGGGGATCGATTTAACTGGACAGAACGATCCGATACTACTGACCCCAGTCCTAGACGCTGCACACGGAGGGCACCATAGAGGTTGGGAGAGAGGCCAGGGACTGGGTCCTAGTAGGGCCCATATGAGGTTGGACTCCACTCCGGCGGTTACTTCCTCTATCTCCCGTGAGCGACGTCTAGAACAATAACTTGACACCTTGAAGGCCACCGTCCAGGAGTTGAAGGAGATGATGGTATGTATACTACTTAATAGTAAAATATTATGTCATATTATAGACAGCAACATATCCAATATTAGTACGTAGCCTGAGCTTATTTGGTTGTAGATTTAGCTTTGATTAATCATACATACATAGAACTGTCTAATTAAAATAAACTACGGTTTTCCAAACTAGATATCCAAACGAGGCCTAAGTCCCTAAGTATTCATAGATTGGGGTTTCGCAATAACCTGATAATGATACGAATTCGACTAATATACAGTTCTTACTCGTTTATTACACGCAAAACTGAACAGACGTGACAGGGTAGTTCGGCTGAGGCTCCACATGCATCTCCTTCGGCTGCGGCTCCGCAAGCCACTACCTTGGCTGCGGTTGCGCAGACCACTCCTACAGCTCCACAACCCGCTCATACTCCCACAGCTGCGGCTCTGCAAGCCACTACCTCGGTTGCGGTTGCGCAGACCACTCCTATAGCTCCACAGCCCGTTCAGACTCCCGCACCGTCCGCATTGCTCAAGTTGTTGACTCAGGGTTTATCCGAGGAGCAGGTGCGCCAGATTACGGCGATTATCAGAGGTGGAGCTGGACCGAGCTAGGGTAGCTTTTTGATTTTTATATTTTAAACATGTATTTACTTATATGATACATATTGTATATATTTTGGACGATATTGGTGGTGTTTGCGTGTTCATATCGATTTAGATTGACATCGTATTCTGCTTGTTGATTTCTTTTATATATTATGCGTGAGATGTTGATTATGAATACTGCGGTATATATTCTGCTTGTTGATTACTTTCATATATGATGTATATATTATTGTGCACAAGGCGTGGAAAAAACAGACAGCCTTTTTTTTATAAAAAAACCCTGATAATACGTCCCTACGGATTAATCCGTAGGGACACATGTTGCACCTACCGTTTAATCCGTAGGGTCCAATTTTACCCCTACACATTTATCCGTAGGGACAAAATATCAGGTATGGACTCAGTAGCAGGGGTTAGGCTTGTCCCTACGGAGTAATCCGTAGGGGCCTTAGCTTTACCCCTACACATTTACCCATAGAGACAAAATATCAGGATACCTGATATTTTGCCCCTACACATCTGGACCTACGCATTAAGCCGTAGGGGCATGTATTTGTCCCTACAGAGTTGTCTGGAGAGCAACTGTTTTATTTTATAAATCGATAAATTAAATAAATATTTTGTCCCTACGGTGTAATCCGTAGGGACAGATGGACCTATGCATTAAGCCGTAGGGGCAATTATTTCGCCGCATGGGCAATTATTTCACAGTAGGGGCATGTTCAAGACTAAGACTTGCACCTGCGGCGTGTGCACCTACGACGTATTTCTGTGCCCCTACGAATATAGCCATAAGGGCAGTGGTTTGCTCCTACGGTTTTATCCGTAGGGGCAACCCTTATTTGTAGTAGTGCAAGGTTGGTGTTTTCTCTTCCTAATCCTAATATTTTCAATTAAATTATTAAATTTGGAACTTAAGTGATTATAATATATGATTTGTGTTGATTTTGATATATTAAATATGGTTAATGATGAATTGAATCGGTTGTAGAATGATGGGTTTGAAATTTATCTTGATTTTGTGGGTTGGTGGGTTTTATCATTAAAATATAATTGAAGAAAATTGTTTTAGATGGAATTTAGAATTGAAAATAGATGAAAATTGAAATATAAATTTGGTAATTTAGGTTAAGAGTTGAAGATATAAAGATTATAAATAACCGATGAATTTACTTGTTAGATTAATTTAGGGTAAGATGGATTATAGGATTATATTAAATGAATTTAAGGTAAAATGTATTATAGTTAATTGAAGGGGTGCGTGCGCGCATGCGTATTTGTGAGTATGTGTAAATATGTGTTTGCGTGAACGTATGAGAACGAATGTGTGTGTGTATGAGAGCGAGTGTATGTAGGAGTGCCTGTGTGCGCGCTCGTATATATGAGAATGTGTGTGTATGTGTGTGCGTGCGCGTATAAAATTTTTAAAAAATATATTCATCCTAAGTTCTAACTTGTATTGTGTAAATTTAATGATTCGATATTCTTTATTTTGTAAATTTAATAATTTGATATCTTGTTACTTATGATTTATTATTTAGATTTTTTTAATTGTAGCATAATTTATAAACCAAATCAAAATCAAAATCAAATTCTTTAATACCAATTAAACTATAGTAGATGAATAAATAAAAACTAAAATCAAATGGATTAAGAAAAATTAACAATAATTAACCTATAACATTAATTATATTAATTAAGAAATCTTAATTAAGACTAGATAATAGTGAACCGAGACCCTGATTAAAAAACGATTAAATAGAGAGTTAAGGGATACCATAAAATTTTGATTAGAAACGTAACTAGGGTTTTATGTCTTTATTTAATCAGTAAGTTTAAGATCGAAAGGTTTTAAACTTTTTTAGGATCGACCTATAGTTTTCCGTCCGACAATTGGTGTATGTTAAATCTTTTTCGCGTCAAATTGATAGGATCACATTATATATTTGTGAGAGTTGAGCGTCATGTTTAATTGTTTTAAACATATGTGTAGTATTCGACGAGGAGATTTGACATACGGTAATTTTCGGATTTGTCCAGTTTGGACATGTTACGAATGCAACAAGACTCACATCTCACATCCTCCTGTATTTTCGTCCATTTCGAGAAGTTTTGACGGTACTTTCCACTTGTTCCCCGTGTATAGATTTATGTACGAACACGGGGAACAGCAGGCAAGTGCTACCGAAATTTTCTCGAAATGGATGAAAAACAGAAGGATGTGAGATGCGAGTGTTGCATTCGTAATAGGAATTAGGACCTTTATCCCTGACAACCATGAAACTAATTATTCGTCCTGACCTTTTGCCCTGGGTACTTATGACGATCTTAAATAACTTAAGATGATTTGATGCGTCCACATCATGAAATCTAATTTAAGACTTGAAAATTTATTTAATGATGAGCTTGTAATAAACTCATATTATATGCTAAACTTATATTATTATCTGTGTTATAACAGATGAGATTTTTTTCGGATAAATCATTTATGCATATGGGGAAAAAAATATGTATAGTTTGAGAGACACCCAATTTAAAAATGGGCTTAAAGCCCTTTTAGTTTACGCAGAGATGAACCTAAAGCGTAGCCGAGTCAGACTCTTGTTCCGTCTTTGTAAAAAATGTAAAATTAGAGCATGTTTTCGATGTGAAGTGATAGAAAAATATGTGTTCGTAGATGGTTTTGAACCGAACTACATACATTGGAATTACCATGGCGATAGAATACGTGATGAGAAAACAAGGATAGATAATGAGACCGCAGCTTTGCAAGCTGAATTGCCGACGGGTGACATAATAGATGACATACATGAGATGTTGGAAGATTTATTTGCTGGAGAGGAAATGAATGATTTTGAACCGTCTGAAAGCACCAGTGAATTAGAAGAATTACAGAAACTTCTAGAGAATTTCTTATAACCGAGAAATTGGCTATCCAAAACAATGGGATTTATTGTCCGTTTGAACAAACGTGCTTTTCCAGTTCCCGTGTCCAAAGACCGCAGGGAGGAAAAAAAGAATATTACGGTCAGCTGGAAAATTTAGTAGAGTTATTTTATGGGAATAATGAGCAAGAAAAATTTGTTATGTTCAAAATTCGTTGTTGAGCTTGCATCTATATCGATAAGTATGGATTTTAGCTTGTCAATCTCAATAAAGAAATTTATCGAGATGATAGGTTCATGTTATCTTCACAAGCTGAGCGGTGTTTCTATATCAAAGATCCTAATATCAAAGAAACTTGGATTGCATTGCTTGCACCTCTTAATTCCTTTTTCGATAGTTCTACCGACAAGATTGATCTTGATGAAGCAGATCCGGTTGACATATGAAATACTTTGCAGCTGTAAACAATTGTAATCAATTGATATATGTTATAAACTTTGTAGTTGTAAAAACTTATAATCATTTGCATGTAAATGATATATGAAAAACCTTGCAGTTCTAATCATTTGTAATTTATTGATTTGTTAGCTTAATGATTATGCATATTATATATTTTATATCATCTTTACTCTTGCATGAAACAGATGGGACGAAAAGGCATATTCGGAAAATTTGCCAAAGTATTTTCTTCAAAGAAAAGAGATCGAGATACTGAATTCTCGACACAGCTTGACACTGAGAGTAGAGGTATATATTACGAGTTTACTCTTGTATGAAATAGATGGGACGAAAATGCATATTCGGAAAATTTGCCAAAGCATTTTCTTCAAAGAAAAGAGATCGAGATACTGAATTCTCGACACAGACTGATACTGAGAGTAGAGGTATATATTACGAGTTTTAAATAATCATCTACCGAATTATTTTATTCAAATAACTATTGTATTGATTATAATAAATTAAAATGTGTAGGTACAACTAATTAGGAGGATGCAGGTCCATCAGTACAACATGATCCGTATGCATATCTAGACGAGCAGTGCACGAACTTGTGTAGGGAACCTGGGGCGTTCTCGGATTCCATCACCGATGAGTGGATTCATGTATTGCCTCTTTCTCGCAATTTACAAAATGAAAAACCATATTCCGATAGGGACAATGCGAAGGCAATGGCGCGGTGGGCTGTTGCTCGACCTCAAATCGATATAATAATAGAGGCAGCAGACACGAGTATTGATGAGGCACAGGCTGCGGGGGATAATTAGGCCCGGTTTGAACACCATGGAAGAAATGTTGCAAACGAAATTACGAAATACGATATGTGTGGAAAAAGGGCAATTCTGCAATGGGTATATGGAAAGCCCGTAGGTCCGGGTATGTAGGCTACACATTTCCACGGTTATATCGGTATTCTCGTCCGCAACACCGACTTCTGGAATGTGGGCTTCACATTTGCAGATAACCCTTGAGAAGCATCTGAGAAGCATATGTATGGACTTGGCGCTCGATCTTGGTAATGTATAACTCAATTATATTTCAACATTACATGCATATCTATTATATGTTATAAATTTATTAAATAATATATTTATCAATCTGTATTACAGAAACATTTCGTTTTAGAAGATGATATAGACGGACATTGGACGCATGCCCGGTATGAGATGTCACAAATATTCATGTGATGGTGTCAAAAATTGAAGAAAAAATTCAAACAGTCGGAGAAATTTATGGATGATTAGGAATGTTTTGCCGCTCTTCCCTCCATCATCCATAAAGATCGGTTTGCATTTCTCCTATTGCATTGGGATACACCCGAAGCAAAGGTAATTAAAAATATACTTAAATAATTTGAATACCGAATTTAGATTAAATTACATTTAGATATCTTCTAAATAAGCAAAAGTATCAGAAAGAAATAAGTAGAACCGAGAGAAAACCACAGATGACTATTATGGTGGATCGGTTCCTGCTTATCAGTATATAGCTACTTTGGTTGGCTTATCTTTAATTACATAAATGTTCAATTTTTCAATTTCACCATTATATATGTTCATGTATAAATAAATCAAATATCCGTTACAGGAGAAGGCTGGAAAAAAGCCGAGCCTCCCCGAGACTTAGAAGGCATTGCACATGAGAGAGGGCATGTCAGAAGAAAAGATGGATATAGCCACTCGACATGTGGTAAGCTTGCATTTTTCAATTCTTTTAAGTAAAATAATTACACCTATTAACTTCATAAAGAAAATTAATAATTGTTTTATTTATCGAAATAGGATTTCGAGGAGGCAGAGAGGAGCTATCGGGAATCAAATCCCGAATATCTGGCTGACGATTCTCTTCCTACGGAGGCCGAGTTATCTATTATAGAGCAGCTTTTCTCTCAGTCGAGGGGACATGGTCGTATTCCCTTATACCGTGGCCTGTTAATTTTTCGCGGTCCGGTTCCAAAAGAAGTACTTCAACTTCATCGACCGCTCGCTCCAACCAATAATCGGTTGATGCATAATGGATCAATGAGCCAGAGGAGTAGCTCAGGAGGAGGGATGAAGCAGATAAGAAGAGGGCAGAAGATGAAACGGCTTGGAGAGCTCAAATGGAGGCGCGGTTGGAACAATTCTTGCAACAATGCGTCCTGCCTCCACAGTCGTGGTCAACACATGTTCTATTCCCACCGCAGCCGGCATATTACCCTCCTCCGACGCAGCGACCGTATTACCCTCTTCCATCACAGGGAACGCCGTACTATCCTTATCCACTGCCTCCGCAATCATAAAGAGGGTACTACCCTCAGCCTCCGCCTCCGCCACAGGAACCGTATAAACCTGATCAACCGACCCCACAGGGAGGGTTATTAGGTAACTTTTTTTTGCAGGAGAATTTCGACAATGTGAATCGATACTATTCAAGGTGAGTTTCTGGTGGCGATGGTAGCGGTGGGAGTTAGTGAGGTATATATAGTTGTTATTTACAGAAATTTGAGCATGCAATTAAACTGCGTTGAGTTTTAATGTTTAAAATTCATGTTGTGTATTCGTAGGGTTCTTATAAGTTAACGACGAAAGAATTATGTTTTAACGATAGAAGTGGCGGGAGTTAGTGAGGTAAGCATATATATGTGTCAGTATAGCTAATATTGTTTTCGAAGATTATGATTTGAGTTCATATATTTATATATTTATATATTTATTTATTTCGATTCACAGGGTTAAGTAAGCTACGATTGCGAGTGATTTGGAGATTTTTTTTTGTTGTTGGACATATATATAGCGTATATATTGTTTTGTTCGTATTTAAAACAATTTAGTTTATGTATGCTTGCTTATTAAAAATTTAGTTCATATGTATTTGATTGAGTTGTTGATATTGGTGGATATATCATGGATAATATTTATATTTTAGTTTGTATGCGTATGTGTTTGTATTTTTTGTTGATCTTGTTGGATATGTTGTGGATTGTGCATATATATTGATTTGTATGCGAAATGCTATTGTGGCGTAATATATTGTGATATTGTGTATTATTGTATTGAATATAGAATTTTTCTGTAAATTTTTTTCAGGAAAAATAGTTATTAGCGACCATATAAGCTACAGGAACGGTCGCTAATACCTCATTAGCGATCATTCGCTGATATTAGTAAATGGATAAATTCTTTGAGATGTCGACGTGTCTGCTTATTAGCGACCGATGGAAACGGTCCCTGATACATCTATTAGCGACCATTCTTATTAGAGACCGTCAATTAACGGTCGCTAATATATGTATCAGCGACCACCCAATCAGCGATTGTTTTTTAGCGACCGTTTAAAATATAAACGGTCGCTAATATACAATAGAGACCGTTCATTATTTTTTGAAGACCGTTCCACATGGTATCTAATAACGACTGTATGTAGTAGTGCTCCTTCGCACCAAAATTAATCAAATATATCATAAACCAAATAAAATGCACAAAAAGGTTTATAATACAATTCAACCTAGTCACAAAAATTCGTAGTTTGTTCTTATTTATTAAGCCAAAACTTGCTAGCTTGCGAAGCGAGAACAACCGCTTTGGCATATGAGCTACTCATCAACCACTCCCTCTCCGCTCATCTTCTATTTTGCCTTGCATTCTTCGCTCTCTTGGGAGCCGGCCGAGCATCCCTCTCCAAAAATGTGAGCCTGAATCTCTCGGCCATTGGAATTTCGGGAGCATCACTGACAGCTGAAATGTGCTGAGCTTGTGCTTTTCGGGAGTTGCTGACGAAGACTGCCCAGGTTTTCGGGTTGATGTCTTCTACTACGAAATGATCAAGTGCGATCGAGGATAATGCTTCGGTGGGGACTTGTAGGCCTCGTAAGCTGTCACGTCCCGCTTCCCAGTAGATGAAAACGGTAACGTGGCAAGCTCGCGGGATATTTATTCAGAGAAAGCCATTCCCTAAATAAATATACTAAGCGTATTGAAACAATACTACACAATACAAGAAAAAGTAAAGACTGTAAATTTTTTTTTCAATAAGCATCTTCATTTACATTCAACTTCCAATATTTACAAATACATGAGTTTATGCTAAAAAGTAAATACAATAAGAAAAATGCTTAAACAAGTGGCATACATAAACTGAAGAAAAGTGAAGCTGGGCTAGCCCTGAGTAGCGATATGGCGGTAGTCCTCCTCTGTGACTTCCACTTCCTCTGTCTCGACCGTATCTGACTAACATTCTAAGAGAAGAAAAGTGAGTGGAATGCCCGTCAGCGAACTAGCGCTCGGTAAGTCCCAAAGATAAGTAAGAGTAAAGAAAATGACAATTGCAGAATAGTTATATGACAAGCAAGAGTATATGATCATGGGTAAATATATTTTATAGGTCTCTATATGGTCACTATGTTATCGTTAAGTTCTAAGTGTGAATGTCAATTCAGCCGTAGAAGTATTCACGGGCTCAAGAGTAGGGCCCCAGAAGCAAGGAAACACGGGCCCATTTCATGTGTTATCATCGGGGCTCTAGGCTGTGGATGAGTCAACCTAACTGATATTCAAGTAAAATAAAAAAAACAGGTTAATACGGGAATCCTGAAGTTCCGTTGGATTCACACAAGAAACTATCCCAAACACTCCGAGTATAATATATTATAACTGGTTAATATACTTAAATGATTTGATTGACTGATTAATATCTCTTGATCGAAATCATAGATTGCAAAAGGGGTGGAATGTAATCGAGCGAGTCGAGTAATATGCGAGTCATGACAATTGAATCTTGGATCGAGTCAAGTTGGTTCGAGTAGTTTAGGTTCGAGTTTAAATTCGAATTAGTTGAGAGTTCGAGTTTGTGTTCGAGTTCAAGTTTAGGTTCGAGTTTGGATTCGAGTCCATATCTTTTCATGGGAATTGATGTAAATTGTTAAAAATCTTATGTTCAGGAGAAATCGGCAACTACTGCACATGGACGGCAGGATTTGTGTCTTTTTCAAAAACAATTGTCATTGATAACATCCTTAAGTTGTCTAACCCAAATAGGTAAGCACTCACTTTCTCCGGTTATCTGGGGATCAAGAGAAATGATACCGCTTAAACCTATATTAATTTTAGAGTCCTTAAAATGTTGTTTGCATATCTCGAGGGGGTTTTATGAAAAATACTTTAATATAGTTTAAAAATAAATCTCGAGGGTGACTTACAATATTTAGGGGTTTCATGAACATTTATGTTAATTGTTGTGGTGTTTTGGTGATAGCTTTCTGAAAGTTTATAGTATTTTTTATGAAAACTACTACTTTTGGAAACTTGGTGGTATTTTATTAAATATCCTAATTTTTCATTTTTAAAATATAGTTTCATAATATGTTTTTATTGAAAATACGAATTCATAGTTTTATATAATTTTTCAAAAATTAGTTTTGGTTAGAAAAGTCGTATTTCTTAAAAACCGTATTTTTATTTCCTTTCGAGATCGAATACTCCGTGAGGAGTTCCGCATCTTGCTCTACTGTCCCAAGAATATACGATAATCCGCACCATCCATTAGCTGGTCCCCTAACGAGGGTTGTAGAGACGTAATTGGCAAGGATTTCAAAATACCGATTAAAAGAAACCCGTTTTGAAAAGGTGTGGTATTTTAATGAAAAAGTTATTCTTTAAATTAATTATAAGCTTAGTGCACCGTGCTATGGAACTATAGTGTGCGTGTGGGTTAGGTCGTTACCCCGTGATATTTTCCTCAAGGTATTTATAACAATTATTGAAATGAGGGTTATACTAAAGTTCATGGTATTTTAATGAAAATTTTTGCTATATGATTGTTTCACATGAAAATTTTGTTAAACTAAAAACTAAATAATGGGAAATAAGGTTAAGATTAATATATGATGTTAGTTTGATCTAAGTTGCTTATCAAGTGGAATACAAAAATTAAAATGAAGATTATATCGGAGATAACTCCACTTTTGTCGATTTGTTTTAAAAATTTGTTTTGAGGTGGAAAATGATAGAGATGAAGGAATTTATGTGTTTAGGTGGTTAGCAAGAGAGAAAGTAAGCTTTCGGGTGTCGTGGCGTTGTCAGAAATGCTCCAGTCGTCGAGTTTGGTTTGCTACTGCACTTGGGGTGCTTAACTCCATTTGGTATTTAGAGAGTTTGAGAGAATTTTTGTTAGAAATTTCAGAATTAGGGAGAGCTAGAGGATAGAGTTGTATTTATAGTGAAGAATTAGGATTTGAGAATTAAACATGTAAATTAAAAGAATTTAAATGGTGTTAAATGATGAATTGAAGGGTCTCTGTTTGATTGCAGGAAAATCAAACTGTGCAGGGGAGTTGAGGGGAGTTAAAGAGTCAAGTGTGTAAAGCACAGGGGGATTTGGGCTCCATTGAACTGTCGGCGCTGGCCTTTTGCCAAGAATGGGTGGTCGGATCTTGGTGATCAGTCTCGAGATTTGTGCCACATGTCAAATTGGGTGTGTACACCTCATTGCGCTTGTTTAATTCTTTTGAAACTTTTCGTTTCTCCGTGTATTACATGTGCAACTTTTGAGCTTCCAAAAAATTAAAAAGAAAAATCTGAAAAAATAATTGGGTCGGATCGGATTCGAACGCAGTGTAAAGGCTTTACTAATGAGCTACAAATTATTTCTTGCTTTTATTTAACAAAAATAACTTTTAACTCTTACACAGGCTGTAATACCCTTTTCTGTATAATAACAAGAATTCATGTACAGTGATTTCAGAATTGTTATATTCTACCCTCCTTATAAAAATTTTGTTCTCAAAATTTACATTTGCATAGAGACTAATCTTTGAAGACCTGAGGGTATCGTGTACGCATATCGTCTTCTCGTTCACAAATTGATTCTCCTTGCGAATCTTTTCTCCACATCACTCGGACCAAGTTCACCTCCTTCTTCCGTGATGTTTTCACCTTTTGATCCAGGTTCGAGACCTGCATGGGCCACAAATAAAACCTATCACGCCTCGCTTACCACATGACAGAAAACATAGCAAGCCTGCGACATATTTATCCAGAGAAGATTATTCCCAAAATAAATATACTAAGCGTATTGAAACAATAATACACATTAAAAGAATAAATGGAGACTGCAAATTTTTTCAACAAGCATCTTCATTTACATTCAACTTCCAATATTTACAAATACATAAGTTTATGCTGAAAAGTAAATACAATAAGGAAAATGCTTAAACAAGTGACATACATAAACTGAAGAAAAGTGAAGCTGGGCTAGCCCTGAGTAGCGATCTGGTGGTAGTCCTCCTCTGTGGCTTCCACTTCCTCTGTCTCGACCGTATCTAACGAACATTCCAAGAGAAGAAAAGTGGATGGAATGCCCGTCTGCGAACTAGCGCTCGCTAAGTCCCAAAGATAAGTAAGAGTAAAGAAAATGACAATTGCAGAATATTTATATGACGAGCAAGAGTATATGATCATGGGTAAATATATTTTATAGGTCTCTATATGGTCACTATATTAATATTAAGTTCCAAGTGTGAATGTCAATGCAGCCGTAGAAATATTCACGAGCTCAAGAGTGGGGCTTCAGGAGCAAGGAAACACGGGCCCATTTCATGTGTTAGGATCGAGGATCTAGGTTGTGTATGAGTCAACCCGACTGATATTCGAGTAAAATAAAAAAGAGGTTAATACGAGACTCCTGAAGCTCCGTTGGATTCACACAAGAAACTATCCCAAACACCCTGAATATAATATATTATAACTGGTTAATACACTTAATTGATTTGATTGATTGATTAAAATGTCTTGATCGAAACCATAGATTGCAAAAGGGGTAGAATGCAATCGAGGGAGTCGAGTAATATGCAAGTCATGACAATTGCAATCTTGGTTTGAGTCAAATTGGTTGAGTAGTTTGGGTTCGAGTTCATATTCAAATTTAAATTCGAGTTAGTTTAGAGTTAGAGTTTGTGTTCAAGTTCGAGTTCAAGTTTAGCTTCGAGTTTGGATTCGAATCCATGTTTTTTCATGGGAATTGATGTAAATTGTTAAAAATCTTATGTTCGGGAGAAATCAGCAACTGCTGCACATGAACAGCAGGATTTATGTTTTTGTCCAAGACAATTGTCATTGATAACTCTGTTAAGTTGTCTAACCTGAATAGGCAAGCACTCACTTTCTCTGGCTTTCTGGGGCTCAAGAGAAATGATACCGCTTAAACCTATATTAATTCTTGAGTCCTTAAAATGTTGTTTGCATATCTCGAGAGAGTTTTATGAAAAATACTTTAATATGGTTTAAAAATAAATATCGAGGGTGACTTACAATATTTAGGGTTTTCATGAATATTTATTTTAATTGTTGTGATGTTTTAGTGATAAAACCTAGCTTTTTGAAAGTTTATGGTATTTTTATGAAAACTACTACATTTGGAAACTTGGTAGTATTTATTAAAAATTCTAATTTTTCATTTTAAAATATAGTTTCATAATATATTTTTATTGAAAATACGAATTCATAGTTTTATATAATTTTTCAAAAAATTAGTTTTGTTTAGAAAAGTTGCATTTCTTAAAAACCGTATTTTTATTTCATTTCGAGACCGAATACTCCGTGAGGAGTTCTGCATCTCGCTCTACTGTCTTAAGGATGTGCGATAATCCGAACCATCCATTAATGGGTCCCCTGATGAGAGTTGTAGATACGTAATTGCCAAAGATTTGAAAATATCGATTAAAAGAAACCCGTTTTAAAAAGATGTGGTATTTTAATGAAAAAGTTATTCTTTAAATTAATCATATGCTTAGTGCACCGTGCCATGGAACCATAGTGTGCTTGTGAGATAGTTCGTTACCCCGTGATGTTTTCCTCAAGGTATTTTTAACAATTATTGAAATGAGGGTTATACTAAATTTCATGGTATTTTAATGAAAAAATTTGTTATATGTATGTTTCACATGAAAATTTTGTTAAACTAAAACTAAATGATGGGAAATAAGGTTAAGATTAATATAGGATGTTAGTTTGATCTAAGTTGCATATCAAGTGGAATACAAAAATTAAAAAGAAGATTATATCGGAGATAACTCTACTATTGTCGATTTGTTTTAAAAATTTGTTTTTAGGTGGAAAATGATAGAGATGAAGGAACTTATGTGTTTAGGTGGTTAGCAAGAGAGAAAGCAAGCTTTCGGGTTTCGTAGCGTCGTCGGAAATGCTCCGATCATCGAGTTTGGTTTGCTACTTCACTTGGGGTGTTTAAGTCCACTTGGTATTTAGAGAGTTTGAGAGAATTTTTACTAGAAATTTCAGAATGGAGGAGAGCTATAGTATGGAGTGGTATTTATAGTGAAGAATTAGAGTTTGAGAATTAAAAATTGGGATTAAAAGAATTTAAATGGTGTTAAATGATGAATTGAAGGGTCTTTGTTTGATTGCAGGAAAATCAAACTGTTCAGCGGAGTTGAGGAGAGTTGAAGAGTCAAGTGTGCAAAGCACGGGAGGATTTAGACTCCATCAAACTGTCGGCGCCGGCCTTTTGCCAAGAATGGGCGGTCGGATATTGGTGATCGGTCTCGAGATTTGTGCCACGTGTCAAGTTGGGTGTCTACACCTCATTGCACCTGTTTAATTTTTTTTGAAACTTTTCGTTTCTCCGTGTATTGCACGTGCAACTTTTGGGCTTCCAAAAAATTAAAAAGAAAAATCTGAAAAAATAATTGGGTTGGATGGAATTCGAACGCATAGGCTATGTTAAAGTAGTGTAAAGGCTTTACCAGTGAACTATAAATTTTTTCTTGTTTTTATTTAATAAAAATAACTTTTAACTCTTACACAGGCTGTAATACCCTTTTCTGTATAATAACAAGAATTCCTGTACAAAGATTTCAGAATCTTTATATTCTACCATCCTTATAAAAATTTTATGCTCAAAATTTACATTTGCATAGAGACTAATCTTTGAAAAGCTGAGGGTATCGTGTACGCATATCGTCTTCTCGTTCACATATTGATTCTCCTGGCGAATCTTTTCTCCACATCACTCGGACCAAGTTCACATCCTTATTCCGTGATGTTTTCACCTTTCGATCCAGGTTCGAGACCTGCATAGGCCACTAATAAAATCTATCACACCCCGCTTCCCAGTAGATGGAAATGGTAACGTAGCAAGCCTGCGACATATTTATCCAAAGAAGATTATTCCCTAAATAAATATACTAAGCGTATTGAAACAAAAATACACAATACAGGAATAAATGGAGACTGTAAATTTTTTCGACAAGCATCTTCATTTACATTCAACTTCCAATATTTACAAATACATGAGTTTATGCTGAAAAGTAAATACAATAAGAAAAATGTATAAATAAGTGGCATACATAAACTGAAAAAAAAAGTGAAGCTGAGATAGCCCTGAGTAGCGATCTGGTGGTAGTCCTCCTCTGTGGCTTCCACTTCCTCTGTCTCGACCGTATCTGACGAATATTCCAAGAGAAGAAAAGTGGGTGGAATGCCCGTCAGCGAACTAGCGCTCGCTAATTCCCAAAGATAAGTAAAAGTAAAGAAAATGACAATTGCAGAATATTTATATGACGAGCAAAAGTATATGATCATGGGTAAATATATTCTATAGGTCTTTATATGGTCACTATATTAACGTTAAGTTCCAAGTGTGAATATCAACGCAGCCGTAGAAGTATTCACTGGCTCAAGAGTGGGGACACAGGAGCAAGGAAATACGGGCCCATTTCATGTGTTAGGATCGGAGCTCTAGGCTGTGGATTGTTTCCTGATTAAAAAATCAGGAATTACCTCAATGAGGTATCACGTGTTCACGCATGACCAATGGTCACGTGATGACACGTGATGGTTAAAATATCATCATACAGAAATGAAAACAAACGGCTGAGAGATGACTCAATTGGGGGTCACGTGCTCACACGTGACCAAGGGTCACGTGCCAGCACGTGACAGGCTTTGAAAGCCTTACAGCTTAATAGAATTTAATTTTAAAAATCAGGAATTACCTCAATGAGGTATCACGTGCTCACACGTGACCAATGGTCACGTGATGACACGTGATGGTTAAAATCTCATCAAATAGAAATGAAAACAAACGGCTGAAGAAAGACCCCAATTGGGGGCCACGTGCTCACACGTGACCAAGGGTCACATGCCAGCACGTGCCAGGCTTTGAAAGCCTTATAACTGAATAGAATTAAATTCTAAATTCTTCTAAATCTTTCCAAATGGAAAAGGTTAGAGAGAACCGTTGGATTAAAAGTCCAAGGGTGATTAAAAAATCACCAATTTATAGAAAAATCCTAAACAAGGAAAGATCTCACCAAATCTTACCGAAATAACAAACAGAATATCTTTGGATTGAAAATCCAACAGTGAATAAAATTCACTGAATGATCTAAATGATCATATTAATTATGAAAACAAATCAAATCTTTCAATGAAAGATTTACTAAACAAATTGATTCTTTTCATTCTCCTATAAATAGGAGCCAAGAGGAGGAAAAGAGGGAGAGAATTTTTGGAGATATAGAGTTTTGAAATCTTGAAATTTCAGAGAGAAAAGAAAGGAGAATTTAATTCTCAACAAAGAAAATCCTAGGTGAGAAAAGAAAGGGAATCAAAACTTCAAACAGAGAATTTAATTCTCAAAATTTAAGAGTTTAACTCTTCTGCAAAAGAACTTAGTTCTTCCTCTAGTTGAAGATCTGCAGAAGCACATCTCCCCATAGGTTGAGAATTTAATTCTCATCGGGTTGAGATCCTGCCATGCAGATCTAAAACTTAGAGGGGGAATTGAGTTTAGAGAATTTAATTCTCTCGAAACAAAACTAGGGTTTAACCCTATATGAGAATTCAATTCTCCTAAAATTATAGGAATTTAATTCCTTCAAGATGGACAAAAACCAGGGTTTAACCCTAATTGAGAATTTAATTCTCCCAAATTTATAGGAATTTAATTCCTCCAAGACAGAACTAGGGTTTCACCCTATACAAGAATTTAATTCTTTAACATATATGGGAATTTAATTCCTCTAAAATAAAACTAGGGTTTAACCCTACATAAGAATTTAATTCTTTCAAAAATGGGAATTTAATTCCTCCAAAGTCGTAATCAGGGTTTAACCTTACAGAGAATTCAATTCTTAAAAAAAAATAAGGAGACTTAAAAGATCTCCATGCATGCAAAGAATCAAGGTCACGTGTCCCCACGTGACCTTTGAAAAGATCCCTTAAGAAAAGAATCTTTGAGGCAATTCCTCACGTGCTCCCACGTGACTTCCCAAACGCAGAAAGAAAAAGCAGAGGAAATGAAGGCTTTGGGCGCTCTCACGTGTTACCACGTGACCTCTTGGCAAACGCTTTAACAGTCAGCACATAAATTACCATCACGTGTCAACACGTGATGCTCAAAATAAAAATATAAAAAGTGTTTAACACTTAATTGCAGAACGAAGAAAAGGGATCTGGTCCCACCTTTGGGCGCCCTCACGTGTCCACACATGACCCCTCTTTCTTTAGTGTTTAACACTAATTTGGGGATTATATTTCCAGTGTTTAACACTGATTGTTTTCTAGTGTTTAACACTAAATTGAAGATTATATTTCCAGTATTTAACATTGATTGTCTTTTAGTGTTTAACACTAATTTGAGAGTTCTATCTCCAGTGTTTAACACTGTTGTTCTTTAGTGTTTAACACTACTTTTAGCCAAATTGGCTAATTCTCCAGAGGCAAAAGTCCCCCTTCCAAATGAATCTCAAAATTGAGGAAATCAAGGATAAAATGTTGCCAAAGCCCTCCAAATCTCATTTAGCATTGCTAACTAATATGGGCTCGAATCCAGACAAATGCCTAATGGTCCAACAGAGGGCCAACACTTCAAACTTAATTGGACTTAGCCCAAGTAGGCCATAAGTCCTCAATTCAGACTCAACTGAGCCAATGTGCTCATAATATAATTAATTGATCTTAGTTCCAAATTGGACTACAGATCACTTAATCCACCCTGGTTCAAGGGTACATCTCTTCACTCCTTTGATATTTGTCGTTGTAATTCCTCACCGTCTTCAAAGAGGTGATGGATCCCGACAACCACACATTTCACGGACTGTGGGGTCCTTAAACTCATGGACTATGATGTCCTTAACCTCGACCGTGATGTCTTAAAACTAACAACGGACTATGATGTCCTTAACTTCGACCGTGATGTCTTAAAACTAACATCGGACTGTGAGGTCCTTAAACTCACGGATTATGATGTCCTTAACCTCGACCGTAATGTCTTAAAACTAACATCGGACTGTAGGGTCCTTAAACCCATAAACTATGATGTCCTTAACCTCGACCGCGATATCTTTAAACTAACATTGGACTGTAATGTCCTTAAACTAACAATGGACCGTAATGTCCTTAAACTAATTATCGACCGCAATGTCACTAAACAAAACAATAGAGCCCAATTGCTCTCTTGTTGGATCTAAACGATCCCGTTAAGTTGATCTTCATCTAAAGTAAGACTAACGTATCCTTAACGAACGTTTAAATCGATCTTAGTCTCAAATGAGACTAACGTATCCTTAAACCCAAACCTCCCAAACCCAAATCTAAGAAAGATACGGATTTGGACTAGTCTACGCCCTACGGGCGACAACATAATTTAGTCTCCGTATACAATCCACGGGTAACCACAAACAAAACAAACACCCACGACACGAAGTGACCATCTGAAGAAGGAGAAAGTTGTTATCGCGATGCGGTAGCATAATTAACTGCAGGGGCTTGCGCCTCCAGGGAAGAGCGTCCCCATAATCAAAACCCCCTTAGATGAGGGGGAATCTGACGAAATCTGCTACATCGGCCGCATCCGTTTAAACCTTCGATACATAGTGCCATAAATCAACTTGGCATCTTCGGAGAGGTGGACGGATAGCACCAATTAGCATCTGCCCAGAATTTCAGGCAAGACGGACCTACGCGGTCGCGTCTCTGTGTTCGGAAGGGAACATGGATGAGTCAACCCGACTGATATTCGAGTAAAATAAAAAAAAAAAGATTAATACGGGACTCCTGAAGCTCCGTTGGATTCATACTAGAAATTATCCCAAACACCCTGAGTATAATATATTATAGCTGGTTAATACACTTAATTGATTTGATTGATTGATTAACATGTCTTGATCGAAACCTTAGATTGCAAAAGGGGTGGAATGCAATCGAGGGAGTCGAGTAATATGCAAGTCATGACAATTGCAATCTTGGTTCGAGTCAAGTTGGTTCGAGTAGTTTGGGTTCAAGTTCATATTCGAATTTAAATTCGAGTTAGCTTAGAGTTCGAGTTTGTGTTCGAGTCTGAGTTCAAGTTTAGGTTCGAGTTTGGATTCGAATCCATGTTTTTTCATGGAAATTGATGTACATTGTTAAAAATCTTATGTTCGGGAGAAACTGGCAACTGCTGCACATGAACAACAGGATTTGTGTCTTTGTTCAAGACAATTTCCATTAATAACGCTGTTAAGTTGTCTAACCTGAATAGGCAAGCACTCACTTTCTCTGGTTTTCTGGGGCTCAAGAGAAATGATACCGTTTAAACCTATATTCTAGTGTCTTTAAAATGTTGTTTGCATATCTCGAGGGGGTTTATGAAAAATACTTTAATATAGTTTAAAAATAAATATCGAGGGTGACTAACAATATTTAGGGTTTTCATGAACATTTATTTTAATTTTTGTGGTGTTTTGGTGATAAAACCCAGCTTTTTGAAAGTTTATGGTAATTTTATGAAAACTACTACTTTTGGAAACTTGGTGGTATTTATTAAAAATTCTAATTTTTTATTTTAAAAATATAGTTTCATAATATATTTTTATTGAAAATACGAATTCATAGTTTTATATAATTTTTCAAAAAATTATTTTTGTTTAGAAAAGTTGCATTTCTTAAAAACCGTATTTTTATTTCCTTTCGAGACCGAATACTCCGTGAGGAGTTCTGCATCTCACTCTATTGTCTTAAGGATGTGCGATAATCTGCACCATCCATTAGCGGGTCCCCTAACGAGAGTTGTAGAGACGTAATTGCCAAGGATTTCAAAATACCGATTAAAAGAAACCCGTTTTGAAAAGGTGTGGTATTTTAATGAAAAAGTTATTCTTTAAATTAATCATAAGCTTAGTGCAACGTGCTATGGAACCATAGTGTGCGTGTAGGATAGGTCATTACCCCGTGATGTTTTCCTCAAGGTATTTTTAACAATTATTGAAATGAGAGTTATACTAAAGTTCTTGGTATTTTAATGAAATTTTTTGTTAAACTAAAAACTGAATGATGGGAAATAAGGTTAAGATTGATATAGGAAGTTAGTTTGATCTAAGTTGCTTATCAAGTGTAATACAAAAATTAAAAAGAAGATTATATCGGAGATAACTCAACTTTTGTCGATTTGTTTTAAAATTTTGTTTTGAGGTCGAAAAGGATAGAGATGAAGGAACTTATGTGTTTAGGTGGTTAGCAAGAGAGAAAGGAAGCTTTCGGGTGTCGTGGAGTCGTCGGAAATTCTCCGGTCGTCGAGTTTGGTTTGCTACTCCTCTTGGGGTGCTTAACTCCACTTGGTATTTCGAGAGTTTGAGAGAATTTTTGCTAGAAATTTCAGAATGGGGGTGTGCTAGAGCATGGAGTTGTATTTATAATGAAGAATTAAGGTTTGAGAATTAAAAATATGGATTAAAAGAATTTAAATGGTGTCAAATGATGAATTGAAAGGTCTCTGTTTGATTGCAGGAAAATCAAACTGTGCATGGGAGTTGAGAGGAGTTAAAGAGTCAAATGTACAAAGCACGGGGGGATTTGGGCTCCATTGAACTGTCGGCGCCGGCCTTTTGCCAAGAATGGGCGGTCGGATCTTGGTGATCAGACTCGAGATTTGTGCCTCGTGTCAAGTTGGGTGTGTACATTTCATTGCATCTATTTAATTTTTATGAAACTTTTCGTTTCTCCGTGTATTGCACGTGCAACTTTTGGGCTTCCAAAAAATTAGAAAGAAAAATCTGAAAAAATATTTGTGTCTGATGGGATTCAAACGCATAAGTTATGTTACAGCAATGTAAAGGCTTTACCAGTGAGCTACAAATTGTTTCTTACTTTTATTTAACAAAAATAACTTTTAACTCTTACACATGCTGTAATACCCTTTTTCTGTATAATAACAAGAATTCCTGTACAGTGATTTCAGAATTGTTATATTCTACCCTCCTTATTAAAATTTTGTCCTCGAAATTTACATTTGAATAGAGACTAATCTTTGAAGAGCTGAGGGTATTGTGTACGCATATCGTCTTCTCGTTCACAAATTGATTCTTTTGGCGAATCTTTTCTCCACGTCACTCGAACCAACTTCACCTCCTTATTCCATGATGTTTTCACCTTTCGATCTAGGTTCGAGACTTGCATGGACTACTAATAAAATCTATCACGCCTCACTTACCAGTAGACGGAAATGGTAATGTAGCAAGCCTGCGACAAATTTATCCAGAGAAGCTTATTCCCTAAATAAATATATTAAGCGTATTGAAACAATAATACACAATACAAGAATAAATGGAGACTGTAAATTTTTTTTCCAACAAGCATCTTCATTTACATTCAACTTCCAATATTTACAAATACATGAGTTTATACTGGAAAGTAAATACAATAAGAAAAAAGCTTAAATAAGTGGCATACATAAACTGAAAAAAAGTGAAGCTGAGTTAGCCCTGAGTAGTGATCTGGTGGTAGTCCTCCTCTGTGGCTTCCACTTCCTCTGTCTCGACCGTATCCGACGAACATTCCAAGAGAAGAAAAGTGAGTGGAATGCCCGTCGGCGAACTAGTGCTCGGTAAGTCCCAAAGATAAGTAAGAGTAAAGAAAATGACAATTGTAGAATATTTATATGACGAGCAAGAGTATATGATCATGGGTAAATATATTCTGTAGGTCTTTATATGGTCGTTATGTTAACGTTAAGTTCCAAGTGTGAATGTCAACGCAGTCGTAGAAGTATTCACGAGCTCAAGAGTGGGACCCCAGAAGCAAGGAAATACGGGCTAATTTCATGTGTTAGTATCGGGCTCTAGGCTGTGGATGAGTCAATCCGACTGATATTCGAATAAAATAAAAAAAGAGGTTAATACGAGAATCCTGAAGCTCCATTGGATTCACACAAGAAACTATCCCAAACACCGTGAGTATAATATATTATAACTGGTTAATATACTTAATTTATTTGATTGATTGATTAACATATTTTGATCGAAACAATACATTGCAAAAGGGGTGGAATGTAATCGAGCGAGTCGAGTAATATGCGAGTCATGACAATTGCAATCTCGGTTCGAGTCAAGTTGGTTCGAGTAGTTTGGGTTCGAATTCATATTCGAGTTTAAATTCGAGTTAGGTTAGAGGTTGAGTTTGTGTTCGAGTTCGAGTTCAAGTTTAGGTTCGATTTTGGATTCAAGTCTACGTCTTTTCATGGGAATTGATGTAAATTGTTAAAAAATCTTTTGTTCGGGAGAAATCGGCAACTGCTGCACATGGACGGCAGGATTTATGTCTTTTTCCAAGGCAATTGCCATTGATAACAACGTTAAGTTGTCTAACCCGAATAGGCAAGCAATCACTTTCTCCGGCTATTTGGGGTCCAAGAGAAATGATACCGTTTAAACCTATATTAATTTTAGAGTCTTTAAAATGTTGTTTGCATATCTCGAAGGGGTTTTATGAAAAATACTTTAATATAGTTTAAAAATAAATCTCGAGGGTGACTTACACTATTTAGGGTTTTCATGAACATGTATTTTAATTGTTGTGGTGTTTTGGTGGTAAAACCTAGTTTTTTTTTAAATATTTATAGTATTTTTATGAAAACTACTATTTTTGTAAAGTTGGTGGTATTTTATTAAATATTCTAATTTTTCATTTTGAAAATATAGTTTCATAATATATTTTTATTTAAAATATGAATTCACAGTTTTATATAATTTTTCAAAAATTAGTTTTGTTTAGAAAAGCCGCATTTCTTAAAAACCGTATTTTTATTTACTTTCGAGACCGAATACTCCGTGAGGAGTTCTACATCTTGCTCTACTGTCCCAAGAATATGCGATAATCCGCACTATCCATTAGCGGGTCCTCTAACGAGAGTTGAAGATGCGTAATTGCCAAGAATTTCAAAATACCGATTAAAAGAAACCGTTTTGAAAAGGTATGGTATTTTAATGAAAAAGTTATTCTTTAAATTAATTATAAGTTTAGTGCACCGTGCTATGGAACCATAGTGTGCGTGTGGGGTAGGTCGTTACCCCATCATGTTTTTCTCAAGGTATTTTTAACAATTATTGAAATGAGAGTTATACTAAAGTTCATGGTATTTTAATGAAAAAATTGTTATATGTTTGTTTCACATGAAAATTTTGTTAAACTAAAAACTAAATGATGATAAATAAGGTTAAGATTAATATAGGATGTTAGTTTAATCTAAGTTGCTTATCCAGTGGAATACAAAAATTAAAAAGAAGATTATATCAGAGATAACTCCAATTATGTCGATTTGTTTTAAAAATTTGTTTTGTGGAAAATGATAGAGATGAAGGAACTTATGTGTTTAGGTGTTTAACAAGAGAGAAAGGAAGCTTTCGGGTGTCGTGGCGTCGTCGGAAATGCTCCGGTCATCGAGTTTGGTTTGCTACTCCACTTTGGGTGCTTAACTCCACTTGGTAGAGAGTTTAAGAGAATTTTTGCTAGAAATTTCAGAATGGGGGAGAGCAAGAGCATGGAGTGATATTTATAGTGAAGAATTAGGGTTTGAAAATTAAGAATGTGGATAAAAGAATTTAAATAGTGTTAAATGATGAATTGAAGGGTTTCTGTTTGATTGCAGGAAAATCAAACAGTGCAGGGAAGTTGAAGAGTCAAGTGTGCAAAGCACGGAGGGATTTGGGATCCATCAAACTGTCGGCGCCGGCCTTTTGCCAAGAATGGGCGGTCGGAACTTGGTGATCAGTCTCGAAATTTGTGTCACGTGTCAAGTTGAGTGTGTACGCCTCATTGCACCTGTTTGATTTTTTTGAAACTGCCTGTTTGATTTTTTTGAAACTTTTCGTTTCTCCGTGTATTTCACATGCAACTTTTGGGCTTTCGAAAAATTAAAAAGAAAAATCTGAAAAAATAATTGGGTCTGATGGGATTCGAATGCATAGGCTATGTCACGCTAGTGTAGAGGCTTTACTAATGAGCTACAAATTCTTTTTTACTTTTATTTAAACAAAATAACTTTTAACTCTTACACAGGCTGTAATACCCTTTTCTATATAATAACAAGAATTCATGTACAGTGATTTCAAAATCATTACATTCTACTTTCTTTACAAAAAATTTCGTCCTTGAAATTTACATTTGCATAGAGACTAATCTTCGAAAAGCTAAGGGTATCGTGTACGCATATCGTCTTCTCGTTCACAAGTTGATTCTCTTGGCGAATATTTTCTCCACATCACTCGGACCAAGTTCATCTTCTTATTCCGTAAAGTTTTCACCTTTCGATCCAGGTTCGAGATCTGCATAGGCCACCAATAAAACCTGTCACGCCCGCTTCCCAGTAGACGGAAATGGTAACGTGACAAGCCCGCGGCATATTTATCCAGAGAATGGCATTCCCTAAATAAATATATTAAGCGAATTGAAACAATAATACACAATACAAAAATAAATGGAGACTGTAAAAAAAAATTTCAACAAGCATCTTCATTTACATTCAACTTCTAATATTTACAAATACATGAGTTTATGCTGGAAAGTAAATACAATAAGGAAAATATCTAAACAAGTGGCATACATAACTGAAGAAAAGTAAAGCAGAGCTAGCCCTGAGTAGCGATCTGGTGGTGGTCCTTCTCTGTGGCTTCTACTTCCTTTATCTCGGACGTATAACATTCCAAGAGAAGAAAAGTGGGTGAAATGCCCGTCTGCGAACTAGCGCTCGCTAAGTCCCAAAAATAAGTAAGAGTAAAGAAAATGACAATTATAGAATATTTATATGACAAGTAAGAGTATATGATCATGGGTAAATATATTCTATAGGTCTCTATGTGGTCACTATATTAACGTTAAGTTCCCAGTGTGAATGTCAACGCAGCCATAGAAGTATTCACGAGCTCAAGAGTGGGGCTTAGGAGCAAGGAAACACGGGCATATTTCATGTCCTACTATCGCGGCTTTAGGCTGTGGATGAGTCAACCCGACTGATATTCGAGTAAAATAAAAAAGAGGTTAATACGGGACCCTGAAGCTCCGTTGGATTCACATAAGAAATTATCCCAAACACCCCGAGTATAATATATTATAACTGGTTAATACACTTAATTGATTTGATTGATTGATTAATATATCTTGATCGAAACCATAGATTGCAAAAGGGGTGGAATGTAATCGAGTGAGTCGAGTAATATGCAAGTCATGACAATTGCAATCTCGGTTCGAGTCAAGTTGGTTCGAATAGTTTGGGTTCGAGTTCATATTCGAGTTTAAATTCGAGTTAGAGTTCAAGTTTAGGTTCGAGTTTGGATTCGAATCCATGTTTTTTCATGGTAATTGATGTAAATTGTTAAAAATCTTATGCTCGTAGAATTCAAACTTATGACCATTCTCTTAATAGACGATCGCTCTACCACTGAGCAATTCAGGAAAGTTATAAATTTAATAAAACTAAGAACTGAATAGCTTAATATTTTTTTCTTAAAATAAGTGATATAAATATCGTCTACATTTTTTTACATCTCAAAACTTCATCTGTATCATATTCACATAGGGAGATGACCAAAAGAATCTCTTTTTCATTGAATCAACTGACTAACAAGAAAAATCAAGATTTTTACAGTACTTCAGAGCCAATTTACATCAAAGTTGGGATTTTTTTTTATTTCTTCAAACGAAATCTCGGCAGGTATGAAATGTTAAGGGTAACCAATCTTTTAATCTCAGCACAAATCATTTGATTCCTATAACCGCTGCTATATTTTTTCTTTCTAAGCTTGAGCTGCCAAGAAGTTTGCCACAACATTATTTTCCCTGAAAGTATGCTTAAACATGGCTTCAATATCCTCTGCAAAAGCTTGAATAGCCTTCACAATGCAAAATAGAGACCATTTTATCTTACTTTTTCCAGTGAAATAATCTATGATAGTTCTAGAGTCAGACTCCACCCTCAACCCCTTTTATGTGCATGAGTTTACACTGCAGCATACCATCTAAAATTAATCTTCACTCAGCTTCTAGGATATCCCCTTTGCCATAATAGAATTTGGATCCAAAGACAATAGTTCCATCCTCATTTTTTAAAACAGCACCTCCTGAACTCAGATTAACAGAGGGGTCTAAAGCCCCATCAGCATTGAGTTTGTATTTCATTTTGAGGGGTTTCCCCCATGAAGTTATGATGATATTTTGATAAGAATTTCCCACATTGACCATATCAGACATCCCTAGCTGCTGTAGGATATGAGAATTTGTATTGACCTTAAAGAGTTATTTGAGCTGGTAACACCAAATTCTTTAAATCGGTAATAACTTGATGCCAAACTTTGGAAGCAACTGTGACCTCATCTTGAAATTTATTGCATCTCATTTTCCATATATTCCAACTAATGATATGTGGGAGCCACTTAGCAACATCTGCACCTTGTTTAATGCTATACCAAAAGTTAAAAATTTCCTTAATAGTGTTAAAATCTTCCGCTCCCCTCCCAGTGTTGAAAATACCATGCATAGAATTCCAGAGGTACACTGATAGTTCATTTTTGACAAAGAGAAGGTCTTTGTCCTCTTGTTGTGAATTAATGCAGCAAGAACACTTACCAAGGATGTTAAATCCCATATTCCTGATTTTAGTATCAAGAGGCAATGCATTTCTGAGTGGTTTCCAACTAAAAATCATAATATTTTTAGGCATTTTTTCTGAGTGTGAGGAATTAGGCTTTATAGTCCCGTTGTTTATTTTGCCCAAATTATAGTCTCATGCTGAGTGAAGTGTAAAATCTCCTGAGTTGGTAAGCTTCCAAATCAATTTGTCAGGGCCCTCATTAATACAATAATTTTTTCTTTTGATCTCAGAGATAATATTTGCAGGGATGTCATCTTGAATTGTTGTGAAATTCCATCCCCTTTCTGTCAAATTTTTTTTATAGAAAGAGCATCTTCTGATTGCTTGTAATATCTTTCAGAGACAAGTCACCATGCCAGGTATCAGACCAGAAATCAATATTTCCTTGCTCAATGATCCATTTAGACAGAGAACTGATAATGGGAATATAATGATAAATCTTTTTCCAAGTAATAGAAGCAATGGGATTGATGATAGGTCCTGTATCATTCATATACTTTGCATGCATATAGTAAGCCCACAAACTGTCTTTTTTTTTAAACTTCCAAGATTTTTTCATATTATAAGCTTCAGTAACTTCACTAAGTCTAATGCTGAGTCCTTCCTGATAAGGCTTGCATATTTTCTTCCAAGAAACCCAGTAATGGTGCTTGTGACTATCACAGTCATTCCACAAAAATTTTGCAATCATGGAAGTTATTCTATTAATCACTGTATTAGGAGGGTTGCAGGAAGCTAGAATGTGTACTGGCATAGACATCAGGACATTATTAATAAGAGTATATCTCCCTGCGCACCTGATAAAAGTTTATTCTACCATCCTTGCAATTTTGTTTTAATCTTTTCAACTAAAGGCTCAAAATAGCTGATCTTGCATCTGCCATGAAACACTGGAGCACCAAGGTAAATAAGAGACCAGGTTCCTTTATTAATATCAATCATATTCTGGATGGAGGAACAACTGGAAAGGGGACGGTCTTTTTTAATGTAAAATGCACTCTATTGCTTGTTTATTCTCTGCCCAGATAATTCTTCATATACATGTAGAAACTCAAATAGAGTATTCAAACTCTTTTTTAATGCCATTTGTAAATATCAAGATGTCATCAGCATACAGCAGGGGAGAGATGCAATGTCTATTGGTTTTGTTTCTGTATAGGATTATTTTCCTTCAACTGTTAAAGAGGTAAACCCCTACTAAGATATTCACATGCTATGATGAAAAGAGCAGGGGAGAGGGGACTTTGGGCAAGCGGGTGCGAGATTCACGCCGACCGTTACGCCCGCGTGATAGACGGGATTCCCCATTAATAACGAGATATGCTCGTTAATGGGGATCGTGACGGCGTGGAGCGCGAGATCATGGGCGGCGGATATCTCACGTCTGGTGGGATTCGCGGAGCCATGGCGGAGGCGCCTGTGATCGGTGTTGTGGGTCGGTCGGTGAGACCGAGGAAGCTAATCTCGGCGGGAGGCTCGGGAACGAGCGGGAGGCCGAGGATCTTGGATATGCGATAGCTCGGAGACGAGCTGGAGGGATGAGGGGACTCAGCGCGTGGAAGGGCTCGGAGGCGAGCCGAGGGTTGTTTGTAAGGTGAGCGTAGGAGTGGTCTGGAAGGTCACCGAAGGTCGGGAATTTCCTCGGGTCGAAAGCCCGGGATATGCTTCCACTGTACTGTTCTTGATCCCTTCCCGTAAGCTCTGAGACACGTCATCTGCCACGCATCATGATATGGGGAATCACCAGTATTGAGCCTCATCATTAGCCCCCCACTCTCGTCTCGACCCATTCATGGGTTGGGCTAAGAGTGGTTTGACCGATCATCCGGGGTAAGCTCTTATTTGAAAATATCGTCGGTGCATATTCCCGGGCAATTAGTTGTATTTTCTCGATGATGTCAGCGGGTCAAAGGAGAGATCTCGCATTAAATAGGAAACGCCGATTCGCGCGTGAGTTCGCCGAAGCGCCAGTCCACGTGTCTGGCGTTCGTTGGCTGACGCGACGTGCTGCCGGTGTCCTTTGTGCCCGATGGGATACAACCAATGCGCGTGCGACAGGTGGAGTGTCGATGGCCGTCGAATGCGAAGTGTTGTTTTGGCGGGAGACGATCGGCGCCGTAGGATGGTACCCCGGTTGCTATAAATAGAGGTGAGATTCTCTTCAGGGTCCATTCCTCATCATAATTTCCTCGTCCCTTTGGTGTCATCTCGGCGTTCTTTTCTTTAGGTCGAGATCCCTGCGTTTTCTCTTCCGAGGACTTCATCCTTTTGATTAGATTAGATGTCTTCAACCGAGGAGTCTTTAGAAATAGTCCAGAAAGAGTCTGGAGAGTCCTCTGTAGCTTCATTTTCTTCTTCTTCTTCCTCTTCTGCTTCTTCCTCTTCCTCGTATGAGTCGGAGTCCTCCCAGAAAGTTAGTGTTAGTCATGCTTCCTAGGGTCGTGCAACGGGGGCGGTCTCCAGAGCACAGGTTATGGGTGCTCTTGGCGCGTCATCCATGCTGAGGTGTGCGGGCGAGCTCGCCACCATCCGGACTCGTTTCTACGTTCCTCCCGGCTACTCGCTTCGTCTGGCTGAGGAGGAAGAGAGGGCAGACCAGGTATAGGACAAGGAGATTGCCTTGTACCTGAAAGCCTTTTGGGCCGGGATGCGCCTGCTCTTCTCCCCCAAGGTAAGTGCGGCGTTGAATTGTTTTGAGTTAGCCCCGGGCCAGTTAGTGCCGAAATCTTGGAGGATTCTCCTTGGGTTCCTGGTCCGGTTGAAATTACGTCAGATCCCTTTCAGCCGGAGCCTTCTCATTTCTTCTCTTTGCTGAAGAAACCACCCGGCACTCGCAGGGACGAGCCGAGCTGGGTATACATCTCTTTTAAAAAACACCAGGAAAATGCTGCCGGGTCAGGGGTCGTCGTAGTACCTTCTTCCATTCACGAATGGAAGAAGAAGTTTTTGTTTGTTGTACCGCCCGAGGGTGAGGATCGGCCTGTGCCCATCCAGTGGCACATGGCAAAGTACCCGCGGGTGAGGAGGTCGAATGATCCCGACGCGGTGACGGTGTCGGAGTGAGAGCCCCTCCCCCGGGGTGATGTGTTGCTGTCTAAGCAGGCGCTTAGTTGGGCTGGGCTCAGCCCTGCTCACTTCGTGGGTAAGTCAGGAGTTTTTAGACGACCTGTTTAGACTTGTACATTCTTTCATTTTTTCTGGCATTGCTAACTCTTTTGTATTTTCGTCTTATGCAGAACCCATGGACCTAGGAAAATTTCGAACAGCCTCGGTCGAACAGAAGAAGGGGAAGAAGGCCAGAGGTGCCAGCCTTTCTCGCCCGTCGTCAGCTCCGGCTCCACCGGCGACCGCTCCATCTAGGCGCGCAAGCGCGCCCCAGGCCCCGGAGTCTAGCCATGCCCGAGACGAAAACGCGTTCGGAAGCAGGAGCCTCAGGCTATGGAGGTGGGAGGCGAGACCGGTTCTCCTGTGTCCCTCCTCAAGAAGTACCAGAGGATGGTGCCCCGTTCCCCGGCTTCCCCGATCGTCGTGGACGAAGGGGAGCTTCGCTTTGAGGTGCCCTCGGGGATTTCTGTCGTCGATAGCTTGCTCTCGTAGATGGAGAGGTCGGCCGGGGGCAGAATCCCTCGGGGGACCCTCCGGGCCCAGATGGCGGCCATAGCCTAGGAGGCCGTTCAGGTCAGTGTTCGCACCTCACTCGAGTCTTTATTCAGTATTTTTGTTCGCAAGGTTGGGTGCCCCCTTTTCTTTTTAACCCCTCATTTGTTTTCTTCAGATCCTCCAGCACATCGCCCTCGCCATCAACATGGAGGACAAGAAAATTGCCCCGGCGATGCAAGCCGCGGGCGAGTTCTCCTCACGGAAGGAAAGCTCAAGGCTGGTGCTGCAAGCGGCGATGAAGTGGGTCGCTGCCCTCGAAGACCGGGTGGCGGCCGGGGATCGGGAGATCGCCAAATGCCGAGAGGCCGCCCGATCTGCCGAGGCTAAGTTAGAAGATTCAAAGGTGCTTATCGCCACCCTGAAGAAGACAGCGAGCACCCTCCGAAGGGAGAACGAGATGGCGAAGGAGGGAATGAGGCGTGCTGAGCTCCAAGTGTCGAAGGTGATGGAGAACTACAAGAAGTCGGACCAGTACTACACCTACCTCGCTGGAGACACTGCCATCGTTTGGCATGACGCCCTCGACGCCGTCAAGGCCCTGATGCCGGAGTTCCCTGACGGCGAGCTCCGGGGTGAGTACCTCCTCAGGGACGAGGCGCAGGGGAATTCCCCCGGAAACACTGCAAGGGGAGAGGCCCCTTGTGGGAGAGTTGGGGAGAAGTCGGTCGCCTCGGCCACCGATGCCGAGACTCCTGCGGTGGGCGCCGACCTTCAAGATGCCACCCCGGTTGTCGCGGTGGAAGCGCAACTCATCGAGGTTTCTCCCCAGCCCCGAGGCCTGGACCTCCTCGCCTCCTTGTTTTCTTTTGCGCTGAAATTTTGTAAGCCTACGGGCGTTTTTGTAAGGCTGGGGAGCCCATAATACCTCTATAACGACTTCCGGCTTTATGAATAAAATCTTTTTGCAGTGTTCTTTGCGTGCACATTTTCCCTTTGTTTGTGGTAAAAAAAATTGTTTGCGCGGTACTGCTTTCATGACGCGTTAGGTCGGAGATCAGTTCTTCGTCTAGCAATCGCACGTCGAGTTGAATTCAACCATTTTCCAAGTATGCAAAGACCAGTGAAAGGCCGGTATCTCCATAGCCCCGAAGTCGGAGTGGAGATCACTTAGTAAAGACGTGTAGGAAGTTGAGCAGGGAAGCTGCTCGATGGCCTCTTGATGAGGGCTTTGATCCTTGGCGTCGCTGGGCAAGGAGTTGCCTGCTAAGGATGGACCGAGCAGGGTAGCTGGTCGGCGGCCTCTTGATGAGGGCTTTGATCCTTGGCTTCGTGGGGGTAAGAAATTACCAGCCAAGGATGGGCCGAGCAGGATAGCTGCTCTGTGCCCTCTTGATGAGGGCTTTGATCCTTGGCGTCATGGGTAAGAAATTACCAGCTAAGGATGGACCGAGCAGGGTAGCCGCTCGGTGGCCTCTTGATGAGGGCTTCGATCCTTGGCGTCGTAGGGTAAGAAATTACCGGCTAAGGATGGACCGAGCAGGGTAGCTGCTCGATGGCCTCTTGATGAGGGCTTTGATTCTTGGCGTCATGGGGTAAGAAATTACCAGCCAAGGATAGACCGAGCAGGGTAGCTGCTCAGTAGTCTCTTGATGAAGGCTTCGATCCTTGGCATCGTGGGATAAGAAATTACCAGCTAAGGATAGACCGAGCAGAGTTGCTTCTCGATGGCCTCTTGATGAGGGCTTTGATCCTTAGCGCAGCAGGGCATGGAGTGGCCTACTAAGGATGGACCGAGCATGGTAGCTGCTCGGTAGCCTCTTGATGAGGGCTTTAATCCTTAGCACGGGAGGGTATGGAGTGTCCTGTTAAGGATGGACCGAGCATGATAGCTGCTCGGTGGCCTCTTGATGAGTGCTTTGATCCTTGGCGTCGTGAGGTAAGAAATTACCAACCAAGGATGGACCGAGCAGGGTTGCTGCTCGGTGGCCTCTTGATAAGGAATTTGATCCTTGGTGTCGTGGGGTAAGAAATTACCAGCCAAGGATGGACCGAGCAGGGTAGCTGCTCGGTGGCCTCTTGATGAGGCCTTTGATCCTTGGCATCATGGGGTAAGAAATTACCGACCAAGGATGGACCAAGCAGGGTTGCTGCTCGGTTTTGCAGGGTTCTGTCCGACCTTCCCTGGTGTGTGAACATCGGGAAGAGTGACCGTCGCGGACGACACGTGTCATGAACGCATGGGGAAAGCGAAGCGTAAGAACCGCGTCGCTCCGATTTCGGTTCGCCGAAAAAGGCGGGATATCCGCCATGTGGAGGTAAGACATTGGAAGAAACGAGCGAATATTGGACTCTTAGGGGCGCTGTGGGGCTATAAAATAGAGAGGGCGTGTTGATCATTCCTTTCTTCATCTCTAAAATGTAAGAATGGACGAATTCCCTTTCTCCATCCCCGAGATCATTTCTTTTGAGGACGTATACCTGTACGAACAGCTGTGCTCCGAGGAGACGCTGCAGGCGGTAATACGACATGTTGAGGATCATGTCGGCCGCCTGCTTCCCCGGCAATCACCCCTACTCCAGCTGCTGATGTACTCGATCTGGAGGGTATCGTCGGGGCTGCACAACCCCTTGTCCGAGCAACTGAAAGACGAGGCGGTTGGCAAGCTGAGATCGTTATATCGTCTCGTCCTGATCTCGAAGAGTCGGCGGGATCGATTGGTTGGCACTCGTCCTCGAGTGTTACCAATTGAGGCATCTCGCCGATGGGTGCTCGCCCACAGAGCTTTCTGGCCTGTCCATGGCCACGAGGGTTAGCGGACAGCATCTGAGGCAGAGGTCCGAAACGGCAAGAGCTCGGCCGGAGGAATTGTTCGGAGTACCAGGAACAATGTTTCTTGCACCCCCTTCCTCCGCTGTTGTAGGAGTTTTTTTCCATCTTTTTTTGATGTAAGGCTGAGGAGCCCACAATACCTTTTGAATGAATAAAATTCTTCTTTTTGCAAAGCTCTATCGTATCCTTCTTATTATTTAAGTAAAAAGAACTTAGAAGAATTTATATCGCTTTGGTGAAAGAAGAAATACACATTCATAGACATTCTTTTCAGAGGTATAGCTTGAACTTCTAGGCATTGTAAGGCCGTAGAAATTTGCGACCATCCGCATCTTGTAGGTGATAGGCTCCGCCGGGCAGGACCTCAGAGACGAGGAATGGACCATTCCATTTTGGGGAAAACTTAAGCAGCTTACCTTGATCGACGAACTCGATCCGCCTTAGGACTAAATCTTCGGTTTTGAAGAAGCGGCGCTTGACTCGCGTGTTGTAGTAACGGACGGTTTGCTGTTGATAGACGGTAGCTCTGATCTGAGCCCGGTCCCGTTTCTCTAACAAGATGTCCAGGTTAGTTCGGAGGGCCGAGGTGTTCTCTTCGTCGTCGAACTGCTCGACCCGGTGACTGGGGAGCCCGATCTCCGCTGGGACCATTGTCTCGGTACTGTAGCAGAGGCTGAAAGGGGTCTTCCCGGTGGGTGTTTTCTTCAACGTGCACAGGGCCCATAAGACCCGGGGTAATTCCTCGACCCAACTGCCTTGGCATCCTTCTAGACGCATCCGAAGACCTCGGAGGACGTCCCAGTTAACCACCTTGGCTTGCCCGTTGTATTGGGGATGTGCGACCGCGGCAAACTTCATGAGGATACGATATTCGCTGCAGAATTCTTTAACCTTTTCGTTTTCGAAATTTGTCCCATGGCCGGTGATGATACACCTCAAGATGCTAAACCGGAGTATCACGTTGTTCTGCAGGAACTTGATAGTCGTGGCGGCGTCCGGTTTCCTGATGGGAATGGCCTCGATCCACTTCGTGAAGTAGTCCACTGCGACGAGGACGTACTTGTGCCCGCCCGTACCGGTAGGGAACTGGCCTATCATATCCATTCCCTACTGGGCAAACGACCACGGGGAGGTTAGGGCGGTTAGCTCGGTAGCCGGAAGGCAAGGTATACTTCCATGGAGTTGGCATCTTTTGCATCTCCTGACGGGCTTCTGGGCGTCCTGATGAATCGTCGGCCAGTAGTAACCCTGGAGCAGTGCCTTCTGGATTAAGGTGCGGGCCCCTTGGTGCGCACCGCGGGGATCTCACGGAGGACGTAGTCGGCTTCGTGGGGGTCGACGTACTGGAGTTGGGGCTGAGTGAAGGATTTCTTGTAGAGATTCTCATTGCTCCAAACAAAATGGAGAGCTTTGGCTTGGAGACGGCGAGCTTCTCCCTTAATCTTATGGGAGCGTACCTTCCCTCAGGAATTCCACGAGGGGCCATATCCAATCCCGATCTTCTTCCCGGGCTGTGTACACTTGAAGTAGCGTTGCCCCGTCTTCCACGGTGGACCGTGGCAAGACCTCGAAGAGGATGTTCCTCTTGTTGTTGGCCATATAAGATGAAGCCAGCTTACTCAAAGCATCTGTCATGCCCCGCTTCCCAGAGTACGCTAAAATGGGCACGTGATATATCCAACCATGCTACCTGTGGGTAGGAAGTATCCATCCACAGTCACATTACGGCTGTAGAGATATCAAGAACAAAATAAAACTATCTAAAACATGTCCATAATCCAAGATAACATGAGTCAAGAATAATAAAATGTGGAAGCGAAAGATCCAATACAAATAACTGGAATGTATGTCCCATAATGCGGGCTCACATCAGGAATAAAATGCAGGAAAGAAAAACTAACTACTGCTGACGCTCACAGCTCAGCCTGTTGGCTGAAGTACTCCTGCTCGGACTGCAACAGCGGTACAGAATCTAGGCCATGCAAAACCCAGACGTCAGCGCGTCATGTCATCAAGTAATAACATATAAACAAGGTAACAGGCAATGCAATATAAACATGAATGAGAAGCAGGTGTAACAGTAATATAAATCAGGGCAGTGCAGGGTAGTGTACAGTGGGTAAACTAAACTGTTCTATCGGGTTTTCTGTTCTAAAGTCTTTGAAATCAAATTAGTGAATCATCGATGTAACTCAATAGTATCCCGTGTATACCCGGGACCACGGCCCAGATTCTCGGGCTGAAACCGAGACATGCCGCTATGCACTAAACAGGAATATGTACAGATGAATGATGTCAGCAGCATCATTCCAAGGCTGGCCTAGCCTCTAAAACTGATCAGAACAAGTAGCGAACTGTTGAGTTACAAGTCAGGTTTCACCTTTGATTTCCCCATACCCTCAAGTTATATGTGTATGTCAAGTCAGGTATTCCGTAATCAAGGACTAATGCCAACACATGATCAGGTAAGCAGGTTTGTCTGGATAGACAACAGGAACGGTCCGTGAGGACTACATGTCAGGTTTGTTGGCATTAGACACCAGATCAGGTAACGGGTCGGGTCATGGTACATCAGGTCAAGTCAAGCAGTGTACGGTACCATGTCGGGTCAGTCAATATGTATGTAGCAAGTCAGGTCAAGATGTAAACGATATCATGGGTGTGCTCATACTCAGTTACATAATCAAGTATGGTTATCAACAACATGAATCAATGAATTAAACAATAAAGAAACTTCAATTAATTAGCATCACAATTATCAGTTGTGTTTCAGAGGTGATTTCAACATTATAAAAATACAATATGACAGTTATGGCCGTTAAATCATGTTAACAAGTTTAAGAATTTTATGGGTGCAATGATATATATTTATATAGGTTCGATGGATGAAATCACAGCTAATACAGGTTAAATGTACACGAGTGTCCGAATGTAGTAAAACTATAGAGAAAGTTTCATAGGCTACGTCAATAGTGAAAGCGTGATTAAAAAATGTAAATGTGGTTATTAGGTTTAATACAGTTATTGCAAACGGTAGGTTTCAAGCTTAGAAGATAAAATGATATAACACGACATTGAACACGAAAATGGGAAATTATAGTACTAAAGTTAAACTGCAGGTTTAGGGTGTTATCAATGTATATGTAAATATTATTTAGCATGTAGCAAGGGGTACTTGTCTCGACGGGTCGCGAAACGGAAAACGGAACGTTACGCGTCGGCGGGAAAAATCGCGACACGCGCACGGTTCACGGAATGAATCCAAACAGCGAACAACGGAGTCACACGGGTCGAAGGTACCTGCTGGGTCTTCGGGAATCGCCGTCGGCACGTTCGGATTCCGGCCAACACAAAAACAGTAAATATTGTAATCAATATGAGATGCAAGGAAATGAAGCAAGAATAAGGCAAGAGAATGGAGGGGATTCATGAAGGAGACTTACCCACTGGATCGTAGGGAACGGCAGCGTCGTCGGCGCGTCGTCAACGGAGCTCCGGTGATCTACAGGGAATCCAGACATTAAATCAGAGAAGAAATCCTAAAATGAAAAAGGAGAGAGAGAGGAAGAAGAGAAGAAGAAGAAGAAGAAGAAGAAGGAGAGACTGCTTACTGGGTTGCAGAGAGTGTGTTGGTGGTGAGATCGACGGCGGTGAGGGCGCCGGCGAAGAGGTTAGATGTAAGGGTTAGGTTTAAGGTTTGGTTGCCGGTTTTGGGTGTAAGGCTAAGTGTCGGGGTATTGGTGAGGGGATGATGTCGAGGAGAGGGAGGAGATGAGGTGGTGACGATGATAGGTAAGAGGCCAGGGTCGTCGGCGATGAGGAGGTGGGTCCGAGGTCGAGCTGGGTGTGTGCAGGGCCTGTGCAGGGGAAAGGGCTCGGGAAGAAGAAAGGAGAAGAAGAAGATGGTGAGGAAGAGGATGAGGAGACGATGAGGTTGAGGTGTTGACGAGGCTGGGCTCGGGTAGGAAGAGGAGCGGCTAGGGTTAGGGTTTTACTGCCATGGGTTTAAGAAGGAGACACGGAGTTATAAAGAGAAGGAGAAGAGAAAACGTGAAGGAGGCGGTGACGCGATCCGAGGAGTAAACAGTAATCGCGAGAGGTGGGAGAAAGGTGCGAGAGGAGAGAGAAAGAAGAGAGAGAGAAAGGAATCTGCGGTGGAGGAGAGAGAGAGAAAGAGAAGGCTGAGGGGAAAAATAGGTGTGGGCCCTGCGTTGATGAAGGCGTTCGATTGGTTGAGGAAGTGGAACCCAAGGAACAGTGTAAAGGATTTAAACGAACTGTGATTGGCTCGTGGCTAAAAAGGGAAAGAAAGAGAAGATTTGTGGGGGTTAGAACAGTTAGGGAAAGATTTTTAAAGAAATGGAAAAATATTTTCTGAGGGTTATATTTTATTTTCGTTGGTTTAAAAAAAATATTAGAAAATAGGATTTTGCGCAAATGCAAAATATTTCCAAACTGCGCCCGGGTCGGGTCCAAAAATTTGAATTTGAAATAGGAAAATTATAGGCGGGATCCAAAATTAAAATGAAGTATTATACAATTAAAAAGCATACCCCCCAAAGCGGACGCACGTACGTGCGCGTAGCCGTCCAAACACGTCTGTTTCACTGAACGGGACGAGAACACGATGCAGGGACGCTACCACGGGGTTAGGGGTGTCGAGCAGGCTATGACCAGTATTTTAATTTTATTTTAGATGCCTTAAGTTGTTAGATGCAGAATTGAATTGACGGGGTAAAATTACAATAAGTCACAATTAAGCAAGATAAATGAAATAAGTGCCACACTCCGTTCATACGGTAACTGAAATTAGTAGAACTAGACTCGGTTGTTACAGCATCGGGCTGGGCGTTTAGCTGTCTGGGGATCTGCTCCACCTGGACTTCGTGAAAGTCCTTTCGCAATCTTCTTACCTCGGCCAGATACTTCACCATCAGAGGCTTCCGTGCCTCGAATCGGCCGGTCACTTGGCCAATGACTAGGGCAGAGTCGCTGCGTATCCGGATCGTTTTCAGCCCCAGTCCGAAGGCTATGCCCAGTCCGGCCAGCAAGGCCTCGTATTCCGCTGCGTTATTTGAGGCTTTGAACCCGAGGTTCAGAGAATACTCCATTTCTGCCTCGTTCGGGCCCCAAATGATGAGGCCGACACCGCAGCTTCCTCCGTCGAGGACCCGTCGACGTAAAGGATCCAATCAGGGACGGAGTTGGGCTTCCCATCGACTGAAGGTTGAACTGCGGGGGCCGGCGTGGATTCCGGCTCTTTGCTGGGGATGGTGCACTCGACGATAAAATCGACCAGGGCTTGTGCCTTGATAGCCTGCCTCGGACGGTAATTTATGTCGAACTGGGACAACTTCCACCTCCATTTCTCCAAGCGGCCAGAGGACTCGGAGGAGGCGAGGATAGCCCCCAAAGGCCACTCGGTAAGAACGAGGATGGTGTGCGCATGGAAATAATGTCGTAATTTCCTTGAGGCCACGATGAGTGCCAAGACGATCTTCTCTATGGCTGGGTACCTCGTTTCCGCGTCCTTGAAGACGTGGTTCACATAGTAAACTGTCTTCTGGACTCCCTCGACTTCTCGGACGAGCACTGAGCCTGCAGCTTGGTCGGATACTGCTAGATATAGCGATAGCTCGTCCCCTTCAACTGGCCGGGTGAGCAGCGGGGGAGTCGCAAGGTGCCTCTTTAATCGCTCAAAGGCGGCCTGGCACTCCTTCAACCACTCGAACCTTGGTATCTTCCTTAAAGCTTTGAAGAACGGGAGACACTTCTCCCCAGACCTCGACATGAAACGACTCAGAGCAGCTACCCACCCTGTCAGCTGCATGATTTCGACGTTAGTCTTGGGCGCGGCCATGTTAAGGATGGCGCTGATTTTCTCCGGGTTAGCTTCGATTCCATAGTGGGTGACTATGAAACCGAGAAACTTTGCACCGGTGACCCCGAATGCGCACTTGGTGGGGTTCAGTTTCATCTTTTATTTGCGAAGGACGTCGAAGGCCTCGCCCAGATCTTTGGCGTGTTCGTCCGATGAGACCGATTTGACGAGCATGTCGTTGACGTAAACTTCCATTTTCCTGCCGATCTGCGGTTTGAACATGCGATTGACCAAGCGTTGGTACGTAGCTCCGGCGTTTTTGAGGCCGAAAGGCATCACCTTGTAGAAGTATACCCCTCGGTTCGTTGTGAATGCGGTGAGATTCTCGTCTGCCAGATTCATACAGATCTAGTTGTAGCTGGAGAAAGCATCTATGAAGCTAAGTAGCTCGTGGCCTGCCGAGCTGTCGACGAGCTGATCTATCCGAGTGAAGGGATAGTTGTCTTTCGGGCAGGCCTTGTTGAGGTCGGTGAAGTCGACGCACATGCGCCATTTCCCGCTTGATTTTTTAACCATGACTACGTTCGCCAACCATTCCGAGTAAGGCACGTTCCGAATGAAGTTGGCGACAAGAAGCCTGTCTACTTCGTCCTCGATCGCTTTTTCCTTGATCGGGGCAAAGCTTTGTTTTTTTTGCCTGACAGGTTGGACCGTAGGGTCCACCCCGAACTTGTGAGATATGATTTTAGGGTCGATCCCAGGCATGTCGGCAGGTGCCCAGGCGAACATGTCAGAGTTGTTTCTGAGGAAGTGAACCAGGTTGTCTTGCTGAGTCCCCATCAAAAGTGACCCGATCTGAATGGTTCGTTCATCGTCCCCTTCTACGAGGGGGGCCTCTGTTAGTGGCTCCACCGGGGTCCCTCAGACCTCTTTTTGTTCGTCTCGAATGTCCAGAGAATCCTTGATATCACCTTCGCCCTCAACGTCATTGTTTGGCCGCTCAGACGTAGATGTTGCGGTGAAGCAAACTTTTGTGGTTCGTTGGTCCCCGTAGGCCCGACCTATCCCGTCTTGGTCGAGCGGGAATTTCATCGCTAGGTGGTAGGTCGATATCTGGGCCCGGAGGGAGTTCAGTATCGGGCGACCGAGAAGGACGTTGTAGGCCGATGGGATTCTCGCGACGATAAACTCCACAGGCACGGTGCGCGTACGACCTACCTCCCCGATGTTAAATTGGAGAGTGATTACGCCTTCCGCCGGGATGGAGTGGTTAATGAACCCTGACAGGATGTGAACGATCGGCTTTAGGTCCGACGGGGTGAGTCTCATACGCAGAAAGCAGTCATAAAAGAGAATGTCCGCCGAGCTTCCTGAGTCGACCAGCATCCTCTACACCTTGTAGCGGTGGACCCGAGTTGTGATCACCAACGGGTCGTTATGAGGCAGGGATATACCATGGAGTTCCTCGTCGGTAAAAACGATCGGCTCGGTTGCTTTAGCTTTCATCCTCGGGTGGCCGCCAGTCCCCTCGATTGGTGAGGGACGCCGAGTCTCCTCGATCTTTGTCGTACCCCCCGCTGATATGGCCATGATTGGCCGATTGTCTATTCGCCGAGAGGGGGACGGTGCTCTTGCTCACGGTCGTCTTGCCGCTTGTCTCGCAAGTACGTGGCCAGGTGCCCCGAGCGGATTAGCTCCTCTATGTAATCTCGGAGCTGCTTGCAATTCTCAATGGAGTGGCCCTGCGACATGTGGAAACCGCAGTAGGGGCCCCGAGTGCGCTTTGCCATTATAATCGAGACTGAGGGGAGTTTGAAGAACCCCTCGCCCTTAGCCTCCTCTAACAGTACCATCTGGGAGACGTTGAGCGGGGTGTACTCCTGAAATTTCGGGGAGTAGAGCTTTGACATCTCAATCTTCCTTTTCTTCTTCCGGGCCCTTTTCTTCTGATCAGCTTGTTCTGTCCGGGGCAGGTTGGCATTCAGTTCGGACTCAAGCTGGATCTTACGTTCGGTCCAGGCCTTTACCTCGGCCATGGTTTTAGATTGCGCTAATGCAAAGGAGCGTAGCCATTCCTTGTGCCTAAGATCCGACCTAAGGACCGTAATGACCGTCTCGTCCTGGTGTTCTGAGACCTCAAGAAGGGCGTTGTAGAAGCGGGTGACGCATCCTTTGAAGGATTCTTTGTCCCCGCTCTTTATGGTGAAGAGATGGTCAACGGTATGCTTCTGCCGTCTATTCTCGACGAAGTGGCCAAGGAATTGGGTGGTGAGCTCATCGAAGGTAGAGATTGGGCGTGGCGCGAGTCCTCAGAACCAGTCTCGTTTGGAGCGGATGAGAGTGGCGGGGAAAGCACGGCATTGAGTGGCGTAGGAACAGTCCTGGAAACTCATCCCGGCTGTGAACGCGTCCAAATGGTCCTTCAGGTCGAACTTCCCATCGAAGAGTGAGACTTTTGGGGGTTTGTTCCGGGAGGAGACGTGGACGGCGAGTAGCTCTTTGGTGAAGGGCTTCGTGAGCGAGTCGGCGACATATTTAAGCCTGTCGCTTGAAGGACGATTTTCCCGATGCATGCCTTCGATCTTCTTTTCGAGGGCGTCGAGTCGGCCGTGGTATCCCGATGATTCGGCATATTCTGATTTTTGGCCTCTACTGCCGGAGACCTGTGCCTGGCCACGGCCCCGATTCAGTTCGATGAGGTTCCTTAGGTCCCCGGCGAGGTCGTCTTTGAGCTACCGTGGTGAGTCCCGTCCGCGTAACCCCATCGAGGGAAGAGGTGTCGGTTATGCCTGGGCACAGGCGAGCTGACCGACACCTCCCCGGGAAGGACGGGCGTGATGGGCCATATGGCGAGGCGCTCTGGCGAAAGACCTCGGTGTTAAGCTATGCGGCGTCCACCGGGTCATTGAATACGTTGGCCCGGGGGATCTGCGGCCGCCGGAGACAGCGAGGTGGTGTCCGGTCGTGCCGACACGGGCAGAGTCTTCTCTCCTTCTGTAGGGGTCCGGTCCCGAGGTAGGGGACCGGCGACTTAGGGAGCTTGCCCGGCCATTTGGACACGGATGAATGCATCCACGACGGACGCGAGCCGATCTATCCGAACGGATAGGGCGTGAATGGCGTTCGGGGGAGGAGGGGATTCTCCCTCGTCTCTACCGCGGAGAGGGCGACGGCTGGTGCTTGGATCGTCGCGGTGACCACTCGCCATGAAGCTGAGATCGGAAGATGAGCTTTCGTTGAGTGGAACTAAGATTTCCCACAGACGGCGCCAACTGATGGATCTCTGGATCTCCTTCAGATGTTACCTTTTGTTGATCTGCAGCGAGCGCTGATGGATGGCTGAGATTGAGTTAGAGGGTTGCCTCCTGAAGCGTGCGGATCTCAATGGGTTTTATGTGGTTAAGGCCGAGCTACCTGCAAGGAAGTCCCGGGATGGTTGTGCCACCGAGGACCCTCCGACGATCAAGTTAGACGGGGTATTTTGGCAGAGTAACGACCTATTAGGGTAAAATTGGTTTACCTGAGTCGTCTGAGAGAGGGGTTTATATAATGGCAGCCGTAGGCAGGCGGGCGCGAGATTCACGCCGGCCGTTACGCCCGTGTGATAAGCGGGATTCCCCATTAATGACGAGATATGCTCGTTAATGGGAGATCGTGACAGCATGGAGCGCGGGATCATGGGCTGCGGATATCTCGTGTCTGGCGGGATTCGCGGAGCCGTGGCGGAGGAGCCTGTGATCGGTGCTGTGGGTCGGTCGGTGAGACCGAGGAAGCTAAGCTCGGCAAGAGGCTCGGGAATGAGCAGGAGGCCGAGGCATCTTGGATATGTGATAGCTCGGAGGCGAGCTGGAGGGCTGAGAGGACTCGGCGCGTGGGAGGACTCGGAGGCGAGCCGAGGGTTGTTTGTAAGGTGAGCGTAGGAGTGGTCTGGAAGGTCACCGAAGGTCGGGAATTTTCTCGGGTCGAAGGCCCGGGGTATGCTTCCACTGTACCGTTCTTGATCCCTTCCCGTAAGCTCTGGGACACGTCATCTGCCACGTGTCATGATCTGAGGAATCACCAGTATTGACCCTCACCACAATCCTTTCTCAGGAAGAAGGCAGGGCACATGCAACTAATTAGTTTTCAGCCTGGCTCAGAGTTTCCTGTAAGTTACCAAAAGAGCTTTTGGTCCAATCCTTCAAAGTTTGTTTTAATCTTTTAAGCTTGTGTGCAAACTTGTGAATAGGATCCATATAGGAAATAATATCTTTTCTCCAGCATTTGTCTACGGTATCTAGAAAGCTTTCATGTGTTACCCACATATTCTGAAATCTGAAAGGTTTAGGGAAAGATTGCATTTCAGGACAAAGGTAGGCAACTAGGACATGATCGGAACAACCATTTGGGAGATGGTGTATTTGACCACCTGGATATTTTGCAATCCAGGTTTGGTTGAGGAGACATCTAACTATTCTTGACCAAACTCTTCTAAACCGCTCATGGGCATTGCAGTGAGTGAAAGGGGACCCAGAGCTTCTGTGCAAACTTCTGAAATTTATTTGTTTCAGCTTTGGTTTCTGGTTATTAGCATCCACATGATTGTCTTTTATAGAAGTAGAAGCTTCAATAGTTTGAGAATTCTTTTTACACTGAGCATATTCATGGCCTTGCTTGTGACAATGAGAACAGTATTTGAAATGTTTTTCTAATATAAAAGATTGAGCAAATCTTTTTTTTCTGGTGATGTCTCAATCCAAATCAAAGTCTTTAAAATATCAAGTTCCACGCATACTCTTGCTCTATCTGTTCTCAATATTATTATCCAGAGCAATCAAATTTCCAATAGGCTTCACTATGGACCGCAACATGCTCAAATTATAGTAATTTGGAGGCTGCTTAAGGAGCACCGCCCAAGCTGGAACTGTACTTGGCTCTATTTTATCTGTATAGAAAGAATTCCATTTGAAAAGCCTAAAAGAGTAACCTTGTATGAAAAGTATCTCTTTCATCCATAACTTGGCATAATCAGCACCATCTTTCATTTTGAACAAAAGATGTCTAATATCTAAAAAGCTTATATCAAATTCCTTCTATAGATTCATTTTTTGTATCAGGAATGTTTTAATTTCGGCAATTGAAGGTCTATCATACACACATTTAGCTGCCAGGGTGAATTTCCAATTAACTGTAGATTTCTCAAGCTCGGCTTCAGTAAAATATATGGCGGGATTCCCCTCTTCATCTAAAACAACCGGTTTTTCTTCAATTATAGTATCTGACTCATAATGATTGTTGCAGTTATAGAACAGAAGCATATGATTGTTCCCCTTTAAAAAGATCCATATCTTGAAAATAGAAACAAGAACAGAGTAAACAATTTGAACCATATCGAATCTTTTGCAACAGAAAACAGCAAATCAAGCCCAAAGATGAGATCGGAACTGAAAACTCCAAGATGACCGAGCTCCAAACCTTCACCGCAAAGCTTCAATGCAGAACCAAGATTCAAAGAACTTCAATGCAGAAAATCCCAAGATTCAAAGATCTTCAATGTAAAATTGTAAGAATCTTGTAGAAAAGAGAATCGAGTAGCAAAATCGAAAGAATTCTGATGTAAATTGATGAAAATTGATGAACAAAAAAGGGAATTAAGGTTAGCGAAACCCTAATTACCCTAATCGCCCCGTTGCCGCCTTGTCTTGTTTTCTTGTTGCTGTTTTAGGTTAATGACATTTATGTTAAAAAATGTAGAACCCGATATTTGATAATATCACCCAACATTTCACGATATCTGGTGTTTGACATAAAAATCTTCGGGCCGACACGACATATTGAACATGTTAGAATACACGTGATTGTGAACGGATTTCTAGCGTATTCTAGAAACTCGTCTTTATGTTATTAGACAACCAATCAGGGATGTAATTGATAAATGGCTATGTATATATAAAGAGGATAGAGCTAATCCCTGTCTATCCATTTCCATTCCCAAAATATCCTCTCTATTACTTTCACATGGTATCAAAGCCTTAGATCCAAGATTTCCATCACCGCTATTGATCTCCACCGTCTCCAACATCTCTGCCGACGTCTTCATGCCCTCTCCGATCGTGCTACAGTAAACTCGCATCCACTAAAGTGTTTCCAGCAACTGCTACAGTGTTTTCCAGCGACTCAAACCACGGTTTTCATATCTCCTTTCAATTATCTTATGTGAGTTGAATTAAGGCTCTTTATAATAAATTTTTGTACGATTGTGAGCCAAAAACAAGTATGGGGGAGGATTTCACTTTCATTCACTCTTGACCCCTTCTTTATACCATCTTATTGAACTGTTCTTTCTAGTCTTCAGGTTTTGAGCTTACAGGCCAGTATCAGTGAGGACGCTGCTGCAAACAAGTTTGGGGGGATGGTTTGTATAGATGGTTTGTACGCATCATATGTAAATTTTGCATTGCATAAAAAAATACTAGAAGATTTTGAAAATAAAATTTAGAAAGTGAAAAAAAATTATGAAAAAGATAGGAAGAAATTTAAGAAATGCAAAAAAATTATATGTTTTAAAACGAAGCTAGTAATACATAGTCATGAGCTGTTGTCCCAAGAGTTAGTAAGATGAAGAAATTACTAGTATGCGGAGAGAAATAAGTCTGGAAAATAGTCTCTATTCTTGAGTCCAAATTTCTGAATGTTGACATCGTACTATATGCACTTGAACACATCTTGAAATTTAGGATAGTGGAGAATACCTCGAAATACTCTTGCCTAGAAGTCTTAATATGAAGTAAAAAAATATAAATTAACAATATATAAATGATATATAAAATAAATGGTGCAAAAAATGAACACTAATTTTGTAATTATTTAAGACGGTATAAAAAAATATAGCGATGGTGTCTTATCACCTACTGTCTTAGACCAACTGATTTGGGAGTCACTGCTAAACCTTAGGTATTGCAAGACTAGGATATTGCTATTTACGCCTTAATAAGTGACCACGTTCAGTAATCGGTTAGTTAGTAACTCAAGAAATATTAACGATCACATGAAGAATGTGTGAGAAATCCCTATAAAATATCACCGACTAAAAAGTACCAAGGAAAGATGGACAAAATGTATGATAGCTTGAATTGAATTCTTCAAATGTATAGATGAATTTTACACAAATGTAGGGGTGTATGATCGATATTTGGAAGAAATGTAGGGTGTAAGACTAAAGATGGAGTTTTATTGAGAGATGGTGTGATTTCTGACATCTTTTCAAGACCATTAAGATAGGGCTCATGACAACTTAAAAGCTGGTGTAGTTTGAAACTCTTATTTTTAAGTTTTTTCTTTTATATGTTCTTATCTTTGCATGTAATTTTTATTTTATTTTTTTTTTATTTTGGGATTTTATGAGTGTAATCCGCTGAAAACCCCCAGGAGACAACACTCCTCCTACTAACGACACCTAGAACTTTAAAGCTAGGTTTTTTCTTTTTCTTTTGAAAATAAAATAGCTTGCTCGAGACAATCAAAGATAAGTTTGGGAGTATTTAATCTGTCAAATTTATTGCACATTTGTATGAACATTTTCCTTATTATTATTAACTACTAAAAAGTGTTAATTGTAAACTAAGAACATATGTGAGTTTATTTGTAAAAAGATTGTTGTCATGTTTTTTCATTTATAATTAATATAATTAGGGAAATATATGCATATCATATTTAAATAAAATATTCATATTAAAATATGCATATCGTATCAAATATTCTTAACCATTATTATCAAGAAATCATATCATTTAATTGGTTGGAATAATATTTCAAATAAAAAAAATGCTACTAATATTTGGATTTGAGATATTATGCAGGTATTATAATAGATTAGTTCAGGTCTGAACTATAAGTAGGAGATCCACTGCAAATCGAATCATAAAACCAAATCTGCCGAATATTAGGAGCAAATTGAAGAATCTCGCAATGGCAGAGACTAAGAAATATATTTTCAGAATATTTTTATCATAAGGATCTTCAAATATCGAGAAGAAAATGCATGAAAAATTTGGAAGCTCAAACCCACCATACGACAGCGGATTCGCGGTCAAAGAGGGCTTGGGCGGCAGAAGCGCGGTCTTATGGTGGCCGTAGGATGTGAAAACTCAGGGTCTTAATCGTAATTACTCATATTTATTTATGATGTCTAGGGTTTCACATTTCAGAGTTTATAAAAGGACCGAGAGTATCTATCATCAAAATCATCGAACTATCTATCCATCGAAAAATCGATTAAGATCTAGTGAGCAAACTAGGGTTTTGTAAATTACTTTTTCAGCGAGCAACTTTTTTAATGCAATAGTTAATCAATAAAGGTAGTCTTTTCTTTTAATTTTGTCGCATTACTTTCCGCATTTACTTTCCACATTACTTTCTGCATTTTTAATTTTAATTATGGGTTCCGTTTTCTTTCATCTTTCTTCTACTTCGTTGATCTCCATTAGCGAGTAAATTCTTGCTTGTTAGAGTTTGTAGAATAGGATAGAATAATGGATAAAAAATATCATTTAAATTCTTTTTAAAGTTTTAATTTTTATAAATTTTAGCAAAATGAATATTAACCCTCTTATCGGGCGCACTATCAATTCATGATAATCAAGAACACGATCTGAGTTTCGTTAATAATCGTTTTGTTAAGGGCTTGAGACAAATGGGGATCAATGGAAAGATAAGAGTCAGTAGAGAGAAATCATAATTCTCTCCAAGAACCCTATTCCACATTCATCGCTATTTTTCTAGTATTAAATAATTAAAAGATAAAAAAGAATTATTTTTTTAACTTCATCCATTAACTATTAAATCCTATAAAGTCTACAAGCCCTTCTATTATAAACTTTTCAAACATTCTTAATAATAAGCGATAACAATTCCCCTTTCTTCTATCAACTTGTCTAAAACAAGAAAAGCAGTTCACCGTTTCCCTGTGGACGACCCGTACTCATCACGGCTAGCTATTTGTGACACCGTCTTGATTGCGGTAATTTAGAACACACATAGACACAACTTTTTCAAACCAATCAGGTATGCAGGTTTAGGCTCGTTTGAAGATATGAGCATTATTTCGAGAGTTGTTGCCTCGATTCCGAGAGTTGCCTCTCAGTGTTGTGATCTCGAGAGCAGTTCCCTCGATCCTAAGAGTTGTTGCCTCAAGGAGTTATTTCCTTTAGATTTTCTTCATTTATGATATGAGGTACCCTTTCATTATCATCCCATTTTGTGATGACCTTGCCATTCCTTCTCGTTATTTTGCAATCGGAGATCATGATTGGTTCTGAAGTTGTAACTTGAGGAGGTTGATTTTTGTTATTATATCGGTGGTTGGATCTTGAAGATCAACTACGATTATTTAGGTTGGATCTTTGAAAATCCATTTCATGTTATTTGGTTGTTGGAATTGGTGACCTTAATCCACCGCCTACCAGTTGTTCGACGGATTGACTGAGGAGCATCTTTCACATTTGGTGTTTACGAGTAGCAATGATGATATTAGCTGCATCTTCTTCCATTTCCGAAGGACCATCGATAGATGACGAAATACAGAGATTTCGTCTTCTTTTGTTCGCACTCACTTCAGATTTGATTAAGGTAAGAGATGATCATGTATCTTGCCTCTCGTAGACAGATGCTTCATGTCCTTTAGTTATTAAAATAATATATAATCAATTTGGTGTATTAAAATAATACTAACTTGCCGACTACGTAGAGTGTACGGATCGTACGGGAGCATTTTATGCCCCGGATGTGGAGGCACCACCTACAAATAAAGAGTAAATAATAACTATATAAGTAACTTAAAAATAACTATGCTTGTATATCTATGATATAACATTCAAAATGAATTAATATGAGTGTAACACACCTGTAGGTATGGCAAAGTCCATTCTGAATGACTCGTCTGGGGAAGCTACAGACAGTGTGTCTGCATTCACACGTCCGGGGAGATCTGGAGGGGGTATGGACGGGGTGAAATGGCACCCCTCTGTAGTAGGATCTACTGCCTATGCAGATCCCCGGGCTGCAGAATCCCTCGGCCGATGCCTCTACCTCTGCCAGTGCCCCTGCCTCTGCCAGTGCCCCTGGTGCCCCTCACTGCTGATGTCGCCATCATCCCTATATAGAGGTACAATTATTACATATGCATGCAATACAAGTATAGATCGTAGAAAATGTGAAGTCATAATATAACATTAATGATAACCTTTTTTATTTCGTAGATGCATTAGGAATATCTACTTGGATCTCATCATCAATATCATTTTTAAACCCACATAACTTCACGCTCAGTCAAAGACAACCCGTTTACGGAGACAGATAGTCGGAGCACTCTAAGCAATCACATTCTCTCCGGACAATGGGACTGAAGGCCCAAAAAGCTCCTGATGACCATCAAAGTGAGCACCGTCAAACCTGTAGGAATGGTTTAGTAGCAGAAAATGCTGATGACTGCAATAACAAACATTTTTTGAAAAATTCAACTGTCTCGATATTGTATCTTGGTAGCAGTAAGGGCATACTTTGTAACTATGTGCGAACCAACCTGATAGCATTCCATACGCAGAAAAGTCATTAATTGTCCATATTAAAGCTTCATGCATCGTGAAGGTTGTGTATGTATTTTCATCGTAGGTTTCCACACCATCACTGAATAAATATTTTAACTCATCGTTCAGAGCGCGGAGGTAGACGTCGATATTGTTTTCTGGTGATTTTGGTCCGTCAATAAGAAGATGTATCATAAAGTAAGATTGATCCATAACCAACCACAACGACAGATTATAAATCATCATTACAACGGACCATCTGCTGTGTCCTCTATCCATATAGTCGAAAAGGCAGAATCCACCACTAGCCAGTCTGAGCCTGATATTGCGAGGATCGCTACTGAATATTGGGTGCCTCCAATAGAAATCGTTTCATGCCGGCGAATCTCTTAGATGACTCATTCTTCCATTTTCGCTTGGAGTTGCACGATGGTGCCAAATCACTTCCTCTGCTGTCTTCTTACACTTGAATAGCCTCTGCAGCTTCTATAATATGGGAAAGTATCGTGCTATCTTTATAGGTATATCTGGATTTTTATCAGATTATTTCGGGTTATAGTTGTCATATCCACAGGTGCGACACTCTTTCAAATTTGAATTCTTTTTCCGGTACAGCACGCAATCTCTGGAACATGCATGAATCTTCTCATGGTTCAGACCCAAATCGGACATCATCTTCTGGGCTTCGTACCAGCTCTCAAAAACGTTATTTTCCGAGGGCATAGAATCTTTCAGAAACTTCAGAAGTATCGTGAATGACTTATTGCTCTATCCATTTAGGCACTTAATCTGGAAAAGGAGAAAGAACCAAAATAGTGTGGAATACTTTGCATTATCATAAATTTGTCTCCTCGCATTATTCATGAACTTCTCACACTTATCTGCACGTTGTTCTTGACCGGAAAGAATGTCTTCTTCGGTAGGATAACTATTACCAGGTGCAGTCGATACCATATCCTCCATTTCCGTTCATGTAAAGAAGTTATATTCTTCTTCTTCTACTGCATTACTGTCACGTCCCGCTTCCCAAAATACGGAATACGAAGGGTTGACAAGGCCAGCCATGCTCCTACGGCCAAGGAAATATCCTGCCGTAGTCACACTTCGGCTTCTAGCTTTACATGGTAATCAGTAAAAAATGCGCAGGTAATGAGAAATACAGTAACTGGAACAAAACAGTAAAATGAACTGACCTGATGGGAAACAAAAGATATAACTCTGGATAGCTAAACAAGATGTCCGTGATGTGCGTCTAGTCCTGGTCCAGACTAAATCTTCTCCTCACACTGAGCATGCATACTCAGGTCGTCAGAGCGACACAATAGCAATATAATATATAAAATCATGTGACAAGTCTAACAGTGATAATAGATATATATATAACAGTAGATCAATGGCAGTATGGGTATGAACATGCAGTAATCAATACAGCGGAACAGTAAAAAAAACAGTAGAATGATATGCCACGTATGTCAACACAGTAAGTAAGGTATATCAATACCAGTATCCCTATCTGTCTCTAAGTCTCACTGTACAGGTCACTAAGCCTATCGTCAGTCCAAGTGTGAGAATCAACCACTCGCGAGTGTCCTCCACCCAAGGGTAGAACCCAAAGGCAAAGGACCACGGGCCCAACATGTATATCACGGTAATAATCATGTACCCTGTAAATCTCCATATATCTCCCTAAATATATAAGCCGGCATGGGACTCCCGAGATTCTGTTGAACTCACACTCAAACTACGCCACACCCCGTGGTCTACATCAAACGCTAACCATAACCATAAATACTAATCGGTCCATGACAAGTCTGCGCGAGAACTGGAGGCAGGACCTCCATCAAGCACGTCCCGACTAATACCTAAGATAATGGCAGTGTCTGGTGCCTTATCTGTGATACCCGTGCAAGAGCTTCCATAAGTGTCTCATACCACTTATAGTCACACGTACACGCGTCCTACAGACGTCGACAATACAATAGAATCATAAGGTTCACTGATTGTGTACAAGTACGTATCACTTTCACTTATTCACTGATACACGAACACTAACGTACTTGCCACAATCATCACTAAAACCTAACACTGGATAAATGCAGGTTATCACTGGGTTATCAATGCAATGACATGTGTATGATATGATGCGTAAACAGTATATAAAGCATGTTTAGGATGTCATGAATCAATAATCTACCACTTGCATAAATTATCATAAATCAAACGTGTACAGTTTAGCGAAACGATAAACAGGTAATAATTAGTATGTTCAGTTATCTATCCATCGAATTTAGTTTCATGCCAATCGGGTTCCAGGATCATTAATTATAGCCATTTCGTTTTAAGCGTTCACGGCTGGAAATCCGGTTTCAGAATCGGAAGTCCGTTTCGCAACGCATTTTAATCCCAGTTAGGATCAGAATTTAGCAACGCTACAGTTGAATGAAATCTAGGGTTTTCAGTAAGGTTTTCAACGCAACAGACAGTTTCTCAATCGCGTCTGTACGTCAGGAGATATACACTGTTTAACATTAGTATGTCAGTTCTGATTTTGTTGGGACTGTTATACGTCCCGATCTATTAAATTACAGATTAAATAATAAACGATAACGAAACAGAATGAAACCACTTGTGTTGTCTAGCTAACACATTCACCTATAATAAACAACGGAGTTCCGCAACCTACGAGTTAAGGAAATAGGGTGGTGCTCATTACGGGACAGTAAACACTAACTGGAGTCGCTCTGGACTGCAGTCCAGAGTCGCACTCCGATCCAAATATTGTCACAGTTTAAGTACAGAAACAAGTAGAAATTTACATAGGGTTATAGTTCGTCGAGTCGGCTTCGATTTAAGCCCTCGAACGCAGCATTCCAATGTGTATATAATTTATGGTAATTTTAACGGTTTTCAGGTACAATAAAATTCCAGTATTACTAGTAAACTTGGGAGCAGTCATTTTAGTCGTTAACGGTCATATTATCCTACGAAATTCACATACTAGATTCACGGCCATACGGGCCAAACTATGCCATTTAATTCCGTCAAATTAGGTGAGTATTTTCATTGGGACACACGTCGAACAGGTATGGCACATAATTGATCTAAAATTGTAACTTTACGATCTATATAATTAAAGATTGTAACTTGAGTATATAGCATGTAAGCAAGTAAAGTAATTGCCTGGCGACGTGTCGACGATGGTATGGCAACTACAACGGCACGATCGCGACACACGCGCGGCACGGCAACTTGACTTGGCTCGAACTCGAGTCTTGGCAGCGGCTTGGTTGCTGGGGTCTTGACGACGAGGGTGGTGGTCGTTGGTCTGTCGAGTCCGATGGGGAGGGATTGCAAATGGAGAGAGAGATATTGAGAGAGAGTTAGAGAGAGAAAGAGAGATTTAGAGAGAGAAAGAAAATGCAGAGGGTGTGAGAGACAGAGCAGGAGAAGAGAGAGGGGAAGGGGAATTGAGAGATTGAGAGAGATGGCGACGGTGATGATGATGATGATGGGATCGACGCGAGCAAGGAGGGGGTGGTCGGAGAGGGAGACGGTGTGACGGTGAGGGTCTGAGATTGCGCGCGGGAAGAGAAAAGAAGGGAGAGAGCGAGAGGGGAGAGGGTAGGATGCTCGGTCGATGAAGTGGAGTGGTGAGGGGCTCCGTTGGTGGAGGAGGAATGGAGGAGGTTTGTCGTCGTCGTCAAGGGAAGCGGGTGAGGGAAACTGTGGTGGCTGCGTGAATGGGTTCGAAAGAGAAGGAGGAGAACGAGGGAGCTGTCGGTTGGGTGAGGGAGTAGAGGGAGAAAGAAAGAGATTGAGGAGACGAGGGTGCGCGTCGTGGGGGTAACGGTGAGCGAGGCACGGCGCGTGTCGGGCGGCGACGTGGGCGCAACGGCAGGAAAACGCACGCGGGAATTATGGGGAGGTAGCCGTTGAGGAGAAGAAGGATGAATAGGAGCGGGTCGGGTCGAGTTGGGGTCGCGGCCTGAAGGAGTTGGGCCGGAGGGAGTGGGCTAGCAATTAAAATAAAAAGAATTTGAAGGAAAGGAAACGGGCCTGCTGCAAAATAAAATGAAATGAATTCCTAAAAATAGAGGGGATGGGCTCAGGTGAGATGGGTATGGCCGAAAGCTTGGGCTGAGGGAATTATTAAGGAAATTAAGTGAGAAATGGGGGAGTGGGCCGCAGGTGATTTTATTAGAAATGAGGGGAAGAAAGGCCGGGCTTTTAAAATAGTAAGGAAATTTAGTTTATTTAAAAAAATGAATAGGGTTTGGGGTTTAAAGAAAAAGGTTTTAAGTTATTTAAAGGAATGGGCTTGGGATTTTAAAAATAATGGGCGGATGAGGTGAGTTTGGGTTTAATAGGATTTTGAAATAAATAAATAAATGAATAATTATAAATAAAATAAAATCGTATAAGTTAATAAGAAACACGAATATTGGTATAAAAAGGGGTTGGGTGTCACAATTACTGTTTTCTTCTTCCGCCGCATTACCATCTTCTTCTTCTCCTTTCCCGTGAAATAGCCAAGTTGTATAAAGTCTGGTAAAACTATGCTTAACGATGTGAAGCTCTACGATTTCTACTTTCTGCCAGAACTTATTCCCACACCTGTCGCACGGACAAAGGATCTTCCCAAACACGATCTTATTATGTTCGCGTACAAATTTAATGAAAGCAGCAACTCCTGAGACAAATTTAGGTTGCACGCATTGTTGTCAATCCATATACATCCAGTTCTTACTTCTGATATACTCATTAGCCATTTTAGACTGTATAACAGATAAAATGTAAGTTTCGCAAATGGAAAAAAATAGTGAAATTATGGAATCGGTGCTTGAATCGGAGACTGTAGGGCTAGAAAGGCCAAGATATGAAGCGAAAAGGAAGGGGAATTTGGTTTTTGATGGTGACTACATTGAGAAACTAAAGAATGAGATAGTTATCGACAAAGAATATAATGATAAGGGCAAGTTTGTCGTTGAAGAATGGATTCTTCTTCCAAGATAGATGATAAATTATCCAAGTTTTGATTAATAATTTCACTTAGTTGTAGGGTTGTTAGTATGTATATGCTTTGTGTATATTTGTTTCAATTTATGATTTCGGCTGTCGAGAGTAAAACTTCTATCCCATTAAAAATGTATAAAGCATACACCCATTCACTTGTGCATTCATCCGTTTTGAGAAAATTTCGGCAGCACCTCCATACTGTTCTCCAGATACACTGTAATAGAAAAGATGATCATTTCAATATTGTCAAACAACATTGAAACGAATATCTAATCTATCGCTGTACAAGAAGAATCAGTGGAAAGATACCTATGAAATATCTCGAAACAAATGAAAAACATAAATGAATGCAGGTGTTTGCTTTATACATTTCTAACTTTTCCACACTAAACAAATCTATCAGCTATCATACGATTGAATTTTCTTGTCATATAGACTACGCAACGGTTGTTAGAACCGAACGATATCGTCTGATATTTAACAACTTTCGTATACTTCTATGTCTCGATAAACATCGAACGCATGTTAACCAATAGACGGGAACTAAGTCACGCTTTGATTTTCATATATGATTATTGATGAGAATATGAAAAAGTTCTATATTATCATCGAGTATCATGCATACACTTAGTGTAAGATTTAATTTAAACTGGTTTTACATTTATTTTCAGTTATAAGGGTTCGAAGTTTTTAGTTTAGAGTAAAGTTTTTAGTTTAGAGTAAAATTTGTTTCTAACCCAATGTTGGAAACTGATTTATTTTTAAATCCACTAGGATTCAAAATTATCTAAAAACCCAATACACAATAGATATTAAATAGTTTGATACCTAATACATCTAAACCTTGTTATGCTAGATTATATAAATCATATTTCTAAATACATACTCTTATCTGTTAAGACTCATTTCAAGGCTAATTAAATTTTTTACTCCCAGCAAAATTCAATAATAAAGGAACCAATAGGTTCTAATAGCACTTAAAGTTTTAATATATTCTGAGCAAAAGGAGAATCACTAGATTCAATATCCATCACCATTGCATAAACTCATTACCTCAAATTAAAACAAAAGCAAAATGGACCACAGATCCAAATAACACAAAAGACAAGTTTAAAATCTCATTCCTTTTCTTAAATACTATCCATTTGTAGTTTTCCATTCAAAAAGAAAACAAATGAAAATTTGGGTATTAATGCTAGATCAGGAGCGGATTTTATATGGTTATGCGTCGGGAGAGGGAGTTAGAGCTATGGTTCATGAATATGAGTGTCTGCGTGTGTGTGAGTGAGAGAGAGAGAGACGAGGGATGAGAGACGACGGATCTAGTGTTTTAATTTATTTTTCAGAGAAATTCAAATTAGGTATATTTTGAATTGAGAGAGATATAGATGACAATAATTTTGGGATCATAATTTTTTATTGATCAAGAATGGAGGAGAAATAACCTAATTAAAATAAAGAGTGAAAATAATATTTTGGGTAGCTAGGCATACTGCTTAAAACTCATTTAATATTAACTACTAAAGGGTAAAAATGTCCAAAACCAATCGTGGGGAATCTATTTTGGAATATTCTAACAGCATTTTAATTTGTAATTGTGGTTGAAGAGTAGGATCAGCCAAAGAAACTAAGCTCGACCAGCAAAAACAGTTCAAAATGCCTCTAAAATGCTTATTGGTGGGAGAAAAATTTCAACTAAATATGTGAAGAAATTTTCAGCAGACCTAAGAGAGTCTCTCCTCACAATGCTTCCGGTTTGTTGCCGGAAAAGACAATAAAAAATTAAAATTATAGTACTGTCAATCATGAAATTTCATTTCTCATGATCACAAACGACTTTCTCACCGTTGGCAATCCTTTGACAAAACGACATTTCTTAATTCACTATACCATGTTGCTTTTAATGAATACCCTATTGAAATTGGACGGCAAAACGACACCGTTTCACCAATGAAACATTACCCCCGATAACCTATTAATCAATTTCAAAATTTCAAATATCCCTTCCTTTAGCCTGTATATACTGGCGTTTACTATAGCGCGTTGCACCTAATTACAGAACCTTTTATGTTAATTGTTAAATCTCTTCATAAATTTACCTACGCTCATCAAGCTTAATTATAAAATAATAATGAAATGGTAATTTAATAATTAAGTGTATCGCACTTGTAAAGTAATAATGATGTCGCATTTAATTACGTGCATTGCATGTAAAACAATTTTAGCTTAACAGTTCACCCATCAATATAAGTGGTTGTCCATCGATGGCATATGAATAAAATTTTAAATAATGTTTAACATGCACGCATCTTAATTTAAAGAGAGGGTAGGTACTAGCTACTAGTGGGAGGCGTTGCATCTCCTAATTAATTAAGGTCGAGACAACAAACAATTAACCCACGTTGCCTTCATGCATGACCCTTGTCCTTTGAACAAACTTTTTCCATATGATCCAAATGCATGCATGGTACTTGCTTTAATTTTCTCCAAGTCTTTTAGTCATCATTCTCAATCAATCTGTTCATGACATCTTAGAATTTATTTTTCCTTCCATCAAAATTTCAAAGTTATAATTAATTATGATAATTAATGCTTCATAAGATTTTTGTTTCTTTCAATTTTCCTTTTTTCCTTACAAAAAATGTTGCTAACAGTCTAGATACCTAGAACTTTAACTCTTGTTTGGTCTAGACATTTGGAAGTCATTAAGCAACTAAATTAGATGGTTAATTGTATAATTCATGTTAATTAAATCTAGGCTAAATGTCACATCACCAATCAATTGTATAATTCATGTTATTGGATGATTTGGAGAGCCTTGAATGGTTTGAGAAGAGGTTGGAGGAGATGAAGAGGGAGGTTAATGAATAAGGGAATGGTTGTAATGTTCCTTTGTATTATGACACCAAGGGGTTTGGGTTTTATTACAAGTTTGGTTTTGTTTTTAGTTATTGAACAAGGGAAGTAAATAAAAGTACGATTATATAATATCAATAAGGGAATGCTTGTAATGCCCTACGTTTTAATTTAAAAATATTAAATCGTAATTTGTTGTTTGGCCCCACGGAGCCCCAAACAAATGCCCTACGGTTAAATCCGTAGAGGCATATATATGGGTATTTAATAAAAAAAAGGCACAGAACAGAAAAGCCCTCACCGTTTCCAAAATTCTCTCTCTCACTCTCTCCCGCGTCTCGATCGATCGTTCCCACGCGCGTCTCGATTTTTCGCCTCGTCGCCACTGCCCTCCGCCCGCGGCCCGCCACCTTCCTCGATCGTTCCCAAAACTTCCTCGATCGTTGCCACCGCCCACGACTCATCGCCACCGCCCACGACTCATCGCCGATTGCGTCGTCGACCACCGATCTCCTCCGTCGTCTCCTCCACCGCCCGCTACAGATTAGTAAATCTCAAATTATTTATAATTTTGATGATGTTTGGGCTAGGGTTCAGGGTTCGGGTAGGGGTGAGGGTGAAGGTTAGGGTTAGGCATCGGGTTCAGTTTAGGGTAGGGTTAGGGTTAGGGTTCGGTTGGGGTTGGGATTGGGGTTCGGGTTCGGTTGGGGTTGGGATTCGGGTTCGGTTTCGGTTGGGGTTGGGGTTAAGGTTAGGGTTAATTAGTTGGGCTTAGGGTTAGGGTAATTAGGGTTAGGGTTAGAGTTAGGGTTTGGTTCAGGTTTAGGGTTAGAGGCTAGGGTTAATTTGCGTTAATTAGAGAGTAAGGTTAATTTGGGTTAATTAGTGATAATTTGAAAGGGTTATGGTGTTGATTAGGGTTAATTAGGTTAATTTGGGTTAATTGGGTTAAATTTGGGTTGATTAGGGTTAATTAGGTTAATTTGGGTAAATTGGGTTAAGTTTGGGTTGATTAGGAATAATTTGTGTTAGGGTAACGATTATGCTTAATTGTGGTTAATTAGATTAATTTGGGTTATTTAGGGTTAGGGTTTAGGGTGTACTAGTTCATTGCAGTAGGATACTCGATGATAACGTAAACGTACAACTTTACCGTAAAAACAAGAAAAATTTACCCTAAATTTGAAATTTCGAACCCTTAATAACGAAACGTAAACGTAAAACCTATTCATGTTAAATATTCAAGTTAAAACCAATATATGATGCTCGATGATAATATGAAACTTTCATATTCTCATCGATACTCATATATGAAACTCAAAGCGCTACTTAGTCTTCGTCTATCGGTTAACATACGTTCGATATTCGTCGTGATATAAAACTATACGAAAGTTGTTAAATATCAGACGGTATAACTCGGTACTAACAACCGTCGTGTAGTCTATGTGACGAGAAGATTCAATCGTATGATAACCAATAGATTTGTCCCGTGTGGACAAGTTACGAATGTATAAAGAAAACACATGCATTCATTTGTGTTTTTATCCGTTTCGAGATATTTGGTCGGTACTTTTCCGCTGGTTCTCCGTGTACAAAGATAGATTAGATGTTCATTTCAACGTTGTTTCACAGTTTTGAAATGATTATCTATTCTATTACAGTGTACTCGAAGAACAGCGGGGAGGTGCTGCCGAAATTTACTCGAAACGGTTGAAAGCACAAGCGAATGGGTGTCTGCTCTATACATTCTTAATGGGATAGAAGCCTTACCCCCGACAGCCGAAACACACACATACAACACGCATACACAACAAACGCATTATTAGAGAGTGATTCAAGATGTTCAAGTTAAAACCAATATATGATACTTGATGATAATATGAAACTTTCATATTCTCATCGATACTCATATATGAAACTCAAAGCGCCACTTAGTCCCCGTCTATCGGTTAATATACGTTCGATGTTCGTCGTGACATAGAACTATACGAAAGTTGTTAAATATCGGACGGTATAGCTCGGTACTAACAACCGTCGTGTAGTCTATGTGACAAGAAGATTCAATCGTATGATAACCGATAGATTTGTCCTGTGTGGACAAATTAGGAATGTATAAAGCAAACACCTGCATTCATTTGTGTTTTCATCCATTTCGAGTTATTTCGTCGGTACTTTTCCGCTGGTTCTCCGTGTACGAAGATAGATTAGATGTTCATTTCAACGTTGTTTCACAGTTTTGAAATAATTATCTATTCTATTACAGTGAACTCGGAAAACAGCGAGAAGGTACTGCCGAAATTTTCTCGAAACGGTTGAAAGCACAAGCGAATGGGTGTCTGCTCTATACATTCTTAATGGGATAGAAATCTTACCCCCGACAGCCGAAACACACACATACAACACGAATACACAACAAACGCACACACATCACATACACACTAACAACCCTACACTTAAGCAAAATCATAAATTGAAACACATATATATAGAATACAACTCATACATGGGTATCCTCAAATCTAATTTTGATTATCGATAATTTATTCTTTTCAACGACAAACGCACACACAAAGTATATACACGGATTTTCTCCTTTGTCAGTAACCATCTCGTTCTTAGATTTCTCAATATAATCACCATAACCGACAATTTATATGTTATGCGGTCTAACATGGCCCATGAGTACGTCAGAATTAAAAACTGGATGTATGTGGATTGGCGACAACATATGCAACCTAAGTTTGTCGCAGGAGTTGCTGCTTTTATTGAGTTTGCACGCGCACATAATAAGATCGTGATAGAGAAGATTCTCTGCCCATGCGATAGATGTGGGAATAAGTACTGACAGAAGGTAGAATTTGCAGAGCTTCATATCGTTAAACATGGTTTTACTAGACTTTATACAACTTGGCTATATCACGGGGAAGGAGAAGAACACGGTAATGCGGCAGAAGAAGAAGGAGAAGACGATAATGCGGCAGGAGAAGAAGGAGAAGACGGTAATGCGGCAGAAGAAGAAGACGGTAATTTCTTTCCATTAGAAGAAATGGAGGATATGGTAGAGACTGCCCTAGGTGAATTTATTTGTACCGAAAATGACATTCCTTTCAGTCAAGGACCGCGTGCGGATAAGTATGAAATATTCATGAATGATGCGCGAAAACCAATTTATGAGAATGCAAAGTATTCCATCCTCTCATGGTTCGTCCAACTTTTCCAGATTAAGTGCCTAAATGGATGAAGCAACAAATCATTCACCATACTTCTTTCATTCTTGAAAGATTCTATACCCTCGGGAAATAACGTGCCCGACAGCTGGTACGGAGCCCAGAAGATGATGTCTAATTTGGGTCTGAAGTGTGAGAAAATTCAAGCATGTCCTAAAAATTGTGTGTTGTACCGGAAAGAGAATTCAGATTTGAAAGAGTGTCCAACATGCGGAGAGGCCAGGTATAAGCCGAAAGATTCTGAAAAGAATCCCGATATACCTGTCAAGATAGCACGATACTTTCCCATAACACAAAGGTTGCAGAGGCTATTCAGGTGCAAAAAAACAGCCGAGCCAATGATTTGGCATCACCGTACTCCTCCAAGTGAAAATGGAAAAATGAGTCATTCAAGAGATTCACCGGTATGGAAGGATTTCGATAGGAGGCACGTAATATTCAGTAGCGACCCTCGCAATGTCAGGCTCAGACTGGCTAGCGATGGCTTCTGCCCATTCAACTATATGGCTGGAAGCCACAGCACATGACCCGTTGTAATGATAGTTTATAATCTGTCGCCTTGGTTGGCTATGGAACAATCATACTTTATGATGCCTCTTCTTACCATGGACCAAATTCACCGGGAAACAATATCGACGTCTATTTTCGACCTCTGATCGAGGAGTTAAAAATTTTATTCATTGATGGTGTAGAGACTTACGATGCAAACACAAATACAACCTTCATACCGCGTGCGGCTTTAATGTGGACAATTAATGACTTCCTGAGTATGGAATGCTATCAGGTTGGTCCGTACATGGTCACAAAGCATGTCCTTATTGCCATCAACATACAATATCGAAATTCTTGAATTTTAGCAGGAAGGTTTGTTATTGCGGCCATCGACGTTTCCTGCCTCTAGACCACCCCTACAGATTAGACGATGTTCACTTTGATGGTCATCATGAGCTTCTTGGACCTCCAGCCCCATTGTCCGGAGAGGACATGACTGCTCAGTGGGATGGTTACAATAATGTGACCTTCGGGATGATCCGACAAAACAAGTCAAACCACCATTCTGGAACAAGTTAAGCATTTTCTTCAAGCTTCCGTACTAGTCAACAAATTTAGTGCGTCATTGTCTGGACGTCATGCACATAGAGAAGGGAGTATCCGAGCACGTACTCAACTTACTTCTTTGTAAAGACGGGAAATCGAAAGACAACCTTAATGCTCGGATGGATCTACAGGACTGGGAAACTAGAAATGAATTCCATCCTAAACCGGTAGCGGGTAAACCAGGCAAGTTTGTACTTCCCAATGCCGCTTATCATATATCATAACCGGAGAAGAAAAGATTCTTACAGGTGTTGCATGATTTGAACGTTCCCACAGGTTTCTCAGGATCATTCAGTAAAAAGATAAAAATTATGAAAGGCAAGATCGATAGGCTGAAAAGTCATGATCACCATGTTATTATGGAACACCTTCTCCCATTAGCCCTCAGGACCTCCCTCCCCGAATCGGTTGGTCTAGTAATCAATGACCTATATTGTTTTTTCAGAGAATTATGCGCTATAACACTGGATGTTGTGACGCTGGATAAACTAGAAAATTCTATTGCGTTGATACTTTGCAAGTTTGAGCGTATTTTCCCACCGTCATTCTTCGATATCATAATACACCTGACGGTTCATCTTGCAACTGAGGCTAAATTAGCCGGACCGGTACAATATCGATGGATGTATCCCGTTGAGAAGTGCGTAGAATTTTTCGTTTCGCGCAATTTGTAACATTATTGTTGTCATGTATGCCCGTATTTATTTATTTAACATATTTTTCTGTAGATGTCTCTACACTCTTAAAAAGTATATACGCAATAGAAATCGATTAGAGGGTTCTATCATGCAAGGTTATCTTCTAGATGAAGCAACCATATTTTGTTCCCGCTATCTGGACGAGAACATTGAGACGAGACTTAACCGGTCTCGAAAAATTCAGGACGGGCCATATGGTAAAGCTGATTATAAGAGGGTAGACACTATATTTATCAACAAGATATACCGGTTTATCCTCCACAATAGCGCATGTCTTGAAAAAATTAGAGAGCAATTTTTTTTTGATTAATTGTTATATTTGTGTTTGTGTGTGTATGAAATGATATAATATTAATGTCATAATTTATTGTCGAGAACAGAATTCATTTTAACGAGGTACGTGAGGGGCATCCTGATTGGAACGATGAACGATTGGAAAAATATCATCAGGATAATTTTTGCAATTGGGTTGCAGATCATGTAAATTATTCGAATAACATGTTCTTGCTATTAGTTTTAATCTAAACTTATATCGTTATGTATTTATCGTAAAATTTGTTTTGTTAGATCCACGATCCGAACTTGTCTGCATCATTAGAGAGTGATTCAAGATGTTTAGCTCAGTTTCCTAGTATGGAGTTTGCATATTATAAAGGATTTGGTGTCCTTGGATACAAATTCGAAGTTAAAGACATAGAAACATCTAGAACCACTCAGAATAGTGGGATTACGACGGTAAGATCGGATGGTGTGATTTATTATGGATACTTAAATTGTATACTCGGCATCCAATATTCCGGACGATCAGAACCCTTTTAAATATTTCAGTGTCTTTGGTACGATACACGAACCGATACGGATAAGTAGAGAAGCAATCTCGGGACTTGGAAAAATGAATATGGATTGACCAGTGTGAACACACATCGATTTTACGGTTAGGAAGATCCGTTTATCTTTCCGAACCAAGCGTTCCAAGTATACTACTCATAGTGTTTGAAGCATCTGGGATGGAGTGTCGTATGCCGTTGGAAATCCAGGGATGTTTACGATGTCCCAGAATTCAAGGACAGCGATGAGGATGAAGAAGAGAGAAAACTTAGAGTGCTCCGACCGTCTATTTCGAAAGACGGGTTGTCTTCGGCTGATCATGAAGTTACGTGGGTTAGAAAATATCGATGATGAAATCCAAGTAGATATGTCTAATGCGTCCACGAAACGAAAAAGGTTATCAGTAATGTTATATTATTACTTCACATTTTACGATCTATACATATATAGTATGCATATGTAATGATTGTCTAATGCGTCCAAGAACCGTTTTATCTAGATTTGATGATGAGGACGGGAGCAGCGAGGGGCGGTGGCATAGGCAGAGGCAGAGCGGTTCTGCCGCCCAAAGAGCAGCATAGGGAGCTTCAGAGGGTCGGTCTTGCACCCTGATCGGAGACCCCTTCGGATGCCTCCTTCCGTGTGGACTTGGCCGCACCTCCAGGTATATTGCACGCATATTCATTTTGAATGTAATTTTATAGATATACATGCATATTCATGTCAAAATTACTTACATAGTCAATGTTTGATTGTCTAGTTGGTGGTGGTGCGTCCACATCAGGGACAAAGGCCACTCCCGCATCTCCAGGTATGTTGCACGCATATTCATTTTGAATGGAATATTATAGATATACATGCATATTCATGTCAAAATTACTTACATAGTCAGTGTTTTTCATGTCTAGCTGTTGGTGCATCCACATCAGGGACAGAGGCCGCTCCCGCACCTCCGGGTATGTTTATATATCATATAGTGCATGTATATTGATTTAGAATATTATATTATAAATATACATACATTCTTTTTGCTCTTACGTACTTTCATCAGGGGCAGAGCCCACCACCGCACCTGCAGGTATGTTTATATATCCTATAGTGTATACATGTTGATTTAGAATGTTATATTATTGATATACACATTCTTTTTGCAATTACTTATATAGCCAATGTTTGATTGTCTGATTATAGATGGTGCGTCCATGTCTGATGCAGGGGCACTCCCGTCATTTCCATACCCTCCGCTCAGTTTGCAGGTTTATATGAATAAATATAAATATTTATTCATTTTACATATCCTTTAAGAAAAAATATGAACTTCATGTAATTTTATCTATGTTTATTTTCTAGTTGGAGGGGATGCGTCCACGTCCGGGTCACCGACTGTTACTCACCGGAAAAACTATCACCCCGCTCGTGCTGCTGCCCGGGCCCAGGCTCGTGCTTCTGCCGCCGGAGGTATATATCACACTTCAATTTTCGTTAAACCTTGATTTCTTAATACCACCTTGTCTTAATATTGATTGTCTTGATATTTCTTATAGACGCAGGGCATCCCCATCCCGAAAGGAGGACTCGAGGCCCGAATCAGTCCCACGGGCTGAGGCCCGACAGAGCTAGGGGAAGGCAGCATTCCCCCTCTTCTATACCCCTGATTATCGCTATACCGACGATTATGCCGAGAGGTTCGGCCGGTATATGAGGATGAGAGCCGCCTCGTGAAGAAGTATCCACTTCACGTTGAGTGGGGCGACCAGCACCGATGCTCATTCGCCCTATTCTGGGATCAGGCTCGGGTATTAATATATATTTTCATTTGATTTATCCAATATATTTATTATTAACACTTGCAATTTAATAACATTGTTTTTTTATTTGCAGTTGGATTACGATTTTCAGCCTGTACCCGACCATGATCACCCTGGGAGGGTGCTCGATCTTCACGCTCTGTACCATGGCCTGATGAAGAACATGCAATCGAAGGTCCGATATAATAGGAACGAGCTGAAGATCGACTGCTATTACCTGTGGATGGCGACCCCCGAGGCAGAGAGAGCGGCCCTCTTACATACTCCGGTCTTTGCGAGAGTCGACGTAGATACATGGCCTCTATTGTGCCAATATTTCGAATCTCAGCGCAAACATGTATGTATTTTAAATGTAATTCATTATTTAGTATATAATTTTATTTTTTTGTGTTGCCTAATTAGAAAACTAAATCTGAATGTGTTGGGCAGAAACAGGCGGATCAAAATAAAAAAAAGGAAGTCGGCGAAGAGGGGTCGCCCCACTTATACATGTGGCTCGAGGAATATTACTCGTGTCATGGAGGCATTAGTAAATTACAATAGATCTACTGTGATATAATATAATATTAAGAGTTATTTTATAATATATGTATATTTTTTGCGAATTGCAGAGAGCTCAGACCCTGGCATAGTGTGGTATACCGAGCGTGCTGTCCGCGTATCTTGCCGTCCACGGCACATCGACAGATCCCGCCACGGGCGAGCTTCGATACCCCGACACAGCTACCTAGGAGTATTGCGTAAGTGTTAATATTTATTCAACCCCTATTTGAAATTTTTGTTTTGAAAAGTTCAAATTTAAATTATATACTTATATTTTACTGGTTAATGTGGGTGTAGGAGCGGGTGGTTGAGCAGGCGAAGGCATCGGGGATCGATTTTACTGGACAGAACGATCCGATGCTGCTGACCCCAGTCCTAGATGCCGCACACGGAGGGCACCACAGAGGTTGGGAGAGAGGCCAAGGACTGGGTCCTAGCAGGGCCCATATGAGGTTGGACTCCACTCCGGCGATTACTTCCTCTATCTCCCGTGAGCGACGTCTAGAGCAATAACTTGACACCTTGAAGGCCACCGTCCAGGAGTTGAAGGAAATGATGGTATGTATACTACTTAATAGTAAAATATTATGTAATATTATAGATAGCAACATATCCAATATTAGTACGTAGCATTAGCTTATTTGGTTGTAGACTTAGCTTTGATTAATCATACATACATAGAACTGTCTAATTAAAATAAACTACGATTTTCCAAACTAGATATCCAAACGAGGCCTAAGTCCCTAAGTATTCATAGATTGGGGTTTCGCAATAACCTGATAATGATATGAATTCGACTAATACACAGTTCTTACTCGTTTATTACACGCAAAACTGAACAGACGCGACAGGGTATTTCGGCTGAGGCTCCACATGCATCTCCTTCGGCTGCGGCTCCGCAAGCCACTACCTCGGCTGTGGTTACGTAGACCACTCCTACAGGTCCACAGCCTGCTCAGACTCCCGCAGTTGCGGCTCCGCGAGCCACTAGCTCGGCTGCGGTTGCGCAGACCACTCCTACAGCTCCACAGCCCGCTCAGACTCCCGCACCGTCCGCATTGCTCGAGTTGTTGACTCAGGGTTTATCCGAGGAGCAGGTGCGCCAGATTACGGCGATTATCAGAAGTGGAGCTGGACCAAGCTAGGGTAGCTTTTTGATTTTTATATTTTAAACATGTATTTACTTATATAATACGTATTGTATATATTTTGGACGATATTGGTGGCGTTTACGTGTTCATATTGATTTAGATTGATATCGTATTCTGCTTGTTGATTTCTTTTATATATTATGCGTGAGATGTTGATTATGAATACTGCGGTATATATTCTGCTCGTTGATTACTTTCATATATGATATATATATTATTGTGTACAGGGCGAGAAAAAAACAGACAGCCCTTTTTAAAAAAAACAACCAGATAATATGACACATGTTGCACCTACCGTTTAATCCGTAGGGTCCAATTTTGCCCCTACACATTTATCCGTATGGACAAAATATCAGGATACCTGATATTTTGACCCTATGGACTCAGTAACAGGGGTTAGGTTTGTCCCTACGGAGTAATCCATAGGGGCATTAGCTTTACCCCTACACATTTACCCGTAGGGACAAAATATCAGGATACCTGATATTTTGCCCCTACAAATCTGGACCTACGCATTAAGCCGTAGGGGCATGTATTTATCCCTACGAAGTTATCCGGAAGGGTAACTGTTTTATTTTATAAACCGATAAATTAAATAAATATTTTGTCCCTACGGTGTAATCCGTAGGGACAGATGGACCTATGCATTAAGCCGTAAGGACAATTATTTCACCGTAGGGGCATGTTTAAGGCTAAGGCTTGCACCTGCGGCGTGTGCACCTACGGCGTATTTCTGTGCCCCTACGAATATAGCCGTAGGGGCAGTGGTTTGCTCCTACGGCTTTATCCGTAGGGCAAACCCTATTTGTAGTAGTGCAAGGTTTGTGTTTTCTCCTCCTAATCCTAATTTTTTCCAATTAAATTATTAAATTTGGAACTTAGGTGATTATAATATATGATTTGTGTTGATTTTGATATATTAAATATGGTTAATGATGAATTGAATCGGTTGTAGAATGATGGGTTTGAAATTTATCTTGATTTTGTGGGTTGGTGGGTTTTATCATTAAAATATAATTGAAGAAAACTATTTTAGATGGATTTTAGAATTGAAAATAGATGAAAATTGAAATATAAATTTGGTAATTTAGGTTAAGAGTTGAAGATATAAAGATTATAAATAACCGATGAATTTACTTGTTAGATTAATTTAGGGTAAGATGGATTATAGGATTATATTAGAAGAATTTAAGGTAAAATGTATTATAGTTAATTGAAGGGGTGCGTACGCGCATGCGTATTTGTGAGTATGTGTAAATATGTGTTCGTGTGAACGTATGTGAACGAATGTGTGTGTGTATGAGCGAGTGTATGTAGGAGTATCTGCGCGCGCGCACGTATATGTGAGAATGTGTGTGTGTATGTGTGTGCGTGTGCGTCCGCGTATAAAATATTTAAAAAATATATTCATCCTAAATTCTAACTTGTATTGTGTAAATTTAATGATTCTATATTCTTTATTTTCTAAATTTAATAATTTGATATCTTGTTACTTATGATTTATTATTTAGATTTTTTTAATTGTAACATAATTTATAAACCAAATCAAAATAAAAATCAAATTCTTTAATACCAATTAAACTATAGTAGATGAATAAATAAAAACTAAAATCAAATTGATTAAGAAAAATTAACAATAATTAACCTATAACATTAATTATATTAATTAAGAAATTTTAATTAAGACTAGATAATAATAGTGAACTGAGACCATGATTAAAAAACGATTAAATAGAAAGTTATGGGATACCATAAAATTTTGATTAGAAACATAACTAGGGTTTTATGTCTTCATTTAATTAGTAAGTTTAAGATCGAAAGGTCTTAAACTTGTTTAGGATCGACCTATAGTTTCCCGTCCGACTGGTGTATGTTAAATCTTTTTCGCGTCGAATTGATAGGATCACATTATATATTTGTAAGGGTTGAGCGTCATGTTCAATTGTTTTAAACATATGTATAGTATTCGACGAGGAGATTTGACATACAGTACGAATGCAACAAGACTCACATCTCACATCTTCCCGTATTTTCGTCCATTTCGAAAAGTTTTGATGGTGCTTTCCACTTGTTCCCCGTATATAGATTTATGTACGAACACGGGGAACAGCGGGCAAGTGCTACCGAAATTTTCTCGAAATGGACGAAAAACAGAAGGATGTGAGATACGAGTGTTGCATTTGTAATGGGAATTAGGACCTTTATCCTGACAACCATGAAACTAATTATTCGTCCCGACCTTTTGCCCTGGGTACTTATGACCTTTCTCCGACTCTTTGGGGCTCAAGAGAATTGATCCTACTTAAACCTATACTAATCTAGAGTCCTTAGTATTGTTTGCATATCTCGGATGGGTTTTATGAAAAATACTTTAATATAGTTTAAAAATAAATCTCGAGGGTAATTTATAATATTTAGGGTTTTCATGAACATATATTTTAATTGTTGTGGTGTTTTGGTGATAAAACCTAGCTTTTTAAAAGTTTATGGTATTTTTATGAAAACTAGCTCTTTTAGAAACTTGGTGGTATTTTATTAAAAATTCTAATTTTTCATTTTAAAAATATAGTTTCTTAATTTGTTTTTATTGAAAATATGGATTTATGATTTTTATATAATTTTTCAAAAATTAGTTTGTTTAGAAAGTCCCATTTCTTAAAAAACCGTATTTTTATTTTCTTTCGAGATCGAATACTCCATGAGAAGTTTTGCATCTCGCTCTACTGTCCCAAGGATGTGCGATAATCCACACCATTCATTAGCAGGTCCCCTAACGAGTGTTGTAGTGGTGTAATTGCCAAGAATTTCAAAATACCGATTAAAAGAAACCCGTTTTGTAAATGTTTGGTATTTTAATGAAAAAGTTATAAGTTATATATATATATATATATATATTTTAAAATTAGCTCTATGTTTAGAACACCGTACTATGTAACCATAGTGTGCATGTAGAGTAGGATGTTACCCCGTGAAGTTTTCCTAAAGGTGTCTTTTTAACAATTATTGAAATGAGGGTTATACTAAAGTCCATGGTATTTTAATAAAAAAGTGCGTTATATGTTTGTTTCACATGAAAATTTTGCTAACCTAAAACTAAATGATGGGAAATAAGATTAAAATTAATATAGAATGTTAATTTGATCTAATTTACTTATCTAGTGGAATACAAAAATTAAAAAGAAGATTATATCGGAGATAACTCCACTTTTGTCGATTTGTTTTAGAAATTTGTTTTGAGGTGGAAAAGGATAGTGATGAAGGGACTTATCCATTGTGTGTCGTTAGGAAGGGGTTAAAAGAGAGATGGGGATTCCCATGGCGTCGTGGAAGCTCTAAAAACGGTTTCGATCTTCGATGGAAAAAACTTGGTCGCTAACTCCACTTGGTACTTAGAGAGTCTGAGAGAATTTTTGCTAGAATTTTCAGAATGGGGAAAAGCTAGGACATGGGGTGGTATTTATAGTGAAGAATTAGGATTTGAGAATTAAAAATGTGAATTAAAAGAATTTAAATGGTGTTGAATGGTGAATTGAAGAGTCTCTATTTAATTGCAGGAAAATCAAACAGCGCAGGGGAGTTGAAGAGTCAAGTGTGCAAAGCACGGGGGGATTTGGGGCTACATTGACCGTCGGCATCGGCCCTATAATGAAAACGGGCGGTCGGAACTTGATGATCCGTCTCGAAATTTGTGCAACGTGTCAAGTTGGGTGTGTACACCTCATTGCGCATGTTTGATTTTTCTGAATCTTTTCGTTTCTCCGTGTATTGCACGTGCAACTCTTAGGCTTCCGAAATTTTTTTAAAAAATCCTAAAAATAATTGGGTCTGATGGGAATCAAACACACAAGCTATATCACAGCGGTGCAGAGGTTTTACCAGTGAGCTACAAATTGCTTCTTGCTTTTATTTAACAAAAATAACTTTTAATTCTTACACAGGCTGTAATAACTTTTTCTTATACATTAAACCAGTAAAATTTGTACAGGGATTTCAGAGTCGTTACAGAGACCTTTACATTATTTCGGCGACGCATTTATTTTGATTTGGTGTTATATGAACTTGATTTTTCCTTTGGCGCTGCAAGGTCTGCATCTCGGGCTAGAGGTGATGAGCATTCAGCTGCAAGCAGAAAGTTTTATGTAAGAATGCGGTTTTCATTTTAGTTTATTGCTTTTACTTTTACCCATTGGTTTATGTTTTAGATATGTTGTTGTAACGGGGTTTTTGAGTGATGTCTTTATGTCCATTGTATTGATCCATTTGTATGCCTCAAGTGCTGAATTGAGCAATGCAAGATTGGTGTTTGATGCAATGCCTGTTAGAGATTTAGTCGGTTGGAATTCTTTGATATGTAGGTGGACCAATATTTTGGCAACTAAAAAAATTGGAATTCTTTTAGTTCCATTTTTTGCTTCGGTTCGCTGTTTTACGGAGTTACTATGATTCCAATTCCTTGAGGAAATCCGCATGGTCGACCAAAATCTTAAGCAGTAAATTTCTGATCAAGGAAAGTACATCTGAAAATACATAAACCTTAAGGCAAAAATAGTTGAGCAACTCTAACAAATCATGGCCTTAATTTATGTAAACTGAACTATACCTGATTTCGAAACCAACTAAACTTCTAAAATTGCATGATCACACCATAAAATTTCACATCAGTGAGATCCCTAAGTAAATTTATATAGTGCTTATTTGCACATTTTCTTCCTCCTCGTGAAACCCGAATATAATCTAGATTCTTTCCTCTTATTTCTCGCATATTTATGGTATGATAATGTAATATATATAAAAGCTTATGGTAGCAGGTTAGAAATCAGGTATGATACAATTTCACAAGACTCTTGCTCAGAACTTGTACATTAAGGGCTATAATATAACATAAACACACGTATGAATGGGACTTACAAGTTCCAGCCATCCTGAACGAGAATTAAACTGATGGTGCCCAATTAATTCATCATCGAATTCGCCAGCAATGCTATACTCAGAAGGCAGACAACAATTGCAGGTCTCACTTAAATCCAACAAATCTTACATGTACAACATGAGACGTAAGCTAATGCTGCATACGTGTGAATTCAAATTTGAGTAACTTCTTCTTCTAGTATGGTTCTTATGCAAATTTTATTTTTTGGAAATCGAAAGGAATACATGCAATAAACAGCAACGAAAACAAAGGCACCTATAGGCTTCGCAGTACCTGATGAGCCGCCAGAATCCAAAATTTTAGCTTCGGTATATTGATTGATCATCAGTTTTTGCCTAAATGTGCCTGCGGGCTTTCTCTCTTTTGGGCTGGAAGTCCTCATCAACATACAGTAAATATAGTGGACGGGGCAAATTGGGACTGGGATTAACAGTATAGCAGGGCCACTTGACAAATAGAAAGATCATATCCAATTTGCAACTTATCTTTGAATATCATGTTAACAATTCAACTCTCCTGAAATTTATACAGAAGAATCGCATGGCAATGTTCTCCTTTTACTCCCCAAAAATAAAAAACGTGAAAGAACTATACAAGTAGAAGATATTAACAGCAACTATATTTACAACTACGTGTAGTACCAACTACTGATGTCCCAACTTCATTCTGTTGTTTGGTTCACATGTATTTCCAACTATATTTTTTGCAAAACATGTGTTTACTTGGATTGTAGTTGCAACACAATAACTGCTTCTTCCATTTTTTGTGATCCAACACATACGGTTACAAAAAAACGTCCAATTTAAATGTAGTTGCAACTACATTATCTATAACCTTTTTCGCTGTTCCAACAAGTAGGAGCAACTCTTTGAAACCAAACACTTGTTTTTTTTAATTAGTGTAGTTGCAACCACCGGGGTTCCAACTACACCCAACCAAACAACGCCATAAATTGGTGGCTTAAAATAAATGATGTTCCTTAAACAGTATGCTTATAGCCAACCACTAGGCATAAATTGGTTCTTGGAAACCTCCAAGGATGAAAACAATCAACCTAGAACTCAATTGCAATGTAAGAAACAAAGTTGACGGCCTGTTACCTGGTGGAAAGCCAGAATCATATGCCTGCCTTCACTTATTCCAAAGCTTTGATGCCAGTTCGGATCATGAGGGTTTGCGAGCATTCCATCTCCCACTCTCTGCTCATTAAAATAGAAAGGCAGGCCACTCCCTGAAGGCCAAGAACTGCTACAGTATGTAGCCAAGGCATGCTGGCGCTGAAGTCCGATCAAATTTTGTTGCATTTGTGGTGTAGAACGATTGGTGAAGCTATCTGCTGCGGATAAAGGGAACTCATTCTTATCTTTTTGGCAACAGATTGCAAATAACAATGCTTTAAAACACATACAACTCATAAATGCATAAATGGATTATAAGCCATATAATCGGATTAGGCAGAATTATAAAAAATAAACTTCAAAATGTAAATTCGTGTAAAAACACTTGAAAGATGGGGAAAAGGCGAAGAAAATATGTCGATGGGGAAAAGACAGGCAAAAAAAAGGTCTTTGTTAAGAGGACAGCATATCATAACTGCCTTATTATATGGTACAAAATGCTGGACTCCTAAGAAGCATCATACACACAAGATGCACGTAGTGGATATGCGCATGCTTCGTTGGATGTGTGGTAACACTGGAAAAAATATGGTACGAAATAAGAATATTCGTGCAAAAGTTGTTGTAGCGGATGTGGAGGAGAAGATGCGGGAAAATCGGGTAAGATAATTTGGTCATATGCGACGCAGAACTATAAAAGCACTGGTTCAATGAATGGATACTATCGATATAGGCAATGTCAAAAAGGCGCAAATGAGACCGAAGAAAACATGAATGGAGGTGATACGAAAGGATATGGTTGCCTAAGGCCTCAATGAAAGTATATTGTTCGATAGGAGTGAGTGGAGGCGGAGGATTCATGTGATGGACCTGGCGTGATTCTCATGTTGGTTCATGTAGCCTACCCCATATGTTTGGGATAAAAGGCAGGCAAAGAACAATTGGAAATAATCATAGAAGCTTAAGAATTTCACTACTAACGGATCCACAGAAAGTCCAATACTAGATGTGGATGCAAAATAATTAAAAAATCAAAGGAGATAGATTATAAAATAATCATGGAGGTTAAGCTATAATTACCATTTAAACGATGATCATTGGAAGTATTCTTCCTTCTGAACCAGAAGTCTCTGATGTCTTCGTTAGTCCTACCAGGTAACTAATACACAGCAACAACATTGCAGACTTTTCTATCAAATGGAAAAAGGAAAACCAACGTATATATGTGTAAAAGAAAAGCACAGATAGGGACGCATTTTACATATAATTCCAACAAAAATTAAAGTTGCATTTTTTAAAATTCTAAAGTGAACATATGCATTAAATAATAACACGAAGGCCTCATTTGGCAACAAGGTTACAGTCTCCGGACCATTGTTTTGTAGGTTCAAGGCAAAAGTCCAAAATTGTAAGCAGGGAACATTTGGCACGGAGTTTCACAAACCGCGGTCAAGAAGTTTCGATGGCTCAAAACCCCATTCTTTCTAAATTCCAAAATGATTGGTGCTTCGCAAATTTCAAGCTGCTCTCTTTTTTAAACCCTATTTTTAAAATGAAACCTTGGTCGCAAGACTGTAGCTAAACAGCCCTAAACTTCGCTACTGCTGCTGCCATCCAAAGAGACTCATTAGGTGTCATACAGCCATTTCAACATGTCAACCTGTAGATTCAAGCCCCGAATATGCGGAAGCTATAACTATCAAAATGGGTATTTTGATGGGTCTTCAAATATCCGATTCAAGCATTATTGTGGAAAGCGATGCAAAGATGATGGTTTCTTGGATAAATGGGAAATGCTTACATCCACATTGAAGAGTTGCGCATATAGTTAATGAGTGCAGGACTTTAATTGCAAATTCTAATATTAGAATATGCTATGCACCTAGAGTGCAAAATAAGGCTGCACACAACATCGCAAAACATGCCGCTGCAAATTTATTTTTTGGTTCTTGGTTGTATCCGAAATTTCCTTCCACCCTCATGGGTGAGCTTTGTATCCAACAAAACTTCAGTTTAATTTAAGTGCTATGGCATTTCTTACACCCAAAAAGGGAAAGAAAAACTCCCCTATACTTTGCAAAACCACATTTTCTAGGAAATCGCGGTTTTGCATGTATGCAAACCGCAGTTCCGTTCGAACTTAAACCAAACCAGGGTTTCCGAAACCTTGATGCCAAACTGTTCCTAACCGAAGTGAAACAGAGGTTTCATCGTTGACAAGACCTAAGAATTTGGTACTTTCTATTAACCTGCATCATACTCAACATATGCTAGTTACTGTAGAAAATCATGCAAGGCATCCATTAATCACCCAACACTGAAAACGAAAAAAGAGCTCTTATAGTCTTTATTTAAACGGATTTGTTTGGAAATTTGTAAATCCATAAAGGGGCTAGCAAAAAAAAACCCAAATTCTAACATCACATGGGTGTTGGGCTCCAATTTCATTTCTTGATCTTCCCAAACTTTAGCGAAAACCCCCAAATTCTGACATCAGATGGGCTCTTGGCTCCACTTCCATTTCTTGATTTCTCCCAAAGGTAACAAAATTCGAACTTTAGGGGGAAATCAAGCCCTAATTTCTTGAACCTTTATTCACTTACAAAATCAAGCCCTGATTTCATTTTTGTCTTGACAATTTCTTGATTCTAAACTGAAACCCTACACGAAACCCTAACTAAGAGATCAACAAAATAAAAAGGAAAGGAAACCAAAATGAATTTAAGAAATCACCCACATGTTTGGCTATCTTAGCCCATTTGTTTCCGTAATCTTTCAGCAGCCTCATTCATTTCATCGGCTTCTTCGTCCATGGACCAAGGCCCACAATTGATGTTGTCGGAGTTGGATCCGCCGCCGTCTTCTTCAAGAGCGGCGGTTGCGAAGATCAGAACGAGGAGGAGGAAGAAGAAGCAAGAAAAGAGAAGGCTTTGCTTCGCCATTGATGGAATGCTCTAATTTTTTCTGTTTTTTGAATATTTTGGAAGAGGGAAGGGAGAAGGGGGGATTTTGGGCTGTGAGCGCAAAACCATCTTGCCCTTAAGTATAATCTTAAACCAAATTTTTACCAATGTTTAAAACCTCGGTATCGGGTCAGTATCGGAGAGTCATATTTAGAATGGGAATCGACAATCTTGACCGTATTGGTCAGAGCGGATTGAATTATCAAGACTTTGCTTCGTCATTGATGTAATGGCCTAGCTTTTGTATCTTGGAAGAGCGAACGGAGGAGCGTGGATTTTCGGGCTTCATTTTTAGTGTTATTTACCCTCTAAAAAAACACAGACCGGTTTATGAAAAACCTTCCGGGGTTATTGTTGCTAGAAAAAAACCATCTTGAAGTATGCGCTATTAGTGAAAACTATCTTTCCATTAAGTATCTTATTAATTGACAATTCTACCAAGCTTTAAAATCTCGTTATCGGAATAGGTATCGGAGGGTCATTTTTGGGATCGGAATCGCGTATCGGTCAAATTGGATTGAAATATCAATTTTATTAAGAAAAGTGTTTCTTAAGAGTTAGGAAAATTTTAAAATAAATATTTTAAAAAATTATAAATAATTAGTCAAATTATTTTTTAATTAATGAAGTCTAAAGTAGTTTTAATGATTTCAAACTACACCTATTAGTAATTCCAATAACCATTAATGTTGCCATGAGCATAGCTCGGTTGGTCATACCACTTTCTCTCTTGGAGAGTGTATGGGGATCAATTACCAGGTGGCTCATAATTTAACACGTTCGGCGCAAATCCATGAGACTTGGTGGGTGGGTGCATGTGATGTGTCCGTGGATTTGGCTTACAGGCCAGTTTCGAAAAGAAAAATATTGGATGGTAACGGTCTCAGAACTCGGATGGTCATTTTTGAGGATCGGGATCAGGATTGGCCATCTCATATCGAAACGGTCGATATTTCAACCATGAAATCTACCCTGTATTTTTAGCTACTCAAAAATGAGATATTCACCAAAAACTAAACTGAAAGTTTGAAAGTTAATGAAACACTTTGAAATATGTGCAGTGTTATCGAAGAAATGCCTGTAGTGCATATTTGGGGTGTTTTTCGCTCGCTGAAAAACCATGTGGTGGTTTCCCATAAAATGATCAAAACATTTGGTGGTTTTTGGTAAAATCCACTAATTAACATGCCACCAGATATTTAAAAGTCATTATAGCTGCTCATAATGGTTTCTATGCTTGAAGCCATAGTTTCCTAATTAGATATATTCCATATATATTAGGAAATCAACCAAGAATTTCAAAACAGAAAATAATAATACAAATACTGTGATGTATATTCATACCACAAAAGTTGTTAGCAAGCTATTTTATAAACTGTTCTCTCCAACATATATTTTCACAAGGAAGATATTACCTAGCATAATACAAAAATAATCAACTTCACATGAAAAAGAAGAAAGAAAAAACCCAAATAAAACTTAATTAGACATGCATGCAAGCTCTCTCTAATTAATCCCCATCAACCTACTAAAAACCATTAAAATACTCATAACTCCAGCACAGATCCAATATAACATAAGGTATAAAGTTAAACTGGAAACAAATAGAGTTAGAGCTATTGTTCATGAATAAGAATGTCTGTGCACGAGCGTGAGAGAGAGATAGAGAGAGAGAGAGACACGAGGGATGAAAGACGACTGATCTTGTGTTTTAATTTATTTTTTCAGAGAAATTCAAATTAGGTATATTTTGAATTGAGAGAGATATAGATGACGATAATTGTGGGATCATAATTTTTTATTGATCAAGAAAGGAGGAGAAAGAACCTAATTAAAATAAAGAGTGAAAATATTATTTTGGGTTGCTCGGCATACTACTTAAAACTCATTTAATATTAACTGAAGGGTAAAAATGTGCAAAACCAATCAATCATGTGATATGCATGTGAGAATCTATTTTGAAATATTCTAACAGCATTTTAATTTGGGGAGCAAATCGTTAACGGTTTGTATTTAGAGTATTTTAACGCAGTAAAATAAACAATTGGCCGGGTATATAAGCGCAATGAGAGTGAAACTTTGGGGCATTTAATAGCAATTTGGGTTTCATAAAGTTGCCTAAGCTTAACTCCAAAATTGTAACTACGCCATGTTTGGAAAATAGTTCGTGAGTTCAGAAAAATATAGTTATCTAAACTCCAAAGTTGAAATAACACTACTACAAATAAGGGTAACCACTGCCCCTACGGATATATCCGTAGGGACAATAAAATACCCTGTAGGTACAAATGCCGTAGGTGCAAGTTGAAGCCCTGAACTTGCCCCTACGGACAAAAACTTGTCCCTACGGAGTTCTGTGTAGGTCCCATTTCATCTACGGAGTAGGCCGTAGGGGCAAAAAAATTATTTTATTTACGGTTTTTTAAAATATATTACTTGTACCTACAAATGAATCCGTAGGGCCAAGTAATATCCCCTACGGATACATGCGTAGGTACATATCCGTAGGGGCAAAATATCAGAAATCCTGATATTTTGCCCCTACGGATAACTCCGTAGGGGCACTCCCAACCCCCTGATACTGAGATCAGGAGGGAAAATATCAGTTATTCTGATATTTTGCCCCTACAGTTTAATCCGTAGGGGCAACATGTATACCTACGGATTAATCCGTAGGTACATATTATCTGTTTTTTTTAAAAAAGGGCTGCCTGATTTTTTTCTCGCCCTGTGCACAATAATATATACATCAATCAAATATAAAATTAATCATCACACAACATATATCGCAGTATTCATAATCACATCTCACGCATATAATATACAAAAGAAACCAAAAAACTGAATATGATATAAATATAAACCAATATCAATATCGTCCAAAATGTTTCAAAATGTAGTACAATATGTATCATATAAATAAATACATGTTTCAAAAAATAAGAATCAAAAAGCTACCCTAGCTCGGTCTAGCTCCACCTCTGATAAACGCTAGAATCTGACGCGCCTGCTCCTCGGTCAATAAACCATGCAATTCGACGCGTGCGGGAGTCTGAGCGGGCTGTGGAGCTGGCGATGTGGTCTGCGCAGCCGCCGTCGAGATAGTGGCTTGCGGAACCGCGGCTGCGGGGGTCTGAGCGGGCGGTGGAGCTATAGGAGCTGTCTGCGGAACCGCAGCCGATGTAGTGGCTTGCGGAGCCGCAGCCGAAAGAGATGCATGTGGAGGCTCGGTCGATGTACCCTGTTGCGTCTGGACCTAACGTGTGTAATAAGCGTGTAAGAACTATGTATTATTCGAATTCGTATCATTATCAGGTTATTTCGAAACCCCATTTAGATATCTAGTTTGGAAAACCGTAGTTTATTTTAATTAGATATGTATGTATGATTAATCAAACCTAAGTCTACAACCAAATAAGCTCAAGCTACGTACTAATTATGGATATGTTGATATCTATAATATGATATGATATTTTACTATAAAGTAGTATACATACCAGCATCTCCTTCAACTCCTGAATGGTGGCCTTCAAGCTCTCCAGTTCCTGCTGGACACGTCGCTCACTGGAGACGGAGGAAGTAACCGCCGGGATGGAGTCCAACCTCATATGGGCCCTGCTAGGGTCCAGTCCCCGGCCTCTCTCTCAACCTCCGTGGTGCCCTCCATGTGCGGCGTTCAGGACTGGGGTCAGCAGCCTCGGATCGCTCTGTCCGGTAAAATCGATCCCCGAGGCCTCGGCCTGCTCAACCACCCGCTCCTACACCCACATTAAGCAGTAAATTATAAGTATAAAATTTAAATTTGAACCTTCCAAAACTAAAATTTCAAATATTGGTAGAATAAATATTAACACTTACGCAATACTCCTGGGTAGCGACGTCGGGATATCGAAGCTCGCCCATGGCGGGATCTGTCGAGGTGCCGTGGACGGCAAGATATGCGGACAGCACGCTCGGTGTACCATCTTGCGCCAGGGTCTGAGCTGTCTGCAATATTAGAAAATAACTCTTAATAATAGATATATTAGAAAATAATTCTTAATATTGCAGAATATCACAAAGGTCGGTCTATTGTAATTTACCGATAACTCCATGGCTAGAGTAATATTCCTCGAGCCACCTATGTAAGTGGGGCGACCCCTCTTCGCCGACTTCCTGTTCTTTATATTCTGAGCGGCTTGTTTCTGCACAACGCATTAACATTTAGTTTTCTAATTAAGGAACACAAAAAAATAAATTATATCCTAAACAATGAATTACATTTAAAATACATACCTGTTTGCGTTGAGAGTCGAAATATTCGCACAATAGAGGCCATGTCTCTACGTCGACTCTCGCAAACGCCGGAGTAGATAGGAGGGCCGCTCTCTCTGCCTCGGGGGTCGCCATCCACATGGAGTAGCAGTCGGCCTTCAGCTCATTCCTGTTGTATCGGACCTTGGTCTGCATGTTCTTCATCAGGCCATTGTACAGAGCAAGAAGGTCGAGCACCCTCCCAGGGTGATCAGGGTCGGGTACAGGCTGAAAATCGTAATCCGACTGAAAATAAAAAAAAAACATTGTTATTAGATTGCAAGTGTTAATAATAAATATATTGGATAAATCAAATGAAAATATATATTAATACGTACCCGAGCCTGATCAAAAAAGAGGGCGAATGAGCGCCGGTGCTGCTCGCCCCACTCAACATGAAGTGGATAGTTCTTCACGAGCCGGCTCTCGTCCCCCATATACCGGCTGAACCTCTCGGCATAAAGACCGGTATAGCGATAGTCAAGGGTAAAAAAGAGGGGGAATGCTGTCTCCCCCGTAGCTCTGTCAGGCCTCAGCCTATGGGACTGATTCGGGCCTCGAGTCCCCCTCTGGGGATGGAGAGGCCCTGTGTCTGCAAGAAATATCAAGACAATCAATATTAAGACAAAGTTGTATTAAGAAATCAAGCTTAAACGAAAATTGAAGTGTGATATATACCTCCGGTGACTAAAGCACGAGCCTGGGCCCGGGCAGCAGCACGAGCGGGACGATAGTTCCTCCGGTGAGGAACAGCCGGGGTCCCGGATGCGGACGCATCCCCTCCAACTAGAAAATAAACATTGACGCTAAATTTCCATGAAGTTCATATTTATTCTATAGAGCATATGTAAAATGAATAAATATTTTATATTTATTCATACTAACCTGCAGACGATGCGGAGGGTATGGAAGTGGCAGGAGCGGCCCCTGCGTCAGATGTGGACGCACCACCTATAATTAGACAATTAAAAATAGATTATATAAGTAATTGCAAAAAGAATGTGTAGATCAATAATATAACGTTCTAAATCAATATGCATGCACTATAGGATATATAAACATACCCGCATGTGCGGTGGTGTCACCACCTACAGCTAGACAATAATAAAAATTGCTAAGTAAGAGCAAAAGGAATGTGTGTATATTTATGATATAGCATTCTAAATCAATATACATGCACTATATGATATATAAACATACCTGGAGGAGCGGGAGTGGCCTCTGTCCCAGATTTGGACGCATCACCAACAACTAGACAATCAAACATTGACAATATAAGTAATTTTGACATAAACAGGCATGAATATCTGTAATATTAAATTCAAAATGGATATGCGTGCAGTATACCTGGAGGTGTGGCAAAATCCACACGGAAGGAGGCATCCGAAGGGGTCTCCGATCTGGGTGCAAGACCGGCCCTCTGAAGCTCCCTACGCAGCTCTCCGGACGGCAGAACCGCTCTGCCTCTGCCTCTGCCTCTGCCGGAGCTCCTGCCGCCCCTCGCTGCTCCCGACATCGTCATCAAATCTAGATAAACGGTTCATGGACGCATTAGACAATCATTAAAAGTATTGACTATATATGTATAGATCATAAAATGTGAAGTAATAATATAACATTACTGATAAGCTTTTTCGTTTCGTGGGCGCATTATACATATCTACTTGGATTTCATCATCGATGTCATTTCTAACCCACATAACTAATGATGGCCGAAGACAACCCGTCCTTCGAAACAGACGGTCGGAGCACTCTAAGCCTTCTCTCTTCTTCATCCTCATCGCTGTCCTCGAATTCTGGGACATCGTAGACATCTCTGGGTTTCCATCAGCATACAACACTCTATCCCGGATGCTTCAAACACTGTGAGTAGTATACTTGGAACGCTTGGTTCGGAAAGATAAACGGATCTTCCTGACCGTAAAATCGAAGTGTGTTCATACTGGTCAATCCATATTCATCTTTCCAAGTCCCAAGATTGCTTCTCCACTTATCCGTATCGGTTCGCGTATCGTACCAAGTACACTGGAATATATAAAAGGGTTCTGATCGTCCGAGATAGTGGATGTCGAGTATACAATTTAAGTACCCATAATAAATCACACCGTCCGATCCTACCGTCGCAATCCCACTATTCTGAGTGGTTCTAGATGTTTCTATGTCCTTAACTTTTAATTTGTATCCAAGGACACCAAATCCTTTGTAATATGCAACTTCCATACTAGGAAATTGAGCTAAACATCTTGAATCACTCTCAAATGATGCAGACAAGTTCGGATCGTGGATCTAACAAAACAAATTTTACGAAAAATACATAACGATACAAGTTTAGATTAAAACTGATAGCAATAAAATGTTATTCGAATAACTTACATGATTTGTGACCTAATCACAAAAATTATCCTGATGATATTTTTCCAATTGTTCTTCGTTCCAATCAGGATGCCCCTCACGTACCTCGTTAAAATGAATTCTGTTTTCGACAAATAATGGTGACATTAATATTATATCATTTCATACACACACAAACACAGATATAACAATTAATCCAAAAAAAACTTACTCTTTAATTTGTTCAAGACATGCGCAATTAAGCAAGATAAACCGGTATATCTTGTTGATAAACATAGTGTCTACCCTCTTATACTCGGCTTTACCATATGGCCCGTCTTGAATTCTTCGAGCCCGGTTAAGTCTTGTCTCAATGTTCTCGTCCAGATAGCGGGAACAAAATATGGTTGCTTCATCAAGAAGATAACCTTGCATGATAGAACCCTCTAGTCGATTTTTATTGCGTATATACTTTTTAAGAGTGTAGAGATACCTAATGAAAATATGTTGAATAAATAAATACGGGCATACAGGACAACAATAAATTTATAAATTGCGCGAAACGAAAAATTACACGTACCTCTTGACGGGATACATCCATCGATATCGTACCGGTCCGGCTAACTTAGCCTCAGTTGCAAGATGAACCGTCAAGTGTATTATGATATTGAAGAATGACGGTGGGAAAATACGTTCAAACTTGCAAAGTATCAATGCAATAGAATTTTCTAGTTTATCCACCGTCACAACCTCCAGTGTTTTAGCACACAACTCCCTGAAAAAACAACATAGGTCGTTGATTACTAGACCAACCGATTCAGGGAGAGAAGTCCTAAGGGCTAATGGAAGAAGGTGCTCCACGATAATATGGTGATCATGACCTTTCAGCCCATCGATCTTGCCCTTCACAATTTTTATTTTCTTGCTGAATGATCTTGAGAAACCTGTGGGAACTTTCAAATCATGCAACACCTGCAGGAATCTTTTCTTCTCCGGTTGTGACATATGATAAGCGGCATTAGGAAGTACAAACTTGCCCGGTTACCCGCTACCGGTCTAGGGTGTGTTAGTGTATATGCCCTAGAGGCCATTACTGTATCATACTAGTATGTATATTACTTGATGGAAGCTTGGGATATTCACAGTTGTACAGACAATCTTGCTCAATATAGTAGTATGCTACTTGGTTTGTCTCTGCTTTAATGTGTACATGTGTGTTTATTTATTATATCACCTATACGCATTAGTAGAGCCCTTAGGATCTTTGCTTGATTACCGGCGTTGTGATGGCGATCACACTCGTGGGGGCTGGGTAATCTACAAGCACATCCTTATACACGTCCCTGGTCGTGGGAGTATCGAGATAGGGCATCGATGCTCCGGAGTAGACTAGCGTATGCGCTTCTCATCCCAGCACGGGAGACGGTCTGTCCCACAGCCGTCGGTACGTCGTACTTGAGATAGTATGCGGGTGCTCGTTAGGTTACGAGTACACTGGACAGGACTCGTCGGGAACTGATGGTTGGTATTATACCTATCGTCAGTTATCAGTTCCCAGGTGACATGAGTACAGCTTAGTCCACTGACTTGACACTGTCACTCCGCCATGAGTGTGTTCCCACTGTTCTTTGATTACTACCCTACCACGGCTCTTCTGAGTCATGCAAACAGGTAGTAGTTGGGAGCAGTCCCGAAACACTTGGAGGCAGTGACGGTTAGACAGGATTCGTCTCTCCCGGTATTGGGGGTTGACATCGCGCTGTGTCTAGGAGAGCCATTACACAAGTAGTCCCTGGCCAGGGCAAGCGAGATATACTGGTAGGTTCCAGTGCTATCTCAGGGTGTTCTGGGCTTCACTCCGATACGACTTGTACCGCTATTAGGGGTCTGACGCTTGCCGCCCCCTAGGCCCGACATGCGATGTATCAGACGAACAGACCGGACTGTACGGAGAATGTCACATTCAGACTCAGTAGGAGTTCAGATGGGGTTCACCTCGTCAACCTTCTTGTCGGCATTTACCTGGGGACTGTTACGCACAGCTAGTGCCGCTTGCGGTCTGTGGTTAAACCCACTGCCAGCGTAGTGTCGAGTCTTTAGAGTCCCACACAGAGGGTATTCGCCTCTGGGCAAAACAGAGTAGAGGTCGCATGGTTTTGCGACAGGGTTCGTTCTCATCCGCGCACTTGTGCACGTTTTGGAGTCCGGACGGATTATACTGGCAGGCTCTGGTTTGAGCCAGATACCGGTATATGTTTTGGGGTTGCTTTTATATCTTGGTATTCTTGTTCCTCGGAACGAGAATGCAGGTGTGTATGCACAGTTGCTTGAGGCGGAGGATGAGGTATTTCATTAGGGTTTCGGAACGGGTGCGTATGCACAGTTGACAGTTATCATTTTCCAAACCCTAATGGATTTATGGATTATCTATTAATAATAGTAATTAAATGAGAATTATGTTATGGTTGATTTTGTTGACTTGTTGACCATGGTTGACTTGTTGACCATGGTTGAATGTTGACCACCATCATGCTTTGTAAAGATACTCCTTGATTCATGCTTACATTTCATTTAATGAAGCATGATAGTGGTCATTCCAAAACTACCATCAACTATTCTCATTTTGAATTATTATTATTTAGATAATTCTTTTTCTTTTGGCATTATGGTTGCAAGAAAGAAAAAGAGAGCTCATTCTATCATTTTAGCTTCTCTCTCCTCACTTCATCTTCTTCTTCCTCAAGCTCAAGGTGATTCCTTCTCATGTGTTGAGAATCCTTCACCTTGAAAAGAAAACAACCCCTAGACACTCTCTACTCTCTCTAGGGTTCAAGGTTTAGCAAGCCGGAAATCCTAGTTCACTCAAAGATCGAGGAAGAGCCCAAAGGATGAAGCCCTCAGGTGGATCTATCTTCGGCAAAGAGGAGACGAGGAGGGGAAGTCATTCAAGCTACTACAAAGAACAAGAAAGAAGAACAACAACAAGAAGAGAAGGAGTTCAAGTTGAGGTATAACCACTTTGCATAGTAGTTAACTCTTCTTTGCAAGTATGCTAGTTTAGTTTAGCAAAGATCCGGCTTTTACGGTCCATGTTACAAAGTTTAGAAAAATTTTGATTTACCGTTTCCGCAACCCCGAAAGTACCGGGAGAGGTAACGTGGACCTAAAAGTGGTATCAGAGCCTAACTAAACTTAAACTAGCTTGGTAGTGAAGTGTAACGAAGTTCGGAACCGAAAAATCACAAAACCGGAAAAACTAAAACCCTAAGTTTCTGTTGAAATTTTTTCTGCTCTAAATGAAAAATTTTATACTCCTAAATTCGGCTCAGGGTTTTGTTTGAACACCCATGAAATACGATCCACTGTTTCATTCAAACCGCCGCGGTTCCGCGGCACGAGGTAGGCATGTGCCGCGGAACCGCCGCCGTTTGTCGTCTTCTCTGCATCGTGTTTCGTGCAGTGTGTGTCTGTGTTGGTTTTGGGATTTTTAAAATATATTATATGTGCCCAGATTTTCCAGAACAGAAATTTACTTTTGGGGTCCTATAATTCCGTATTTTTTTTTCCGAACTTCACTGCACTTTGGCTATGTTGGTTATATCTGTGATGTTTGCATGTATTGAACGTCGGCTAATCGCTATAAGTCGATTGGTCGGGGTTATACATGATCTGTGTTTGATATTGGATTGTGTATATGAATCTGTTGGACTGTCGCGGGTGAATAGCCGGGGTGGATGTGAGATGAGCTTTTGTTTTTCTTTCATTCATTGTAAATGTAAATTGATGTAATATTATTATTTGTTTGGCCGCACAACCGGGTCGGGGTTGTAGCCGTCATTGTATAATTCGTTTTACTATTTTTGCTCCTAGGATAGACCCATGGAGGGGTGCACAAACTGCCAAGTACTTGGCGGGTAGTTTGCCGCACCCGTAGGGGTCTTGGGTGGGGTATTTGGCTATTCACCGCGACCGTGTAATCCGCTTTTCGTTGCAGGCTCGAAAGGATTGCGGATTGCTAGTATATCCAATGTATTCATCTGTGATCTGTAATGTATATCATTGCTTTACTATTTAGGCGTTGCTTATGTTTTACAGCCGCGCTAGCCCAGCCCCCGCTCTGTCGTTAGTTAAGTAACCTAACGGGTGATGACGGGACCCCGTGGCGAATGCGAATGGCATAAGCGTACGTCATATTTTGGTTGTTTTCTGCAATGGTAGGATTTAAATGATGGGACGCATTAAAAGAACTAATGCAAGAATATCACGCATTAAAAGAACTAATGCAAGAAAATAAACCTAAAAGACGTTGTTGGAACAAGTTTTTCAAAAAGCTGTTATTACAAGGACGTTCATCTTTTTGTTTTGCATCGAGGTATTCGGTTATGAATGCCCAGCACCTCAATCGACGAGGCAAGGGCCGAGATCCCCTCATCGGGAGTGACCCCTTGGACAAAAGGTTTGCGTCAGGGTAATAACTTCACCATAGTCGATTATTCTTGCTTTGCATCGAGGTATTCATCTTATGAATGCCCAGCACCTCACTCGACGAGGAAAGAGCCGAGATCCCTTCGCAGGGAGTGACCTCTTTAGCAAAAGTTTTCGCCACTATGATTTTCAAAAAGGTGCAATCAGGTTCCTTCAACGATATCAAGTTCATTACGTTAACGGGTTTTTCGCCAAAAACCCAGCCGTAGCCCTCCGTCGTTTCGGATTAATATTATTCAGTATTCGTGCTGCGTTTGTTGACCTAGTCAAGGCGCAGTGAACGGTAGCTAAATAATATTTTTCTGTGGATTGCAAATGTGATTGGTTAGGACAGTCGTGCGGCCTTGTTGACCTAGTCAAGGGCACGTACGGGTGGGTCTAATGCAATCAGGATTATGACGGGTAGAACTTGTCTAACAGTTTGTGGCTTGTTGACCTAGTCAAGGTCATGAACAGTTAGGGGCAAAAACCACATCGGGAGTTTCAAAAGAACTGAAACTTGCAGATTTAGCATACCTTCTGGAGTGTGGTGACTAGAGTGGATTCCATCTAGGTTATCACACAATGACAGTTGGATCCCGATCCCACTGATGAGTTGGTTTACTCTCGGGAGATTATTTCACTTAACGATCAATGCTATAAACCTAGTAGGTGTCTAGAAAGGTGTTAGCGGGGTTACGCCCCCAGGGAAAAGAGGTTCTTTAATTAAGGAACTTCGCGAAAGCGTTGGAAAACCTCCCTCGAAGTACCGACACTAGCCTGGCTGAAAGGTTAAGCAAGTATTGTGACGTGAATTAAAACCCGGCTAGTTCTTCTTTTAAAAAGGTTTTAAGAAGAATTTGAGTAAACAGTGGGAGACATCCTGGTTAGATAAATTAATAAACCAATCTAATCTTGCAAGAGCATACGCTGAGTGTTTCTTTTCTCTCTCCAGGCAGCAACCTTTTCACGCCCTAATCAAGATAATAAAATGTATCGCTTGACCGATCCGAATTCTTATTCGGGACTGGGGAAAGTTGGTTCAGCTCTAACTTGTGACAACAGTCATGAGTATGAGAATGGGAAAGGGGATTGTATGGATTTCCAGGATACCCAGTCGAAGAAGAAGCATGGTTTTGCATCTACTTCAGGTGTTCTTGTAATTGAGAACTGTTTTACGGTCAGCCCTACCTCCTGGGTACTTGATACCGGATCAGGATCTCATATCTGTAATTTATTGCAGGGACTGAGAAAAAGTAGGAAAGTTGCACCGGGTGATATGTCGCTCAGAGTAGCGAACGGAGCACAAGTTAATGCGGCAGCCGTCGGTGAATATCACCTAGTATTGCCAAATGGCAAGACTATGATTTTGAACGATTGCTACTATGTACCCTCCATGGTTTGCAACATCATATCAGTTTCTTTACTCGATAAAGCTGGATATAACTTTGTTCTTGAAAAGAATATCATGAAAATTTACCTTGATAAGGTACTGGTTGCAGAGGGTACACTGTTTAATGGTATCTACGTTCTAAATCAGAATACAGTTCTCAACATACAAAACACACGCAAGAGGAAGAATTCAGATACGAATGAATCCTACTTGTGGCATTGTAGACTTGGTCATATCGGAGAGAAAAGACTGAGTAAGTTGCATAAAGATGGACTCTTGAATGCGTTCGAGTTTTCATCTTATGGAACTTGTCAGTCTTGTCTCAAAGGAAAGATGACCAAATCTCCGTTCACCGGACATGGAGAAAGAGCAGCAGAGCTCTTGGGACTCGTACATAGTGATGTATGTGGTCCGATGTCTATACATGCAAGGGGTGGGTTCTCGTACTTCATCACATTCACTGACGATCTCTCTAGGTTCGGATATGTGTATCTGATGAAACACAAATCTGAAGCTTTTGAGAAATTCAAGGAATTCAGAAACGAAGTAGAGAACCAGACAGGCAAAAGTATCAAGATCCTCCGGTCTGACAGGGGAGGGGAGTACTTAAGCACGGAATTCCTAGATTACTTAAAAGAGAATGGTATTCTCTCTCAGCTTACTCCTCCTTATACACCACAGCACAACGGTGTTTCGGAGCGGAGGAATCGTACCCTACTGGATATGGTTCGCTCCATGATGAGTAATGCCGAGTTGCCTCTTTCATTTTGGGGACATGCGCTATTGACAGCCGCATACCTATTGAATGATGTTCCGTCTAAATCTGTGCCTAAGACTCCGTTCGAGATATGGAATGGAAAGAGGCCATATCTTAAAAGATCTAAGATATGGGGTTGTCCGGCTTATGTTAAAAAGCATAAACCGGATAAACTAGAGGCACGGTCAGTTTTATGTAAGTTTGTGGGATATCCAAAGAATGGTTATGGATATCTATTCTACCACACCGAGGAACAGAAGGTGTTTGTTGCTCAGCATGCCGTTTTCTTGGAAACGGAGTTTCTTGCAAAAGAAATTAGTGGGAGCACGGTAGAATTGGAAGAAATTCAGCGACCACAAACTGAAACTGAAAGTTTGACAGAACCTCAGGATTCAATAACCCCAGATGAACCTCAGCCACTCCGCAGATCTGGTAGGATTTCTCATCCGCCCGAGAGATACTACGGTTTTCTCATTGACGGGGATCGAGAGGATTGCATCTTGGAAGAAGATGACCCTACCAGTTTCAGGCAGGCCATTATCAGTAGGGACTCTGATAAGTGGCAGGAAGCAATGCAATCTGAAATGGAGTCCATGTACGCCAATAAAGTGTGGACCATGGATATTGCTCCACCTGGGGTAAAACCCGTTGGATGCAAATGGATCTACAAAAGGAAACTTGGTGTAGATGGGCAGGTGGAAACCTATAAAGCTAGACTCGTTGCAAAAGATTTTCGTCAAAGACCTGGTTTAGACTATGACGAGACTTTTTCTCCGGTGGCTATGCTCAAATCCATTCGGATCCTACTTGCCATTGCTGCCTTCCATGACTATGAAATCTGGCAGATGGATGTTAAGACGGCTTTCCTAAACGGTTGTTTGGAAGAGTGCGTTTATATGGATCAACCAGAAGGTTTCGTAGACAGTGGGAGCAGCGGAAGGGTGTGCAAGTTGCTTAAATCCATTTATGGATTAAAGCAGGCATCGCGGAGCTGGAACATCTGTTTTGATGAGGCAATCAAGGAATTTGATTTCATCAAGAACGAAGATGAACCCTGTGTATATAAGAAGATTGTAGGACGAACTGTCGTATTCCTAGTCTTGTACGTGGACGACATTCTTTTGATAGGAAATGATGTTCCTATGCTACAATCGGTCAAGCTATTTTTGTCACAAAGGTTCTCCATGAAGGACCTGGGTGATGCCTCGTACATTCTGGGGATCAAGATCTATAGAGATAGATCCAAGAAACTGTTGGGACTTTCGCAGTCCAGGTACATAGAGACCGTACTAAAGAGATTTAGTATGGAGGATTCCAAGCGCGGTAACATACCCGCATTGCACGGAATTACCCTCTCCAAGAAGATGTCTCCTAAGACTGACGAGGAGAGGGTTCGCATGAGCACTATACCCTACGCTTCGGCGGTAGGATCTATAATGTATGCGATGCTATGTACAAGACCAGATGTAGCTTACGTGTTGAGCACGGTAAGCCGGTATCAGTCAGACCCAGGGGAGGACCACTGGACAGCAGTGAAGAACATTCTCAAGTACCTGAGAAGGACTAAGGAGATGTTCCTGGTTTACGGTAATGGAGACCTCCGGGTCGAGTCCTTTACCGATTCAAGCTTCCAGAGTGACAAAGATGACAGCAAGTCCGTCTCGGGTTTTGTGTTTACCCTCAACGGAGGGGCGGTATGTTGGAGGAGTTCCAAGCAGGAAACCGTCGCAGACTCGACGATGGAGGCTGAATACATTGCTGCAAGCGATGCCGCAAAAGAGGCGGTCTGGATGAAGAAGTTCATTAGTGAACTTCAGGTGGTTCCGTCCATTGTTGACCCAATACCTTTATATTGCGATAACAATGGGGCTATAGCTTTAGCGAAGGAACCAAGGTCCCATCAGAAATCCAGGCACATCTTAAGGCGGTATCACCTGATCAGGGAGATCATTGATCGACAGGAGATCGAGGTGCGGAGAGTAGACACAAAGGACAACACTGCGGACCCATTCACGAAGGCTTTACCCCAGACTCAGTTCGAGCGGCTGATCGAGATGATAGGTCTTCGATACGCCAGTACATGGCCTTAGTGCAAGTGGGAGATTGTTAGTGTATATGCCCTAGAGGCCATTACTGTATCATACTAGTATGTATATTACTTGATGGAAGCTTGGGATATTCACAGTTGTACAGACAATCTTGCTCAATATAGTAGTATGCTACTTGGTTTGTCTCTGCTTTAATGTGTACATGTGTGTTTATTTATTATATCACTTATACGCATTAGTAGAGCCCTTAGGATCTTTGCTTGATTACCGGCGTTGTGATGGCGATCACACTCGTGGGGGCTGGGTAATCTACAAGCACATCCTTATACACGTCCCTGGTCGTGGGAGTATCGAGATAGGGCATCGATGCTCCGGAGTAGACTAGCGTATGCGCTTCTCATCCCAGCACGGGAGACGGTCTGTCCCACAGCCGTCGGTACGTCGTACTTGAGATAGTATGCGGGTGCTCGTTAGGTTACGAGTACACTGGACAGGACTCGTCGGGAACTGATGGTTGGTATTATACCTATCGTCAGTTATCAGTTCCCAGGTGACATGAGTACAGCTTATTCCGCTGACTTGACACTGTCACTCCGCCTCGAGTGTGTTCCCACTGTTCTTTGATTACTACCCTACCACGGCTCTTCTGAGTCGTGCAAACAGGTAGTAGTTGGGAGCAGTCCCGAAACACTTGGAGGCAGTGACGGTTAGACAGGATTCGTCTCTCCCGGTATTGGGGGTTGACATCGCGCTGTGTCTAGGAGAGCCATTACACAAGTAGTCCCTGGCCAGGGCAAGCGAGATATACTGGTAGGTTCCAGTGCTATCTCAGGGTGTTCTGGGCTTCACTCCGACACGACTTGTACCGCTATTAGGGGTCTGACGCTTGCCGCCCCCCTAGGCCCGACATGCGATGTATCAGACGAACAGACCGGACTGTACGGAGAATGTCACATTCAGACTCAGTAGGAGTTCAGATGGGGTTCACCTCGTCAGCCTTCTTGTCGGCATCTACCTGGGGACCGTTACGCACAGCTAGTGCCGCTTGCGGTCTGTGGTTAAACCCACTGCCAGCGTAGTGTCGAGTCTTTAGAGTCCCACACAGAGGGTATTCGCCTCTGGGCAAAACAGAGTAGAGGTCGCATGGTTTTGCGACAGGGTTCGTTCTCATCCACGCACTTGTGCACGTTTTGGAGTCCGGACGGATTATACTGGCAGGCTCTGGTTTGAGCCAGATACCGGTATATGTTTTGGGGTTGCTTTTATATCTTGGTATTCTTGTTCCTCGGAACGAGAATGCAGGTGTGTATGCACAGTTGCTTGAGGCGGAGGATGAGGTATTTCATTAGGGTTTCGGAACGGGTGCGTATGCACAGTTGACAGTTATCATTTTCCAAACCCTAATGGATTTATGGATTATCTATTAATAATAGTAATTAAATGAGAATTATGTTATGGTTGATTTTGTTGACTTGTTGACCATGGTTGACTTGTTGACCATGGTTGAATGTTGACCACCATCATGCTTTGTAAAGATACTCCTTGATTCATGCTTACATTTCATTTAATGAAGCATGATAGTGGTCATTCCAAAACTACCATCAACTATTCTCATTTTGAATTATTATTATTTAGATAATTCTTTTTCTTTTGGCATTATGGTTGCAAGAAAGAAAAAGAGAGCTCATTCTATCATTTTAGCTTCTCTCTCCTCACTTCATCTTCTTCTTCCTCAAGCTCAAGGTGATTCCTTCTCATGTGTTGAGAATCCTTCACCTTGAAAAGAAAACAACCCCTAGACACTCTCTACTCTCTCTAGGGTTCAAGGTTTAGCAAGCCGGAAATCCTAGTTCACTCAAAGATCGAGGAAGAGCCCAAAGGATGAAGCCCTCAGGTGGATCTATCTTCGGCAAAGAGGAGACGAGGAGGGGAAGCCATTCAAGCTACTGCAAAGAACAAGAAAGAAGAACAACAACAAGAAGAGAAGGAGTTCAAGTTGAGGTATAACCACTTTGCATAGTAGTTAACTCTTCTTTGCAAGTATGCTAGCTTAGTTTAGCAAAGATCCGGCTTTTACGGTCCATGTTACAAAGTTTAGAAAAATTTTGATTTACCGTTTCCGCAACCCCGAAAGTACCGGGAGAGGTAACGTGGACCTAACAGGGTGCAATTCACTTCTTATTCTCCACTCTTGTAGATCCATCCGAGCATTCAGGTTGTTTTTCGATTTCCCGTCTTTACAAAGAAGCAAGTTAAGTATGTGCTTGTTTCCCCCAATTAGAGCGAAACTCTATTTCTAAGACTGAAAAGTAAAGCAATGCTTCATAAAAAGGGGCTAAGCACCAAAGGCACTTTATCCTTGTAAGAATCATCTGCACCTAATAATAGCAAATTAAATTATGCAATGCACAAGCATAACAGAGGGCTAAAATAAAAAGGAACCCTTAACGGATAATAAAATACTCGATTAAAACACTTGTTCATTATTATTATTATTACATTGAAAAAAGATCACCAAATATGGGATCGAAAGGACAAGGGTTCGCAAAGATAAGAAGAAGATTCTCCAGTTCCCTTTCCGTCTTTTCCACCACGTTAAAGCGGCGGTCCTCCCGAGAGGTAGACATCCAACGATCGTCGCCGCATTCATCAGAAAAGGTGGCGATGACAACCCGACAAGCCTGTATCTGGCTCAGCAAGTGGAAAGAGCAATCCCTCAGGGCTTTAGTGATTAAGTGCGCTTCGAAGAAGCACTCAATCTTATCCTCGGCGGCATCAAGCATTGCCGAGGATATCTCTACTGGAGGAGAGGGAAGATCGGCGAGCACCGATGCAAGGATCATCCGAAACCAAATGGAGTGTGGAGGGAGAGGAGACCCCACACGAGTCAAAAGCTCGTACATTGTAGCATCGCATTGCTCATCTGTAAGAGAAGAATCCACCAAGCGCAGCAAAACGGGGAACACTGTCCTGAATGGGCACTTCACATGGTTGTCGACGGGCACGAGGGCGGTTGCAAGCCATGATTGAAAAGGTTCTTTGAAGATGAGAGAAGAAAAGGCTCGGCTTTGAGTTATATAGACCAAGCACAGAAAATTCTGTACACAGTGGAATTATTTCCAAGACTCGGGAAATGAAAATTCTGGGAAATACAAGTCTAACTTGAAAAAGGAAGGTGAAAAGACATCTCAGGTGAAGCAACGCTTCCGATTCCCCCCAATCAGAGCAAAGCTTTACTTTGAAAATTTAAATTTTAATAAATGAAGCAACGCTTCAAATCTCGTGCGCTGCGCGCAACGCGCCACTTGTCAGAAATTGATACGTCAGCGCAGCGTCCAAGGCAGTGCGCCCAACCAGAGCAAGGCTCTATTTAAAACAAAATTAAAGAAAGCAACGCTTCAGTTGCGCAAGCGCTGCGCTGCGCGACACGTGTCAGCGCAAACACAGTTGCGCTGCGCCGTGCGCTGCGTGACACGTGTCAGCGCAGATGCGCTGCGCCTTGCGCCGCGCGACACGTGTCAGCGCAGTTGCGCTGCGCTGTACGCTGCGCGACACGTGTCACGCGCTGGGGCGTTTGCGCCAAACAGAATTAAAATTCTAGTAAGATCCTTCTGTTCTTTTTAAAACAAGAAGATTGCTTTCTGTAAAACAGAAGCGCTTGGATCAAAGATCTAACGGTGGGGAAAATTCCCCAAATCACTCAGAGAATGATCTCTTTAACAAACTTAACAAATCTATGTGCACTATATAAAGACCCCTAGACCCCAACTTAAAACATGATGAACATTGTGAAAGATTAATAACTTCAAAACAGAGAGAACTCTGAAGAAAATTCAAGAAAAAGGTAAAATCCTTTATAAAATAGAATAATTTCTTCTAATAGATCATTGATTTAAGAACAAGATCAATGATCTTCAGTAAAAAACAAATAATAATAGTGCCTTGCACTTTTTATGAACCACTGGTTCTCTGAAAACCAAGAAAAAACAAGAAAAACTTGTTTTATTTGATCTAAATTGGATCAAGAAATTAAACAGTGCCCTGCACTTGTAAAATTTGCACCGTTGCGCTCTTGGGTTGGCGCAAGCCACCAGAGAGCGCCACGTGTTAGCATCTGAACCAGTTGTGCTATGCACTTTTAAGATAGAGCCTTGCTCTCTGAAATTGGCGCACCTCACCAGAGCGCGCCACGTGTCAGTAGCGCGAGCGCAGCGCACTGCGCTTGTGTGACACGTATCATCACCACAAGCGCTTGCGCTCAGTGATTGGCGCAAAGCGCCCGACAAATGTACTGCATTGTTTACTGAAGGGCCAGGTCCAAATCAAAAAGGCCTAGTAGGCCAAAATAAATTGCAATGCAATAAAAGGGCAGAGCCCAAACAAAATTGATGCTATTGATGCTCTATATCATTTATAAAAGGGCAGAGCCCAAACAAAATAAAATGCAATAAAAGGGCAGAGCTCAAACAAAATTTATGCTCTGCATCATTTATAAATGGGCAGAGCCCAAACAAAATAAAAAATGCAGTGCATTATTTAAAAAGGGGCAAAGCCCTAGCACATGCCTAGTAGGCCAAAAACAAATAAAAATGCTGAACATTTTTCAACCGGATTTAGCCCAATCATGGCCGTAAGTCCTCAAACTAAATTGACTGAGCACGACTGCTCTCCTAAATCAATTTACATCCGGTTCGAGGGTACATCTCCGAACTCCTCAGACTCCTATCGTTGTAATCCTTCAACGACGTCAGAGAGGTGACGGGTCCCGACGACCACACATCAACACGGACTGTGGGGTCCTTAAACCCACAGACTTATGCGTCCTTAAACTAAAATGGACCCCTATGTCCCTAAACTGGAAATGGACCACCACGTCCCTAAACTGGAACATGGACCGCAACGTCCTTAAACTACCTATGGACCCCTATGTCCCTAAACTGGAAATGGACCACCACGTCCCTAAACTGGAACATGGACCTCAACGTCCTTAAACTACCTATGGACCACTACGTCCCTAAACTGGAACAGTAGAGCCCCCCATAAATGCTCTTCTGACGGATCTAAACGATCCCGTTTAAGTTGATCTTAGCCTCGAACACGGCTAACGTATCCTTAAATATTCAAATAGACTTCATATCCCCTAATCAACTTCGGTCTAAGGGCACATCTCTGAACTCCTCTGACACCTATCGTTGTAATCCTTCAACGACGTCAGAGAGGTGACGGGTCCCGACAGCCATATATTAAATGAACCACCACGTCCCTAAACTGGAACATGGACCACCATGTCCCTAAACTGGAATATGGACCGAAACGTCCTTAAACTACCTATGGACCACCATGTCCCTAAACTGGAAATCGACCGCAGCGTCATTAAACTAAACAATAGAGCCAATTGCTCTCTTGTCGGATTTAAACGATCCCGTTAAGTTGATCTTAGTCTGGAAATTAGGCTAATGTATCCTTAACAAAAGTTTAAGTTGATCTTAGCCTCAATACGGCTAACGTATCCTTAAACTAAAACACCAAACCCAAATCTAAGTAACTACGGATTTGGACTAATCAACGTCCTACGGGCGACGGCATAACTTAGTCTCCGTATACAATCCACGGGCATCCACAAACAAAACAAACACACACGACACGAAGTGAAATTCTGGAGAAGGAGAAAGTTGTTACCGCGATGCGGTAGCGTAATTAACTGCAGGGGCTTGCGCCTGCAGGGAAGAGCGTCCCCACAATCAAAAACCCCTCAAACGAGGGGGAATCTGAAGAAGTCTGCTACATCGGCCGCATCCGTCCAAACCTCCGATACACGGTGCCATAAATCAACTTGGCATCTTCGGAGAGGTGGACGGATAAAACCAAATAGCATCTGCCCCGAATCTCAGGCAAGACGTCTTCACGTCGTCGCCGCCGTTCGGAGGGGAATAGATTCTGGCACACCCGGTGGGACCTTTTCCTCTTTCCACTCCACACTTCGTGTGTCGTCTTCGCGAACGAATCGCGGTTTGTTAATGGTTGCCTTTGGGTTGCAAGTTACTAAGATTTGGTCTTTTGCCTGGCGCAGAAATCAAGCATCAATGGCCTCAAATTGCTCAAACTGCTCGAAGTGCCAATGCAACCGACGCTCCATCTCACCTGGAGGTGTAGCATATGGGCCTCAAGCTGCCTCCGTCCTTACTATGCCCGTGGAGAAAGTGACTCAAGCCACCACTGGCCTGTTTTTCGGGACCATGATCCCTCCAGCAAGCTTCACCATCCCTGTGCCCGTACCGGAAGCTTCAAAGAAGTCGGTCTTCGATCGACTTGCTACTCCCACGGTCCCTCCCAACGGGTCGTCCAACCCCTCGGTCTTCTCTAGACCGAGCCTCAACTCCAAAGGGCTCGCCAAAAAGCCCATGATACCTGAGAAGGCCATCCCAAAGAAGATGGCCGCTCCCGAAATCGCCAAAGCGGCTTCTCCTGTCAAAGAGTCGGTCTTTTCAAGACCGACTATTCCGGCTCCTGCCCCTGCTCGAGGATCTGTCTATGACAGATTGAATAGTGCCACTCAGGGAACGACCTCCGTCTTTAAGAGGCTGGCACCAGCAGCGCCTCATTCGGACAGGAGGCAAGATGAAGCTGTCCCTATCGCCGAGCCAGTCCCAACGGCTCGTCATGCTCGACGTCGCCACTGGCGCCGAGTAAGAAAGGCTGGGGGCAACTCCCCCTCGGGGCTAACTCCACCCTCTCCAATAGTGGAAGTTGATGCTGCTGTTCCAACTGGGAACAGCTTTGAACCGCTGAGGAGGGTACGTAAGAACTCTCCAACTGCTACGCTAAAAAGATCTCCTCCACCTGCGGAGAGGGTTATGGAAACGAAGCTGGAGCAGCCTCCTCAACGGCTGTCCTCCAGGATTTATAAGGTCTGGCGGAAAGTTCAGGACTCGGTAATCGACCAAAATCACTTTCGCCAACAGAAAAGGGCAAAAGTGCAAGAAGAAAAGAACCGTCCGAACAAACAGCAAAGGACGACCACCACCAGGATGCCTGCTGCAATGGCCCCCTCAACTTCAACGGCCCATAAGAGAAGGAGGCCAGAGAAAATTCCCACGCCCGCGGCAAATGCCAAGGACAGCGAGCCCAAACGCCCTAGGTCTGGGGGCATGGTGGTTCATACCGTGTGCATGGCGTCTGGTAAAGATGACAGCCGTGCATCTACAGGTCATTAACCGCTTACACGGTCAGTGACCAAAGCTCAAGAGCAACAGCAAAAGCTCCAGGAGATGATGAACGCGATGGCCGCACTCACTGGGCCAAAAGAAAGCCCTGAAGCGTCCTCGGATGAACGCTAGGAGCAAGAAACTGACGCTGAATTCCTTCGTCGGATATTGGAGAAGAAGGATAAAGAGGCTGCTGAACAAGCAGCCAACATAAAGCGTATGGCCCTCCTGTTCCAAGACATGTCGGGGATGATGATCCAACAAGATCCTCCAGCTGAAGATCCCCCAATCGTCCTCGAAGACGACATGGAAGAAACGTCAAATCCTCCACCGGCTCTGTCAACAGCCAAGGAGGATACAATCTCTAAAGCTGACTTGGACGAATATATAGCCCAGCAAATACGGGTTCATCATGCGACTGAGGCAGCCGGTCAGGTCGTAAAAACAGGACGACCATATCCGAGCTGGTATAATCAGATAAAGTACCCGCCGGGCTATACAATACCCAAATTCCATGTCTATAAGGGGACGGGCAATCCCCACCAGCATGTTGCCCAGTTCAGGGCGCTCTGTGGCAACACCGGCGGTGATGACAAACTGTTGCTTCGCCAGTTCGTTGGTAGCTTGTCAGATACAGCATTCGAGTGGTATTCTGAGCTCCCAAATGATCTATCAAGACCTTCGCGGAGATGGAGCTGCTGTTTACCCAGCGTTTTGCAAGCGCCAGCGAACGCACCCCGATGACGGCATTGATTAACGCCAGGGTGAAGCCAGGCGAGACATGGGTCCAATATGCTATACGGTGGCGGAACTTATGGTCAAAATGCGAGCAACGCATTGAAGAAGCTCCCGCAGTGGGTATGTTTGTGGGAACCCTTGATCCGCAAGCAACCATCTCGCAATTTATGATGTTCTTCAAGCCGACTGCCTTCCAGGCCCTGATCGACAAGCTAGCGCAAATGGATCAGATGGGCCATAGACCTCCTCTTCCAAAGCCGGACTCCCGAAATGAAAAGGGGAAGGGGAAAGCGATCGTTGTCGCTAAAGCTCAACAACAGCCGAGCAACTCGAAGCCGGTCGTTCGTCAAAATAATATGCGTCCACACGTACCCCTTGAAGAGAGGCTAGGACGTCCTTACTCATTTCCCCGAGATAAAACGAGAAGATTATTCGAGCTGGCGTTGCGCAACCGACTCATAAATCTGCCGAATCCAAAACGTCCGTCGCAACCAAATGATGTCAATGAGCCCAACTACTGTCCCTATCACCGAGTACTGGGTCATCCGATCGAAGATTGCTACATCTTCAAAAATTGGCTTGAAGACCAGTACCAACAGGGCAAGTTCGCGTTATCTGACAGATGGAAGGTGAATCCACCGCAACCTCACGCCTCTAAAAGGATGAATATGCCGGGGGCAACGTGCTCTCCTGTCGAAGAAGCCCCATGGGAGGTTGTGCTGTCAGCCAAGACGAAGAGAATGCTGAACGATCTTTAGACATGCCCTGCGATCAAGTGGAAGAACCCGTTGGAACCACAGGTCGTTGAGGGGATGTTGAAGCCGCGTCCAACTCCAAAGACCGATGGTGGTGGCCCGAGTGCTCACAGCCAGCAGTCAAAATCTTCAAAGAAGAAGAAGAAGAAATCCAAGAAGCCTGTGAAGCCTAGCGACAAGCGCACGGACTTGCAAAAACAAATTGACGCGCTGGAGGAATACAACCAGAAAGCACGGACTCCCATTACACTCCAAGAGTTTCTCAACCACGTCTTTCAAGAGGAAGATGAGGGAGAAAGTTCGTCGGATGAATCTGAAGAATACGTAGCGAGCTGTCATGTGATTTCCTATTCGTTCACGGACGATGAGGAGACTCCTTGCACTGAAAAGCTGGGGGCAGATCCTGAACCAAAAATTCTGGGGCCATCAGATGAAGTAATTGACGCATTCCTCAATGAAGATCTGTTGAAAAGTAAAGCTGATCGGGAATACGAGACGACTATATTTGAAAAGGCCAAGCGCCAGTGACTTGACGAAAGATTTGAGGTGCTCCTGCTAGAGCAAAATACATCCACCGCGGATAAAAGCAAATTCAAGACGAGGAAAAGGTTTGCTAAGGCCATATCAATAGGCATGAAGCTACCATCCTCTGAAGGAAGCATTACTGGTGAAGTGGAAATGCACCCCTCCTACTGCTTGTATCATCGGAAGATTTCACACCTTACCGAAGAGTGCGAAGCTTTCGATAGATGGTGGCAAGGGTATGTTGCTCACCGACAACATTTTAAGCGGGAGAAACGCAAAACTCGTCGAGAGCGGAAAAATACGACCGAGGGGCTTAACAAAACTACCGGCAATTGTCGCATGGTTAACGCCGCGGGATCACAAGTGCTTACATTCGGGAGCGATTCCGACGAGGAGCTGGCTCTTAGCCCCTCTTTAAAGAGTCCACCTCGGGAAAAGAAGAAGAACCGAGGGCCTGTGGAAATATCCGGCTGCGTAATCGTACGCTGCCCGAAAAGAATCTCGGACCCTCAAACAAAAAAGATAAAGGAAAAGAAAAGGTCTCTGAAGATATCGTCTTAGATGACCAAGTCATAGAAGAGCTAACTGCCAAGGACCCGCCACAGAGAAATATGGTGGATTACAACGTCTTAGCGCATCTGAGGAAGCTGCCCTCGCAGCTCAGCATTCTTGACGCCCTTTTACTATCAAAGGAGGCGAGAGATTCGTTAATCAAGGCACTACAGGAGCCGGAACAATTCCAAGCTTTCCTGGCCGAAGAAAAGATGAAGGATGAACTGGAGGAAGTGCACACGACCGATGTCACTTTTGGCGATGAAGACCTTCTCCTTGGGACGTGCGAACACAACCGCCCCCTTTATGTCTCAGGATACTGCCACGATATAAAGATAGGCAAAATCCTGGTCGACAATGGATCCTCCGTTAATCTCCTCAATGTGCGGGTGTTAAAAGAAATCTGCATGAGCGTCCAGCACCTTGCTCGGGTAAGATCACCATCTCCGGGTTCGACTCCCAATCATCGAGAACTCTTGGGTCTGTAATACTGACGCTACGCTTTGGGCTACTCGTCACGGACATTAAGTTCCACGTCATAGACGCCAGGACGTGCTACAATGCTCTGCTCGGCCGACCATGGTTACATGAGTACAACATCATCCTTTCTACACAACATCACTGTATGAAGTATTTTAAGGATGGTCTCGAGTATACCGTGACGGGAGAACTGAACCCATTCTCTGTGAACTAGGTCCGCAAATATGAAGATGCCAAATACTTTTTACCGGATTTCGAAGACACGGAGAGGTGTCACAAGCCGGAGAACAAAGCTAATGCCACCATCCCTGTTTTCGGCAGTGATACCGAGGAGGAGGAGGAGGAGATGATTTGTTCGGGTCTGCCCCAACGCAACAAGCCGGGACAGCCCGCTCCCATGTTGATCTTTGGTAGCGATTCGGAAGACGAGGTCCATGCTGTATTCTCTGCTTGACCTTCAATACAAACGTCCGCTGACAAAGAGCAAAGTCTGCAAGTCGCCATGGTACCGCTTAAACACCATAAAGAACTGGATGCACTTGATACCTACAGCGTAGAGGAGCTGCGGACGTTCTATGTCCCTCCCAAGCGAGAAGGCAAAAAAGCAATTCTATTCTACCGGTCCGAGGAAACCAAAGTGGAGAAAGAAATCTGGCACGGTATGGATCCTACGCTTGACAGGCTTCAGCCCATCCGTCTGCCAAGATATTATACAGAAGGCTTGAAGAGGTTGCTGAAGCGCCAGGGGATATCCTTTAAACAGACCGCTCGAAAAGCCAAATTCTATGACAGGGTCTGGAACGTTCCCGGGACTCAACACAAGGTACCTAATGGGAGAATGGAAACAATCGGGCTTGGATACATTCGGTCTAAGAAACGAGAGCTACTCCACGGTTGCTACGTCGTGCATGACTTCGATGAAGAAGCGGATGCTCAATGGGAAGATGTTAATCCTGAACCAGTAAAAGTTCCCGATGCAAAAGTGCCCAGTCCGTCGTTCGAAGAACAAATGGACAAGCTTATAAGGGAAGCTGGTCAAAAAGTCCGAGACGACCATAACCGCGAAATGGCCATCTACGAGAAAACCAAAACGCAACGCCTCCTCCAACAGGCCATGGAAGATGAAGATGCCGCTCCCTGTCAACTTGTTATAAAAAAGGCTCGACGCAGAGGCAGAAATAAGTCGAAAGGCAAAGAAGGTGCTCAACAGCAGCAAAGCGGGACTAAGAAACCACGCAAACGGGAAATGAGCGGTTCCGACCTATCCCTTGTAAAGAAAATGAGTCGAGCATACTCTTTTCCTCGGGACAAGACGAAGAGAATACTTGACTTCGCTCTGAAACATCAGATGCTTACGCTGCCGGAGTCCAAAAACCCCGAACAAGCAGGCGATGTCTCTCACCCGAACTATTGCTCTTACCATCGAGTAATAGGGCATCCTCTCGAGGACTGCTTCACCTTTAAGGATTGGGTCGAAGATCAGTATCAGCTCGGCAAGTTCGCTCTGTCTGACGCGTGGAGGGTAACGCCGCCACAGAAGCACGAACCCAAAGCCACGAGAACAGAACCAACTCCACATTGGGCTTGGAAGCGGATTCGCACTTGTCACATGATAACAATATCAAAAGAAGAGCCCGAGAATATAGATGACCTTCCCTGGTGCTTCGAAAACAGCAACGATGAGGTGATCTCAGAATTTCTGCCAGCACCGAAAGCGCTGGAGGATGGAATACATACCACTGTGGATAACCTCAAGAAAATTGAGTTGGGGACAGCGAATGACCCGAGGCCGACATTCATTAGTGAGCTGCTGTCTGAAGAGAGGGTGGCTTCATTAAAAGACCTGCTTATGCAGCATAGAGATTGCTTCTCATGGAACTATTCCGAAATGCTGGGACTAGATCCAGAAATTGCTGTGCACAAATTGGCGATATCCCCGGACGTCAAGCCAGTCAAGCAGGCACCAAGAAGAATGTGGCTCGAGCTTGAGATGAGAATCAATGCCGAGGTCAAGAAGCTGATCGACTCTGGTTTTATCCAGGAGGTCCAGTATCCCGAGTGGATCGCCAATATCGTCCCGGTGATGAAGAAAAATGGGACGGTGCGCATATGCGTAGACTTTTGGGATCTCAATAAAGCCTGCCCGAAGGACGATTTCCCAGTGCCAGTCACCGAACTGATGATAGACAATACGTCCACTCATGAGGTTTTCTCCTTCATGGACGGCTCATCAGGGTATAATCAGATAAAGATGCATCCCGAAGACCAGAAGCACACCGCCTTCAGGACTCCTTTGGGTATATTCTGCTACAATGTGATGCCCTTCGGTCTAAAGAACGCCGGTGCCACCTATCAGAGGGCCATGACGAAGATCTTTGATGACCTTATACATGAAATTGTCGAATGATATATCGACGATCTCGTGGTTAAAAGCAAATCATACGAGGAACATCTCGAGCATCTGAAAACCGTATTTCAACGCCTTCGACGATACAACTTGAAGATGAACCCTCTCAAGTGCGCGTTCGGAGTTTCCTCGGGCAAATTCCTGGGATTCATCGTCCGACACCGAGGTATTGAGATAGATCCGTCAAAGATTAAGGCGATCATGGAAATGCCTTCGCCAAGGACTCTCAAACAGCTGCGGTCTCTCCAAGGGAAGCTCGCGTATATACGGCGATTTATAGCCAACCTTTCAGGCAAGTGCCGTCCTTACAGCCACCTGATGAAGAAGGGAACCCCGTTCGTCTGGGACCGAAAATGCCAGAGCGAGCTAGACGAGATCAAGCAATACCTGAAGAACCCGCCAGTGTTGGTTGCTCCGGTCAAGGGAAAGCCCCTCATTCTTTATACAACCGCCCTCGAAGGTTCCTTAGGCGCATTATGGATGCAAAAGAACGACCAAGGGAAGGAAAGAGCACTTTATTACTTAAGTCGAGTTCTACTGGGGGCAAAAAGCAATTACTCCCCCATTGAAAAACACTGCCTGGCGTTGATCTTTGCAATAACCAAGCTCAGACACTATGCGTTGGTGCATGAAGTCCGTCTCATATCGAAGGTGGACCCCCTTAAATATTTGATGTCGAAGGCCATACTGACTGGTCAACTCGCTAAATGGGCTCTGCTCTTGATGGAGTTCTCGATAACATATCAACCTCTCAAGGCAGTGAAAGGCCAGGCCATCGCCGACTTCCTCGCTGAGCATCCGATACCCGCCAATTCTCCTCTGAATTGCGATCTTCCAGACGAACATGCGTTTGATGCGATCGACGGTGGTGACACCCAATGGGAGCTTTATTTCGATGGAGCATCTTCCATGAAGAAGCGCAAACAAAATACCCCTATAATCAAATCGGGGGTAGGACTCATCTTCGTGACTCCATAAGGAGGGATTATGCGCTTTGCTTTCTCCTTGACAGAGCCGAGGACGAACAATGAAGCTGAATACGAAGCTTTCATAGCAGGCCTCGAGATCGCCATCGACATGGGAATTGAAAACCTCCTCATATATGGAGACTCCCAACTGGTTGTCAGTCAAGTAAACGGCGATTACCAAACGTGCAAACCAGAGTTGGTGAAGTATGGCGAAAAGGTGCAACAACTGTTGACCCAAATCCCTTCCTACACTTTGGAAAGCATACCGTGGGCGGAAAACAGCAAAGCGGACGCATTAGCCAAGCTTGCTAAAGAACTGGCTGACGAGAATCTCGATGATGTCAGAATTGAGGTACAAAGACGTCGGGTGCTTGCCCCAGCAGAAACGTCTCTGGAATCATCCGAAAAAGAGGGAGCGACTGAGCGGACGACCCTGCAAATAAAAGAACGAGAAAAGGCTGAGGATTGGAGGGGAGTCTTCATAGACTACTTTAAGTCCCATCGAATGCCAGAAAATGCGTTCTCGAGACATCAGCTTATGAAACGAGCTATGTCCTTCGCCTTCGTCAATGATACTCTGTATAAGAGGTCGTTTGATTCTCTGTGGTTAAGGTGTCTAGGACCTGACGAAGCGAAAAGAGTCGTTCAGGAAGTTCACGACGGACTCTGCGGTTCTCACCAAGCGGGCCCGAAGATGAAGTTGAAAATAAAACGGATGGGCTACTATTGGCCCACGATGATTCAAGACTGCCTCGAATATGCGAAGCAATGCCACTCATGCTAAATCCATGGGGACTTCATCCACCAGCATCCAAATCCACTACATCCAACGGTGGCTAACCGGCCGTTCGAAATATGGGGAACTGACATAGTCGGCCCCATCGAACCAGCATCGTCCAGAGGACATCGTTTCATCTTGGCGACGACTGATTACTTCTCCAAATGGGCGAAAGCAATACCATTGAGGAAAGTGAAGACGGAGAATATCCTCCATTTCTTCAAGACGCACGTCATATATCGGTTTGGAACTCCGCGACGGATCATCTCCGATAACGGGCCTGCCTACAGAAGCCACAAGATCAGCCGCTTCGCGCAACAACATAATAGACTGGAGATATTTCTCAGTTTATAACCCGCGAGCTAACGGTCTAGCTGAAGCCTTCAACAAGACCTTGACAAAGATCGTGAAGAAGACGGTGTCCCGAAATAAGAAGGACTGGCATGAGAGGCTGCAAGAGGCTCTTTGGGCGTATCGAACTACGTTCAAGACAACCACGAACACAACGCCATATGCGTTGGTATTCGGTACAGAAGCAGTACTCCCCCTCGAGATAGAGTTACCCTCTCTACGAGTGGCAGTCCACTATGAGCTGACAGACGTGGAAAACGCTCACCTTCGGCTTGAGGAACTTGATGCCCTTGATGAAACCCGGCTCATAACGCAACAAAGTCTGGAGGCCTATAAAGCAAAGATGACGCGCTCATATGAAAAATTGACTCGGCCGAGGACATTCCGCCAAGGCAAACTCGTGCTAGTGGTCAAAAGGCCTATGATCCCCAATCGTGCCAAGCGGGGAAAATTTGAGCCAAACTATGAAGGCCCGTATATCATAGACAAGGTCTACCAGGGTGGAGCCTATCTACTCATGGATATGCACGGTGAAAGGCCTTACAGGCCAATAAATGGTCGATTCCTAAAGAAATACTACGCTTAGCGAGTTACTGCCTGGGTCAATGATAGATGACGACGACTATGTCCGCTCGCTATCTTCCTAAGCTCAAACTTTATAAGCAGTAGCCAGCCTTCTTCTGGACGGACCGAAATGTTTTTAAACTAACGACGGACCACTACGTCCTAAAACTAGCTAATGACCGAAACGTCTTTAAACTAGTACCGCAGCATCCTCAAGCTGACGAGATAAAAAAAGAAGAAGAAAAAAAAGAATAAAATAAAAAACATATAAATAATAATAATAATAATAATAATAATAAAAGACGGTATGTCCATAAGCAAAATGGGCACGGATGAAAACCCGAAAGGGCTCCGTGAGTAAAAACAGCAGGGCTACCGGCGAGTGTTCGTGAAAACCCGAAAGGGCGCGACCTCGTTAGAAAAAAGAATAAAAAGAGTAAAGAAAAAAGAGAAGAGAAAAAAAAACGGTATGTCCATAAGCAAAATGGGCACAGATGAAAACCCGAAAGGGCTCCGTGAGTAAAAACAGCAGGGCTACCGGCGAGTGTTTGTGAAAACCCGAAAGGGCGCAACCTCGTTAAAAGACACTTGCAGGGTCCTCTCGACCTTGTAAGGAGAAACCACCCGCGTGAGATCCTTACGACTCACAAGGGAGAAACACACTTAGGGAGCCTCACGATTCCTAAGGAGAAAATACACTTGCGAGACCCTCACGACTCGTAAGGAGAACTCTCTTATGGGACCCTCACGGCTCATAAGATTTGAAAGTCTTAAGTTACAAAGTCTTAAGTTACAGAGACCTAAACCTGTGCTTAAGCAAACCCCCCCACAACCTTGGATATTGCCCTACAAGTGGTTCAATACTGACCCTTGTATACAATCCACGGGAGCGAATAAACATTTCCCTAACCAAGTTTCATCCGTGATTGGGGATATGTGCGCATGATGAACAACCCTTATAAGTCCTCTCGACTTACAAGGAGAAAACCCTCTTGTAGGATCCTTACGACTTACAGAGGAACATACACTTATGAATCCTCACGATTCCTAAAGAGAAAATACACCTACAAGATCCTCACGACTTGTAGGGAGAAATACCTTTGTGAGACCCTTACGGCTCATGAAGTTAAAAGTCTTAGTCGACAGGACCTTAACCCTGTTCGCTAAGCCATCTTTGTTCAATATCGACAGAGGCAAATGATGATTCGCTCCTGGCAATATCCCAGTTGTAGCGGTGCTGATGCCGAAATCGGTGTCTAATTTCAGGTTTACGGTGAAAAGCCGGTAGGCCTCACATGCATACGAAATAGCCGAAATGATGGGACGGCTTGCAATAAAAATCAGCAAGTAAAAACGTATGCACACAAAATAGCCGAAATGATTGGTCAACTCGCAACAAAAAGCAGCGAGTAAAAATAAAATAAATAGCCGAAATGATTGGGCACCGCGAAAAATAGCCGAAATGATTGGGCAATCGCGACCTTCGTGATATAAAAGCTGTAATGATAGAGCATCGCGGAAATAAAACAATAAAAATGAATGAAACTTCTGCCCTACAGTTGAGATCACATCGATCCCTGTATACAATCTAAGGGCGCAAACAAAGAGGGAACCACACCCTCCCAGCAGGCTCCGCCAGAAAGCAAAGCCAAATCTCGACGGTTCACCAACAGCCTAGAGACAACCGCGACATGCGTCTCAATACAGCAGACGCGGTGCCAGCAAACGAAGCGAAGATCAAATTCCTAGCTTCACAGTCTTGACGGTAACTTGTATAAAACCTGAAAGACCACCACAGATCAGTTCAACTCAAGGAAACTAGCGTCCTCGATGAGAGCCTCCTGATTCGCGTCGGCTTGCAGAGAAACCAGTGTCTCCGTGAGAAACTCCCGATTCGTTTCAACCCCGAAGAAACTAGTGTCTTCGGCAAAATCCTTCGACTCAGGGAAACAAGTATCCTTGACGAGAAAATCCTGATTCGCGTCGACTCGCAGAGAAACCAGTATCTCCGCGAGAAATTCTCGATTCGTTTCAACACCAGGGAAACAAGTGTCCTTGGCAAACTCCTCAACTCAGGAAAACTAGCGTCCTTGATGAGAGCCTCCTGATTCGCGTCGGCTTGCAGAGAAACCAGTGTCTCCGTGAGAAATTCCCGATTTGTTTCAACCCCGAAGAAACCAGTGTCTTCGGAAAAATCCTTCGACTCAGGGAAACAAGTGTCCTTGACGAGAAAATCCTGATTCGCGTCGGCTTGCAGAGAAACCAGTGTCTCCGTGAGAAATTCCCGATTCGTTTCAACCCCGAAGAAACCAGTGTCTTCGGCAAAATCCTTCAACTCAGGGAAACAAGTGTCCTTGACAAGAAAATCCTGATTCGCGTCGACTCGCAGAGAAACCAGTGTCTCCGCGAGAAATTCTCGATTCGTTTCAACACCAGGGAAACAAATGTCCTTGGCAAACTCTTCAACTCAGGGAAACTAGCGTCCTTGATGAGAGCCTCCTGATTCGCGTCGGCTTGCAGAGAAACCAGTGTCTCCGTGAGAAATTCCCGATTCGTTTCAACCCCGAAGAAACCAGTGTCTTCGGCAAAATCCTTCGACTCAGGGAAACAAGTGTCCTTGACGAGAAAATCCTGATTCGCGTCGACTCGCAGAGAAACCAGTGTCTCCGCGAGAAATTCTCGATTCGTTTCAACCCCAGGGAAACAAGTGTCCTTAGCAAATACCTCAATTCAGGGAAACTAGCGTCCTTGATGAGAGCCTCCTGACTCACGTCGGCTCGCAGAGAAATCAGTGTCTCCACGGGAAATTCCCGATTCGTCTCAACTTGCAAGATAAAGCCTCAGGCAGCAGGGGTTAAAAAACTTGTTTCCTGAGCAATGGAACCCTGCAAGTCAGTCTAAAACGGTCTCTTGCATACTATTCACGGATCTCACTTTCCAAAGTCGAATCCCGACAAGGAGGGAAACAATCGCTTACGGGTCCTCTCGACTCGTAAGAGGGAAAATTCTCTTATAAGATCCTTACGACTTATAAGAGAAAATGCACTTAGGAATCCTCACGATTCCTAAGGAGAAAATACACCTACGAGATCCTCTCGATCCGTAGGGAGAAAAATCTTTATGAGACCCTCACGGCTCATGAAGTTGAAAAGCCTTAGGTGGCAGACCTGAACCTGCTTCCTAAGCCATCACTGCTCCCCAGAGTAATCAAAACGGAAATCATCTAAAGGACCAAAGGTCCTATTTATAGGCATCCGGAGCCGTTTCAACTTCCAAAAAGTTGATCCAACAACTGAGAAGTTGCCACCGCCGCACTCACGTTTGGGGCCACGTGAGTGCAACGGTGGGGGGGCATTTGTTTCCCACAATTAGAGCGAAACTCTATTTCTAAGACTGAAAAGTAAAGCAATGCTTCATAAAAAGGGGCTAAGCACCAAAGGCACTTTATCCTTGTAAGAATCACCTGCACCTAATAATAGCAAATTAAATTATGCAATGCACAAGTGTAATACCCAATTTTCTTATACGTCTAAATCCGTATTTCTTTTACCTATAAGATTTATTTATAATTATTTATTTATTTTCAAAAAAAAAAAAAATATTAATCCTAGATCTTATCTTTCTTTCCTCTGCCTCTGCCGTTTTCTGTTAATGAATTCAAAACCCCAAAACCCAACCCAACAGTCAGGCCCGCTCCTATATTTTTCCCAATATTTTGTTCAAAATTATTCTGGCCCGTTTCTATTTATTTTCCCTAACTATTTTCATTAAGCCGGCCCTTTCTGTTGTTTATCCTTGATTAACCTTAAACCCTTGCCCAATTGGAAATCCCCATTTATAAATTTAGAATTTAAATTTCTTTCCTCAGCCGTTTCAATTACCAAACCCACCCATTTTTCCTTCAAATAAATATCCTTATAAATCATCTGGGCCGCCCCTTTTTCCAGCCCACTTGGATTATATAAATCCTTTTACAATTAAATCCTTTGGCCCAACTCCCTTTTTCAGTCCAAATTATATTTTATTTTAAAGGGAAATCCCAAACAAATCCTTCAGCCCAGCCCCCTCATCCAATAATATTTCCTGTTTTCTTTAGCCACTCAGTCCCTAGGCCCAGCTCTCTTCTTTAATTCTTCTATTTAATTCTTGATATCTTTCTAGCCCAACCCCGAGATCAGCCCACACAGTTTATTTTAAAACCTTTTAAACAATTTTCCCGGCCCGCTCAATTCCAGCCCACATCTCTTATCTCTACTTCCTTAATTATATTTTTTTGCTGAGGCCCATCTCCTTATTTCCCCAAATTCTTACTTTAAGGCCCGGCCCAGTCCCCTTCTTTGCGCCCGCTCCCACGTTTCCTCACCCGACCCGACTCCATCACTGTTCATCTTCCGTTTAAATTCCCCAACGGCTCTCTCCCCATTCTCGCGCGTTTCTCGCCTCCGCCGTCGCCCCCGCTCTCGCTACGTTACACCCACGACTCGCGCCCGCTCCATCATGGCACCCCTCTCTCTCTTCGCACCTCTCTTCCATCACACCCTCTTCCTTTTCTCCCTCTCTCCTTTCCCTACACCTCTGTTCTCTCCCTCTCGAACCCACTCACCCCGAGCCCTTCTTCTTCCTCGATCACCCGAATCCTTATCTCTTTCTCACCCTCGACCCGAGACACCATCACCCATCACCTCCTCTTACCGCGCCGCCGACCTCCTAGCTCCACACCGAGCTCCCTACAGCCCACACCCGAGCTCTCCTCATCACCGTGACCACGAGCCCCGACTCCCTCTCACGGTGACCAACCACCTCACCGACATCCCCTTCACCGCTGACAAACCCTCCTCCAACAGCAACCACCTTCGACCACTACCCGATTCTCCACCTCCCAACAACCCTGCACCCACGAGTTCCCTCCTTCGCAGCATCCAAGCTCGCCTGCGCCATTTCCCGAGCTGCGCCCCTCGACGGCGGCCTACTGCTCCTCGTCGGCCCATCGTCATCATCCACATCATCGTCGACGCCTTCTCTCTCACTCTGTCTTCCTCCTCTCTCTTCCCCTGCATCACTCTCTCTCCCTCGTTCTCTCTGTGTCATCCCCTCTCATTCACTGCCTTTTCTCTCTAACTTCTCTCTCTTTCCCTCACTATTTCTCTGCCTACCCTCTTCCTTGCTTCCCCACTCTCAATCTCCCCCTCTGTCTCTAACTCTCTTGCACCCTCAGATCTTTCTTCCTCACTCACTTCTGTCCCCTCTAACTCACTCTCTGTTTCTCTCTCTCTCTCTCTCTCTACATTCCTCTCTCCATTTTCTCTCTCTAACTCTTCCTCTCTGTTAATTGCCTCCCTCTTCAAAACTAACAAAACCCGCGCATACCACCACGGTAACGAGCCGTCAAGCACAGAGCTCAATCCGAGACCGAGCCAAGATCGAGCCAAGATCGAGCCTTGCCGTGATCGCGTCGGGCCATCACAAAGGACCGCGTCACTGCCGTGCATCCCCGAGTCGCTCCCAGGCAAGTTCTTACTTGCTTACATGCTATTTTACTTAAGTTATAATTGTTAAATGCATAGATTATTAAAGTTGCAAGCTTAGATAAATATTGTCACAAACTGTTCGATGCTTGTTCCCTTAGGAAAATATTATCAGATTTGACGGAACTCGATAGTGTAGGTTGGCCCGTAGGGCTGTGAGCACAGTGTATGAATTTCGTGGGATAATTTGATCATTTACGACTAAAACAACTGCCCCCAAATTTAACCGTAAAACTGGAATTCTACTGTACCTGAAAATCGTTAATTTCACCATAAATCATATACACACTAGAATGGTGCGTTCGAGGGCTCAAATCGAAGCCAACTCGACGAAATTTAACCCTGTACCAATTTCCAGACATACCTGTGCTTGAACTGTGGTGAAAATTGGATCGGAGTGCGACTCTGGACTGCAGTCCAGAGTGACTCTAGGTATTGCTTGCTGTTCTGTAACTGGTACCACTGGATTTCCTTAACACTTAGGTTGCGGAACTCCGCTGCTTACTGTAGGTAAATCTGTTAGCTAGACAACACAATTAGTTTCATCCTGTTTCGTTATCATTTACTATTTAATCTGTAATTTAGAAGATCGGGACACATAACAGTCCCAGCAGAATCAGAATTGACATGTTGATATTAAACAGATTATAACTCCTAACGTACAGACGCGACTGAAGATCCGTTTGTTGCGTTGAAAACACTACTGAAAACCCTAGAATTCATCCAACTGTAGCGTCGCTAAATTATGATCCCAACTGGGGTTAAAATGCGTTGCGAAATGGATTCCTGATTCTGAAACCGGATTTCCAGATGCGTGCGCTTAAAATGAAACAGTTATAACTAATGATCCTGAAACCCGATTGGCTCGAAACCAAATTAGATGGATAGATAACTGAACATATTAATTACTACCTGTTTGTCATTTCGCCAAATTATATACATATGTTTCATGATAAATCGTGCAAGTGAAAGAATGCGGTTTCATAACATCCTCATCATGTTTATATACTTGTTCACGCATCATATCATACCCATATCATTGTATTGATAACCTAGTGACACCGTGCATTTACCCAGTGTAGATTTTAGCGTTGATTGTGGCAAGTACGTCAGTGTTCGTGTATTCGTGATTAAGTGAAAGTGATACGTACTTGTGCACAATCAGTGTCCCTTTTATTCTAGTGCATTGTCGACGTCTGTGGGATGCGTGTACGTGTGACTATAAGTGGTATGGGACACTTATGGAAGTGCTTGCACGGATGTCACAGATAAGGCATCCGACACTGCCATTTATCTTAGGTATTAGTCGGGACGTGCTTGATGGAGGTCCTGCCTCCAGTTCTCGCGCAGACTTGTCACGGATCGATTAGTATTTAGGGTTATGGTTAGCGTTTGATGTAGACCTCGGGGTGTGGGGTAGTTCAAGTGTGAATTCAACAGAATCTCGGGAGTCCCATGCCGGCTTATATATTTAGGGAGTTATATGGAGATTTACAGGGTATGTGCTATATCACCGTGATACATTCGTTACATGTTGGGCCCGTGGTCCCTTGCCCTTGGGTCCTACCCTTGGGTGGAGGACAATCGCGAGTGGTTGACTCTCACACTTGGACTGACTATAGGCTTATTGACCTGTGCAGTGAGACTTAGAGACTGATAGGGTTACTGTCATTTACATTCCTTATATACTATGTTGACATACATGACTCATCGTTATATTGTTTTACTGCTCCGCTGCATTTATCCCTGCTCATTTATATTCATGCTGTTATTGATTTACTGTTATTCATATCCTTCACCACTGTTAGAACTGTTACTTGATTATATACATTATATTGCTATTGTGTCGCTCTGACGACCTGAGTATGCATGCTCAGTGTGAGGAGAAGATTTAGCTTGGACCAGATCTAGACGTACATCACAGACTTCTTGACTTGCCTTTCCGATTTACATTCATTTGTTCCACTTCAGGTCAGTCTTTATATTGTTTCCTTCAGTTACTGCATTTCTCATTACCTGCGCATCGTTTACTGTTTACCATGATAAACTAGAAGCCGAAGTGTGACTACGACAGGACATTTCCTTGACCGTAGGAGCATGGCTGGCCTTGTCTACCCCTCGTATTCCGTATTTTGGGAAGCGGGGCGTGACATGGTTTAGTTGGTATCAGAGCCAGGTTTTGCATCGATTGGGATTGCAGTTTTCCGTGTACAGTTGGCAATCTAAGACGTCCCTCAGTCTAGGATGTAAACTTGTCACTCTTGATCCATATTCACATCGTGTGTTCAGCTATCCATTCGCTATGGTTTCGAGTGACCTGACAAGATTACGTAGTTGCAAATCGCACTACCGTATTCGGTTTAGGTGACTTAAAGTCATACGGTTGATTCTCCACTTATAATAAAATTCATCATCTCTGATATTCTTAAATCCGTGTCCTACCCATATCATATTTTGATTCATTTAGCGTGTGACTCATATCATTCTCGAAATTGTTGTTTCAGGATCATGTCTTCCAACGACTCTTCATCTTTATCCGCTCCCCAGAATCAGACTGTTGAGATCCTTAGTGTACTACAAGGTTTAAAGGAAGCCCAGGAGCGAACAAACAACTTGTTGGCTGAAGGACTGAGAAGACAGGAGAATCAGGCACCAGCGGGAGTCTCCTATCATAAAGGGATTCCTATTGGACGAGGAAAGAAGAAGAAGATGAAGCGTCAACAGAAGCATCAGAAGAACCTTTGCTGTGGATATTGTAAGAGGCCAGGACATATTCAGAAGGATTGTCGCCGTGCCCAAGGGAAATGTCTGATATGCGGTTCTGACAAACATCTCATCAACGGTTGACCGGAAAGGAAAGAGCTAAAAGGAGGAGACTCGTCCACACTCTCCACTTCGGCCAAGTGAGGATTATTGCGTAGTTCGAATTTCGAGAATAAAAGCGGACCCGACACAGGATTCGACTCGCGTAACGATGATGCAGCGTTCTGGCAGTCAAAGAAGAATTTTATGTTTCTTTCCAATTTCAGTATTATGTTGTCATACTCTTATAAACATTTCCTTCCATTTGAACCTTTGTATCTGTCGAACTTTAGTTGAATGAAATAAAATTTGGATCATAATATGTGTATCATTCTCGTACTTTCTCTATGTCAAATTCACAGTATTTTCATTCTGATCTTTCAGTTCCTACAACCGCATATTTTCCTATATTTCGTACCCTGAGCTTTCCTTGATGTATTCCACTGTCTAATCATGACTTCTCTTTTCAGACCATGGCTCACCTCGGAGCAGCGCCGCATTTAGACGAGGATGCACAATCATACGTCTCTTTAGACCACAAGTTGACGAGTTCCGATGATGAGGTCAATGGTCCCCAGGTAAACTTGAAAACAATGATTCAGAGGACGAAGGAGCAGCCGCCCCAGAGTTTGGCATGATAGCTGATTCTGACGGAGAAGAAGTAAATCCTGAAGAGAACCTGTTAGAGGAAGACCCCGAGGAAGAACCGATGGAAGAAAATCCAGTGGAGGAAAATCCCATGGAAGAAAATGCAGAAGAAGAAAACCACATGGGATCGGACCTCGATGAAGAAGTTCTATCCGAGGATGAACGACCAGAAGATCAAGACCCTACTGTGGAAGAATTTCCTATGGCGATGCCCGCGAGGCACTATGGAAATGGACGTCCCTACTTGAGTGGGCGAGCCTACCGTAACTTGCTGAATCTCCACCACCGCGACTGACGGAATTCCTTTTGATGTTGTTTTCTGGCCAAATAAATGTGTATAGTTTAGGGCCGCTTTCCATCTTTGAGAATGCCTTGTTTTAAATTTTCTTGAATGAAATAAATCTTCTAGATTCGTAAACCTTTGGATTATTGGTTAGTCTAATACTTGTTTATTGCCCTTATCCATTTATCTTTCTGCTGAGATTCCTGACTGTCCACCCTACTCAATATATAATTTTCACCCGTTCGATTAGAAAGTACCGCACCCTAATCCCTGGGAATGAGCCACCCTCCATCCCTCGCCGGTGCCCATTGAGATCTTTCTGGGCGGAGAACAATTCTTGTGAAACTTCCGAGATCACTAATTCCTCAAATTTTGATTTATGTGTCGTACCGACCGTCATCCCGCCCATATTTCTTCTCTTGTAGTCACTTGCTATTCACCCTTATTTTCTGTGCTGACCCGATCCCAATTTCCTTGATCTTCAGCCTAAAGCCGTCATCCTTCGACCTTTTGTATCTGCCACATCCCATTGTAATCTACCCTACCTAAGCCTCGACACACTTATGCTTTTCCGTGTTACCCCAACTAGATTTAGGGACACTATTATTTTAAAGTGTAGTTTTAGTATTTTGCATTTGTCAAAGAGTACGTGATATTGATTATCCCGTTTTACGTATTTTAAGTGCATTATATTCATTATTTTAGTAGCGCAACCTTAAACCGCGCACATTTTGTTCCATAATTCTTATTTTCACTATATGAGTTTTCTAAGCTATTTTGAAACTATTTGACCGATGCATTACCCTAAAATGTTTTAACCTACCGACTAGATTTCCACTACTTTATTTTTGCTATTTTATTTTCGAGTTTTGTGCCTATGATTACTATTATAAATGATTGCACCTTATATTTATTTTTCTGTCGTGTTACCTTTAATACACTTGTATGTACACCTGTTTGGATTTCGTTCTTATTGAATACGCCTTGATTATTTTTGTCCATCATCGTTATCCATATTCTCGTGTACTTGTAGATTGCTCTTATGGTTATTCCTACCTTATACCTATTTTAGACTTATCTTCTGTATGCTGTTCTTACATGTTTATACCTTCAAGTTTCTTCGTCCCCGGATTTCCTAGTAAATCCTTATATGTTAGTTGCGATTATGATAGCTTTCGCTTATGTTTTCATAACTTATAGTTTATTTAAATTTCGAGGACGAAATTTTTATAAGGGTGGTATGATGTAATACCCAATTTTCTTATACGTCTAAATCCGTATTTCTTTTACCTATAAGATTTATTTATAATTATTTATTTATTTTCAAAAAAAAAAAATATTAATCCTAGATCTTATCTTTCTTTCCTCTGCCTCTGCCGTTTTCTGTTAATGAATTCAAAACCCCAAAACCCAACCCAACAGTCAGGCCCGCTCCTATATTTTTCCCAATATTTTGTTCAAAATTATTCTGGCCCGTTTCTATTTATTTTCCCTAACTATTTTCATTAAGCCGGCCCTTTCTGTTGTTTATCCTTGATTAACCTTAAACCCTTGCCCAATTGGAAATCCCCATTTATAAATTTAGAATTTAAATTTCTTTCCTCAGCCGTTTCAATTACCAAACCCACCCATTTTTCCTTCAAATAAATATCCTTATAAATCATCTGGGCCGCCCCTTTTTCCAGCCCACTTGGATTATATAAATCCTTTTACAATTAAATCCTTTGGCCCAACTCCCTTTTTCAGTCCAAATTATATTTTATTTTAAAGGGAAATCCCAAACAAATCCTTCAGCCCAGCCCCCTCATCCAATAATATTTCCTGTTTTCTTTAGCCACTCAGTCCCTAGGCCCAGCTCTCTTCTTTAATTCTTCTATTTAATTCTTGATATCTTTCTAGCCCAACCCCGAGATCAGCCCACACAGTTTATTTTAAAACCTTTTAAACAATTTTCCCGGCCCGCTCAATTCCAGCCCACATCTCTTATCTCTACTTCCTTAATTATATTTTTTTGCTGAGGCCCATCTCCTTATTTCCCCAAATTCTTACTTTAAGGCCCGGCCCAGTCCCCTTCTTTGCGCCCGCTCCCACGTTTCCTCACCCGACCCGACTCCATCACTGTTCATCTTCCGTTTAAATTCCCCAACGGCTCTCTCCCCATTCTCGCGCGTTTCTCGCCTCCGCCGTCGCCCCCGCTCTCGCTACGTTACACCCACGACTCGCGCCCGCTCCATCATGGCACCCCTCTCTCTCTTCGCACCTCTCTTCCATCACACCCTCTTCCTTTTCTCCCTCTCTCCTTTCCCTACACCTCTGTTCTCTCCCTCTCGAACCCACTCACCCCGAGCCCTTCTTCTTCCTCGATCACCCGAATCCTTATCTCTTTCTCACCCTCGACCCGAGACACCATCACCCATCACCTCCTCTTACCGCGCCGCCGACCTCCTAGCTCCACACCGAGCTCCCTACAGCCCACACCCGAGCTCTCCTCATCACCGTGACCACGAGCCCCGACTCCCTCTCACGGTGACCAACCACCTCACCGACATCCCCTTCACCGCTGACAAACCCTCCTCCAACAGCAACCACCTTCGACCACTACCCGATTCTCCACCTCCCAACAACCCTGCACCCACGAGTTCCCTCCTTCGCAGCATCCAAGCTCGCCTGCGCCATTTCCCGAGCTGCGCCCCTCGACGGCGGCCTACTGCTCCTCGTCGGCCCATCGTCATCATCCACATCATCGTCGACGCCTTCTCTCTCACTCTGTCTTCCTCCTCTCTCTTCCCCTGCATCACTCTCTCTCCCTCGTTCTCTCTGTGTCATCCCCTCTCATTCACTGCCTTTTCTCTCTAACTTCTCTCTCTTTCCCTCACTATTTCTCTGCCTACCCTCTTCCTTGCTTCCCCACTCTCAATCTCCCCCTCTGTCTCTAACTCTCTTGCACCCTCAGATCTTTCTTCCTCACTCACTTCTGTCCCCTCTAACTCACTCTCTGTTTCTCTCTCTCTCTCTCTCTACATTCCTCTCTCCATTTTCTCTCTCTAACTCTTCCTCTCTGTTAATTGCCTCCCTCTTCAAAACTAACAAAACCCGCGCATACCACCACGGTAACGAGCCGTCAAGCACAGAGCTCAATCCGAGACCGAGCCAAGATCGAGCCAAGATCGAGCCTTGCCGTGATCGCGTCGGGCCATCACAAAGGACCGCGTCACTGCCGTGCATCCCCGAGTCGCTCCCAGGCAAGTTCTTACTTGCTTACATGCTATTTTACTTAAGTTATAATTGTTAAATGCATAGATTATTAAAGTTGCAAGCTTAGATAAATATTGTCACAAACTGTTCGATGCTTGTTCCCTTAGGAAAATATTATCAGATTTGACGGAACTCGATAGTGTAGGTTGGCCCGTAGGGCTGTGAGCACAGTGTATGAATTTCGTGGGATAATTTGATCATTTACGACTAAAACAACTGCCCCCAAATTTAACCGTAAAACTGGAATTCTACTGTACCTGAAAATCGTTAATTTCACCATAAATCATATACACACTAGAATGGTGCGTTCGAGGGCTCAAATCGAAGCCAACTCGACGAAATTTAACCCTGTACCAATTTCCAGACATACCTGTGCTTGAACTGTGGTGAAAATTGGATCGGAGTGCGACTCTGGACTGCAGTCCAGAGTGACTCTAGGTATTGCTTGCTGTTCTGTAACTGGTACCACTGGATTTCCTTAACACTTAGGTTGCGGAACTCCGCTGCTTACTGTAGGTAAATCTGTTAGCTAGACAACACAATTAGTTTCATCCTGTTTCGTTATCATTTACTATTTAATCTGTAATTTAGAAGATCGGGACACATAACAGTCCCAGCAGAATCAGAATTGACATGTTGATATTAAACAGATTATAACTCCTAACGTACAGACGCGACTGAAGATCCGTTTGTTGCGTTGAAAACACTACTGAAAACCCTAGAATTCATCCAACTGTAGCGTCGCTAAATTATGATCCCAACTGGGGTTAAAATGCGTTGCGAAATGGATTCCTGATTCTGAAACCGGATTTCCAGATGCGTGCGCTTAAAATGAAACAGTTATAACTAATGATCCTGAAACCCGATTGGCTCGAAACCAAATTAGATGGATAGATAACTGAACATATTAATTACTACCTGTTTGTCATTTCGCCAAATTATATACATATGTTTCATGATAAATCGTGCAAGTGAAAGAATGCGGTTTCATAACATCCTCATCATGTTTATATACTTGTTCACGCATCATATCATACCCATATCATTGTATTGATAACCTAGTGACACCGTGCATTTACCCAGTGTAGATTTTAGCGTTGATTGTGGCAAGTACGTCAGTGTTCGTGTATTCGTGATTAAGTGAAAGTGATACGTACTTGTGCACAATCAGTGTCCCTTTTATTCTAGTGCATTGTCGACGTCTGTGGGATGCGTGTACGTGTGACTATAAGTGGTATGGGACACTTATGGAAGTGCTTGCACGGATGTCACAGATAAGGCATCCGACACTGCCATTTATCTTAGGTATTAGTCGGGACGTGCTTGATGGAGGTCCTGCCTCCAGTTCTCGCGCAGACTTGTCACGGATCGATTAGTATTTAGGGTTATGGTTAGCGTTTGATGTAGACCTCGGGGTGTGGGGTAGTTCAAGTGTGAATTCAACAGAATCTCGGGAGTCCCATGCCGGCTTATATATTTAGGGAGTTATATGGAGATTTACAGGGTATGTGCTATATCACCGTGATACATTCGTTACATGTTGGGCCCGTGGTCCCTTGCCCTTGGGTCCTACCCTTGGGTGGAGGACACTCGCGAGTGGTTGACTCTCACACTTGGACTGACGATAGGCTTATTGACCTGTGCAGTGAGACTTAGAGACTGATAGGGTTACTGTCATTTACATTCCTTATATACTATGTTGACATACATGACTCATCGTTATATTGTTTTACTGCTCCGCTGCATTTATCCCTGCTCATTTATATTCATGCTGTTATTGATTTACTGTTATTCATATCCTTCACCACTGTTAGAACTGTTACTTGATTATATACATTATATTGCTATTGTGTCGCTCTGACGACCTGAGTATGCATGCTCAGTGTGAGGAGAAGATTTAGCTTGGACCAGATCTAGACGTACATCACAGACTTCTTGACTTGCCTTTCCGATTTACATTCATTTGTTCCACTTCAGGTCAGTCTTTATATTGTTTCCTTCAGTTACTGCATTTCTCATTACCTGCGCATCGTTTACTGTTTACCATGATAAACTAGAAGCCGAAGTGTGACTACGACAGGACATTTCCTTGACCGTAGGAGCATGGCTGGCCTTGTCTACCCCTCGTATTCCGTATTTTGGGAAGCGGGGCGTGACAACAAGCATAACAGAGGGCTAAAATAAAAAGGAACCCTTAACGGATAATAAAATACTCGATTAAAATACTTGTTCATTATCATTATTATCACATTGAAAAAAGATCACCAAATATGGGATCGAAAGGACAAGGGTTCGCAAAGATAAGAAGAAGATTCTCCAGTTTCCTTTCCGTCTTCTCTACCACGTTAAAGCGGCGGTCCTCCCGAGAGGTAGACATCCAACGATCGTCGCCGCATTCATCAGAAAAGGTGGCGATGACAACCCGACGAGCCTGTATCTGGCTCAGCAAGTGGAAAGAGCAATCCCTCAGGGCTTTAGTGATCAAGTGCGCTTCGAAGAAGCACTCGATCTTATCCTCGACGGCATCAAGCATTGCCGAGGACATCTCTACTGGAGGAGGGGGAAGATCGGCGAGCACCGATGCAAGGATCATCCGAAGCCAAATGGAGTGTAGAGGGAGAGGAGACCCCACACGAGTCAAAAGCTCGTACATTGTAGCATCGCATTGCTCATCTGTAAGAGAAGAATCCACCAAGCACGCAGCAAAACGGGGAACAATGTCCTGAATGGGCACTTCCCATGGTTGTCGACGGGCACGAGGGCGGTTGCAAGCCATGATTGAAAAGGATCTTTGAAGATGAGAGAAGAAAAGGCTCGGCTTTGAGTTATATAGACCAAGCACAGAAAATTCTGTACACAGTGGAATTATTTCCAAGACTCAGGAAATGAAAATTCTGGGAAATACAAGTCTGACTTGAAAAAGGAAGGTGAAGAGATATCTCAGGTGAAGCAACGCTTCCGATTCCCCCCAATCAGAGCAAAGCTCTACTTTGAAAATTTAAATTTTAATAAATGAAGCAATGCTTCAAATCCCGTGCGCTGCGCGCAACGCGCCACGTGTCAGAAGTTGATACGTCAGCGCAGCGCCCAAGGCAGCGCGCCCAATCAGAGCAAGGCTCTATTTAAAACAAAATTAAAGGAAGTAACGCTTCAGTTGCGCAAGCGCTGCGCTGCGCGACACGTGTCAGCGCAAACACAGTTGCGCTGCGCCGTGCGCTGCGCCTTGCGCTGCGCGACACGTGTCAGCGCAGTTGCGCTGCGCTGTGCGCTGCGCGACACGTGTCACGCGAACAGAATTAAAATTCTAGTAAGATCCTTCTGTTCTTTTTAAAACAAGAAGATTGCTTTCTGTAAAACAGAAGCACTTGGATCAAAAATCCAACGGTGGGGAAAATTCCCCAAATCACTCAGAGAATGATCTTTTTAACAAACTTAACAAATCTATGTGCACTATATAAAGACCCCTAGACCCCAACTCAAAACATGATGAACATTGTGAAAGATTAAGAACTTCAAAATAGAGAGAACTCTGAAGAAAATTCAAGAAAAAGGTAAAAACCTTTATAAAATAGAAGAATTTCTTCTAATAGATCATTGATCTAAGAACAAGATCAATGATCTTCAGTAAAAAACAAATAATAATAGTGCCTTGCACTTTTTATGAACCACCGGTTCTCTGAAAACCAAGAAAAAACAAGAAAAACTTGTTTTATTTGATATAAATTGGATCAAGAAATTAAACAGTGCCCTGCACTTGTAAAATTTGCACTGTTGCGCTCTTGGGTTGGCGCAAGCCACCAGAGAGCGCCACGTGTCAGCATCTGAACCACTTGCGCTATGCGTTTTTAAGATAGAGCCTTGCTCTCTGAAATCGGCGCACCTCACCAGAGCGCGCCACGTGTCAGTAGCGCGAGCGCAGCGCACAGGCGCAGCGCACTGCGCTTATGTGACACGTGTCATCACCACAAGCGCTTGCGCTCAGTGATTGGCGCAAAGCGCCCGACAAATGCACTGCATTTTTTACTGAAGGGCCAGACCCAAATCAAAAAGGCCTAGTAGGCCAAAATAAATTGCAATGCAATAAAAGGGCAGAGCCCAAACAAAATTGATGCTCTGCATCATTTATAAAAGGGCAGAGCCCAAACAAAATAAAATGCAATAAAAGGGCAGAGCCCAAACAAAATTGATGCTCTGCATCATTTATAAATGGGCAGAGCCCAAACAAAATAAAAAATGCAGTGCATTATTTAAAAAGGGGCAAAGCCCTAGCACAGGCCTAGTAGGCCAAAAACAAATAAAAATACTGAACATTTTTCAACTGGACTTAGCCCAATCATGGCCGTAAGTCCTCAAACTAAATTGTCTGAGCATGGCTACTCTCCTAAATCAATTTACATCCGGTTCTAGGGTACATCTCCGAACTCCTCCGACTCCTATCGTTGTAATCCTTCAACGACGTCAGAGAGGTGACGGGTCCCGACGACCACACATCAACACGGACTGTGGGGTCCTTAAACCCACGGACTTATGCGTCCTTAAACTAAAATGGACACCTATGTCCCTAAACTGGAAATGGACCACCACGTCCCTAAACTGGAACATGGACCGCAACGTCCTTAAACTACCTATGGACCCCTATGTCCCTAAACTGGAAATGGACCACCACGTCCCTAAACTGGAATATGGACCTCAACGTCCTTAAACTACCTATGGACCACTACGTCCCTAAAATGAAACAGTAGAGCCCCCCTAAACGCTCTTCTGACGGATCTAAACGATCCCGTTTAAGTTGATCATAGCCTTGAACACGGCTAACGTATCTTTAAACATTCAAATAGACTTCATATCCCCTAATCAACTTCGGTCTAAGGGTACATCTCTGAACTCCTCTGACACCTATCGTTGTAATCCTTCAACGAAGTCAGAGAGGTGACGGGTCTCGACAGCCATATATTAAATGAACCACCACGTCCCTAAACTGGAACATGGACCACCATGTCCCTAAACTGGAATATGGACCGAAACGTCCTTAAACTACCTATGGACCACTATGTCCCTAAACTGGAAATCGACCGCAGCGTCATTAAACTAAACAATAGAGCCAATTACTCTCTTGTCGGATCCAAACGATCCCGTTAAGTTGATCTTAGTCTGGAAATTAGGCTAATGTATCCTTAACAAAAGTTTAAGTTGATCTTAGCCTCAATACGGCTAACGTATCCTTAAACTAAAACACCAAACCCAAATCTAAGTAACTACGGATTTGGACTAATCCACGTCCTACGGGCGACGGCATAACTTAGTCTCCATATACAATCCACGGGCATCCACAAACAAAACAAACACACACGACACGAAGTGAAATTCTGGAGAAGGAGAAAGTTGTTACCGCGATGCGGTAGCGTAATTAACTGCAGGGGCCTGCGCCTGCAGGGAAGAGCGTCCCCACAATCAAAAACCCCTCAAGCGAGGGGGAATCTGACGAAGTCTGCTACATCGGCCGCATCCGTCCAAACCTCCGATACACGGTGCCATAAATCAACTTGGCATCTTCGGATAGGTGGATGGATAAAACCAAATAGTATCTGCCCCGAATCTCAGGCAAGACGTCTTCACGTCGTCGCCGCCGTTCGGAGGGGAACAATGCTCTGATACTCCCTTCTCTATATGCATGACGTCCAGACAATGACGCACTAAATTTGTTGACCAGTACGGAAGCTCGAAGAAAATGCTTAACTTGTTCCAAAATGGTGTTTGACCTGTTTCGTCGGATCCATCCCGAAGGTCACATTATTGTAACCATCCCATTTAGCAGTCACGTCCTCTCCGGACAATGGGGATGGAGGTCCAAGAAGCTCCTGATGACCATTAAAGTGAACCGTGTCTAACCTATAGGGGTGGTCTAGAGGCAGGAAACGTCGATGGACGCAATAACAAACCTTCCTGCTAAAATTCAAGAATTTCGATGTTGTGTGCTCATGGCAATGAGGACATGCTTTGTGACCATGAACGGACCAACCTGATAGCATTCCATACGCAGGAAAGTCATTAATTGTCCACATTAAAGCCGCACGCAGTATGAAGGTTGTATTTGTGTTTGCATCATATGTCTCTACACCATCAATGAACAAAGATTTCAACTCCTCGATCAGAGGTCGGAGATAGACGTCGATATTGTTCCCCGGTGAGTTTGGTCCGTCGATAAGAACAGGCATCATAAAGTATGATTGGTCCATAGCCAACCAAGGCGACAGATTATAAATTATCATTACAACGGGCCATGTGCTGTGACTTCCAGCCATATAGTTGAATGGGCAGAAGCCATCAGTAGCCAGTCCGAGCCGGACATTGCGAGGATCGCTACTGAATATTGCGTGCCGCCTATCGAAATCCTTCCATGCCGCTGAATCTCTTGGATGGCTCATTTTTCCATCTTCACTTGAGGAGCACGGTGATGCCAAATCATTGTCTCGGCTGTTTTCTTGCACCTGAATAGCCTCTGTAGCCTCTGTGTTATGAGAAAGTATCGTGCTATCTTGACAGGTATATCAGGCTTCTTATCAGAATCTTTCGGCTTATACCTGGCCTCTCCGCATGTTGGACACTCTTTCAAATCTGAATTCTCTTTTCGGTACAACACGCAATTTTTAGGACATGCTTAAATCTTCTCACACTTTAGACCCAAATCAGACATCATCTTCTGGGCTCCGTACCAGCTGTCGGGCACGTTATTTCCCGGGGGCATAGAATCTTTCAAGAACGAAAGAAGCATTGTGAATGACTTGTTGCTCCATCCATTTAGGCACTTAATTTGGAAAAGTTGGACGAACCATGAGAGGGTGGAATACTTCGCATTCTCATAAATTGGTTTTCTAGCATCATTCATGAAATTTTCATATTTATCCGCACGCGGTCCTTGACCGGAAGGAATGTCATCTTCGGTACGAATAAATTCACCTAGGGCAGCCTCTACCATATCCTCCATTTCTTCTGATGGAAATAAATTACTGTCTTCTCCGTCTGCCGCATTACCGAATTCTTCTTCTTCTCCTGCCGCATTATCGTGCTCTCCTTCTTCTTCTGCCGCAATATTGCATTCTTCTCCTTCCCCGTGATATTTCCAAGTTGTATAAAGTCTAGTAAACCCATATTTTACAATATGAAGCTCTGCCAATTCTACCTTTTACCAGTACTTATTGCCACATCTATCGCACGGACAGAGAATCTTCTCTATTATGATCTTATTATGTGCGTGTGCAAATTCAATGAAAGCAGCAACTCCTGCGACAAACTTAGGTTGCATACGTTGTTGCCAATCCACATACATCCAGTCCTTAACTCTGACGTACTCATGAGCCATGTTAGACTGTATAACATATAAATTGTAGGTTATGGTGACTATATTAAGAAATATAAGAACGAGGTAGTTACTGACAAAGGAGAAAATCCGTGTATATGCTTTGTGTGTGCGTTTGTCGTTGAAAAAAATAAATTATCGAACGTATGTTAACCGATAGACGGGGACTAAGTGGCGCTTTTAGTTTCATATATGAGTATCGATGAGAGTATGAGGGTTTCATATTATCATCGAGTATCATATATTGGTTTTAACTTGAACATCTCGAATCATTCTCTAATTATGCGATTGTTGTGTATTCTTGTTGTATGTGTGTGTTCCGGCTGTCGGGGGTAAGGCTTCTATCCCATTAAGAATGTATAGAGCGAACACCCATCACTTGTTCTTTCAACCGTTTCGAGTAAATTTCGGCAGCACCTACCCGCTGTTCTCCGAGTACACTGTAATAGAATAGATAATCATTTCAAAGCTGTGAAACAACGTTGAAATGAACATCTAATCTATCTTTGTACACGGAGAACCAGCGGAAAGGTACCGACGAAATATCTCGAAACGGATGAAAACACAAGTGAATGAAGGTGTTTGCTTTATACATTCCTAACTTGTCTACACGGGACAAATCTATCGGTTACCATACGATTGAATTTTTTCGTCGTATAGACTATACGACGGTTGTTAGTATCGAGCTATATCGTCCGACATTTAACAACCTTCGTATAGTTTTATGTCACGACGAACATCGCACGTATGTTAACCGATAGACGGGGACTAAGTGGCGCTTTTAGTTTCATATATGAGAATCGATGAGAATATGAAGGTTTCATATTATCATCGAGTATCATATATTGGTTTTAACTTGAATATCTCGAATCACTCTCTAATTATGCGTTTGTTGTGTATTCTTGTTGTATGTGTGTGTTTCGGCTGTCGGGGGTAAGGCTTCTATCCTATTAAGAATGTATAGAGCGAACACCCATCACTTGTGTTTTCAACCGTTTCGAGTAAATTTCGGCAACACCTCCCCGCTGTTCTCCGAATACACTGTAATAGAATAGATAATCATTTCAAAGCTGTGAAACAACGTTGAAATGAATATCTAATCCATCTTTGTACACGGAGAACCACAGGAAAGGTACCGACGAAATATCTCAAAATGGATGAAAACACAAGTGAATGAAGGTGTTTGCTTTATACATTCCTAACTTGTCCACACGGGACAAATCTATCGGTTACCATACGATTGAATTTTCTCGTCGCATAGACTATACGACGGTTGTTAGTATCGAGCTATATCGTCCGATATTTAACAACCTTCGTATAGTTTTATGTCACGACGAACATCGCACGTATGTTAACCGATAGACGGGGACTAAGTGGCGCTTTTAGTTTCATATATGAGTATCGATGAGAATATGAAGGTTTCATATTATCAGCGAGTATCATATATTGGTTTTAATTTGAACATCTCGAATCACTCTCTAATTATGCGTTTGTTGTATATTCTTGTTGTACGTGTGTGTTCCGGCTGTCGGGGGTAAGGCTTATATCCCATTAAGAATGTATAGAGCGAACACCGATCACTTGTGCTTTCAACCGTTTCGAGTAAATTTCGACAGCACCTCCCCGCTGTTCTCCGAGTACACTGTAATAGAATAGATAATCATTTCAAAGCTGTGAAACAATGTTGAAATGAACATCTAATCTATCTTTGTTCACGGAGAACCAGCGGAAAGATACCGACGAAATATCTCGAAACGGATGAAAACACAAGTGAATGAAGGTGTTTGCTTTATACATTCTTAACTTGTCCACACGGGACAAATCTATCGGTTACCATACGATTGAATTTTCTCGTCGCATAGACTATACGATGGTTGTTAGTATCGAGCTATACCGTCCGATATTTAACAACTTTCGTATAGTTCTATGTCACGACGAATATCGCACGTATGTTAACCGATAGACGGGGACTAAGTGGCGCTTTTAGTTTCATATATGAGTATCGATGAGAATATGAAGGTTTCATATTATCATCGAGTATCATATATTAGTTTTAACTTGAACATCTCGAATCACTCTCTAATTATGCGATTGTTGTGTATTCTTATTGTATGTGTGTGTTCCGGCTATCGGGGGTAAGGCTTCTATCCCATTAAGAATGTATAGAGCGAACACCCATCACTTGTGCTTTCAACCGTTTCGAGTAAATTTCGGCAGCACCTCCCCGCTGTTCTCCGAGTACACTGTAATAGAATAGATAATTATTTCAAAGCTGTGAAACAACGTTGAAATGAACATCTAATCTATCTTTGTACACGGAGAACCAGCGGAAAGGTACCGACGAAATATCTCGAAACGGATGAAAACACAAGTGAATGAAGGTGTTTGCTTTATACATTCCTAACTTGTCCATACGGGACAAATCTATCGGTTACCATACGATTGAATCTTCTCGTCGCATAGACTATACGGCGGTTGTTAGTATTGAGCTATACCGTCCAATATTTAACAACCTTCGTATAGTTCTATGTCACGACGAACATCGCACGTATGTTAACCGATAGACAGGGACTAAGTGGCGCTTTTAGTTTCATATATGAGTATTGATGAGAATATGAAGGTTTCATATTATCATCGAGTATCATATATTGGTTTTAACTTGAACATCTTGAATCACTCTCTAATTATGCATTTGTTGTGTATTCTTGTTGTATGTGTGTGTTCCAGCAGTCGGGGGTAAGGTTTCTATCCCATTAAGAATGTATAGAGCGAACACCCATTCACTTGTGCTTTCAACCGTTTCGAGTAAATTTCGGCAGCACCTCCCCGCTGTTCTCCGAGTACACTGTAATATAATAGATAATCATTTCAAAACTGTGAAACAACGTTGAAATGAACATCTAATCTATCTTTGTACACGGAGAACCAGCAGAAAGGTACCGACGAAATATCTCGAAACGGATGAAAACACAAGTGAATGAATGTGTTTGCTTTATACATTCCTAACTTGTCCACACGGGACAAATCTATCGGTTACCATACGATTGAATCTTCTCGTCACATAGACTATAGACGGTTGTTAGTATCGAGCTATACCGTCCGATATTTAACAACCTTCGTATAGTTCTATGTCACGACGAACATCGCACGTATATTAACCGATAGACGGGGACTAAGTGGTGCTTTTAGTTTCATATATGAGTATCGATGAGAATATGAAGGTTTCATATTATCATCGAGTATCATATATTGGTTTTAACTTAAATATCTTGAATCATTCTCTAATGATGCGTTTGTTGTGCATTCGTGTTTTATGTGTAACATGATTTTAAACCATTGAGATCAAGATTGATAGAACTGATTATCCACAAAGAGATTAAGGATTGACTTTTGACAGCCATATGAAGGAAAATTTTCTCTTACGGCAACCTAATAATATACCCATTATCCTCATATATACATATATGCAGGCAGGCATGAATACATACATGCAAATATTTGAAAAATTAATATATCAACCAAAAACTATTATTGCAATGACATTCATCTATAACAATCAACAGTTAAAACTACAAATGTAGGATACTGATATCATAAAGCGTTATACGCAACATATGAATTCACATGAATGAAACATGCATCAAAAAAATATGTTCATCCAAAAGAAAGGCCACTGTCAACAAATATAGACAAATACGTCATAAAAACAATAACTAATTAACAAGTTGATTAGCATCTGGATCAAGAAAATGATAGGAAAAACAATTGACTATGATCTATAATGACAAGTCTATTACCATGACTCTCGACTAACAAAGGTGGCTTTTCGTCCTCGGTAGCTTGATAATTGGGATTTCATGGCGAATAAAAATATGCATATGCCGTTTGACCGGGAACTTCAATAGGAAACTCAATGAGGTCGGGTGTACTGAAGTACGCTTTGTATTTCGCTATATCAGGTGATGAAGCCCAAGCCCTAGCTAGCCCCAGCCCCACCCCAACCGAAACCTAGCCCCAGCCCAGCCCTAACCCAAACCGAACCGTAGCCCTAGCCCCAGCCCAGCCCCAGCCCCAGCCCAGCCCCACCCCAACCGAACCCGAGCCCCAGCCCTAGCCCAGCCCCAACCCCAACCCAGCCCCAGCCCAGCCCCAGCCTCAACCCCCAACCCGAATCCCAACCCCAACCGAACCCCAGAACCGAACCCTAACCCTAACCCTAACCGAACCCGATGCCGATGCCGATGCCGATGCCAAACCCTCACCCCTACCCGAACCTGGCCTGAACCCTAGACCTAACATCATCAAAATTAAAAATAATTTGAGATTTAATTACTAACCGGGCGCGCGGTGGAGGAGACGATAGAAATCGGTGGTCGACGACGATCGGCGAAGGTGGCGACGAGGCGCGGGAAGTCGACGAAGGTGTGGGAACGACCGACGAAGGTGGCGACGAGGCGCGGAGCGCGGTGGCGACGAGACGCGGGAACAGGCGATTTGAGGCGCGGGAGTGAGAGCGAAATTTTGGGAACGATGAATGATTTTCTGTGTTTTTTTTTATTAATAATCTATTTATATGCCCCTACGGACATAACCGTAGGTCCACCGTTTGCGGCTCCGTAGGGCCAAAAAAAAAATTAGAACGTAAGGCACCGTAGAGACAACTATGTGGCCCTACGGATAAATCCGTAGGGACAAGAAATATTTGCCCCTACGGATTCCTGAGTCTGTAGGGGCAACCCCATATTGTAGTAGTAGTGAAAAGTAGTTAAAAGCTTTTACCATAACCTTAAATCACTTGGCTTATAGCCACATATTATAACTTTTATACACTATTTTTCATCCACTAATTAACATGCCACCAGATATTTAAAAGTCATTATAGCTGCTCATAATGGTTTCTATGCTTGAAGCCATAGTTTCCTAATTAGATATATTCCATATATATTAGGAAATCAACCAAGAATTTCAAAACAGAAAATAATAATACAAATACTGTGATGTATATTCATACCACAAAAGTTGTTAGCAAGCTATTTTATAAACTGTTCTCTCCAACATATATTTTCACAAGGAAGATATTACCTAGCATAATACAAAAATAATCAACTTCACATGAAAAAGAAGAAAGAAAAAACCCAAATAAAACTTAATTAGACATGCATGCAAGCTCTCTCTAATTAATCCCCATCAACCTACTAAAAACCATTAAAATACTCATAACTCCAGCACAGATCCAATATAACATAAGGTATAAAGTTAAACTGGAAACAAATAGAGTTAGAGCTATTGTTCATGAATAAGAATGTCTGTGCACGAGCGTGAGAGAGAGATAGAGAGAGAGAGAGACACGAGGGATGAAAGACGACTGATCTTGTGTTTTAATTTATTTTTTCAGAGAAATTCAAATTAGGTATATTTTGAATTGAGAGAGATATAGATGACGATAATTGTGGGATCATAATTTTTTATTGATCAAGAAAGGAGGAGAAAGAACCTAATTAAAATAAAGAGTGAAAATATTATTTTGGGTTGCTAGGCATACTACTTAAAACTCATTTAATATTAACTGAAGGGTAAAAATGTGCAAAACCAATCAATCATGTGATATGCATGTGAGAATCTATTTTGGAATATTCTAACAGCATTTTAATTTGGGGAGCAAATCGTTAACGGTTTGTATTTAGAGTATTTTAACGCAGTAAAATAAACAATTGGCCGGGTATATAAGCGCAATGAGAGTGAAACTTTGGGGCATATAATAGCAATTTGGGTTTCATAAGGTTGCCTAAGCTTAACTCCAAAATTGTAACTACGCCATGTTTGGAAAATGGTTCGTGAGTTCAGAAAAATATAGTTATCTAAACTCCAAAGTTGAAATAATCATGCTTTACTAAACTCCAATCTTACCAAAGTTTTCTAAACTCCAAAACTTATAACGAACCTACTTTGAAGTTTGGATAACTCCAAGACAATATTTTGAAGTTTGGATAATTACAAAACCAAACGCCCCATCAAAGTTAAAGTTCGAAATGAGGTTTAGGGCCATGGGTAAGTAGATATTTTCGATCCAAAAAACATTTTATATGTATTAATATTGATGATTTAATACAAATTGAACTTCTTTCAGATTTTCTAAAATCCCAATACACGGTAGATTAGAAAGTTTTGGACTCAATACATCTAAATTGTATTATACTAGGTTATATATACATCATATTTCTAAATACACCCTTTAGGGTAAGTAGATATTTTCTTGCACATTCTAAACCGTATAATACAACTAAATGTTTAACGGCATAAAGCTTCCTTGCACATTCACATATAAGTACTTTTGGATGTGGACCGTTCTAGAATCGCAAACCTTTCATTCCGAGTAATGTTCTACCGCATGAGCTATGGTCATCCATTGTAAGTTGCTGTCAACGGCATAGTAATGATATTAAATAATGTTGAAAATGCAGGCATCTTGATTGAGAGAGAGAGAGAGAGAGGAAGTTGTTGTAGCCTTTGCGTCTCCTTCTTTTAGTTAAATTAGGTCGAGACAACAAACAGACAACGTTGCCTTCATGCATGAGTTGGACCATATCCACTTGTATACTTAATTCCAAATTTTTTCCATATAATCCAAATGGTTTAACTTTAATAAATTCTCGAGTTTTTAGTCAAATTCAACCTATCTCTTTTGTTGAAGTTCTTGTTTTAGAAATTATTCTAAGGCATCAAAATTTCCAAGTTATAATCATCATTCATAAGATGTCCTCCGTTGCTAAAACACCATATAAATGTATATTCATCATCCACCAATGGTCTATTGGTCAATGGTAGAAAACTATGGTTTCCATATCAAGAGATGAAAAAAAGCTACGATTTTAATAATCACTGTTTTATTTTATATAAATTAAACATCAAATTTAAAATGCGAAACCTGCTATTCCGTGAAATCCAGTTTAATCCGTCAGAACTAATCCAATCTGAAACCGGGCCTTAAATCCGTCCGAACCAGTTGGGTTCAACTATGGCTTCGGATTTATCTACCCAATCCAGGGGGCGGGTTTCAAGTGGTTGGAAAGTCCATGTGTCCTAACGGATTCGGATTCATTTATGGTTCAATACCTACCCAACCGGTTGATACACAACCCAACCCTATTGGATGGTATGTTGATCCACGACTGCCACCTGCCAATGTAAAAAAGTTCGATAATGCCACTTTATATTCCGTTATCACCACTGGTGTGTTTTTTTCTATCTCTCACAAGGTTGATTTGAAAATTTTATTTATTAATATAATTAGGCACTAGAAAACAACGACAATCCCATTAATTCTAGGAAGCTAGGGATGTACATATGATGATATCACACAGATTTTTATTATAAATTAAGCCACTTGACTAAACGTCCAAGTAATTATTAATTAATTAATACCGATTATATCTTTAAGAACTCGATATCGATCCCGCCAATTGTCACTTTCCCTTTCCCAGCTCTAGGCACCAGTGTAACCGTCAAGTACTCGTCGGCCTCCGCATCGATTTCCTCGAGCAAATCTGTAATCCCGAGCCTCAGCGTCGTCACGGCCGACTTCTTCTTGTTATGGTCCCAGTCATGCCTATGAGGCACATTTACAAAGCTGCCTGCAAACTCGCACGACGCGGGCCCCACTGCTTCTACTGTGTTAACGCACACGTCGAATTTGATAAATGTATCATCGTCGAATTCGATCTCCTCTATAACCAGCACTTCCTCTTCTTCTTCTTTATCCTTTTTGCTGCGTGAAGGCTTTGGCCTTTTCACCGTTATGGACACTATCGAGTTTAGAACCAGCGGGAATGTCGCTTCGGGTGTTGCCTGCAGCTTCGATTTTAGAAGAGAAGTAATCTTCTTGGTCGCACGATTGCTTTGGGTTGGCCGACTCTTGACCCAAGGGATGTCAACTTCTTGGTATGTAAACCTGTTAATTAATTTTGCAACATGCATGCATGCATTAATTTTCAAATCAATTTTAGTTAGCAAAATAACAATTTCAAATCACATGTATATATTTTAGATTGTTGTTTTCTGATCCTGCTGCATGTGATGTGATGAGCAAATCTTAAAAATCTATTTACGTACCGAAGTGCATGGGACGACAAGCAATCTTTCACCTTAACCTTAACCAATCGGGCATTCTCATCGTAGAAAAGGAAGGAGGCATTAAGCCAATCTTTATCCTTAAAATTCATATGCTTGCCTGGAAGAAGATCTTTCCAGACATCCCACAAGCGATCGATGTTACCGTGATGAGCGAAGAATATGGGATCTCTTGCTGCAGAGTAAAATGTGCCCATGTCCTCCATGTTCGGTTGGGTTCGATCACCGGTCCAGCCATGCACGGGGCCATGCGGGACATTCTCTACAGAGCCCCCGCCCGGGGAAGGACTGTCTCCAGCACGATAAGGAGATCCTAGGAAGAGCTCCGAGGTCTTTCCATTTGAAATCATCTGTCGATACATTGTCTGTTTGCAAACATGTTTACATTCAGAGGAAACATTTAATGTACGTACCTACACTCACGTTGTGTGTGTGTGTGTATATATGTTATTAATTAAGATAAATTAATACATGCATGCGCATGAGGAAAATTTATCTTAAAAGCTATCGTAGAGATCGGTATCATGATTACTATTTTAATGCATATATAAGGGGATGCATGGGATATAAATATATCTAGAATTCAAATTTTAAGATAATAAAACCAAGTCTACTTATTAAATAGTAGAGGGTGACACCTTATAACTTATCTATGTATCTATTAATTAGTAGAGGGTGTGTGTATGTTATTAAATAGTAGAGGGTGACACCTTATAACCTATCTATGTATCTATTAGGACCGCATAATTAAGTTGACCACATGTTTTTATATATTTTGTATACCTTAAGATTTTCATCAAATTGCTGGGCTTCCGTGATCGACTTATCAGTCCCATCGTAATCAAGATCGATGGTAGCTGGCGGTTGGTGTTTTGCATCACGCAATTTGTCATATAAAGACGATGACACATCTGTATATATTGTTGGTAACTTCATTCCCGCCGGCGCATCCCAATTCCAAAAAGGAATAGCGAAGGTCTCATCACCTATAAGCTTGCCCAGTATCCTCTCATGGAAGTAGAGATAGTATCGGTGCCAAGGGAAAAACAGCCACGAAAAATGAACCTACGCATCACATGCAACCGATACAAAAAAACCATGCATGAGACAAAATAGTCGTTATTAGAAGAGATAACAGATCGGTTTATCATCTAATTAATAGAGGAGAAAGTAGCAAACAAATTAGACAAAATAGTCATCTATCATAGGACAAAGTATCTTCTAAATTGGTCAAAAATAAACTCATCTTTCTCCGTGATCATTGCTGTCCATATTGATATTCATGACCTAAAATATACGTACTCCAATTATCACATGATTTAGGTTGATACTTGACCATTGATTTAGTGGTGGAAAATTACATTATTGATAAACCGTTACGTTTAGACCACTCCACTGGATGCAAGTGCAAGATGAGTATGACATCTTTTTCATATATGTGTATCTGTTAGAACATATATATTGACCACATGAATGGTGTCGATCGTTAAAAAATGGATATATCGTTGAACCTTGACCTATCTAGAACGGTTTTTTCGCTCTATACTAGCCGACCCCTTATGCATTCTCTACGTCACCGAAAAGGATTAAGTAAAGTAATTAAAAAATAACAAAGAGAAAAAAAAATCCTTTTTACTTGAATCTCCAAATCAGGAAAGCCAATTTGATCATAGCCCCCATCACAATATGCACAATGCACATTAGCTTGCTGGGTAAAGTTGCGAGGATCATCTGCGGGCAAGGCCTTCATGAGCTGAACGGCCTTTTCATACTTTGCGAGATATTCCGGACTCGCTAAATGCGCGGCCGGACGAACTTTAAGAGGCGTTTTCTTTGACGGCAGCTTAAAATCAATGATCGATAGGTTAGTATTAGGAGGACAACAATCTGAATTCGTCCCTGCGGGGACATCGGCAGGCTCACATTTTGAAATATCCGGGGCCTTGATGGGCGCGCTTAAGGCTTGATTGCGCCCGGTCATGCTTAGCCCTGTCGCCGTACCAGCCAGGCCAATCAGAATGTTACGGCGATCGAATGAAAGGTTTTTGTGGTCATCGCTTGCTTCGCATGTAAATTTGGTTTTCTTATAGACGTACTTGAATGCAATACTAGAGGGAGAGGAGAAGGTGCCCATTTTGATGTGAGTATGATATTTTTTTGAGAGATGTTAGGGATGAATTTATAAGGATCAAGATGTGGCTATCATTAGAGTTTTAATTTGGACGTAATATTAGTGGATGAATAGAAAAAAGTTAATGAAACTTTGCGTGTTGATTCGTTCTATATTTGGCCTACTGTACTACTGTTCCTCACGTACGTATGCATGGGTATATACGTGCGTGCATGCATGCATGTCCCTATGGGTATATACGTAATGTTTTGTGTGTAGATTTGTTCTATATTTTGCCTACTGTTCTGTTCCTCACGTACGTATGCATGGGTATATACGTGCATGCATGCATGTCCCTATTTGTAATTGTCCTTGAAGAGTAGGTTATAGTAATCGCTCAAAGAAACTTAGCTCGACTAGCAAAAATAGTTCAAAATGTCTCTAAAATGCTGATCGGTGGGAGAAAATTTCCAACTAAATATGTGAAGCAATTTCTAATAGACCTAAGAGAGTCTCTCCTCACAATGCTTTGACAAAATGATAATAAAAATAAAATTATAGCATGATCGTTCATGAAATTGCGTATGTTGATTTGTTCTATGTTCGGTCTATTGCCAGAAAAGATAATAAAATAAAATAAAATTATAGTAGGATCGATCATGAAATTTCATATCTCCCCATCACAAGCGACTGATCACAAGCGACTTTATAGTTTCTGCATGGCGTGAAAAAACAGCCTTCTCTCCTCACTAATTAAAGTTTTTGCTGTATGCATATATGGAATTGGCAAAATGATTACATCATTAACTGCTTTGGATTTTGACATCACTTCATTAAGCTAAAATGCCTTAAACTAATAATAATGTTACACTAAAATATATAAATAAAGGGTAAATTACACTGAAATGCCTTAAACTCATAATAATGTTACACTAAAATACTTTGATTGTATATATTAATTAACGAGGTTGTGTTTTATCCTTTTTGCCGCCATATTAAATATCCTTTTTATCAAGTGGAAGAATCAGAGAGATGGGACGTCGGCAATAAATTAAGCAGATCGAGGAGTTTAGAGAAAAATAAAGGACGATGGATCGGATGTACAGTGGTGGTTGAGGAGAGGTAAATGAGACGGTATTCCAGGAAGACAGAGACAGGAGCGATGGAGGAGGAAAGTACTCCATGGAGACTAGGGGGAAGAGATGGAGGAAAGGAAGGGATAGAATCAAAAGGAGGGGCACCGAGGCAGCAAATAAAGAATGATATATAGAAGAAGGGAAAAAATAGAGAATTGCAAAGTCATCACTTACGCATAGAAGTATTTTTCCTTGAATATCCATCCTCAACAAAAGTTGTTTGATTGGATGAAATGGAAACATTAGAAAACATCAAATCAAGCCCAAAGATGAGATCGGAACTGAAAACTCCAAGATGACCAAGCTCCAAACCTTCACCGCAAAGCTTCAATGCAAAACCAAGATTCAAAGAACTTCAATGCAGAAAATCCCAAGATTCAAAGATCTTCAATGTAAAATTGTAAGAATCTTGTAGAAAAGAGAATCGAGTAGCAAAATCGAAAGAATTCTGATGTAAATTGATGAAAATTGATGAACAAAAAAGGGAATTAAGGTTAGCGAAACCCTAATTACCCTAATCGCCCCGTTGCCGCCTTGTCTTGTTTTCTTGTTGCTGTTTTAGGTTAATGACATTTACGTTAAAAAAAATGTAGAACCCGATATTTGATAATATCACCCAACATTTCATGATATCTGGTGTTTGACATAAAAATCTTTGGGCCGACACGACATATTGAACATGTTAGAATACACATGATTGTGAACGGATTTCTAGCGTATTCTAGAAGCTCGTCTTCATGTTATTAGACAACCAATCAGAAATGTAATTGTTAAATGACTATGTATATATAAAGAGGATAGAGCTAATCCCTATCTATCCATTTCCATTCCCAAAATATCCTCTCGATTACTTTCACATGGTATCAGAGCCTTAGATCCAAGATTTCCATCACCGCTATTGATTTCCACCATCTCCAACATCTCTGCTGACGTCTTCATGCCCTCTCCGATCGTGCTACAGTAAACTCGCATCCACTACAGTGTTCTACAGTGTTTTCCAGCGACTCAAACCACGGTTTTCATATCTCCTTTCAATTATCTTATGTGAGTTGAATTAAGGCTCTTTAGAATAAATTTTTGTATGATTGTGAGCCAAGAACAAGTATGGGGGAGGATTTCACTTTCATTCACTCTTGACCCCTTCTTTATACCATCTTATTGAACTGTTCTTTCTAGTCTTCAGGTTTTGAGCTTACAGGACAATATCAGTGAGGACACTGCTGCAAACAAGTTTGGGGGGATGGTTTGTATAGATGGTATGTACGCATCATATGTAAATTTTGCATTGCATAAAAAAATACTAGAAGATTTTGAAAATAAAATTTAGAAAGTGAAAAAAAATTATGAAAAAGATAGGAAGAAATTTAAGAAATGCAAGAAAATTATATGTTTTAAAACGAAGCTAGTAATACGTAGTCATGAGCTGTTGTCTCAAGGGTTAGTAAGATGAAGAAATTACTAGACTGCGGAGAGAAACAAGTCTGAAAAATAGTCTCTATTATTGAGTCCAAATTTCTGAATGTTGACATCGTACTATATGCACTTGCACACATCTTGAAATTTGGGATAGTAGAGAATAACTTGAAATACTCTTGCCTAGAAGTCTTAGTATGAAGTAAAAAAATATAAATTAACAAAATATAAATGATATATAAAACAAATGGTGCAAAAAATGAACACTGATTTTCTAATTACTTAAGACAGTATAAAAAAATATAACGAGGGTATCTTATCACCTAGTGTCTTAGACCAACTGATTTGGGAGTCACTGCTAAGCCTTAGGTATTGCAAGGCTAGGATATTGCTATTTACGCCTTAATAAGTGAGCACGTTCGGTAATCGGTTAGTTAGTACCTCAAGAAATATTAACGATCACATAAAGAATGTGTGAGCAAATACCTATAAAATATCACCGACTAAAAAGTACTAAGGAAAGATGGACAAAATGTATGATAGCTTGAATTGAATTCTCCAAACGTACAAATGAATTTTACACACACGTAGGGAGTATATGATCGATATTTGGAAGAAATGTAAGGAGGAAGACTAAAGACGGAATTTTATTGAGAGATGATGTGATTTTTGATATCTTTTCAAGAATATTAAGATAGGGCTCATGACAACTTAAAAGCTGGTGTAGTTTGAAACTCTTATTTTCAAGTTTTTTCTTTTATATGTTCTTATCTTTGCATGTAATTTTTATTTTATTTTATTTATTCTGGGATTTTATGAGTGTAATCCGCTGAAAACCCCGAGGAGATAGCACTCCTCCTACTAACGACACCTAGTGCTTTAAAGGCTTGTTGCACGAGTTAAGGGCAATCGTGTTGCCTACGAAAGTGTGCTAGGTTTTTTCTTTTTCTTTTGAAAATAAAATAGTTTGCTCGAGATGATCAAAGATAAGTTTGGGAGTATTTAATCAGTCAAATTTATTGCACATTTGTATAAACATTTTCCTTATTATTATTAACTACTAAAAAGTGTTAATTGTAAATTAAGAATATATGTGAGTTTATTTGTAAAAAGATTGTTGTCATATGTTTTTTCATTTATAATTAATATAATTAAGGAAAATATATGCATATCATATTTAAATAAAATATTCATATTAAAATATGCATATCATATCAAATATTCTTAACCTTTATTATCAAGAAATCATATCATTTAATTGGTTGGAATAATATTTCAAATAAAAAAATGCTACTAATAATTGGATTTGAGATATTATGCAGGTATTATAATAGATTAGTTCAGGTCTGAACTATAAGTAGGAGATCCAGTGCAAATCGAATCATAAAACCAAATCTGCCGAATATTAGGAGCAAATTGAAAAATTTCGCAACGGCAGAGACTAAGAGATATATTTTCAGAATATTTTTATCAGAAGGATCTTCAAATATCGAGAAGAAAATGCATGAAAAATTTGGAAGCTCAAACCCACCATATGACAGCGGATCCGCGGTCAAAGAGTGCTTGGGCGGCAGAAGCGCGGTCTTATGGTGGCCGTAGGATGTGAAAACTCAAGGTCTTAATCGTAATTACTCATATTTATTTATGACGTCTGGGGTTACACATTTCAGAGCTTATAAAAGGACCGAGAGTATCTATCATCAAAATCATCGAACTATCTATCCATCGAAAAATCGATTAAGATCTAGTGAGCAAACTAGGGTTTTGTAAATTACTTTTTCAGCGAGCAACTTTTTTAATGCAATAGTTAAACAGTAAAGGTAGTCTTTTCTTTTAATTTTGTTGCATTACTTTCCGTATTTACTTTCCACATTACTTTCTGCATTTTTTATTTTAATTATGGGTTCCGTTTTCTTTCATCTTTCTTCTACTTCGTTGATCTCCATTAGCGAGTAAATTCTTGCTTGTTAGAGTTTGTAGACTAGGATAGAATAATGGATGAAAAATATCATTTAAATTCTTTTTAAAGTTTTAATTTTTATAAATTTTAACAAAATGAATATTAACCATCTTATCGGGCGCACTATCAATTCATGATAATCAAGAATACGATTTGAGTTTCGTTAATAATCGTTTTGTTAAGGGCTTGAGACAAATAGGGATCAATGGAAAGATAAGAGTCAGTAGAGAGAAATCATAATTCTCTCCAAGAACCATACTCCACATTCATCGCTATTTTTCTAGTATTAAATAATTAAAAGATAAAAAGAATTATTTTCTTAACTTCATCCATTAACTATTAAATCCTATAAAGTCTACAAGCCTTTCTATTATAAAATTTTCAAATATTCTTAATCATGAACGATAACAATTCCCCTTTCTTCTATCAACTCGTCTAAAACAAGAAAAGCAGTTCACCGTTTCCCTGTGGACGACCCGTACTCATCATGACTAGTTATTTGTGACACCGTCTTGATTGCGGTAATTTAGAACACACATAGACACAACTTTTTCAAACCAATCAGGTATGCAGGTTTAGGCTCGTTTGAAGATACGGGCATTATTTCGAGAGTTGTTGCCTCGATTTCGAGAGTTGCCTCTCAGTGTTGTGATCTCGAGAGCAGTTCCCTCGATCCTAAGAGTTGTTGCCTTAAGGAGTTATTTCCTTTAGATTTTCTTGATCTATGGTATGAGGTACCCTTTCATTATCATCCCATTTTGTGATGACCTTGCCGTTCCTTTTCGTTTTTTGCAATCGGGGATCATGATTGGTTTTGAAGTTGTAACTTGAGGAGGTTGATTTTTGTTATTATTTCGGTGGTTGGATCTTGAAGATCAACTACGATTATTTAGGTTAGATCTTTAAAGATTCATTTCTTGTTATTTGGTTGTTGGAATTGGTGACCTTAATACACTGCTCACCAGTTGTTCGATGAATTGACTGAGAAGCATCTTTCACATTTGGTGTTTACGAGTAGCAATGATGATATTAGCTGCATCTTCTTCTATTTCAGAAGGACCATCGATAGATGACGAAATACAGAGATTTCGTCTTCTTTTGTTCGCACTCACTTCAGATTTGATTAAGGTAAGAGATGATCATGTATCTTGCCTCTCGTAGACAGATGCTCCATGTCCTTTAGTTATTAAAATAATATATAATCAATTTGGCGTATTAAAATAATACTAACTTGCCGATTGCGCGGAGTGTACGGATTGTACGGGAGCATCTTATGCCCCGGATGTGGAGGCACCACCTACAAATAAAGAGTAAATAATAACTATATAAGTAACTTAAAAATTACCATGCTTGTATATCTATGATATAACATTCAAAATGAATTAATATGAGTGCAATACACCTGTAGGTATGGCAAAGTCCATTCTGAATGACTCGTCTCGGGAGGGTACAGACAGTGTGGCTACATCCACACATCCGAGGAGATCTGGAGGGGGTATGGACGGAGTGAAATGGCACTCCTCTGTAGTAGGATTTACTGCCTATGCAGATCCCCGGGCTGCAGAATCCCTCGGCCGATGCCCCTGCCTCTGCCAGTACCCCTGGTGTCCCTCACTGCTCCTGATGTCGCCATCATCCCTAAATAGAGGTACAATCATTACATATGCATGCAATACAAGTATAGATCGTAGAAAATGTGAAGTCATAATATAAGATTAATGATAACCTTTTTTCATTTCGTAGACGCATTAGGAATATCTACTTGGATCTTATCATCAATATCATTTTTAACCCACGTAACTTCACGTTCAGTCGAAGACAACCCGTTTACGGAGACAGATAGTCGGAGCACTCTAAGCAACCGCATTCTCTCCGAACAATGGGACTGAAGGCCCAAAAAGCTCCTGATGACCATCAAAGTAAGCACCGTCAAACCTGTAGGAATGGTCTAGTGGCAGAAAATGCTGATAACTGCAATAACAAACATTTTTTGAAAACTTCAACTGTGTCGATATTGTATCTTGGTGGCAGAAGGGCATGCTTTGTAATCATGTGCGAACCAACCTGATAGCATTCCATACGCAAAAAAGTCATTAATTGTCCTTATTAAAGCTTCACGCATCGTGAATGTTGTGTATGTATTTTCATCGTAAGTTTCCACACCATCACTGAATAAATATTTTAACTCATCGTTCAGAGGGCGGAGGTAGACGTCGATATTGTTTTCTGGTGATTTTGGTCCGTCAATAAGAAGATGTATCATAAAGTAAGATTGATCCATAACCAACCACAGCGACAGAGTATAAATCATCATTACAACGGACCATCTGCTGTGTCCTCCATCCATATAGTCGAATAGGCAGAATCCACCACTAGCCAGTCCGAGCCTGATATTGCGAGGATCGCTACTGAATATTGGGTGCCTCCTATAGAAATCGCTTCATGCCGGCGAATCTCTTAGATGACTCATTCTTCCGTCTTCGCTTGGAGTTGCACGGTGATGCTAAATCACTTCCTCTGCTGTCTTCTTACACTTGAATAGCCTCTGCAGCTTCTATAATATGGGAAAGTATCGTGCTATCTTGACAGGTATATCTGGCTTTTTATCAGATTATTTCGGGTTATACTTGTCATATCCACAAGTGCGACACACTTTCAAATCTGAATTCTCTTTCCGGTACAGCACGCAATCTCTGAAACATGCATGAATCTTCTCACAGTTCAGACCTAAATTGGACATCATCTTCTGGGCTTCGTACCAGCTCTCAAAAACATTATTTTCCGGGAGCATAGAATCTTTCAGGAACTTCAGAAATATCGTGAATGATATATTGCTCTATCCATTTAAGCACTTAATCTGGAAAAAGAGAAAGAACCAAAATAGTATAGAATACTCTGCATTATCATAAATTTGTCTCCTCGCATTATTCATGAACTTCTCATACTTATCTGCACACTGTTCTTGACCGGAAAGAATGTCTTCTTCGGTAGGATAACTATTACCAGGTGCAGTCGATACCATATCCTCCATTTCCTTTCCTGTAAAGAAGTTATATTCTTCTTCTTCCACCGCATTACCGTCTTCTTCTTCCGCCGCATTACCATCTTCTTCTTCTCCTTTCTCGTGAAATAGCCAAGTTGTATAAAGTCTGGTAAAACTATGCTTAACGATATGAAGCTCTACAATTTCTACTTTCTGCCAGAACTTATTCCCACACCTGTCGCACGGACAAAGGATCTTCCCAAACACGATCTTATTATGTTCGCGTGCAAATTTACTGAAAGCCGCAACTCCTGAGACAAATTCAGGTTGCACGCATTGTGGTCAATCCATATTCATTCAGTTCTTACTTCTGATGTACTCATTGGGCATGTTAGACTGTATAACAGATAAAATGTAAGTTTCGCAAATGGAAAAAAGTAGTGAAATTATGGAATCGGTGCTTGAATCGGAGACTGTAGGGCTTGAAAGGCCGAGAGATGAAGCGAAAAAGAAAGGGAATTTGGTTTTTGATGGTGACTACATTGAGAAACTAAAGAATGAGATAGTTATCGACAAAGAAGAGAATGAGAAGGGCAAGTTTGTCGTTGAAGAATGGATTCTTCTTCCAAGATAGATGATAAATTATTCAAGTTTTGATTAATAATTTCGCTTAGTTGTAGGGTTGTTAGTATGTATATGCTTTGTGTATATTTGTTTCAATTTATGATTTCGGCTGTCGAGAGTAAAGCTTCTATCCCATTAAAAATGTATAAAGCATACACCCATTCATTTGTGCTTTCATCCGTTTCGAGAAAATTTCGGCAGCACCTCCATGCTGTTCTCCGGGTACACTGTAATAGAAATGATGATCATTTCAATACTGTCAAACAATATTGAAACGAATATCTAATCTATCGCTGTATAAGGAGAATCAGTGGAAAAATACCTATGAAATATCTCGAAACAAATGAAAAACATAAATGAATGCAGATGTTTGCTTTATACATTCCTAACTTTTCCACACTGGACAAATCTATCAGCTATCATACGATTGAATTTTCTTGTCACATAGACTACGCAACGGTTGTTAGAACCGAACGATATCGTCTGATATTTAACAACCTTCGTATACTTCTATGTCACGATAAACATCGAACGTATATTAACCGATAGACGGGAACTAAATCACGCTTTGATTTTCATATATGATTATTGATGAGAATATGAAAAGGTTCTATATTATCATCGAGTATTATACATACACTTAGAGTAACATTTATTTTCAATTATAAGAGTTCGAAGTTTTTAGTTTAGAGTAAAATTTTTAGTTTAGAGTAAAATTTGTTTCTAACCCAATGTTGGAAACTGATTTATTTTTAAATCCACTAGGATTCAAAATTATCTAAAAACCCAATACACAATAGATATTAAATAGTTTGATACCCAATACATCTAAACCTTGTTATGCTAGGTTATATAAATCATATTTCTAAATACATACTCTTATCTGTTAAGGCTCGTTTCAAGGCTAATTAAATTTTTTACTCCCAGCGAAATTCAATAATAAAGGAACCAATACATTCTAATAGCATTCTAATGTATTGTGGTCAATCCATTTTTTACTCCCAGCGAAATTCATTTAATATTAACTGCTAAAGAGTAAAAATGTCCAAAACCAATCGTTATTCTAACAGCATTTTAATTTGTAATTGTGGCTGAAGAGTAGGATCAGCCAAAGAAACTAAGCTCGACCAGCAAAAACAGTTCAAAATGCCTCTAAAATGCTGATTGGTGGGAGAAAATTTTTAGCTAAATATGTGAAGAAATTTTCAGTAGACCTAAGAGAGTCTCTCATCACAATGCTTCCGGTTTGTTGCTAGAAAAGACAATAAAAAATTAGAATCGTAGTACTGTCGGTCATGAAATTTCATTTCTCATGATCGATCACAAACGACTTCCTCACAGTTGGCCAATCCTTTGACAAAACGATATTTCTTAATTTCTGGATGGCGTGAAAAAACAGCCTTCTCTCCTCACTAATTAAAGTTTTTGCTGTTTGCATATATGGAATTGGCAAAATGATTACATCATTAACTGCTTTGGATTTTGACATCACTTCATTAAGCTAAAATGCCTTAAACTAATAATAATGATACACTAAAATATATAAATAAAGGGTAAATTACACTGAAATGCCTTAAACTAATAATAATGTTACACTAAAATTACTTTGATTGTATATATTAACGAGGTTAATGTGTTTTATCCTTTTTATCAATTAAGTGGAAGAATCAGAGAGATGGGAAATTAAGCAGATCGAGGAGTTTAGAGAAAAATAAAGGACGATGGGTCGGATGTACAGTGGTAGAATCAAGAGGGGATTTTCTCCTATGGCGTCGAAAAAATATAATTTCCATGTATTTTCCGACGATCGGCACTCATCATCTTCATCGTTATCATCTAAAATATGGGTACACCAAATTACATGTGATTCTATAACCTTTTCACCGTTGAATTAGTGGGTTCAAAAATTAACGGTTTACCGACAATATAACTTTTTATATTGCTAAATCAACGGTGAAAAAGTTGTAGAATCACATGAAATTTGGCGTACCCACATCTTAGATGATAACGACGAAGATGATGGATTCTGATCGTCGGAAAACACGATGGAGGGCGTATTTTTTCGCCGCCATAAGAGGAAATTCCCTCCTACGGGCTATATATATATATATATATATATATAACAACTTTCTGAGGAACTACTTCATGAGTTCATCAAGCTTCCTATAATTCCTTATGTTTTTGTTTGCAGTTAGATTCTCTCTAAACCTTTTTTTCTTGTCCTAGAGTATTACCGATGTGTATACATTAATTGTTGTACTCTCTTGGACGGATGGTTATGTGTTTCTTGTTTTTATTCTATAGATCTGTAAGAAAGGTTCTCTATCACAACTTCTCTCATATATGAAAACCTGGTCACAAGTCACCAATATATCATACCAATTACCAAAGATCTTGTCAAAATCTATTATACATATCAGAAGCATCAGATATTTCCTCGCAAATTCAAGCATATATATATTTCAAAAAAAAAATCATCAAGGAATAAACTAACAATAGAATTATACATAATCATGACAAAAAAGAAAGAAAGAAAAACTCCACTAGTAAAAACTGTACGCATTAAAGACCGTTTATTAGATACCATGTAAATATATACGGTCCCTAATAAATTATTAGAGACCGTATATATTATACGGTTTCTAATGAACGGTCGCCAATACTTTGACGACCGTTCACATAATATTAGCTACCATTCTAAACGATCGCTAATATGTCGATCAGATAACAGCCATGATGGCTCCTTCTTCCTCTTCATTCCTCCAAATTTTCCCCGAGAGGTGATAATTTTCCTCTTTTTTCTCAATTTTTTCGGAAAAATTATGAAATCTAACTCCAATTTTTTTTGTAGGTGTTATTGTTGCGATTGGTGGTGCAGAAGCTTGCAATTGCTCTTGTTCTTTTCAAATCCGAGCCAACCCTACTACAATATAGGGTTGCCCCTACGGCTACAGAAATCCGTAAGGGCAACTTTTTATTGCCCCTACGGATTAGTCCGTAGATCCCCATGCTTGTCCCTACGGTACCCTACGTTTTAATTTAAAAATATTAAATCGTAATTTGTTGTTTAGCCCTACGGAGCCGCAAACAAATGACCTACGGTTAAGTCTGTAAGGACATATATATGGGTTGTTAATAAAAAAAGGTACAGAAAAGTCCTCGCCGTTCCAAAAAATTCTCTCTCTCACTCTTCCGCGTCTTGATCGTTCCCGCGTCTCGATCCCGCGCCTCGTCGCCACCGCCCTCCACTCGCGACCCGCCACCTTCCTCAATCGTTCCCAAAACTTCCTCATCGCCACCGCCCGCGACTCGTCACCGTTTGCGTCGTCGACCACCGATCTCCTCCGTCGTCTCCTCCACCGCCTGCTACAGGTTAATAAATCTCAAATTATTTATAATTTTGATGATGTTTGGGCTAGGGTTCAGGGTTCGGGTAAGGGTGAGGGTTAGGGTTAGGCATCAGGTTCAGTTTGGGGTAGGGTTAGGGTTCGGTTAGGGTTCGGGTTGGAGTTGGGGTTCGGTTGGGGTTGGGGTTGGGGTTAGGGTCCGGTTGGGGTTGGAGTTGGGGTTAGAGTTAGGGTTCGGTTGGGGTTGGGGTTGGGGTTGGGGTTAATTAGTTGGGCTTAGGGTCAGGGTAATTAGGGTTAGGGTTTGGTTCAGGTTTAGGGTTAGAGGCTAGGGTTCATTTGGGTTAATTAGAGGGTGAGGTTAATTTGGGTTAATTAGTGATAATTTGAAAGGGTTATGGTGTTGATTAGGATTAATTTGGGTTGATTAGGTTAATTTGGATAAATTGGTTAAGTTTGGGTTGATTAGGGTTAATTAGATTAATTTGGGTAAATTGGGTTAAGTTTGGGTTAATTAGGATAATTTGTGTTAGGGTAACGATTATGGTTAGTTGTGGTTAATTAGGCTAATTTGGGTTATTTAGGGTTAGGGTTTAGGGTGCACTAGTTCATTGCAGTAGGATACTCGATGATAACGTAAACGTACAACTTTACCGTAAACGCAAGAAAAATTTACCCCAAACTTGAAATTTTGAACCTTTAATAACGAAACGTAAACGTAAAAGCTATTCTTGTTAAATGTTCAAATTAAAACCAATATATGATACTCGATGATAATATGAAACCTTCATATTCTCATCGATACTCATATATGAAATTCAAAGCGCCACTTAGTCCCCGTCTATCGGTTAACATACGTTCGATATTCGTCGTGACTTAGAACTATACGAAGGTTGTTAAATATCGGACGGTATAGCTCGGTACTAACAACCGTCATGTAGTCTATGTGACGAGAAGATTCAATCGTATGATAACCGATAGATTTGTCCCGTGTGGACAAGTTAGGAATGTATAAAACAAACACCTGCATTCACTTGTGTTTTCATCTGTTTCGAGATATTTCGTCGGTACTTTTCCGCTGGTTCTCCGTGTACAAAGATAGATTAGATGTTCATTTCAACATTATTTCACAGCTTTGAAATGATTATCTATTCTATTACAGTGTACTCGGAGAACAGCGGGGAGGTGCTGCCGAAATTTACTCGAAACGGTTGAAAGCACAAGCGAATGGGTGTCCGCTCTATACATTCTTAATGGGATAGAAGCCTTACCCCCGACAGCCGAAATACACATATACAACACGAATACACAACAAACGCATCATTAGAGAGTGATTCAAGATATTCAAGTTAAAACCAATATATGATACTTGATGATAATATGAAACTTTAATATTCTCATCGATACTCATATATGAAACTCAAAGCGCCACTTTGTCCCCGTCTGTCGGTTAACATACGTTCGATTCGTCGTGACATAGAACTATACGAAGATTGTTAAATATTCGACGGTATAGCTCGGTACTAACAACCGTCGTGTAGTCTATGTGACGAGAAGATTCAATCGTATGATAACCGATAGATTTATCCCGTGTGGACAAGTTAGGAATGTATAAAGCAAACACCTGTATTCACTTGCGTTTTCATCCGTTTCGAGTTATTTCGCCGGTACTTTTCCGCTGGTTCTCCGTGTACAAAGATATATTAGATGTTCATTTCAACGTTGTTTCACAGTTTTGAAATGATTATCTATTCTATTACAGTTTACTCGGAGAACAGCGGGAAGGTGCTACCGAAATTTTCTCGAAACGGTTGAAAGCACAAGCGAATGGGTGTCCGCTCTATACATTCTTAATGGGATAGAAGCCTTACCCTCGACAGCCGAAATACACGCATACAACACGAATACACAACAAACGCACACACAACACATACACACTAACAACTCTACACTTAAGCGAAATCATAAATTGAAACTCACATCTAAAGAATACAACTCATATATGGGTATCCTCAAATCGAACTTTGATCATCGATAATGTAACAACCCTCAATTTCCTATACAAGTTTTTACAAAAAAATTTCAAAAATCCATAAAGGGGTATTTATTGCCTGAGCACAAGACTTAAGTAGTTAATTAGCAATTTAATTACTAGAAAGAGCTTGTAGCTCATTGGTAATACCTTGCATTGCTGAACCAAGCCACCACATTTCAAATCTCATGCCCCACATTATTTTTAATATTTATTTTGTTTTAAATTTTATAAAAGCTCAACAGTCCACACAAGATAACTCCAGATTTTCCCACTACACTTGAAAAGCTGAAAGTACCGGTGGTCCACACAAATGCTCCGTATCAACTGGGCTTAGCTTAGCCGGTAACAATTTACTTTTCAATATGAGAGTTACTTAGTTGGATTCCCAAAGAAAGTTGATTTCAACAAATAAAAAAGCAAAAAACAAAGGCACCGAGGTTGGTGTTTGCCTAATCTATCACTAATGGATGCCTCCGTTGCCTGCGCAATACCACTTTTACAGTAATGACATTAATCATGAATTCTTCTGACATTAACCTTTTTCATTTCAATATAATTATTGTTTGTAGTTGTAAGATAAACATATACATGGATCAATGGAAGGTAGATAGCTGGTCGATTAATTTGATCCTATTACTCGTCCGAAATGACCATTATAACCCCACCCGAAGTTGGCGCGTTCAAAACCTCAATCCCCATGGCATTTGAGTACAACTGGTTATAATTATTTTTGACCCACCAGAACTCGTAACCCGTACCGGCCCACAGCTGAGTCGTATCCGCCCAATTAATAAACATCTAAGGATAGATATTTAATTCTACGGCCAAAATTTAAAACCCTGTCTATATAAGTTATGTAAACATATTTTCACTTCCCAAATCTAATTAAGCCGCATTCTTTTCTTGTCTTTACGCTATTCTTTTCTCAATTTGTATTTCAAAATCAAAAACCAAATATTTTTAGTTCTTGGTAATGGGATCAGTGGTGAAATTTAGGGTTTCAACTTTAAGATCAAGATCAATGGTAGAAAACTATGGTTTCCATATCAAGAGAAGAAAAAAGGCTAGGATTTTAAGAATCACTGTTTTATTTTATATAAATTAAACATCAAATTTTATTTATTAATATAATTAGGCACTAGAAAACAACAATCCCATTGATTCCAGGAAGCTAGGGATGTACATATGATGATATCACACAGATTTTGATTATAAATTAAGCCACTTGACTAAACGTCCAAGTAATTATTAATTAATTAATAACGATTATATCTTTAAGAACTCGATATCGATCCCGCCAATTGTCACTTTCCCTTGCCCAGCTCTAGGCACCAGTGTAACCGTCAAGTACTCGTCGGCCTCCGCATCGATTTCCTCGAGCAAATCTGTAATCCCGAGCCTCAGAGTCGTCACGGCCGACTTCTTCTTGTTATGGTCCCTGTCATGCCTATGAGGCACATTTACAAAGCTGCCTGCAAACTCGCGCGACTCGGGCCCCACTGCTTCTACTGTGTTAATGCACACGTCGAATTTGATAAATGTATCATCATCGAATTCGATCTCCTCTATAACCAGCACTTCCTCTTCTTCTTCTTTATCCTTTTTGCTGCGTGAAGGCTTCGGCCTTTTCACCGTTATGGACACTATCGAGTTTAAAACCAGCGGGAATGTGGCTTCGGGTGTTTTGAATGCAATACTAGAGGGAGAGGAGGAGGTGGCCATTTTGATGTGAGTATGATATTTTTTTGAGAGATGTTAGGGATGAATTTATAAGGATCAAGATGTGGCTATCATTAGAGTTTTAATTTGGACGGAATATTTAGTGGATGAATAGAAAAAAGTAAATGAAACTTTGCGTGTTGATTTGTTCTATATTTTGCCTACTGTACTGTTCCTCACGTACGCATGCATGCATGTCCCTATTTGTAATTGTCCTTGAAGAGTAGGTTATAGTAATCGCTTAAAGAAACTTAGCTCGACTAGCAAAAATAGTTCAAAATGTCTCTAAAATGCTGATCGGTGGGAGAAAATTTTCAACTAAATATGTGAAGCAATTTCTAATAGACCTAAGAGAATCTAGCTCTCCTCACAATGCTTTGACAAAATGATAATAAAAAATAAAATTATAGTATGATCCATCATGAAATTGCGTATGTTGATTTATTCTATGTTCGGTCTATTGCCAGAAAAGATAATAAAATAAAATTAAATTATAGAAGAAATTTCAGTACATCAGGATGGCGTGAAAAAACAGCCTTCTCTCCTCACTAATTAAAGCTTTTGCTGTATGCATATATGGAATTGGCAAAATGATTACATCATTAACTGCTTTGGATTTTGACATCACTTCATTAAGCTAAAATGCCTTAAACTAATAATAATGTTACACTAAAATATATAAATAAAGGGTAAATTACACTGAAATGCCTTAAACTAATAATAATGTTACACTAAAATTACTTTGATTGTATATATTAACGAGGTTAATGTGTTTTATCCTTTTTATCAATTAAGTGGAAGAATCAGAGAGATGGGAAATTAAGCAGATCGAGGAGTTTAGAGAAAAATAAAGGACGATGGGTCGGATGTACAGTGGTAGAATCAAGAGCGGATTTTCTCCTATGGCGTCGAAAAAATATAATTTCCATCGTATTTTCCGACGATCGGCACTCATCATCTTCATCGTTATCATCTAAAATATGGGTACACCAAATTTCATGTGATTCTATAACCTTTTCACCGTTGAATTAGTGGGTTCAAAAATTAACGGTTTACCGACAATATAACTTTTTATATTGCTAAATCAACGGTGAAAAAGTTGTAGAATCACATGAAATTTGGCGTACCCACATCTTAGATGATAACGACGAAGATGATGGATTCCGATCGTCGGAAAACACGATGGAGGGCGTATTTTTTCGCCGCCATAGGAGGAAATTCCCTCCTACGGGATATATATATATATATATAACAACTTTCTGAGGACCTACTTCATGAGTTCATCAAGCTTTCTGAGGAACTACTTCATGAGTTCATCAAGCTTCCTATAATTCCTTGTGTTTTTGTTTGCACGTTAGATTCTCTCTAAACCTTTTTTTCTTGTCCTAGAGTATTACCGATGTGTATACATTAATTGTTGTACTCCCTTGGACGGATGGTTAAGTGTTTCTTGTTTTTATTCTATAGATCTGTAAGAAAGGTTCTCTATCACAACTTCTCTCATATATGAAAACCTGGTCACAAGTCACCAATATATCATACCAATTACCAAAGATCTTGTCAAAATCTATTATACATATCAGAAGCATCAGATATTTCCTCGCAAATTCAAGCATATATATATATTTCAAAAAAAAATTCATCAAGGAATAAACTAACAATAGAATTATACATAATCATGACAAAAAAGAAAGAAAGAAAAACTCCACTAGTAAAAACTGTACGCATTAAAGACCGTTTATTAGATACCGTGTAAATATATACGGTCCCTAATAAATTATTAGAGACCGTATATATTATACGGTTTCTAATGAACGGTCGCCAATACTTTGGCGACCGTTCACATAATATTAGCTACCATTCTAAACGATCGCTAATATGTCGATTAGATAACAGCCATGATGGCTCCTTCTTCCTCCTCATTCCTCCAAATTTTCCCCGAGAGGTGATAATTTTCCTCCTTTTTCTCAATTTTTTCGGAAAAATTATGAAATCTAACTCCAATTTTTTTTGTAGGTGTTATTGTTGCGATTGGTGGTGCAGAAGCTTGCAATTGCTCTTGTTCTTTTCAAATCCAAGCCAACAATACTACAATATAGGGTTGCCCATACGGTTACAGAAATCCGTAAGGGCAACTTTTTATTGCCCCTACGGATTAGTCCGTAAATCCCCATGCTTGTTCCTACGGCACCTTACGTTTTAATTTAAAAATATTAAATCGTAATTTGTTGTTTAGCCCTACGGAGCCGCAAACAAATGATCCACGGTTAAGTCTGTAAGGACATATATATGGGTTGTTAATAAAAAAAGGTACAGAAAAGTCCTCGCCGTTCCAAAAAATTCTCTCTCTCACTCTTCCGAGTCTCGATCGTTCCCGCGTCTCGATCCCGCGCCACGTCGCCACCGCCCTCCACCCGCGGCCCGCCACCTTCCTCGATCGTTCCCAAAACTTCCTCATCGCCACCGCCCGCGACTCGTCACCGTTTGCGTCGTCGACCACCGATCTCCTCCGCCGTCTCCTCCACCGCCTGCTACAGGTTAATAAATCTCAAATTATTTATAATTTTGATGATGTTTGGGCTAGAGTTCAGGGTTCGGGTAGGGGTGAGGGTTAGGGTTAGGCATCAGGTTCAGTTTGGGGTAGGGTTAGGGTTCGGTTAGGGTTGGGGTTGGGGTTGGAGTTGGGGTTCGGTTGGGGTTGGGGTTGGGGTTAGGGTTCGGTTGGGGTTGGAGTTGGGGTTAGAGTTAGGGTTCGGTAGGGGTTGGGGTTGGGGTTAGGGTTAATTAGTTGGGCTTAGGGTCAGGGTAATTAGGGTCAGGGTTTGGTTCAGGTTTAGGATTAGAGGCTAGGGTTAATTTGGGTTAATTAGAGGGTGGGGTTAATTTGGGTTAATTAGTGATAATTTGAAAGGGTTATGGTGTTGATTAGGGTTAATTTGGGTTAATTAGGTTAATTTGGATAAATTGGTTAAGTTTGGATTGATTAGGGTTAATTAGATTAATTTGGGTAAATTGGGTTAAGTTTGGGTTAATTAGGGTTAATTTGTGTTAGGGTAACGATTATGGTTAATTATGGTTAATTAGGCTAATTTAGGTTATTTAGGGTTAGGGTTTAGGGTGCACTAGTTCATTGCAGTAGGATACTCGATGATAACGTAAACGTACAATTTTACCGTAAACGCAAGAAAAATTTACCCCAAACTTGAAATTTTGAACCCTTAATAACGAAACGTAAACGTAAAAGCTATTCTTGTTAAATGTTCAAATTAAAACCAATATATGATACTCGATGATAATATGAAACCTTCATATTCTCATCGATACTCATATATGAAATTCAAAGCGCCACTTAGTCCCCGTCTATCGGTTAACATACGTTCGATGTTCGTCGTGACATAGAACTATACGAAGGTTGTTAAATATCGGACGGTATAGCTCGGTACTAACAACCGTCATGTAGTCTATGTGACGAGAAGATTCAATCGTATGATAACCGATAGATTTGTCCCGTGTGGACAAGTTAGGAATGTATAAAACAAACACCTGCATTTACTTGTGTTTTCATCTGTTTCGAGATATTTCGTCGGTACTTTTCCGCTGGTTCTCCGTGTACAAAGATAGATTAGATGTTCATTTCAACATTGTTTCACAGCTTTGAAATGATTTTCTATTCTATTACAGTGTACTCGGAGAACAGCGGGGAGGCGCTGCCGAAATTTACTCGAAACGGTTGAAAGCACAAGCGAATGGGTGTCCGCTCTATACATTCTTAATGGGATAGAAGCCTTACCCCCGACAGCCGAAACACACATATACAACACGAATACACAACAAACGCATCATTAGAGAGTGATTCAAGATATTCAAGTTAAAACCAATATATGATACTTGATGATAATATGAAACTTTCATATTCTCATTGATACTCATATATGAAACTCAAAGCGCCACTTAGTCCCCGTCTATCGGTTAACATACGTTCGATTCGTCGTGACATAGAACTATACGAAGATTGTTAAATATTCGACGGTATAGCTCGATACTAACAACCGTCGTGTAGTCTATGTGATGAGAAGATTCAATCGAATGATAACCGATAGATTTATCCCGTGTGGACAAGTTAGGAATGTATAAAGCAAACACCTGTATTCACTTGTGTTTTCATCCGTTTCGAGTTATTTCGTCGGTACTTTTCCGCTGGTTCTCCGTGTACAAAGATATATTAGATGTTCATTTCAACGTTGTTTCACAGCTTTGAAATGATTATCTATTCTATTACAGTGTACTCGGAGAACAGCGGGAAGGTGCTACCGAAATTTTCTCGAAACGGTTGAAAGCACAAGCGAATGTGTGTCCGCTCTATACATTCTTAATGGGATAGAAGCCTTACCCCCGACAGCCGAAATACACACATACAACACGAATACACAACAAACGCACACACAACACATACACACTAACAACTCTACACTTAAGCGAAATCATAAATTGAAACTCACATATAAAGAATACAACTCATACATGGGTATCCTCAAATCGAACTTTGATTATCGATAATGTAACAACCCTAAATTTCCTATACAAGTTTTTACAAAAAAAATTTCAAAAATCCATAAAAGGGTATTTATTGCCTGAGCACAAGACTTAAGTAGTTAATTAGCAATTTAATTACAAGAAAGAGCTTGTAGCTCATTGGTAATACCTTGCATTGCTGAACCAAGCCACCACATTTCAAATCCCATGCCCCACATTATTTTTAATATTTATTTTGTTTTAAATTTTATAAAAGCTCAACAGTCCACACAAGATAACTCAAGATTTTCTCACTATACTTGAAAAGCTGAAAGTACCGGTGGCTACCCCCAGCGACCCCCTACCTCTTGAGACCCCGACTCGGGCCGACGCCGCTGGCCGGACTTGGCCGGTCGGCCGAGTCATCAACAGATGAAAGTTTCCTTTTGGACTTCTTGACCCCCTTGTACACATTAAATCTGCAGATCGTTTCCAGAAATCTCTTTACACCCCATTTACTCCAATTTTAATGATTTTTAATACATTTTTTACATCTTTTAAAATTAAAACCCTTCATCTACCCTAACCCTAGCCTAAGCCTATAAATACCATCCCTACTCTCTACCCTCTCACCCCAAACTCTGAGCCAACTCTAAAAAATTCTCAAGAAATCTTGTGTACTTTGAAATCGAGCACGAAACGAAGCTACGACGAATTTTCCGGCGAACTTCTGACGATCATTCTAGGAGCTCCCGGCGACGAAGCGACGCACCGGCGACTCCTCCCGTTCTATCTCCCTCTTCTAGTTGTCCAAAACTCGTAAGTCTCATTTCTAACTTCTCTATTCTATTCCAAAATACGGATTTACAAAACCCGACGGAATCGGAACCAATCTGATTTCCGATTCGGTTTCTTTATAAAACTTCACTTCTCGTTAATACAATTATGCTTAAACTCTCTCATGTTGACTATTAAACACTAATCAACCAAATTGATCAAGTTTCATATCACAAAATAATTGCTATTTCATTTTACCGTATTTTTCATTTAAATACCACATAGTTTCAATTCTACATTTAACATCACAAAACTTGCTATACTTTTAAGTAGATCACGAAGTAATGACCTACCTCCTCACACACTCATATACAATATAGCACAATACCCTTGGGAATATAGAATACGGGAAAACGACACAATTTCATTTTAATACCATTTACTTAACAAAACCGTTTTCTAAAAGATTTAGTATTTATACAGATCTTTGCAAAGCGCCGCTACAACCCATTTTGGGAAGCCCGTTCGGGATGGTGCGGATTATCGCACATTCTCAGGTTTAGTAGTGCAAGATTCAGACCTCCGCAAGGAGCATTCGGTCTCGAAAGATTTAAAATACGACATCTTAAGAAAATGAGATTTTTAGAATATAAAATATATATTAAAATTACTTTTGTATAAATATATGTATATTTATAAATAAAATACATATTTTTTTATGATATAAATATTCTACCTTTTTCCTTAAAAAATCACAAGAATCAATTTTACACTAAAATACCATGAATTCCATACAAACCAATATTACAAATAAATACCACTTATTATGAAAATATGATATTTTCACTAGAAATATCACAATATAAAATCTACATTCATTAAAACTCTAAAGACGATTAATAAATACTTGGGGTATATTTTGAAAAGTATATAAAAGTATTTTTACATAAAACCCCCTCAAGTTCTATAATTTACCATAAGGACCCTGGTAAATATAGGTTTAAGCGGGACCAATCTCTTGAGCCTCAGGGAGCCGGAGAAGTGGGTGCTTGCCTACTTAAGGTAGACAACTTAATAATGGTGTTATCAATACGGTAATCGTCTTTGAAAAAGACACAAATCCTGCCGCCCATGTGCAGCGGTTACCGATAATATCAAAACAATCAGGACTTCAATTCACTTTTCTAATTGTCTGACTCAGGTTTGAGTCTCATTACAATTTGACTTGAATATGATTCAAGTACAATCTAAAATCTATAACCTGCAATCTACAATATTATAATTCAACATGAATCCATGAATCCAATTATCAATCTATACAACTTGACTTAACCGAACCATGGATATACATTCAATTTACATGATTCTCCAGTTACATCCATTTACATGATTTTACAGTTACATCCGTTTACTGATATCATGGTTTTGGTCAGTCATCCAACTATACAATCTATAATACAAGACAATACAAGTTGTAATACAACACAAACAATACAATCAAGAAATCGCGGGGTTTAAGGGGTAGATTGGTACGGAAGGTGTTAAAAGTGGCACGAGACGGTAAGATTAAGAAACCTAACCTATATCCCGTTGCTGTTGTACCGTGGCCCAACGGTTCCTTAAGTTCCTGATACCTTAGTTTCCGGGGCAAGTGAGACTCCTCTCGTATACACTGGCATCCTTCTGTGCCAAGCTACAAACAACAACGTTAACACTAAATACAACAATATAACAATATAATACAACTGTAAAAACTACTCTCTCTCTTACTCTCTGTCTATTCTATTTCTCCTCTTATCTTTGGGACTTACCGAGCGATCTGTTCGCTGACGGCATTCTATTTCTTTCTTCTTTGAATGTCGTCAGGTGAGCTGGACACATCAGAGATCGAGCCCACTGCTAAAGACTTGGACCAATTCAGTGAAGACCCCGAGCTCTAGTTCATTATACACTTTCCATTTAGTACTTTTCATTTCTGTTATGCCATTGTTTAGACATTGTTTTTTATCAGTTGTATTTACTTTCCATGTATTGTACATAAAGAATGTTAATAAATAAAGTTGCTATTTACTTCATATCTTGTCTCTTGTGATTTTACTTTTATATTGCTTAGATACGCTTAGCGTATTTATTTCAGAGTAAATGCGTATCGGACCAGTCGCGTCCCCTTCGTCGTATACCGGGAAGCGGGGCGTGACAGATAATTTATTCTTTTCAACGACAAACGCACACACAAAACATATACACGGATTTTCTCCTTTGTCAGTAACCATCACGTTCTTAGATTTCTCAATATAGTCATCATAACCTATAATTTATATGTTATACAGTCTAACATGGCCTATGAGTACGTCAGAGTTAATGACTGGATATATGTGGATTACAAACAACATATACAACCTAAGTTTGTCGCAGGAGTTGCTGCTTTTATTGAGTTTGCACGCGCACATAATAAGAACGTGATAGAGAAGATTATCTGCCCGTGCGATAGATGTGGGAATAAATACTATCAGAAGGTAGAATTTGCAGAGCTTCATATCGTTAAACATGGTTTTACTATACTTTATACAACTTGGTTATATCACGGGGAAGGAGAAGAACACAGTAATACGGCAGAAGAAGTAGGAGAAGACGATAATGCGGCAGGAGAAGAAAGAGAAGACGGTAATGCGGCAGAAGAAAATGGTAATTTCTTTTCATTAGAAGAAATGGAGGATATGGTAGAGACTGCTCTAGGTGAATCTATTCGTACAGAAAATGACATTCCTTCCGGTCAAGGACCGCGTGCGGATAAGTATGAAAATTTCATGAATGAAGCTAGAAAACCAATTTATGAGAATGCAAAGTATTCCACCCTCTCATAGTTCGTCCAACTTTTCCAGATTAAGTGCCTAAATGGATGAAGCAACAAGTTATTCACAATGCTTATTTCGTTCTTGAAAGATTCTATGCCCCTGGGAAATAACGTGCCCGACAGTTGGTACGGAGCCCAGAAGATGATGTCTGATTTGGGTCTGAAGTGTGAGAAGATTCAAATATGTCCTAAAAATTGTGTGTTGTACCGAAAAGAGAATTCAGATTTGAAAGAGTGTTCAACATGCAGAGAGGCCAGGTATAAACCGAAAGATTCTGATAAGAATCCCGATATACATGTCAAGATAGCACGATACTTTCCCATAACACAGAGGCTGCAGAGGCTATTCAGGTGCAAGAAAACAGCCGAGGCAATGATTTGGCATCACCGTGCTCCTCTAAGTGAAGATGGAAAAATGAGTCATCCAAGAGATTCACCGGCATATAAGGATTTCGATAGGAGGCACGCAATATTCAGTAGCGATCCTCGCAATGTCAGGCTCGGACTGGCTAGTGATGGCTTCTGCCCATTCAACTGTATGGCTGGAAGCCACAGCACATGGCCCGTTGTAATGATAGTTTATAATCTGTCGTCTTGGTTAGTTATGGACCAATCATACTTTATGATGCCTCTTCTTATCAATGGACCAAATTCACCGGGAAACAATATCGACGTTTATCTCCGATCTCTGATCGAGGAGTTAAAATCTTTATTCATTGATGGTGTAAAGACTTACGATGCAAACACAAATACAACCTTCATACCGCGTGCGGCTTTAATGTGGACAATTAATGACTTTCCTGCGTATGGAATGCTATCAGGTTGGTCCGTACATGGTCACAAAGCATATCCGTATTGCCATCAACATACAATATCGAAATTCTTGAATTTTAGCAGGAAGGTTTGTTATTGCGGCCATCGACGTTTCCTGCCTCTAGACCACCCCTACAGGTTAGACGCTGTTCACTTTGATGGTCACCAGAAGCTTCTTGGACCTCCAGCCCCATTGTCCGGAGAACACGTGACTGCTCAGTGAGATGGTTACAATAATGTGACTTTCAGGATGGATCCGATAAAACAGGCCAAACCACCATTCTGGAACAAGTTAAGCATTTTCTTCGAGCTTCCGTACTGGTCAACAAATTTAGTGCGTCATTATCTGGACGTCATGCACATAGAGAAGGGAGAATCTGAGCACATACTCAACTTGCTTCTTTGTAAAGACGGGAAATCGAAAGACAACGTCAATGCTCGGATGGATCTACATGACTGGGAAATTAGAAGTGAATTGCATCCTAAACCGGTAGCGGGTAAACTAGGCAAGTTTGTACTTCCCAATGCCGCTTATCATATGTCACAACCGGAGAAGAAAAGATTCCTGCAGGTGTTGCATGATTTGAAAGTTCCTACAGGTTTCTCAGGATCATTCAGCAAGAAGACAAAAATTGTAAAAGGCAAGATGATGGGCTGAAAAGTCATGATCACCATATTATTATGGAGCACCTTCTCCCATTAGCCCTCAGGACTTCCCTTCCCGAATCAGTTGGTCTAGTAATCAATGGCCTATGTTGTATTTTCAGAGAATTATGTGCTAAAACATTGGATGTTGTGACGATGGATAAACTAGAAAATTCTATTGCGTTGATATTTTGCAGGTTTGAGCGTATTTTCCCACCGTCATTCTTCGATATGATAATACACCTGACGGTTCATCTTGCAACTGAGGCTAAGTTAGCCGGACCGTTACAATATCGATGGATGTATCCCGTCGAGAGGTACGTGGAATTTTTCGTTTCGCGCAATTTGTAAAATTATTGTTGTCATGTATGCCCATATTTATTTATTTAATATATTTTTCTTTAGGTACCTCTACACTCTTTAAAAATATATACGCAATAGAAATCGACCAGAGGGTTCTATCATGCAAGCTTATCTTCTAGATGAAGCAACCATATTTTGTTCCCGCTATCTGGATGAGAACATTGAGACGAGACTTAACCGGCCTCGAAGAATTCAGGACGGGCCATATGGTAAAACCGATTATAAGAGGGTAGACACTATGTTTATCAACAAGATATACCGGTTTATCCTCCTCAATAGTGCATGTCTTGAAAAAATTAGAGAGTACGTTTTTTTGGATTAATTGTTATATTTGTATTTGTGTGTGTATGAAATGATATAATATTAATGTCATAATTTATTGTCGAGAACAGAATTCATTTTAACGAGATACGTGAGGGGCATCCTGATTGGAACGATGAGAGATTGGAAAAATATCATCAGGATAATTTTTGCGATTGGGTTGCAGATCATGTAAGTTATTCGAATAACACGTTATTGCTATTAGTTTTAATCTAAATTTATATCGTTATGTATTTGTCGTAAAATTTGTTTTGTTTGATCCACGATCCGAACTTGTCTGTATCATTAGAGAGTGATTCAACATATTTAGCCCAGTTTTCTAGTATGGAGGTTGCGTATTATAAAGGATTCGGTGTCCTTGAATACAAATTCGAAGTTAAAAACATAGAAACATCTAGAACCACTCAGAATAGTGGAATTACGACGGTAGGATCGAATGGTGTGATTTATTATGGATATTTAAATTGTATACTCGGCATCCAATATCCCGGACGATCATAACTCTTTTATATATGTCACGCCCCGCTTTCCAAAATACGGAATACGAGTGGTGACAAGGCCAGCCATGCTCCTACGGTTAATGAAATATCATGCCGTGGTCACACTTCGGCTTCTGGCTTTACGTGGTAATCAGTAATCAATGCACAGGTAATGAGAAATGCAGTCACTAAATCAAAACAGATATAAAACTAACCAGATAGAGTCAAAGGAAAGATAGTGCTAACGTCGCTGATCTAGATGTCCACAATATCCCCAAGGTATGACAGGTCCTGATCCGAGCTCAGTCCACTTCTCACTCTGAGCATGCATACTCAGGTCGTCAGAGCGACACAATAGCAATAAATAGAAATACATATGTAACATGTGCAATAATGATGAATATGAAACAGTAAGCATGAAATGATGATATGATCGGTAACCGGTACAGGTAAACAGCAAAGCAGGTATATCGAATCAGTAATCAATGTATGTCACTAAATCTATCAATCTCCAAGTCTCACTGTCCAAGTCGCTAAACCTATCGTCAGTTTAAGTGTGAGAGTCAACCACGCAGGAGTATCCCCAACCCAAGGGTAGAGCCCCAGGGGCAAGGGAACACGGCCCCGAAACGCTCGCTAGTAATCAGTAATACCACCCATATGACTCCCAGAATCGCTGTATATGCCGGCAGTGGGACTCCCGAGATTCCGTTGAACTCACACTCAAACTACCCCACACCCCGTGGTCTACATCAAACCCCGACCATAAACCCAAATACTAGTCGGTCCATGACAAGTCTACGCGAGAACTGGAGACAGGATCTCCATCAAGCATGTCTCGACTGGTACCCAAGATAAATGGACGGTGTTTGACGCATTACCTATGAAACTAATATATGTGCTTCCATAAACGTCCCATACCAGTTATAGTTACACTTATATATGTCCCATAGACGTCGACAATGCAATAAATTAACTGGGTCCGTTGATTGTGTACAAGTACGTGTCACTTCACTTATTCATTCATACTTTAACACTAACGTACTTGATACAATCCAATCACTAATATCTATCACTGGGTAATGTACACGATCACTACGTTACCAATATATATAACCTCTACATGATGTGATGATAATGCAATAATTATGATATGAATAAAATATCATCAGCCAGTGTCCTACCACTTGCATAATTTACTATAAATCATACATATAGAATTAAGTGAAACAATATAAAGGGATAAGTGGTATATTTAATTATCTATCCAGCAAAATTGGTTTCGCGTCAATCGGGTTTCAGGTTTGCTAGATATGGCCATTTCAATTTAAGTGTTCACTGCTGGAAATCCACTTTCAGAACTGGAAGTCCGTTTCGTAACACGTTTTACTCCCAGTTGGGAGCATAATTAGGCAACGCTAAGGTTAAACTAATTATAGATTTTTCTGTTATGTTTCCAACTCATCAAATGGATTATCGATAGTATTTCTGTATTAGAAGTTAGGTTATGCTCAAGGTGCTGGTGTAAGAGAGGTCACTGCAGAAACTACAGAACACCACAATATTCTAAAATACGAATTAAATATCAAACGATGGTGAAACGACACGGGACTAGATCCATAGGTTAGCCAACTAAACTATCTACGTAATCATATGGGGTTCCATACATTTTCAGTTTAAGGAAGGGGTGTACAGGTGTTCCCAAGTCTAGGTATTCAAAACGAACGCTGCCCTGGACTGCAGTCCAGAGCCGCATCCCCCTTCATTTTCAGTGTCGTGAAATTGCAATATTCAATAAATAATTACATAAGATTATAGGTTTTCTAGTTAGCTTCGATACGAGCCCTGAAACACCATGATTAGGTTTATATTTAATTAACTACAAATTTTACGACGTGAAGTGTACGGTGATTTTCAGATTTGACGTAACTAATTGGATGTCATTTTATATTCGATGCCTTAACTATTTGATCCCAATTTCTTATACTTCACTTGTTAACCTCAATCGAAACTTTTCATAATAAAATTTGGGAATTTTTTATAGGGTAATCGCATCGAGCACTCGGTGCGTGTATGTGAATGTTTTCTATTTTTACTTATACACATCTTACATTTTACCAATTAAACCATTAGACTATATTTACTAAACTATATATGAACATAACATGATTTGAACAATTGAAAGAGGTTCACTTGCCTCGGTCTCTTGATATAGAAGTGACGCTGCTTGCGGATTTCGTCTCGACACACGAGACGATGCGATGCTGGACACAGGCGCGGCGCGGGCGCGATACGCGGTGACTCGGTACTAGGCATGGTGGCGACGCGGGCGTGATACGGTAGTGGACCTAGCGATGACGTGGGCGCGACACGGTGCCGGGCACGGTCTTGACCTGGTGCGTGGTTCGGGAGCAGCACGGCGCGTGCGCTGGATCGGGCACGGTGTGGCACGGGGCTGACACGTCGTGGCACGGGGAGTGAGTACGAGGCGTGACACGTGAGTGGGTCCGATGGTGGCGTGGTGGTTCTGGGAGTGGGCACGGGCCTGGCACGGACACGAGCACGGCACGATACGTGCACGAGTCTTGGAACAGCGTGGCACAGGAGCTTGGCACGCAGAGGGCTCGGTTGTGCAGTGGCCTGGGTTGGCGCTCGAGGGAGGGGATGGTTTGCTGGGCAAAATGGTGGTGGTCTCCGGCGATAGGTTGCTGATCGATGACTTGACGAGCTTCGACGAGGAGGGTGTGCAGGCTTCTCGTCGGGAAAGAAGGGGATGAAGTTGATGATGGTGGTGATGGCGTCAAGAGTCGGAGGTGGTGAAGGTGAGGTTCGATAGGGTTGAGGAGATCGGCGGAAGTGAAGGGTAATGACGAGGTGATGGGTGTTTCCTGATTTAAAATCAGGAAAGCTTATGGGAAAAGCTTCAGAAAAGGGTCACGTGTGGGCACGTGACGTCTAAAAGCATCATCAAGGCAGATTCAGCTTCCTGACTACATCAAAGAAAAAGGGCTTAAGAAAGGGTCACGTGCTCCCACGTGATCGGGGTCACGTGTTGACACGTGACATTTTTCAAAGGGCACATCGGTTCCCTGATCAAATCAGGGAAAAAGCCTCAAAAGAGGTCACGTGCTCCCACGTGACCAGGGTCACGTGTCGGCACGTGATGATCAAAAGCAGCAGACTTGTTCTCTAGTGAAATCAAAGAAAGAGGCTTCAGACAGTGGTCACGTGTTGGCACGTGATGACCAAGCAACAACCAGAAGACAGCGCAAAAGGAAAGAAGAAGTCTCATTCCAAAGGGGGGTCACGTGCTCACACGTGACCATGGGTCACGTGGTCACACGTGACCGGCTTTCAAAGCCCATTTTGTCAACAGAATTAAATTCTGAAAGAAATTCAAATCTTTCCAAAGGAAAGCGGCTATCTGGAACCAATCAAATTAAAGATTCAGAGGTGATGAAATATCATCTATCTATGGGAAAATCTCGGGTTTGGAAAGATTTCCCCTTTAAATCTAACCGAAACAACAAAGGAGAATCCCTGGATTTGAAATCCAATGATGAATAAAATTCACCTAGTAATCCAAAGGTCCAAAACGAATGATGGATGCAAATCAAATCTCTCATGAAGATTTGTCAAAAACTGATTGATTCGGCTGCTTCTCCTATAAATAGGAGCCAAGAGACAGAGAGAGATACAGATACATACGCAGAGGAGAAAAAGAAAAAGAAGAGAGCTTCGATACTTGGAGAAACTTGGATCTTCTGCAAAAACCCTAGGTAAGAAAGGGAAAAGCTCCTTGAAAGAAAAAGAGAATTTAATTCTCAACAGAGTTTAACTCTGATACATAAAACAGAAGAACATATTTCTTCTCTCTTTGATAGAGGATCTGCAAAGTGCACATCTCCCCTTGAGGTTGAGAATTTAATTCTCAATGGGTTGAGATCCTGCCATGCAGATCCAAAACATAGAGAGGGAATGCAAGCACGAGAATTTAATTCTCACAGAACTATAGGAATTTAATTCCTTTCAAATAAAATTAGGGCTTGACCCTGTATCATGGGAATTTAATTCCTTCAGAACAAAAAGAAACAGGGTTTAACCCTAATTAAGAACCTAGTTCTGTTGAAACAGCGGGAATTTAATTCCTTTAATCATAATTTAACAGAGGATGGAAGTTCAAATTCCCTAAAAAGCTTTTGTTAGGGTTTAACCCTATTTGGTTCTTCACATGTATGAGGAATTTAATTCCTACGGAAAATTCAGAGTTCAACTCTATTCAGAATATAAACCTTCAAAAGGAAGTAGGAATTTAATTCCTCTGAAATTACTGTCAGGGTTCAACCCTATGAGGAACTTGATTCCTGGAAAAGATTAAACAGATCCTCTAAAACAACATACATAGAGGCAGGGTCACGTGTTACCACGTGACCCCCCTAAGAGATCTACAGAAAGCCCCTTTGAGGCAGCACCCCACGTGACCCACGTGACCCTCGGCAGAAGCTCTAATACATAGGCATTTGAATGCCCATCACGTGATGGCACGTGATGCTCTGAAAGACGCGATAATCTCAGCACAATAAATGAAGAGAGGGCGCTCTCACGTGCTGCCACGTGACCCCTCTTACCTTAGTGTTTAACACTAAATTAAAACTCTCGAACCCAGTGTTAAAACACTGTTGGGCCTTATTGTTCAACACTAATTAAAAAGCTTTATCTGCAGTGTTCAACACTGATCTGTTTTAGTGTTTAACACTAATTTGAAAAGCCTTGTTGATGGTGTTTAACACCAATTATCTCTTAGTGTTAAACACTAACTTGTCAGCCTCATTCCCAGTGTTCAACACTGACTGCTCTGTAGTGTTTAACACTAGGCTTTGGCCCAATTGGCCTAAATGGATAGAGGCAAAGCCTCTCCTGATTGGACTTAGCCCAAGATAGCCATAAGTCCTCAATTTGTGATTAACTGGGCCAATGGACTCATAACATAATTAATTCGTCTTGATCCCAAATTGGGCCAAGGACTATTTAATCCACTCCGGTTCTAGGGTACATCTCTTCACTCCTTTGATACTTGGCATTGTAATCCCTCAATGTCTTCAAAGAGGTGACGGGTCCCGACGACCACACATTGATACGGACTGTGGGGTCCTTAAACCCGTGTTTAATGCAAAATTCCTGGTTACGTGGAACGCGGATAACGTCACTCTTTGACCTCGTGGAAAACGTCCAGAGCGGAGCCTGGTCCTCGCAGAGCACGGCAGTGAACCCGTGTGAAGCATCCAGAGCACATACCGGACTGTGGGGTCCTTAAACCGATGGACTACGACGTCCTTAACCTTGACCGAGATATCTTAAAACTAACAATGGACCGCAATGTCCTTAAACTACCCATGGACCGCAATGTCCTTAAACTACCCATGGACCGCAACGTCCTTAAACTAGAACAATAGAGCCCCGTATGCTCTTTTGTCGGATCTAAACGGTCCCGTTTAAGTTGATTTTAGCCTCAAAAGATGGCTAACGTATCCTTAAACCTTCAAACAGACTGGACTATGAATCCCCCCAATTAACTCTGGCTCGAGGGTACATCTCTGAACTCCTCTGACATCCGTCGTTGTAATCCTTCAACGTCGTCAGAAAGGTGATGGGTCCCGACGGCCATACATACGATGGACCACTATGTCCCTAAACTGGAACATTAGAGCCCAAACGCTCTTTTGTCGGATCTAAACGATCCCGTTAAGTTGATCTTAGTCTCAAAGTTAGACTAACGTATCCTTAACAAACGTTTGAGTTGATCTTAGCCTCAAGTATGGCTAACGTATCCTCAAACCAAACCCCCAAACCCAAATCTAAGATAATACGGATTTGGACTAGTCTACGCCCTACGGGCGACGACATAACTCAGTCTCCGTAAACAATCCACGGGCAACAAAACAAACACCCACGACACGAAGTGACCATCTGGAGAAGGAGAAAGTTGTTACCGCAATGCGGTAGCGTAATTAACTGCAGGGGCTTGCGCCTGCAGGGAAGAGCGTCCCCACAATCAAAATCCCCTCAAACGAGGGGGAATCTGACGAAGTCTGCTACATCGGACGCATCCGTCTAAACCTTCGATACATGGTGCCATAAATCAACTTGGCATCTTCGGAGAGGTGGACAGATAGCACCAATTAGCATCTGCCCCGAATCTCAGGCAAGACGTCATGTCGCGCCGTCTTTCGGAGGGGAACAGATTCTGGCACGCCCGGTGGGACCTTTTCCTCTTTCCACTCCACACTTCGTGTGTCGTGATTCGCGAACCAATCGCGGTTCGCTAATGGTTGCCCTTGGGTTTCAAGATACTAAGAATTGGCGTCTTGCTTATTGCAGAAAGCAAAGGATCGATGGCTTCTACTTCTGCGAAATTCTCCAACTGCTCAGACTGCAATTGCAACCAACGCTCTGCCTCGCCAGGAGGTATAGCCTACGGACCCCAAGCTGCTTCGCTATTCACAATGCCCGTGGAACAGGTCACTCGCGCCACCACAGGATTGTTCTTCGGGACCATGCTCCCGCCGACAAACTTCACCGCTCCAGTGCTGACAACGGAAGCTCTCAAGAAGTCGGTCTTTGATCGTCTTACCCCTGCCGCGGCTCCTCTCAACGAGTCGCCCAACGTCAACGCCTCGGTCTTCTCAAGATTGGGCCAGAAATCCTGCAAACCCATTATGGGACCTACAATCTCAGAGAAGGCTGCTTCTAAGAAAGTGGCCGCTCCTGCTCCCGAAATCGCCAAGGCGGCTTCTCTGGCCAAAAAGTCGGTCTTTACAAGATTGACGGCTTCAACTCCCGCTCCTGCTGCCCAAAGGACGTCGGTCTTTGACAGGCTAACACCATCAGCGACCCCCCACCTACACGGGGGGCAAGACGAAACCATTCTTACCGCTGACCCAACGCCGTCCGCTCGACACGCTCGACGTCGCCATTGGCGCCGAGTAAGGAAGGCTGGGGGCAACTCCCCCTCCGGGTTGACTCCATCGGCCCCGGTGGCAGAAGTTAATGCTGCTGTTCCAACTGGGAACAGCTTCGAAATGCTAAATAAGGTGCGAAGGAATTCTCCTACTGCAGTGCTGAAGAGGTCTCCTCCCCCATTAAAAAAGGTTGTGGAAATAAAACCCGAACAGCCCCGATCTCCTCAACGGCTGTCTTCCAAAATCTATAAGGTTTGGCAGCAGGCCCGAGACTCGATCATCGATCCAAACTTCTCCCGCCAGCACAAGAAGCTGAAAATCCAACCGGAAGCTGGTCACCAGGCTAAAACCCAAAAGGCTGTTGACCAACTGGCTCATAAAAGGAGGAGGCCAAAGAAGACCCCCCAGCATGCAACGACGGCTAAAAGCACTGAGCCCAGACGCCCTAAGTCTGGGGGCATGGTGGTGCACACTGTTTACATGGCCTCTGGAAAGGAGGAAAGCCGCACTTCTACGGGCCACCGACCGCTAACCCGATCCGTGACGAAAGCCCAGGAGCAGCAACAAAAGCTTCAGGAAATGATGAATGCTATGGCCGCACTTACCGGGCCAAAAGAAAACCCAGAAACGTCCTCAGACGCACGCCGGGAGGAAGAAACCGACGCTGAATTCCTTCGCCGGACACTGGAGAAAAAGGACAAAGAGGCTGCTGAACAAGCGGCCAACATACAACGGATGGGCCTTCTCTTCCAAGATATGATAGGAATGATGATCCAGCAGGACTTACCCGCCGAGGATCCCCCAATCGTTCTTGAAGACGACCGAGGAGAAACGTCAAATCCACCACCAGCCCTCTCAACGGCCAAGGAGGAGGCAATCTCTAAGGCCGACTTGGCTGACTACATAGCCCAGCAAATCCGGGTTCATCACGCGACTGAGGCAGCTGGTCAAGTCGTGAAAACGGGGCGGCCGTATCCGAGCTGGTACGACCAAATCAAATACCCGCAAGGCTATACGATACCAAAATTCCACGTGTATAAGGGGACCGGCAATCCCCATCAACATGTCGCCCAGTTCCGGGCCCTCTGCGGTAACACCGGCGGTGATGATAAACTGTTGGTCCGCCAGTTCGTGGGCAGCTTATCAGAAACAGCGTTCGAATGGTATTCGGAACTCCCAAACGATTCTATCAAAACGTTCGCTGAAATGGAGTTGTTGTTCACTCAGCGATTCGCAAGTGCCAGCGAACGCACTCCAATAACTGCACTTATTAACGCCAGGGTAAAACCAGGCGAAACCTGGGTCCAGTATGCTATACGCTGGCGGAATTTGTGGTCGAGATGTGAGCAACGCATTGAGGAAGCACCTGCGGTGGGCATGTTCGTGGGAACTCTAGACCCTCACGCAACTATCTCCCAGTTTATGATGTTCTTTAAGCCAACCACATTCCAGGCTTTGATCGACAAGTTGGCTCAGATGGACCAGATGGGTCATAGACCACCTCCCCCGAAGTCGGAACCTCGGAATGACAAGGGTAAAGGAAGAGCAACCTTTGTTGCGAATGCCCAACAGCAACCTAACGCCCCGAAACCGGCAGATCAACTGGAGGAAAGACGTCGGTATTATAATGAGAAGATGAAGCGTCCCTACTCATTCCCACGAGACAAGACGAAACGGTTATTCGAGCTGGCAATACGCAACAGACTTATAAGCCTACCAAATCCAAGGCGACCGCCGCAACCCACCGAGGTGAATAACCCTAACTATTGCCCTTACCATCAAACGGTAGGCCATCCGATTGAAGATTGCTTCGTCTTCAAAGGATGGATTGAAGACCAGTACCTCCAGGGGAAGTTTGTACTGTCCGAAAAGTGGAAGGTGAACCCACCACAGCCGCATGCTCCTAAGAAAGCGGATACACCGGGGGCAACATGTTCTTTTATTGAAGAAGCTCCATGGGAGGTCATGCTATCAACTAAAACCAAAAGAATGCTGAGAGACCTTCATGCGTGCCCTGCGATCGAATGGAAGGACCCTCTTGAACCTCAAATTATCAAAGGAATGTTGAAGCCCCGCCCAATTACGAGGATTCGCGATAAGGGCCCAAATACTCACGCCCAACCGTCAAAATCTTCGAAGAAAAAGAAGAAGAAATCCAAGAAGTCCGAGAAGCCTGGAAACGGGGACACGAACTTGCAGAGGCAAATCGACGCACTGGAAGAGTACAATCAAAAGGCGCGAACTCCTGTCACACTGCAAGAGTTCCTCAACCACATCTTTCAAGAAGAAGATGATGGAGAAAGCTCGTCGGATGAATCCGAAGGATATGTGGCGAGTTGTAACGTAATCTCCCACTCATTTACCGATGATGGGAAAATTCCTGGCACTAAGAAGCTGGAGGCAGAGCCTGTACCAGAGCGTGCATGGCCAACAGACGAAATGATCGACGCTTTTCTAGATGAGATTCGTCTAAAATTTAAAGCGGACCAGGAGCGTGAGATGACCACGTCGGAAAGAGCCCAATACGGGCAACTGAACGAAAGAGTTGAACTACCACTGCCAGAGCAAAAGGCATCCAAAGTAGACAAGAAGATATTCAAGACGAGGAAAAGGTTTGCCAAAGCCATGTCAATGGGGATGAAGCTACCGCCCTCGGAAGGAAACACACATGATGGGGTGGAGAGGCACCCAGACTATTGCGTATATCACCGGAAAATCTCACACCCCACGGAGGAGTGCGACGCCTTTAAGATATGGTGGCAAGGATATGTCGCTCGTCGGCAACATGTTAAGCGCATGAAACGCAAGATCCGTCGGGAGCGAAGAAGTACTGTCGATGGGCACAACAGAACGACTGGCAACTGTTACATGGTTAACGCCAGGGGGTCACAAGTTCTCACCTTTGGGAGCGACTCTGATGAAGAAATGGCTCTGGGCCCTCTCTTTAAAGAATCTGTTTTGGGGAAAGAGGAGGAATCGGAGGCCTGCGAGAACATTCAGCTGCGCAATCGCACACTCCCAGAAAAGAATCTCGGGCCTGGGAATAGAAAGGATAAGGGAAAGGAAAAGGTCACTGAAGATATCACTTTAGATGACCAAGTCATGAGAGAGCTGGCTGCCAAAGACCCTCCTAGGAAGAGTAAAGTGGACTATAACATCCTCGCGCACCTAAGGAAGCTGCCTTCTCAGCTTAGCATTCTCGATGCCCTCCTATTATCAAAAGAAGCGCGAGACTCACTAATTAAGGCGTTACAAGAACCTGAGCAATTCCAAGCCTTCCTCGCCACTGAAAAGATGAAGGATGAACTGGAGGAAGTGCATACAGCCGACATCACTTTCGGTGATGAAGACCTCCTTCTCGGGACGTGCGACCACAACCGTCCCCTATATGTCTACGGATACTGCCATGATATCAAGATAGGCAAGATCCTGGTGGATAATGGATCCTCCGTCAATCTCCTTAATGTTCGGGTGTTGAAGGAAATCTGCATGAGCGTGCAACACCTCGCTCGTGACAAAATTACTATCTCTGGTTTCGATTCACAATCGTCACGGACTCTCGGATCTGTGATACTAACATTACGCTTTGGACTTCTCGTCACAGACATCAAATTCCATGTCATTGACGCCAAGACCTGCTACAACGCCTTGCTCGGTCGTCCTTGGCTACACGAGTACAACATCATCTCTTCTACACAACATCAGTGTATGAAGTACTTTAAGGATGGTTTCGAGTATACCGTAACAGGTGAGTTAAACCCGTTTTCCGTGAACGAAGTCCGCAAATACGAAGATGCGAAGTACTTTTTGCCAGATTTCGAGGATACGGAAAGGTGTCGCAACCCGGAGAACAAAACCGTCGCCACCATCCCCGTTTTCGGAAGCGACACCGAAGAAGAGGAAGAGATAGTTTATGCAGGGCCATCTCAACGCAACAACCTGGGGACGCCCGCCCCCGTGTTGGTCTTCGGAAGTGATTCAGAAGATGAAGTTAATGCTGTGTTCTCCAATCGGCTGTCAATACAAGCACCCCCTGGCGATGACCATAGTTTGCAAATCACCATGGTACCGCGAGAACACTACAAGGATCTCGACGCACTTCAGGCTCACGATGTGCAGGACCTGCAAACATTTTACGTCCCTCCCAGGCGAAGGGGCGAGAAGGTGATCCTATTCTACCGATCCTCAGAGTCGAAAATAAGGAAGAGATCTGGCATGGCGCGGATGCTACACTTGACAGGCTCCAACCCATCTGTCTGCCCAGATACTATACAAATGGATTAAAGAAGCTATTGAAGCGCCAAGGAGTACCCTTAGAACAGACCGTTCGGCAGGCTCGGTTCTACAACAGGATTTGGGATGTCCCCGGGACTCAACGCAAATTGCCCAACGGGAAGATGGAAACACTCGGGCTTGGATACGCAAGAGCCGGAAAACGGGAACGGGCTCACAGCAGCTACGCTATATATACCTTTGATGAAGAGGAAGACACCCTGTCAGGAGATGCCAACCCCCCATCAAAACTAGACCCCGCGATTAGAGCGCCGAGTCCGTCGTTTGAAGAACGAATGGGCAAGCCTATCAGGAAAATGGGTCAGAAAGCTCGGGAAGACCACAACCGCGAAATGGCCGTCTACGAGAAGGCCAGGACGCAACGTCTATCTCAACGTGCTGCAAAAGACAAAGACGCTTATCCTCGTCAATCCGTTGTACGAAAGGCCCGACGCAGAGACGGAAATAAATCAAGAAGCGGCTCGGGTTTGTCCCTCATGAAGAAGATGAGTCGAGCGTACTCCTTCCCCCGAGACAAGACGGAGAGGTTGCTCAACCTCGCTATAAAACATCAAATGATCACGCTTCCAGAGTCTAGACATCCTGAGCAAGCTAGCAAGGCTTCTCATCTGAGTTATTGCTCTTATCACCAAGCCATAGGACATCCTACCGAAGACTGCTTCACCTTCAAGAACTGGGTCGAGGACCAGTACCAACGGGGCAGATTCGCTTTATCCGACGGCTGGAAGGTGACGCCACCGCAAAAACATGAGCCCAAGGCCGCAAGAGCAGAACCGGGTCCACCTCAGTCCAGGGAGCGGGTTCGCACTTGTTATACGATTACGATATTAGGAGAAGAGCCCGAGAACGTAGATGACCTTTCCCGGTGCTTTGAGAACAGCGATGATGAGGTGATCTCGGAATTTCCGCCCGCTCCGAAAGAACTGGAAGATGGTATACATACTACTGCAGATAACCTCAAGAAGATTGAGTTGGGATCGGCAGACGACCCACGACCGACATTTGTCAGCGAGCTGTTATCCGAAGAGAGGGTGGCTGCGTTAAAGGACGTGCTTCTACGGCATAAAGACTGCTTCGCGTGGAACTACTCCGAAATGCCAGGATTAGATCCGGAGATTGCTGTGCATAGATTAGCAATATCCCCAGATATCAAGCCAGTCAAGCAGGCGCCAAGGAGGATGCAACTCGAGCTTGAGATGAGCATCAATGCCGAAGTCAAGAGGCTGATCGATTCTGGATTTATCCAAGAAGTCCAATATCCCGACTGGATTGCCAATATCGTCCCGGTAATGAAGAAGAATGGGACGGTACGCATATGCGTGGATTTCAGGGATCTCAATAAAGCCTGTCCAAAGGATGATTTCCCAGTACCGGTAACCGAGCTAATGATAGATAACACGTCCACTCACGAGGTTTTCTCCTTTATGGATGGTTCGTCAGGATACAATCAGATAAAGATGCATCCCGAAGACCAGAAGCATACCGCTTTCCGCACCCCTTTGGGTATATTTTGCTACAGGGTTATGCCCTTTGGTCTTAAGAACGCTGGCGCTACCTATCAAAGGGCCATGACAAAGATCTTTGATGACCTCATACACGACGTCGTCGAGTGCTATATCGATGACCTCGTAGTAAAGAGCATGTCATACGAAGGTCATTTAAAGCATCTGGAGACTGTATTTCGACGCCTTCGGCAATATAATTTGAAAATGAATCCCCTCAAATGCGCGTTTGGAGTCTCCTCGGGCAAATTTCTGGGATTCATCGTTCGACACCGAGGTATTGAAATAGATCCGTCAAAGATTAAGGCGATCATGGAAATGCCTCCGCCAAGAACCCTCAAGCAGTTGCGGTCCCTCCAAGGGAAGCTCGCATACATCCGGCGGTTTATCGCTAATCTTTCGGGCAAATGCCGTCCTTACAGCCACCTGATGAAAAAGGGAACTCCATTCGTTTGGGATCACAAATGTCAAGGTGCACTAGACGAGATCAAGCAGTACCTGCAGAACCCTCCGGTATTGGCCGCGCCGGTCAAGGGAAAACCCCTCATTCTTTATACGACCGCCCTCGAAGGTTCTTTAGGCGCATTATGGGCACAAGAGAACGATCAGGGGAAAGAAAGAGCACTTTACTACTTAAGTCGAGTGCTGCTGGGGGCAGAAAGCAACTATTCCCCCATTGAAAAGCACTGCCTGGCGTTGATCTTCGCAATAACAAAGCTTAGACATTACGCATTAGCACATGAAGTCCGTCTTATTTCGAAGGTGGACCCTCTCAAATATTTGATGTCGTAAGCCATATTGACGGGACGACTCGCTAAGTGGGCCCTGCTCTTGATGGAGTTCTCGATAACGTATCAACCTCTCAAGGCAGTGAAAGGCCAGGCCATTGCCGAATTCCTCGCCGAGCACCCGATACCGGCCGATTCTCCTCTGAACTGTGATTTGCCGGACGAGCATGCATTTGATGCGATTAGCGGCGGAAGCACCCGATGGGAACTCTATTTCGATGGAGCGTCCTCTATAAAGAAACAGAAACAAGGTATCCCAATGATCAAATCAGGGATAGGCCTCATCTTTGCAACTCCACAAGGAGGGATAATGCGCTTCGCCTTCTCCTTAACAGAGCCGATGACAAACAATGAAGCCGAATACGAAGCTCTGATAGCAGGCCTCGAGATCGCCATCGACATGAGAATTGAAGACCTCCTCATATACGGGGATTCTCAGCTGGTCGTTAGTCAAGTAAATGGTGACTACCAAACGTGCAAGCCGGAGTTGGTGAAGTACGGCGAAAGGGTGCAACAACTATTGACCTAAATTCCCTCCTATACTTTGGAGAACATACCGCGCGCGGAAAACAGCAAAGCAGACGCGTTGGCTAAACTTGCTAAAGAACTGGCTGACGAGAACCTCGATGACGTCAGAATCGTGGTACAAAGCCGCCGAGTGCTCGCCCCGGCAGAAATATCTCCGGAATCATTCGAAGAAAAGGGAACGACTGAGCAGACGACCCTACAAATAAAAGACCATGAGAAGGCCGAAGACTGGAGGGAAGTCTTCACAGACTACTTTAAGTCCCACCGAATGCCCGAAGAAGCGTCCTCAAGACATCAGCTCATGAAACGAGCTCTATCTTTCGCTTTCGTCAACGATACTCTATACAAGAGATCGTTTGATTCTCTATGGCTGAGATGCTTAGGACCTGACGAAGCAGAAAGAGTCATTCTGGAAGTTCATGACGGACTTTGCGGTTCTCACCAAGCAGGCCCAAAGATGAAGTTAAAAATTAAACGGATGGGTTATTACTGGCCCACGATGATCCAGGACTGCCTCGAGTATGCGAAGCAATGCCACTCATGCCAGATTCATGGAGACTTCATTCACCAACATCCGAATCCACTGCACCCGACGCTGGCTAGTTGGCCATTCGAAATGTGGGGGACTGACATAGTCGGCCCCATTGAGCCAGCATCATCCCGAGGACACCGTTTTATCCTAGCAACAACTGATTACTTCTCCAAATGGGCAGAAGCAGTACCACTGAAGGAAGTGAAGACGGAGAATATCCTCCATTTCTTCAAGACGCACGTCATCTATCGGTTCGGGACTCCACGGCGGATTATCTCCGATAATGGGCCGGCCTACCGAAGCCATAAGATTAGCCGCTTCGCACAGCAGCACAATATAGACTGGAGATATTCTTCGGTTTACAATCCACGAGCTAACGGCCTGGCCGAGGCCTTCAATAAGACCTTGACGAAGATCATAAAAAAGACCGTTTCCAGGAATAAGAGAGACTGGCACGAAAGGCTGCAAGAAGCCCTTTGGGCTTATCGAACTACATTCAAGACGGCCACAAACACAACGCCGTACGCGTTGGTATTTGGGACGGAAGCAGTGCTCCCCCTCGAGATAGAGTTACCCTCTCTACGAGTAGCAGTCCACCACGAGCTGACGAACGAAGAAAATGCCCACCTTCGGCTTGAGGAGCTTGATGCCCTCGACGAAACCCGGCTCATAGCGCAACAACATCTAGAGGCCTACAAAGCAAAGATGACGCGCTCATACAAAAGATTGACCAGGCCGAGGACATTCCGCCAAGACGAACTCGTACTAGTGGTCAAAAGACCTATGATCCCCAATCGTGCCAAGCGAGGAAAATTTGAGCCAAACTATGAAGGCCCGTACATCATAGACAAGGTCTACCAGGGTGGAGCCTACCTACTCATGGACATGCACGGTGAAAGGCCTTTCAGGCCAATAAACGGCCGCTTCTTGAAGAAATACTACGCTTAATAAGCCGCGGCCTGGGTCAATGATAGATGACGACGACTATGTCCGCTCACTATCTTCCTAGGCTCAGACTTTACAAGCAGCAGCCGGCCTTCCCATAACGACGGACCGAAACGTCCTTAAACTAACGGCGGACCGAAACGTCCTTAAACTATCGACGGACCGAAACGTCCTTAAACTATCGACGGACCGAAACGTCCCTAAACTACTACCGCAACATCCTTAGGTTGACGAGATGGATTAAAAAAAAAGAAGAAGATAAAAAATGATAAAAAAAAAACGGTATGTCCATAAGCAAAGTGGGCACGGATGAAAACCCGAAAGGGCTCCGTGAGTCAAAACAGCAGGGCTGCAGGTAAGTGTTCGTGAAAACCCGAAAGGGCGCGACCTTGTAAAAAAAAAAAAGTAAAAAAGAATAAAAAAAAACGGTATGTATAAGCAAAATGGGCACGGATGAAAACCCGAAAGGGCTCCGTGAGTAAAAACAGCAGGACTACCGGCGAGTGTTTGTGAAAACCCGAAAGGGCGCAACCTCGTTAAAGGACACTTACAGAGTCCTCTCGACCTTGTAAGGAGAAACCACCTGCGTGAGATCCTTACGACTCACAAGGGAGCAACACACTTAGAGATCCTCACGATTCCTAAGAAGAAATTACACTTGCGAGATCCTCACGACTCGTAAGGAGAACTCTCTTATGGGACCCTCATGGCTCATAAGATTTGAAAGTCTTAAGTTACAGAGACCTGAACCTGTTCTTAAGCAACCCCCACAACCTTTTGGCCCTACAAGCGGCTCAATACTTACCCTTGTATACAATCCACGGGCACGAATAAACATTTCCCTAACCAAGTCCCACCCGTGACTGGGGATATGTCTATACGGTGAACAACCCTTATAAGCCCTCTCGACTTGTAAGGAGAAAACCCTTTTGTAAGATCCTTACGACTTACAGGGGAACATACACTTAGGAATCCTCATGATTTCTAAGGAGAAAACACACTTACGAGATCCTAACGACTTGTAGGGAGAAATACCTTTGTGAGACCCTTACGGCTCATGAAGTCAAAAGCCTTAGTCGACAGGACCTTAACCCTGTTTGCTAAGCCACCTTTGTTCAACATCGACAGAGGCAAATGATGATTCGCTCCTGGCAATATTCCAGTTGCAGCGATGTTGACGCCTAAACCGGTATCAAATCCCAAGTTCTTTCATGGCAAATGATGATTTGCTCCTGGCAACATCCCAGTTGCAGCGATGCCGATGCCGAAATCGGTGTCCAAAATCCGAGCTTGCGGCGAAAAAGCTAGCAAGCCACACATGCCTAAAAAACAGCCGAAATGATGGGGCAACTTGCAATAAAAAGCAGCAAGTAAGAATGAAGGCATAAAAAACAGCCGAAATGATGGGGCAACTCGCAATAAAAAAGCAGCGAGTAGAAAATAAATAAATAGCCGAAATGATTGGGCACCGCGAAAAAATAGCCGAAATGATGGGGCAATCGCGACCTTCGCGACATAAAAGCTGAAACGATAGAGCATCGCGGAAAAAGAAATAAAATAAAAATAAAATGTATGCCTTACAGGTGATGTTCCATCACACCCTGTATACAATCCAATGGCATAAACAAAAAGGGAACGTACCTCCCTCCCCCAGGTTTCACCAAAGAAAGAAGCTAAATCTCGATGGGCCACAAGCGACCTAAAGATCATCCCAACACTCGTCTCGTAACAACGGACACAACTTCAAGCTAAGCGGAACAGCGGCAACTCCCAGTTCCATGGCTCGGTGGTATACATATCGCCAACAGTCAAACCTTCACCCCGTGAAATGCGGATATATTCAGCAAAATTCCTGGTTACGTAGAACGCGGATAATGTCACTCTTTGACCCCGTGGAAAACGTCCAGAGCGGATCCTGGTCCTCGCAGAGCATGGCAGTGAACCCGTGCGAAGCATCCAGAGCGGAGCCTAGTCCTCGCCTAACGCGGCAGTGAACTCGTGTGAAGCATCTAGTGCAAAATTCCTGGTCACGTGGAACGCGGATAATGTCACTCTTTGACCCCGTGGAAAACGTCCAGAGCGGATCCTGGTCCTCGCAGAGCATGGCAGTGAACCCGTGCGAAGCATCCAGAGCGGAGCCTAGTCTTCGCCTAACGCGACAGTGAACCCGTGTGAAGCATCTAGTGCAAAATTCCTGGTCACGTGGAACGCGGATAATGTCACTCTTTGACCCCGTGGAAAACGTCCAGAGCGGATCCTGGTCCTCGCAGAGCATGGCAGTGAACCCGTGCGAAGCATCCAGAGCGGAGCCTAGTCCTCGCCTAACGCGGCAGTGAACCCGTGTGAAGCATCTAGTGCAAAATTCCTGGTTACGTGGAACGCGGATAATGTCACTCTTTGACCCCGTGGAAAACGTCCAGAGCGGATCCTGGTCCTCGCAGAGCATGGCAGTGAACCCGTGCGAAGCATCCAGAGCGGAGCCTAGTCCTCGCCTAACGCGGCAGTGAACCCGTGTGAAGCATCTAGTGCAAAATTCCTGGTTACATGGAACGCGGATAATGTCACTCTTTGACCCCGTGGAAAACGTCCAGAGCGGATCCTGGTCCTCGCAGAGCATGGCAGTGAACCCGTGCGAAGCATCCAGAGCGGAGCCTAGTCCTCGCCTAACGCGGCAGTGAACCCGTGTGAAGCATCTAGTGCAAAATTCCTGGTCACGTGGAACGCGGATAATGTCACTCTTTGACCCCGTGGAAAACGTCCAGAGCGGATCCTGGTCCTCGCAGTGCATGGCAGTGAACCCGTGCGAAGCATCCAGAGCGGAGCCTAGTCCTCGCCTAACGCGGCAGTGAACCCGTGTGAAGCATCTAGTGCAAAATTCCTGGTCACGTGGAACGCGGATAATGTCACTCTTTGACCCCGTGGAAAACGTCCAGAGCGGATCCTGGTCCTCGCAGAGCATGGCAGTGAACCCGTGCGAAGCATCCAGAGCGGAGCCTAGTCCTCGCCGAGCACGGCAGTGAACCCGTGTGGAGCATCTAGTGCAAAATTCCTGGTTACGTGGAACGCGGATAATGTCACTCTTTGACCCCGTGGAAAACGTCCAGAGCGGAGCCTGGTCCTCGCCAAGCACGGCAGTGAACCCGTGTGAAGCATCCAGAGCAAATACCGGACTGTGGAGTCCTTAAAATCCACGGACTATGATGTCCTTAACCTCGACCGTGATGTCTTAAAACTAACGACCAACCACCCCGATTCCCTACGGATTCTGCCTTGGTCTAAGGGTACATCTCTTCACTCCTTTGATGCCCGGCGTTGTAATTCCTCAACGTCTTCAAAGAGGTGACGGGTCCCTGCAACCGAACACCGGACTGTGGAGTCCCTAAATCCACGGACTATGAGGTCCTTAACCTTGACCGTGATGTCTTAAAACTAACAGTGGACTGTGGAGTCCTTAAATCCACGGACTATGAGGTCCTTAACCTTGACCGTGATGTCTTTAAACTACGATACCTTAATAGACCCCTGACTCCGTGAAACACGGATAAGGGTGATCACATCCGGCACTTGCAGGCCCTCACGACCTGTAAGGAAGAAAAACTCTCTTGTGAGATCCTTACGACTCTCAAGGGAAAACTCGCTTAAGGATCCTCACGATCTCTAAGAAGAACTTACACCTATGGGATCCTCTCGACCTGTAGGGAGAAAAACTCTTTATGAGACCCTCATGGCTCGTAAAATGCAAAAGCCTTAGGAAGCAGATCTTAACCCTGAATCCTGAGCCATTGCTGTCCTGCAAGAAGATCAAGATAGAATATCCGCAGAATACATTCGATGAAAAGGAGACACATCATTGAGAAGAAAAATGTATCTTTTATTCATAAACCAAAATGGGTACAAAGTACAATTCATGAAAGAAACAAAAAGAAAATACTCTCATCCATGAGTATGTACAAAAAGGAAGGAAAAGATACAAATGTTTCAGGCCGGCGGGCGATTCAGCAACTTGGTCAGCTCATCCCGCTTTTGTTGGACCACGGCTTCATGACGCAAGATCTCCAAAAGACGAGCCTCCGCTTGAGCTTGTTGAGCCTGATACGAAGCGAGCCGGGCTTCAAGCTCTTTCTCAGTGGCCTTATGAGCCTCGACCCTCTCACGAGTGAACGTGGCAGCTTTATCGAGAGCCACAACCTTATGTTCGCTATGTATCGCTCTATCAGGCCACGTAAGCTCGCTTTCGTAACCACAGCCTTGGAAACAAGACATTGACAAGACCATATAAATGGGCTTCCAGTTGACGGGAATAATCGATCTAAAACGCGCTCACATCGCCTGATGTGAAAGGCAACAAGAAAAGTTTCCGACATATTTCAAGCATGCGTTCACAATCATATGAGTATTCAAAAAGGGAATAATAATAATAATAGCATTTGCAATCGCATGAACTTTCATAATACCCAAAAAGGTCTGATGCGCAGGAAAGTGATGGTAGCATTTGCAGTTAAAGAAAGTTCTCATGAGAAGAATACAAAGTTTATTTATGCAAGCGGAAACATACATACTAGCACCAAGCCTACATGGAATCTCGGCATAAAGCGTAAAAAAAAAAAAAAAAAAAAGGGACTAATTTAAAAGTATTCTACGCTAACGGAAAAGGTCACCAAACATGGGATCAACGGCACAAGGGTTAATGAAACAGAGGACAAAATTCTCCATCTCTCTCTCTGCTTTCTCCAGCACGTCAAAGCGACGGTTCTCACGAGGAGTCGCTCCCCATCGATTGGCGCCGTGTTCGTCCGCGAAAGCAGACATAATAGCTCGCCGGGCCTTGATCTGGCTCAGCAGATAAATTGAGCAATCCTTCAAAGCCTGAGTAATCAGGCACGCTTCATGAAAACCCTCGAGTTTTTCTTCTGCCGCGTCGAGCATCGCCAGGGTCATCTCCGCCGGGTGAGGAGGGATGTCGGCAAGCACGGCCTTGAGAATCATCCGGAGCCAGAGAGAACCCATCGGGAGGGGGGACCCCCTACGGATCGAGAGTTCATGCATGGCTAAGTCGCATTCGTTGTCGGTAAGGAGGGGATCCACCAACCGAGCAGCAAAGCGGGGGACCATTTCCTCAATAGGAACTTCCCATGGCTGTCGACGAGCATGAGGGCGATTGCAGGCCATGGCGCTCGTTTGTCTCTCAAGACAAGTTACTCCAAGATAAAAAAAAAATAAAATAATAATAGTAATATAAATCTCTTTGTGAGAGGAAAAGGGAAGCTATAGCCTCATATATAAGGAAATGCATTAAGTGCTGTGCGCGGAAAATCTTGCATGGTGAAACTATTTCCAAGGCCCAAAAAAGGAAAGGCATCGAAAATCAAGGAGATAGAACTATTTCCAAGGCCCTTTTTTCTGCGTCTAATATTGTGCGCTGAAAATAGGGCATGAGAAGATTTTGTGAACAGCCACATCAAGGGACCCCACGTGCAGACCACGTGAGGCCTAAACCTGATGTACACTAAAAAAATGGAGTAGCACCCTGCATATTGAAAGCACCAACAACAACAGTAGCAAAATGATAAAATCCAAGAGAAAAGACATACAAACATAGAAAAACATAATAACAATTGTCACTCATACTTCAAGGGGTTCATACAAAATACAGAGGACACATTTACAATGGTAAAACTTCAGATGCGGGACATGGGTTGAGAAACTCAAAATCAACTGTATTCAAGATTTTCCAAGCATTTCGAACCTCCCGAGTATGCTTCCTCTCACGATCACAAGCATCGGGGTCCTCACGAATGTCCTCCACCCTCCGATAGGCGGCAAGTATGGCCGACTGCTGGAACATCTGATGCAGGAGATCAATGAGATTATCCCGCCTTCTCTTTGAGATCAAGTGCATCAGATACACTGAATGTACTTTATCCTCGGCGGCGTCCAATGCCCCAAGCGGCACACCAGCACAGAATAGAGGGAGAGCCTCCCTGATCGCCAGCACGATCAGCCTCAGAAGAGAAGAGCGATGGGGGAGTAGCCTATGGTTGTACTCATCAAAGCGGCTCATAATCTTGGCACATTGAGCATCGGTGAACTCCTGGTTCTGACTGCGGCCCAGTGCACGAATATTCCCATAGGAAATGATCTCGTCAAGACCATACAGATGGGCATCCATGATACCTGAAATAAAGGTCGTGAGATTCATTACAAAACCACCATTTCATTAATTGCAGAAGAACAACCTCGGGCCAAGAGACCCCAGGAAGCCTCTGTGTGAAGGAAGTGAGTTCTTCATTGGAATTAAAATTCCTTATTAAGAAAAGGGAATTAAATTCCCAGAAACATTTTGGATGGAAATTAAATTCCATGGAGTTGAAACGCCATCAGCATCTCCCCAAACATCATCTAAACCCTAAAAGATCTACAGTTTGAAGGTTAAGCGATTCTTATGGGAAAACATGAAGAGAAAAGGGTAAAAACCCTTGTTTTGGATTTAAAATCCAGAGGAGTGTGAAGGTCCATCGTTTGTCCAAGAACATTGCCTGAGGAAAAGAAATCCTTTCGAACAGAGTTAAACTCTGAAAATTGTTTCAAGGCAGAGAACTAAGCTCTGGAAGCGAGAATTAAATTCTCAAGGAAAGAATTCTCAAAAGAAGAAGATGAACAAAGTGAAGGCTCCTCTGAAGAGACAGCGGTATTTATAGAAGGGGATAGAAACGTTTCATCTCCTTAAATCCCTAAAGGAATTCAATGGCCACAAAAGGTGACAGCGTTGCACTCACGTGCTGACACGTGAGAACAACGCTGTGGGGGCATTTGTTTCCTGATTTAAAATCAGGAAAGCTTATGGGAAAAGCTTCAGAAAAGGGTCACGTGTGGGCACGTGACGTCTAAAAGCATCATCAAGGCAGATTCAGCTTCCTGACTACATCAAAGAAAAAGGGCTTAAGAAAGGGTCACGTGCTCCCACGTGACCGGGATCACGTGTTGACACGTGACATTTTTCAAAGGGCACATCGGTTCCCTGATCAAATCAGGGAAAAAGCCTCAAAAGAGGTCACGTGCTCCCACGTGACCAGGGTCACGTGTCGGCACGTGATGATCAAAAGCAGCAGACTTGTTCTCTAGTGAAATCAAAGAAAGAGGCTTCAGACAGTGGTCACGTGTTGGCACGTGATGACCAAGCAACAACCAGAAGACAGCGCAAAAGGAAAGAAGAAGACTCATTCCAAAGGGGGGTCACGTGCTCACACGTGACCATGGGTCACGTGCTCACACGTGACCGGCTTTCAAAGCCCATTTTGTCAACAGAATTAAATTCTGAAAGAAATTCAAATCTTTCCAAAGGAAAGCGGCTATCTGGAACCAATCAAATTAAAGATTCAGAGGTGATGAAATATCATCTATCTATGGGAAAATCTCGGGTTTGGAAAGATTTCCCCTTTAAATCTAACCGAAACAACAAAGGAGAATCCCTGGATTTGAAATCCAATGGTGAATAAAATTCACCTAGTAATCCAAAGGTCCAAAACGAATGATGGATGCAAATCAAATCTCTCATGAAGATTTGTCAAAAACTGATTGATTCGGCTGCTTCTCCTATAAATAGGAGCCAAGAGACAGAGAGAGATACAGATACATACGCAGAGGAGAAAAAGAAAAAGAAGAGAGCTTCGATACTTGGAGAAACTTGGATCTTCTGCAAAAACCCTAGGTAAGAAAGGGAAAAGCTCCTTGAAAGAAAAAGAGAATTTAATTCTCAACAGAGTTTAACTCTGATACATAAAACAGAAGAACATATTTCTTCTCTCTTTGATAGAGGATCTGCAAAGTGCACATCTCCCCTTGAGGTTGAGAATTTAATTCTCAATGGGTTGAGATCCTGCCATGCAGATCCAAAACATAGAGAGGGAATGCAAGCACGAGAATTTAATTCTCACAGAACTATAGGAATTTAATTCCTTTCAAATAAAATTAGGGCTTGACCCTGTATCATGGGAATTTAATTTCTTCAGAACAAAAAGAAACAGGGTTTAACCCTAATTAAGAACCTAGTTCTGTTGAAACAGCGGGAATTTAATTCCTTTAATCATAATTTAACAGAGGATGGAAGTTCAAATTCCCTAAAAAGCTTTTGTTAGGGTTTAACCCTATTTGGTTCTTCACATGTATGAGGAATTTAATTCCTACGGAAAATTCAGAGTTCAACTCTATTCAGAATATAAACCTTCAAAAGGAAGTAGGAATTTAATTCCTCTGAAATTACTGTCAGGGTTCAACCCTATGAGGAACTTGATTCCTGGAAAAGATTAAACAGATCCTCTAAAACAACATACATAGAGGCAGGGTCACGTGTTACCATGTGACCCCCCCAAGAGATCTACAGAAAGCCCCTTTGAGGCAGCACCCCACGTGACCCACGTGACCCTCGGCAGAAGCTCTAATACATAGGCATTTGAATGCCCATCACGTGAGGGCACGTGATGCTCTGAAAGACGCGATAATCTCAGCACAATAAATGAAGAGAGGGCGCTCTCACGTGCTGCCACGTGACCCCTCTTACCTTAGTGTTTAACACTAAATTAAAACTCTCGAACCCAGTGTTAAAACACTGTTGGGCCTTAGTGTTCAACACTAATTAAAAAGCTTTATCTGCAGTGTTCAACACTGATCTGTTTTAGTGTTTAACACTAATTTGAAAAGCCTTGTTGATGGTGTTTAACACCAATTATCTCTTAGTGTTAAACACTAACTTGTCAGCCTCATTCCCAGTGTTCAACACTGACTGCTCTGTAGTGTTTAACACTAGGCTTTGGCCCAATTGGCCTAAATGGATAGAGGCAAAGCCTCTCCTGATTGGACTTAGCCCAAGATGGCCATAAGTCCTCAATTTGTGATTAACTGGGCCAATGGACTCATAACATAATTAATTCGTCTTGATCCCAAATTGGGCCAAGGACTATTTAATCCACTCCGGTTCTAGGGTACATCTCTTCACTCCTTTGATACTTGGCATTGTAATCCCTCAATGTCTTCAAAGAGGTGACGGGTCCCGACGACCACACATTGATACGGACTGTGGGGTCCTTAAACCCGTGTTTAATGCAAAATTCCTGGTTACGTGGAACGCGGATAACGTCACTCTTTGACCCCGTGGAAAACGTCCAGAGCGGAGCCTGGTCCTCGCAGAGCACGGCAGTGAACCCGTGTGAAGCATCCAGAGCACATACCGGACTGTGGGGTCCTTAAACCCATGGACTACGACGTCCTTAACCTTGACCGAGATGTCTTAAAACTAACAATGGACCGCAATGTCCTTAAACTACCCATGGACCGCAATGTCCTTAAACTACCCATGGACCGCAATGTCCTTAAACTACCCATGGACCGCAACGTCCTTAAACTAGAACAATAGAGCCCCGTATGCTCTTTTGTCGGATCTAAACGGTCCCGTTTAAGTTGATCTTAGCCTCAAAAGATGGCTAACGTATCCTTAAACCTTCAAACAGACTGGACTATGAATCCCCCCAATTAACTCTGGCTTTAGGGTACATCTCTGAACTCCTCTGACATCCGTCGTTGTAATCCTTCAACGTCGTCAGAAAGGTGATGGGTCCCGACGGCCATACATACGATGGACCACTATGTCCCTAAACTGGAACATTAAAGCCCAAACGCTCTTTTGTCGGATCTAAACGATCCCGTTAAGTTGATCTTAGTCTCAAAGTTAGACTAACGTATCCTTAACAAACGTTTGAGTTGATCTTAGCCTCAAGTATGGCTGACGTATCCTCAAACCAAACCCCCAAACCCAAATCTAAGATAATACGGATTTGGACTAGTCTACGCCCTACGGGCGACGACATAACTCAGTCTCCGTAAACAATCCACGGGCAACAAAACAAACACCCACGACACGAAGTGACCATCTGGAGAAGGAGAAAGTTGTTACCGCAATGCGGTAGCGTAATTAACTGCAGGGGCTTGCGCCTGCAGGGAAGAGCGTCCCCACAATCAAAAACCCCTCAAACGAGGGGGAATCTGACGAAGTCTGCTACATCGGACGCATCCGTCTAAACCTTCGATACATGGTGCCATAAATCAACTTGGCATCTTCGGAGAGGTGGACGGATAGCACCAATTAGCATCTGCCCCGAATCTCAGGCAAGACGTCATGTCGCGCCGTCTTTCGGAGGGGAACAATGGGTCGCCGGCGATGGGGTCGGTTTGTAAGGAGTTAGGGGTTCGGGTTATAGGTTTACGGCAGTTGTGGGTTGTCGGGGATGAGGGCGAGGAGGAGAGGAGAAGGAGGAAGGTGAGGTGGCGGTGCTGGGAGCGTCGGCGGTGGGTTGCAGTTGAACTCGTCGTGATGGTTGGTCGGCGATGGTGGCAGCAGGGTGGTGTAGTGGTGGTACAGTGGTGGTGGTCTCGGTGTTGATAGGTTTGAGAGAGGAAGCGGAGGACTGGTGAGATGAGGTGAGGGCGGAGAGGTCGATGTAGGAGTTGTTCGACGGTGGAGGGCGGTGGTGTTGGCCAGCGGCAGTAGTGAGGGGAGAAAGAGAGGCGTTCGAGAGAGATTTTGAGAGAGACAGAGATCGAGAGATAGAGATTCAGAGAGATGGAATGAGGCAGTAAGAATGAGGGAGGAACGGTGAGGAGCTCGGGAGTAGTCGGGCCATGGGCGAGGTCATGGCGACGTTGGAGAGACACGGGTCTCGAGGGGGTAGGTGCGAGTGTGGGGGCGAGTCGTTGGGGTGGAGCGGGTCGCTTGGGCGTGGATGCGAGCATGGGCGTGGGCGCGAGATGCTGAGGCGAGGCAGGGGAAATGAGTGGGAAGAAGGGAACGCGAGGGAGGAGAAGAAGAAAATGAGTGGGGAGGTAATGGGTCGGGTCGGGTAGGGATGAAGGGTGAAAGAAAGAGGATTGGGCTGGGCTTGGGGAAAAAGAAAAAGGAAGAAATTAAATTAATTAGGGTTTAGTTGGGTCATGGGCCGGGTTGGGATGTTTTGGGTAGGAAAATTAAAGAAAACTTAAAGGTTAGGGTGTATAAAATTAGATGAAAATTAATTAGGAATTAAAATAAGAGTGGGAAAATAATTAGGAAAAATAGGATTTAACGGAAAATGAAATAAGAGGAATATAGGGAAAAGATTTGGAAAAATATAGGAAATAAATTTGTAAAAAAAATATACAAAATTTATATATATATATATATAAGATACCGGGTATTACAATATATTTCAGTGTACTTGGTACGATACACGAACCGATACGGATAAGTGGAGAAGCAATCTCGGGACTTGGAAAGATGAATATGGATTGACAAGTGTAAACACACTTCGATTTTACGGTTAGGAAGATCCGTTTATCTTTCCGAACCAAGCGTTCTAACTATACTACTCACAGTGTTTGAAGCATCCGGGATGGAGTCTCGTATGCCATTAGAAACCCAGGGATGTTTACGATGTGCCAGAATTCAAGGACAGCGATGAGGATGAAGAAGAGAGAAGACTTAGAGTGTTTCGACCGTCTGTTTCGAAAGACGGGTTGTCTTCGGCTGATCATGAAGTTATGTGGCTTAGAAATGATATCGATGATGAAATCCAAGTAGATATGTCTAATGCGTCCACGAAACGAAAAAGGTTATCAGTAATGTTATATTATTACTTCACATTTTACGATCTATACATATATAGCATGCATATATAATGATTGTCTAATGTGTCCATGAACCGTTTTATCTAAATTTGATAATGAAAACGGGAGCAGCGAGGGGCGGCAGGAGCTCCAGCCGCGGCACCGGTAGAGGCAGAGCGGTTCTGCCGCCCGGAGAGCTGCGTAGGGAGCTTCAGAGGGTCGGTCTTGCACCCCGATCGGAGACCCCTTCGGATACCTCCTTCCGTGTGGACTTGGCCGCACCTCCAGGTATATTGCACACATATTCATTTTGAATGTAATATTATAGATATACATGCATATTCATGTCAAAATTACTTACATAGTCAATATTTGATTGTCTAGTTGTTGGTAGTGCATCCACATAGGGACAGAGGCGACTCCTGCACCTCCAGGTATGTTACACGCATATTCATTTTGAATGTAATATTATAGATATACATGCATATTCATGTCAAAATTACTTACATAGTCAATGTTTTTCATGTCTAGCTGTTGGTGCGTCCACATCAGGGACAGAGCCCACTCCTGCACCTCCAGGTATGTTTATATATCATATAGTGCATGTATATTGATTTAGAATGTTATATCATAAATATGCATACATTCTTTTTGCTTTTACGTACTTACATCAGGGGCAGAGCCCACCACCGCACCTGCGGGTATGTTTATATATCCTATAGTGTATACATGTTGATTTAGAATGTTATATTGATATACGCATTCTTTTTGTAATTACTTATATAGTCAATATTTGATTGTCTAATTATAGATGGTGCGTCCACGTCTGATGCAGGGGGCACTCCCGTCACTTCCATACCCTCCGCTCAGTCTGCAGGTTTGTATGAATAAATATAAAATATTTATTCATTTTACATATCCTGTAAAAATAAACATGAACTTCATGTAATTTTATCGATCTTTATTTTCTAGTTGGAGGGGATGCGTCCACGTCCGGGTCACCGGTTGTTACTCACCGGAGTAACTATGCCCCGCTCGTGCTGCTGCCCTGGCCCAGGATCGTGCTTCTGTCGCCGGAGGTATATATCACACTTCAATTTTCGTTAAACCTTGATTTTTTAATACCACTTTGTCTTAATATTGATTGTCTTGATATTTCTTGTAGACGCAAGGCATCCTCATCCCAAGAGGGGGACTCGAGACCCGAATCAGTCCCATAGGCTGAGGCCCAACAGAATTAGGGGGAGGCAGTATTCCCCTTCTTCTTTACCCCTGATTATCGCTATACCGGCGATTACGCCGAGAGGTTTGGCCGGTATATGGGGGATGAGAGCCGCCTCGTGAAAAAGTATCCACTTCACGTTGAGTGAGGCGACCAGCACCGGCGCTCATTCACCCTCTTCTGGGATCAGGATCGGGTATTAATATATATTTTCATTTGATTTATCCAATATATTTATTATTAACACTTGCAATTTAATAACATTGTTTTTTTATTTGCAGTTGGATTACGATTTTCAGCTTGTACCCGACCTTGATCACCCTGGGATGGTGCTCGATCTTCACACTCTATACCATGGCCTGATGAAGAACATGCAATCGAAGGTCCGATACAATAGGAACGAGCTGAGGATCGACTGCTATTCCCTGTGGATGGCGACCCCCGAGACAGAGAGAGCGGACCTCCTACATACTCCGGCCTTTGCAAGAGTCGACGTAGATACATGGCCTCTATTGTGCCAATATTTCGACTTTCAGCGCAAACATGTATGTATTTTAAATGTAATTCATTGTTTAATATATAATTTATTTTTTTGTGTTGCCTAATTAGAAAACTAAATTTGAACGTGTTGTGCAGAAACAGACATATCAAAATAAAGAGAATGGGAAGTCGGCGAAGAGGGGTCGCCCCACTTATACAGGTGGCTCGAGGAATATTACTCGTGCCATATCGGTAAATTACAATAGATCTACTGTGATATAATGTAATATTAAGAGTTATTTTATAATATATGTAAATTTTTTGTGAATTGCAGAGAGCTCAGACCCTGGCACAGGGTGGTACATCGAGCGTGCTATCCGCGTATCTTGTTGTCCACGGCACCTCGACAAATCCCACCACGGGCGAGCTTCGATACCACGACACAGCTACCCAGGAGTATTGCGTAAGTGATAATATTTATTCAACCCCTATTTGAAATTTTTGTTTTGAAAAGTTCAAATTTAAATTATATACTTATATTTTACTGGTTAATGTGGGTGTAGGAGCGGGTGGTTGAGCAGGCGGAGGCATCGGGGATCGATTTAACTGGACAGAACGATCCGATACTACTGACCCCAGTCCTAGACGCTGTACACGGAGGGCACCATGGAGGTTGGGAGAGAGGCCAGGGACTGGGTCCTAGTAGGGCCCATATGAGGTTGGACTCCACTCCGGCGGTTACTTCCTCTATCTCCCGTGAGCGACGTCTAGAACAATAACTTGACACCTTGAAGGCCACCGTCCAGGAGTTGAAGGAGATGATGGTATGTATACTACTTAATAGTAAAATATTATGTCATATTATAGACAGCAACATATCCAATATTAGTACGTAGCCTGAGCTTATTTGGTTGTAGATTTAGCTTTGATTAATCATACATACATAGAACTGTCTAATTAAAATAAACTACGGTTTTCCAAACTAGATATCCAAACGAGGCCTAAGTCCCTAAGTATTCATAGATTGGGGTTTCGCAATAACCTGATAATGATACGAATTCGACTAATATACAGTTCTTACTCGTTTATTACACGCAAAACTGAACAGACGTGACAGGGTAGTTCGGCTGAGGCTCCACATGCATCTCCTTCGGCTGCGGCTCCGCAAGCCACTACCTTGGCTGCGGTTGCGCAGACCACTCCTACAGCTCCACAACCCGCTCATACTCCCACAGCTGCGGCTCTGCAAGCCACTATCTCGGTTGCGGTTGCGCAGACCACTCCTATAGCTCCACAGCCCGTTCAGACTCCCGCACTGTCCGCATTGCTCAAGTTGTTGACTCAGGGTTTATCCGAGGAGCAGGTGCGCCAGATTACGGCGATTATCAGAGGTGGAGCTGGACCGAGCTAGGGTAGCTTTTTGATTTTTATATTTTAAACATGTATTTACTTATATGATACATATTGTATATATTTTGGACGATATTGGTGGTGTTTGCGTGTTCATATCGATTTAGATTGACATCGTATTCTGCTTGTTGATTTCTTTTATATATTATGCGTGAGATGTTGATTATGAATACTGCGGTATATATTCTGCTTGTTGATTACTTTCATATATGATGTATATATTATTGTGCACAAGGCGTGGAAAAAACAGACAGCCTTTTTTTTATAAAAAAAACCCTGATAATACGTCCCTACGGATTAATCCGTAGGGACACATGTTGCACCTACCGTTTAATCCGTAGGGTCCAATTTTACCCCTACACATTTATCCGTAGGGACAAAATATCAGGTATGGACTCAGTAGCAGGGGTTAGGCTTGTCCCTACGGAGTAATCCGTAGGGGCCTTAGCTTTACCCCTACACATTTACCCATAGAGACAAAATATCAGGATACCTGATATTTTGCCCCTACACATCTGGACCTACGCATTAAGCCGTAGGGGCATGTATTTGTCCCTACAGAGTTGTCTGGAGAGCAACTGTTTTATTTTATAAATCGATAAATTAAATAAATATTTTGTCCCTACGGTGTAATCCGTAGGGACAGATGGACCTATGCATTAAGCCGTAGGGGCAATTATTTCGCCGCATGGGCAATTATTTCACAGTAGGGGCATGTTCAAGACTAAGACTTGCACCTGCGGCGTGTGCACCTACGACGTATTTCTGTGCCCCTACGAATATAGCCATAAGGGCAGTGGTTTGCTCCTACGGTTTTATCCGTAGGGGCAACCCTTATTTGTAGTAGTGCAAGGTTGGTGTTTTCTCCTCCTAATCCTAATATTTTCAATTAAATTATTAAATTTGGAACTTAAGTGATTATAATATATGATTTGTGTTGATTTTGATATATTAAATATGGTTAATGATGAATTGAATCGGTTGTAGAATGATGGGTTTGAAATTTATCTTGATTTTGTGGGTTGGTGGGTTTTATCATTAAAATATAATTGAAGAAAATTGTTTTAGATGGAATTTAGAATTGAAAATAGATGAAAATTGAAATATAAATTTGGTAATTTAGGTTAAGAGTTGAAGATATAAAGATTATAAATAACCGATGAATTTACTTGTTAGATTAATTTAGGGTAAGATGGATTATAGGATTATATTAAATGAATTTAAGGTAAAATGTATTATAGTTAATTGAAGGGGTGCGTGCGCGCATGCGTATTTGTGAGTATGTGTAAATATGTGTTTGCGTGAACGTATGAGAACGAATGTGTGTGTGTATGAGAGCGAGTGTATGTAGGAGTGCCTGTGTGCGCGCGCGTATATATGAGAATGTGTGTGTATGTGTGTGCGTGCGCGTATAAAATTTTTAAAAAATATATTCATCCTAAGTTCTAACTTGTATTGTGTAAATTTAATGATTCGATATTCTTTATTTTGTAAATTTAATAATTTGATATCTTGTTACTTATGATTTATTATTTAGATTTTTTTAATTGTAGCATAATTTATAAACCAAATCAAAATCAAAATCAAATTCTTTAATACCAATTAAACTATAGTAGATGAATAAATAAAAACTAAAATCAAATGGATTAAGAAAAATTAACAATAATTAACCTATAACATTAATTATATTAATTAAGAAATCTTAATTAAGACTAGATAATAGTGAACCGAGACCCTGATTAAAAAACGATTAAATAGAGAGTTAAGGGATACCATAAAATTTTGATTAGAAACGTAACTAGGGTTTTATGTCTTTATTTAATCAGTAAGTTTAAGATCGAAAGGTTTTAAACTTTTTTAGGATCGACCTATAGTTTTCCGTCCGACAATTGGTGTATGTTAAATCTTTTTCGCGTCAAATTGATAGGATCACATTATATATTTGTGAGAGTTGAGCGTCATGTTTAATTGTTTTAAACATATGTGTAGTATTCGACGAGGAGATTTGACATACGGTAATTTTCGGATTTGTCCAGTTTGGACATGTTACGAATGCAACAAGACTCACATCTCACATCCTCCTGTATTTTCGTTCATTTCGAGAAGTTTTGACGGTACTTTCCACTTGTTCCCCGTGTATAGATTTATGTACGAACACGGGGAACAGCAGGCAAGTGCTACCGAAATTTTCTCGAAATGGATGAAAAACAGAAGGATGTGAGATGCGAGTGTTGCATTCGTAATAGGAATTAGGACCTTTATCCCTGACAACCATGAAACTAATTATTCGTCCTGACCTTTTGCCCTGGGTACTTATGACGATCTTAAATAACTTAAGATGATTTGATGCGTCCACATCATGAAATCTAATTTAAGACTTGAAAATTTATTTAATGATGAGCTTGTAATAAACTCATATTATATGCTAAACTTATATTATTATCTGTGTTATAACAGATGAGATTTTTTTCGGATAAATCATTTATGCATATGGGGAAAAAAATATGTATAGTTTGAGAGACACCCAATTTAAAAATGGGCTTAAAGCCCTTTTAGTTTACGCAGAGATGAACCTAAAGCGTAGCCGAGTCAGACTCTTGTTCCGTCTTTGTAAAAAATGTAAAATTAGAGCATGTTTTCGATGTGAAGTGATAGAAAAATATGTGTTCGTAGATGGTTTTGAACCGAACTACATACATTGGAATTACCATGGCGATAGAATACGTGATGAGAAAACAAGGATAGATAATGAGACCGCAGCTTTGCAAGCTGAATTGCCGACGGGTGACATAATAGATGACATACATGAGATGTTGGAAGATTTATTTGCTGGAGAGGAAATGAATGATTTTGAACCGTCTGAAAGCACCAGTGAATTAGAAGAATTACAGAAACTTCTAGAGAATTTCTTATAACCGAGAAATTGGCTATCCAAAACAATGGGATTTATTGTCCGTTTGAACAAACGTGCTTTTCCAGTTCCCGTGTCCAAAGACCGCAGGGAGGAAAAAAAGAATATTACGGTCAGCTGGAAAATTTAGTAGAGTTATTTTATGGGAATAATGAGCAAGAAAAATTTGTTATGTTCAAAATTCGTTGTTGAGCTTGCATCTATATCGATAAGTATGGATTTTAGCTTGTCAATCTCAATAAAGAAATTTATCGAGATGATAGGTTCATGTTATCTTCACAAGCTGAGCGGTGTTTCTATATCAAAGATCCTAATCTCAAAGAAACTTGGATTGCATTGCTTGCACCTCTTAATTCCTTTTTCGATAGTTCTACCGACAAGATTGATCTTGATGAAGCAGATCCGGTTGACATATGAAATACTTTGCAGCTGTAAACAATTGTAATCAATTGATATATGTTATAAACTTTGTAGTTGTAAAAACTTATAATCATTTGCATGTAAATGATATATGAAAAACCTTGCAGTTCTAATCATTTGTAATTTATTGATTTGTTAGCTTAATGATTATGCATATTATATATTTTATATCATCTTTACTCTTGCATGAAACAGATGGGACGAAAAGGCATATTCGGAAAATTTGCCAAAGTATTTTCTTCAAAGAAAAGAGATCGAGATACTGAATCTCGACACAGCTTGACACTGAGAGTAGAGGTATATATTACTAGTTTACTCTTGTATGAAATAGATGGGACGAAAATGCATATTCGGAAAATTTGCCAAAGCATTTTCTTCAAAGAAAAGAGATCGAGATACTGAATTCTCGACACAGACTGATACTGAGAGTAGAGGTATATATTACGAGTTTTAAATAATCATCTACCGAATTATTTTATTCAAATAACTATTGTATTGATTATAATAAATTAAAATGTGTAGGTACAACTAATTAGGAGGATGCAGGTCCATCAGTACAACATGATCCGTATGCATATCTAGACGAGCAGTGCACGAACTTGTGTAGGGAACCTGGGGCGTTCTCGGATTCCATCACCGATGAGTGGATTCATGTATTGCCTCTTTCTCGCAATTTACAAAATGAAAAACCATATTCCGATAGGGAAAATGCGAAGGCAATGGCGCGGTGGGCTGTTGCTCGACCTCAAATCGATATAATAATAGAGGCAGCAGACACGAGTATTGATGAGGCACAGGCTGCGGGGGATAATTAGGCCCGGTTTGAACACCATGGAAGAAATGTTGCAAACGAAATTACGAAATACGATATGTGTGGAAAAAGGGCAATTCTGCAATGGGTATATGGAAAGCCCGTAGGTCCGGGTATGTAGGCTACACATTTCCACGGTTATATCGGTATTCTCGTCCGCAACACCGACTTCTGGAATGTGGGCTTCACATTTGCAGATAACCCTTGAGAAGCATCTGAGAAGCATATGTATGGACTTGGCGCTCGATCTTGGTAATGTATAACTCAATTATATTTCAACATTACATGCATATCTATTATATGTTATAAATTTATTAAATAATATATTTATCAATCTGTATTACAGAAACATTTCGTTTTAGAAGATGATATAGACGGACATTGGACGCATGCCCGGTATGAGATGTCACAAATATTCATGTGATGGTGTCAAAAATTGAAGAAAAAATTCAAACAGTTGGAGAAATTTACGGATGATTAGGAATGTTTTGCCGCTCTTCCCTCCATCATCCATAAAGATCGGTTTGCATTTCTCCTATTGCATTGGGATACACCCGAAGCAAAGGTAATTAAAAATATACTTAAATAATTTGAATACCGAATTTAGATTAAATTACATTTAGATATCTTCTAAATAAGCAAAAGTATCAGAAAGAAATAAGTAGAACCGAGAGAAAACCACAGATGACTATTATGGTGGATCGGTTCCTGCTGATCAGTATATAGCTACTTTGGTTGGCTTATCTTTAATTACATAAATGTTCAATTTTTCAATTTCACCATTATATATGTTCATGTATAAATAAATCAAATATCCGTTACAGGAGAAGGCTGGAAAAAAGCCGAGCCTCCCCGAGACTTGGAAGGCATTGCACATGAGAGAGGGCATGTCAGAAGAAAAGATGGATATAGCCACTCGACATGTGGTAAGCTTGCATTTTTCAATTCTTTTAAGTAAAATAATTACACCTATTAACTTCATAAAGAAAATTAATAATTGTTTTATTTATCGAAATAGGATTTCGAGGAGGCAGAGAGGAGCTATCGGGAATCAAATCCCGAATATCTGGCTGACGATTCTCTTCCTACGGAGGCCGAGTTATCTATTATAGAGCAGCTTTTCTCTCAGTCGAGGGGACATGGTCGTATTCCCTTATACCGTGGCCTGTTAATTTTTCGCGGTCCGGTTCCAAAAGAAGTACTTCAACTTCATCGACCGCTCGCTCCAACCAATAATCGGTTGATGCATAATGGATCAATGAGCCAGAGGAGTAGCTCAGGAGGAGGGATGAAGCAGATAAGAAGAGGGCAGAAGATGAAACGGCTTGGAGAGCTCAAATGGAGGCGCGGTTGGAACAATTCTTGCAACAATGCGTCCTGCCTCCACAGTCGTGGTCAACACATGTTCTATTCCCACCGCAGCCGGCATATTACCCTCCTCCGACGCAGCGACCGTATTACCCTCTTCCATCACAGGGAACGCCGTACTATCCTTATCCACTGCCTCCGCAATCATAAAGAGGGTACTACCCTCAGCCTCCGCCTCCGCCACAGGAACCGTATAAACCTGATCAACCGACCCCACAGGGAGGGTTATTAGGTAACTTTTTTTTGCAGGAGAATTTCGACAATGTGAATCGATACTATTCAAGGTGAGTTTCTGGTGGCGATGGTAGTGGTGGGAGTTAGTGAGGTATATATAGTTGTTATTTACAGAAATTTGAGCATGCAATTAAACTGCGTTGAGTTTTAATGTTTAAAATTCATGTTGTGTATTCGTAGGGTTCTTATAAGTTAACGACGAAAGAATTATGTTTTAACGATAGAAGTGGCGGGAGTTAGTGAGGTAAGCATATATATGTGTCAGTATAGCTAATATTGTTTTCGAAGATTATGATTTGAGTTCATATATTTATATATTTATATATTTATTTATTTCGATTCACAGGGTTAAGTAAGCTACGATTGCGAGTGATTTGGAGATTTTTTTTTGTTGTTGGACATATATATAGCGTATATATTGTTTTGTTCGTATTTAAAACAATTTAGTTTATGTATGCTTGCTTATTAAAAATTTAGTTCATATGTATTTGATTGAGTTGTTGATATTGGTGGATATATCATGGATAATATTTATATTTTAGTTTGTATGCGTATGTGTTTGTATTTTTTGTTGATCTTGTTGGATATGTTGTGGATTGTGCATATATATTGATTTGTATGCGAAATGCTATTGTGGCGTAATATATTGTGATATTGTGTATTATTGTATTGAATATAGAATTTTTCTGTAAATTTTTTTCAGGAAAAATAGTTATTAGCGACCATATAAGCTACAGGAACGGTCGCTAATACCTCATTAGCGATCATTCGCTGATATTAGTAAATGGATAAATTCTTTGAGATGTCGACGTGTCTGCTTATTAGCGACCGATGGAAACGGTCCCTGATACATCTATTAGCGACCATTCTTATTAGAGACCGTCAATTAACGGTCGCTAATATATGTATCAGCGACCACCCAATCAGCGATTGTTTTTTAGCGACCGTTTAAAATATAAACGGTCGCTAATATACAATAGAGACCGTTCATTATTTTTTGAAGACCGTTCCACATGGTATCTAATAACGACTGTATGTAGTAGTGCTCCTTCGCACCAAAATTAATCAAATATATCATAAACCAAATAAAATGCACAAAAAGGTTTATAATACAATTCAACCTAGTCACAAAAATTCGTAGTTTGTTCTTATTTATTAAGCCAAAACTTGCTAGCTTGCGAAGAGAGAACAACCGCTTTGGCATATGAGCTACTCATCAACCACTCCCTCTCCGCTCATCTTCTATTTTGCCTTGCATTCTTCGCTCTCTTGGGAGCCGGCCGAGCATCCCTCTCCAAAAATGTGAGCCTGAATCTCTCGGCCATTGGAATTTCGGGAGCATCACTGACAGCTGAAATGTGCTGAGCTTGTGCTTTTCGGGAGTTGCTGACGAAGACTGCCCAGGTTTTCGGGTTGATGTCTTCTACTACGAAATGATCAAGTGCGATCGAGGATAATGCTTCGGTGGGGACTTGTAGGCCTCGTAAGCTGTCACGTCCCGCTTCCCAGTAGATGAAAACGGTAACGTGGCAAGCTCGCGGGATATTTATTCAGAGAAAGCCATTCCCTAAATAAATATACTAAGCGTATTGAAACAATACTACACAATACAAGAAAAAGTAAAGACTGTAAATTTTTTTTTCAATAAGCATCTTCATTTACATTCAACTTCCAATATTTACAAATACATGAGTTTATGCTAAAAAGTAAATACAATAAGAAAAATGCTTAAACAAGTGGCATACATAAACTGAAGAAAAGTGAAGCTGGGCTAGCCCTGAGTAGCGATATGGCGGTAGTCCTCCTCTGTGACTTCCACTTCCTCTGTCTCGACCGTATCTGACTAACATTCTAAGAGAAGAAAAGTGAGTGGAATGCCCGTCAGCGAACTAGCGCTCGGTAAGTCCCAAAGATAAGTAAGAGTAAAGAAAATGACAATTGCAGAATAGTTATATGACAAGCAAGAGTATATGATCATGGGTAAATATATTTTATAGGTCTCTATATGGTCACTATGTTATCGTTAAGTTCTAAGTGTGAATGTCAATTCTGCCGTAGAAGTATTCACGGGCTCAAGAGTAGGGCCCCAGAAGTAAGGAAACACGGGCCCATTTCATGTGTTATCATCGGGGCTCTAGGCTGTGGATGAGTCAACCTAACTGATATTCAAGTAAAATAAAAAAAAGAGGTTAATACGGGAATCCTGAAGTTCCGTTGGATTCACACAAGAAACTATCCCAAACACTCCGAGTATAATATATTATAACTGGTTAATATACTTAAATGATTTGATTGACTGATTAATATCTCTTGATCGAAATCATAGATTGCAAAAGGGGTGGAATGTAATCGAGCGAGTCGAGTAATATGCGAGTCATGACAATTGAATCTTGGATCGAGTCAAGTTGGTTCGAGTAGTTTAGGTTCGAGTTTAAATTCGAATTAGTTGAGAGTTCGAGTTTGTGTTCGAGTTCAAGTTTAGGTTCGAGTTTGGATTCGAGTCCATATCTTTTCATGGGAATTGATGTAAATTGTTAAAAATCTTATGTTCAGGAGAAATCGGCAACTACTGCACATGGACGGCAGGATTTGTGTCTTTTTCAAAAATAATTGTCATTGATAACATCCTTAAGTTGTCTAACCCAAATAGGTAAGCACTCACTTTCTCCGGTTATCTGGGGATCAAGAGAAATGATACCGCTTAAACCTATATTAATTCTAGAGTCCTTAAAATGTTGTTTGCATATCTCGAGGGGTTTTTATGAAAAATACTTTAATATAGTTTAAAAATAAATCTCGAGGGTGACTTACAATATTTAGGGGTTTCATGAACATTTATGTTAATTGTTGTGGTGTTTTGGTGATAGCTTTCTGAAAGTTTATAGTATTTTTTATGAAAACTACTACTTTTGGAAACTTGGTGGTATTTTATTAAATATCCTAATTTTTCATTTTTAAAATATAGTTTCATAATATGTTTTTATTGAAAATACGAATTCATAGTTTTATATAATTTTTCAAAAATTAGTTTTGGTTAGAAAAGTCGTATTTCTTAAAAACCGTATTTTTATTTCCTTTCGAGATCGAATACTCCGTGAGGAGTTCCGCATCTTGCTCTACTGTCCCAAGAATATACGATAATCCGCACCATCCATTAGCTGGTCCCCTAACGAGGGTTGTAGAGACGTAATTGGCAAGGATTTCAAAATACCGATTAAAAGAAACCCGTTTTGAAAAGGTGTGGTATTTTAATGAAAAAGTTATTCTTTAAATTAATTATAAGCTTAGTGCACCGTGCTATGGAACTATAGTGTGCGTGTGGGTTAGGTCGTTACCCCGTGATATTTTCCTCAAGGTATTTATAACAATTATTGAAATGAGGGTTATACTAAAGTTCATGGTATTTTAATGAAAATTTTTGCTATATGATTGTTTCACATGAAAATTTTGTTAAACTAAAAACTAAATAATGGGAAATAAGGTTAAGATTAATATATGATGTTAGTTTGATCTAAGTTGCTTATCAAGTGGAATACAAAAATTAAAATGAAGATTATATCGGAGATAACTCCACTTTTGTCGATTTGTTTTAAAAATTTGTTTTGAGGTGGAAAATGATAGAGATGAAGGAATTTATGTGTTTAGGTGGTTAGCAAGAGAGAAAGTAAGCTTTCGGGTGTCGTGGCGTTGTCAGAAATGCTCCAGTCGTCGAGTTTGGTTTGCTACTGCACTTGGGGTGCTTAACTCCATTTGGTATTTAGAGAGTTTGAGAGAATTTTTGTTAGAAATTTCAGAATTAGGGAGAGCTAGAGGATAGAGTTGTATTTATAGTGAAGAATTAGGATTTGAGAATTAAACATGTAAATTAAAAGAATTTAAATGGTGTTAAATGATGAATTGAAGGGTCTCTGTTTGATTGCAGGAAAATCAAACTGTGCAGGGGAGTTGAGGGGAGTTAAAGAGTCAAGTGTGTAAAGCACAGAGGGATTTGGGCTCCATTGAACTGTCGGCGCTGGCCTTTTGCCAAGAATGGGTGGTCGGATCTTGGTGATCAGTCTCGAGATTTGTGCCACATGTCAAATTGGGTGTGTACACCTCATTGCGCTTGTTTAATTCTTTTGAAACTTTTCGTTTCTCCGTGTATTACATGTGCAACTTTTGAGCTTCCAAAAAATTAAAAAGAAAAATCTGAAAAAATAATTGGGTCGGATCGGATTCGAACGCAGTGTAAAGGCTTTACTAATGAGCTACAAATTATTTCTTGCTTTTATTTAACAAAAATAACTTTTAACTCTTACACAGGCTGTAATACCCTTTTCTGTATAATAACAAGAATTCATGTACAGTGATTTCAGAATTGTTATATTCTACCCTCCTTATAAAAATTTTGTTCTCAAAATTTACATTTGCATAGAGACTAATCTTTGAAGACCTGAGGGTATCGTGTACGCATATCGTCTTCTCGTTCACAAATTGATTCTCCTTGCGAATCTTTTCTCCACATCACTCGGACCAAGTTCACCTCCTTCTTCCGTGATGTTTTCACCTTTTGATCCAGGTTCGAGACCTGCATGGGCCACAAATAAAACCTATCACGCCTCGCTTACCACATGACAGAAATGGTAACATAGCAAGCCTGCGACATATTTATCCAGAGAAGATTATTCCCAAAATAAATATACTAAGCGTATTGAAACAATAATACACATTAAAAGAATAAATGGAGACTGCAAATTTTTTCAACAAGCATCTTCATTTACATTCAACTTCCAATATTTACAAATACATAAGTTTATGCTGAAAAGTAAATACAATAAGGAAAATGCTTAAACAAGTGACATACATAAACTGAAGAAAAGTGAAGCTGGGCTAGCCCTGAGTAGCGATCTGGTGGTAGTCCTCCTCTGTGGCTTCCACTTCCTCTGTCTCGACCGTATCTAACGAACATTCCAAGAGAAGAAAAGTGGATGGAATGCCCGTCTGCGAACTAGCGCTCGCTAAGTCCCAAAGATAAGTAAGAGTAAAGAAAATGACAATTGCAGAATATTTATATGACGAGCAAGAGTATATGATCATGGGTAAATATATTTTATAGGTCTCTATATGGTCACTATATTAATATTAAGTTCCAAGTGTGAATGTCAATGCAGCCGTAGAAATATTCACGAGCTCAAGAGTGGGGCTTCAGGAGCAAGGAAACACGGGCCCATTTCATGTGTTAGGATCGAGGATCTAGGTTGTGTATGAGTCAACCCGACTGATATTCGAGTAAAATAAAAAAGAGGTTAATACGAGACTCCTGAAGCTCCGTTGGATTCACACAAGAAACTATCCCAAACACCCTGAATATAATATATTATAACTGGTTAATACACTTAATTGATTTGATTGATTGATTAAAATGTCTTGATCGAAACCATAGATTGCAAAAGGGGTAGAATGCAATCGAGGGAGTCGAGTAATATGCAAGCCATGACAATTGCAATCTTGGTTTGAGTCAAATTGGTTGAGTAGTTTGGGTTCGAGTTCATATTCAAATTTAAATTCGAGTTAGTTTAGAGTTAGAGTTTGTGTTCAAGTTCGAGTTCAAGTTTAGCTTCGAGTTTGGATTCGAATCCATGTTTTTTCATGGGAATTGATGTAAATTGTTAAAAATCTTATGTTCGGGAGAAATCAGCAACTGCTGCACATGAACAGCAGGATTTATGTTTTTGTCCAAGACAATTGTCATTGATAACTCTGTTAAGTTGTCTAACCTGAATAGGCAAGCACTCACTTTCTCTGGCTTTCTGGGGCTCAAGAGAAATGATACCGCTTAAACCTATATTAATTCTTGAGTCCTTAAAATGTTGTTTGCATATCTCGAGAGAGTTTTATGAAAAATACTTTAATATGGTTTAAAAATAAATATCGAGGGTGACTTACAATATTTAGGGTTTTCATGAATATTTATTTTAATTGTTGTGATGTTTTAGTGATAAAACCTAGCTTTTTGAAAGTTTATGGTATTTTTATGAAAACTACTACATTTGGAAACTTGGTAGTATTTATTAAAAATTCTAATTTTTCATTTTAAAATATAGTTTCATAATATATTTTTATTGAAAATACGAATTCATAGTTTTATATAATTTTTCAAAAAATTAGTTTTGTTTAGAAAAGTTGCATTTCTTAAAAACCGTATTTTTATTTCATTTCGAGACCGAATACTCCGTGAGGAGTTCTGCATCTCGCTCTACTGTCTTAAGGATGTGCGATAATCCGAACCATCCATTAATGGGTCCCCTGATGAGAGTTGTAGATACGTAATTGCCAAAGATTTGAAAATATCGATTAAAAGAAACCCGTTTTAAAAAGATGTGGTATTTTAATGAAAAAGTTATTCTTTAAATTAATCATATGCTTAGTGCACCGTGCCATGGAACCATAGTGTGCTTGTGAGATAGTTCGTTACCCCGTGATGTTTTCCTCAAGGTATTTTTAACAATTATTGAAATGAGGGTTATACTAAATTTCATGGTATTTTAATGAAAAAATTTGTTATATGTATGTTTCACATGAAAATTTTGTTAAACTAAAACTAAATGATGGGAAATAAGGTTAAGATTAATATAGGATGTTAGTTTGATCTAAGTTGCATATCAAGTGGAATACAAAAATTAAAAAGAAGATTATATCGGAGATAACTCTACTATTGTCGATTTGTTTTAAAAATTTGTTTTTAGGTGGAAAATGATAGAGATGAAGGAACTTATGTGTTTAGGTGGTTAGCAAGAGAGAAAGCAAGCTTTCGGGTTTCGTAGCGTCGTCGGAAATGCTCCGATCATCGAGTTTGGTTTGCTACTTCACTTGGGGTGTTTAAGTCCACTTGGTATTTAGAGAGTTTGAGAGAATTTTTACTAGAAATTTCAGAATGGAGGAGAGCTATAGTATGGAGTGGTATTTATAGTGAAGAATTAGAGTTTGAGAATTAAAAATGGGGATTAAAAGAATTTAAATGGTGTTAAATGATGAATTGAAGGGTCTTTGTTTGATTGCAGGAAAATCAAACTGTTCAGCGGAGTTGAGGAGAGTTGAAGAGTCAAGTGTGCAAAGCACGGGAGGATTTAGACTCCATCAAACTGTCGGCGCCGGCCTTTTGCCAAGAATGGGCGGTCGGATATTGGTGATCGGTCTCGAGATTTGTGCCACGTGTCAAGTTGGGTGTCTACACCTCATTGCACCTGTTTAATTTTTTTTGAAACTTTTCGTTTCTCCGTGTATTGCACGTGCAACTTTTGGGCTTCCAAAAAATTAAAAAGAAAAATCTGAAAAAATAATTGGGTTGGATGGAATTCGAACGCATAGGCTATGTTAAAGTAGTGTAAAGGCTTTACCAGTGAACTATAAATTTTTTCTTGTTTTTATTTAATAAAAATAACTTTTAACTCTTACACAGGCTGTAATACCCTTTTCTGTATAATAACAAGAATTCCTGTACAGAGATTTCAGAATCTTTATATTCTACCATCCTTATAAAAATTTTATGCTCAAAATTTACATTTGCATAGAGACTAATCTTTGAAAAGCTGAGGGTATCGTGTACGCATATCGTCTTCTCGTTCACATATTGATTCTCCTGGCGAATCTTTTCTCCACATCACTCGGACCAAGTTCACATCCTTATTCCGTGATGTTTTCACCTTTCGATCCAGGTTCGAGACCTGCATAGGCCACTAATAAAATCTATCACACCCCGCTTCCCAGTAGATGGAAATGGTAACGTAGCAAGCCTGCGACATATTTATCCAAAGAAGATTATTCCCTAAATAAATATACTAAGCGTATTGAAACAAAAATACACAATACAGGAATAAATGGAGACTGTAAATTTTTTCGACAAGCATCTTCATTTACATTCAACTTCCAATATTTACAAATACATGAGTTTATGCTGAAAAGTAAATACAATAAGAAAAATGTATAAATAAGTGGCATACATAAACTGAAAAAAAAGTGAAGCTGAGATAGCCCTGAGTAGCGATCTGGTGGTAGTCCTCCTCTGTGGCTTCCACTTCCTCTGTCTCGACCGTATCTGACGAATATTCCAAGAGAAGAAAAGTGGGTGGAATGCCCGTCAGCGAACTAGCGCTCGCTAATTCCCAAAGATAAGTAAAAGTAAAGAAAATGACAATTGCAGAATATTTATATGACGAGCAAAAGTATATGATCATGGGTAAATATATTCTATAGGTCTTTATATGGTCACTATATTAACGTTAAGTTCCAAGTGTGAATATCAACGCAGCCGTAGAAGTATTCACTGGCTCAAGAGTGGGGACACAGGAGCAAGGAAATACGGGCCCATTTCATGTGTTAGGATCGGAGCTCTAGGCTGTGGATTGTTTCCTGATTAAAAAATCAGGAATTACCTCAATGAGGTATCACGTGTTCACGCATGACCAATGGTCACGTGATGACACGTGATGGTTAAAATATCATCATACAGAAATGAAAACAAACGGCTGAGAGATGACTCAATTGGGGGTCACGTGCTCACACGTGACCAAGGGTCACGTGCCAGCACGTGACAGGCTTTGAAAGCCTTACAGCTTAATAGAATTTAATTTTAAAAATCAGGAATTACCTCAATGAGGTATCACGTGCTCACACGTGACCAATGGTCACGTGATGACACGTGATGGTTAAAATCTCATCAAATAGAAATGAAAACAAACGGCTGAAGAAAGACCCCAATTGGGGGTCACGTGCTCACACGTGACCAAGGGTCACGTGCCAGCACGTGCCAGGCTTTGAAAGCCTTATAACTGAATAGAATTAAATTCTAAATTCTTCTAAATCTTTCCAAATGGAAAAGGTTAGAGAGAACCGTTGGATTAAAAGTCCAAGGGTGATTAAAAAATCACCAATTTATAGAAAAATCCTAAACAAGGAAAGATCTCACCAAATCTTACCGAAATAACAAACAGAATATCTTTGGATTGAAAATCCAACAGTGAATAAAATTCACTGAATGATCTAAATGATCATATTAATTATGAAAACAAATCAAATCTTTCAATGAAAGATTTACTAAACAAATTGATTCTTTTCATTCTCCTATAAATAGGAGCCAAGAAGAGGAAAAGAGGGAGAGAATTTTTGGAGATATAGAGTTTTGAAATCTTGAAATTTCAGAGAGAAAAGAAAGGAGAATTTAATTCTCAACAAAGAAAATCCTAGGTGAGAAAAGAAAGGGAATCAAAACTTCAAACAGAGAATTTAATTCTCAAAATTTAAGAGTTTAACTCTTCTGCAAAAGAACTTAGTTCTTCCTCTAGTTGAAGATCTGCAGAAGCACATCTCCCCATAGGTTGAGAATTTAATTCTCATCGGGTTGAGATCCTGCCATGCAGATCTAAAACTTAGAGGGGGAATTGAGTTTAGAGAATTTAATTCTCTCGAAACAAAACTAGGGTTTAACCCTATATGAGAATTCAATTCTCCTAAAATTATAGGAATTTAATTCCTTCAAGATGGACAAAAACCAGGGTTTAACCCTAATTGAGAATTTAATTCTCCCAAATTTATAGGAATTTAATTCCTCCAAGACAGAACTAGGGTTTCACCCTATACAAGAATTTAATTCTTTAACATATATGGGAATTTAATTCCTCTAAAATAAAACTAGGGTTTAACCCTACATAAGAATTTAATTCTTTCAAAAATGGGAATTTAATTCCTCCAAAGTCGTAATCAGGGTTTAACCTTACAGAGAATTCAATTCTTAAAAAAAAATAAGGAGACTTAAAAGATCTCCATGCATGCAAAGAATCAAGGTCACGTGTCCCCACGTGACCTTTGAAAAGATCCCTTAAGAAAAGAATCTTTGAGGCAATTCCTCACGTGCTCCCACGTGACTTCCCAAACGCAGAAAGAAAAAGCAGAGGAAATGAAGGCTTTGGGCGCTCTCACGTGTTACCACGTGACCTCTTGGCAAACGCTTTAACAGTCAGCACATAAATTACCATCACGTGTCAACACGTGATGCTCAAAATAAAAATATAAAAAGTGTTTAACACTTAATTGCAGAACGAAGAAAAGGGATCTGGTCCCACCTTTGGGCGCCCTCACGTGTCCACACATGACCCCTCTTTCTTTAGTGTTTAACACTAATTTGGGGATTATATTTCCAGTGTTTAACACTGATTGTTTTCTAGTGTTTAACACTAAATTGAAGATTATATTTCCAGTATTTAACATTGATTGTCTTTTAGTGTTTAACACTAATTTGAGAGTTCTATCTCCAGTGTTTAACACTGTTGTTCTTTAGTGTTTAACACTACTTTTAGCCAAATTGGCTAATTCTCCAGAGGCAAAAATCCCCCCTCCAAATGAATCTCAAAATTGAGGAAATCAAGGATAAAATGTTGCCAAAGCCCTCCAAATCTCATTTAGCATTGCTAACTAATATGGGCTCGAATCCAGACAAATGCCTAATGGTCCAACAGAGGGCCAACACTTCAAACTTAATTGGACTTAGCCCAAGTAGGCCATAAGTCCTCAATTCAGACTCAACTGAGCCAATGTGCTCATAATATAATTAATTGATCTTAGTTCCAAATTGGACTACAGATCACTTAATCCACCCTGGTTCAAGGGTACATCTCTTCACTCCTTTGATATTTGTCGTTGTAATTCCTCACCGTCTTCAAAGAGGTGATGGATCCCGACAACCACACATTTCACGGACTGTGGGGTCCTTAAACTCATGGACTATGATGTCCTTAACCTCGACCGTGATGTCTTAAAACTAACAACGGACTATGATGTCCTTAACTTCGACCGTGATGTCTTAAAACTAACATCGGACTGTGAGGTCCTTAAACTCACGGATTATGATGTCCTTAACCTCGACCGTAATGTCTTAAAACTAACATCGGACTGTAGGGTCCTTAAACCCATAAACTATGATGTCCTTAACCTCGACCGCGATATCTTTAAACTAACATTGGACTGTAATGTCCTTAAACTAACAATGGACCGTAATGTCCTTAAACTAATTATCGACCGCAATGTCACTAAACAAAACAATAGAGCCCAATTGCTCTCTTGTTGGATCTAAACGATCCCGTTAAGTTGATCTTCATCTAAAGTAAGACTAACGTATCCTTAACGAACGTTTAAATCGATCTTAGTCTCAAATGAGACTAACGTATCCTTAAACCCAAACCTCCCAAACCCAAATCTAAGAAAGATACGGATTTGGACTAGTCTACGCCCTACGGGCGACAACATAATTTAGTCTCCGTATACAATCCACGGGTAACCACAAACAAAACAAACACCCACGACACGAAGTGACCATCTGGAGAAGGAGAAAGTTGTTATCGCGATGCGGTAGCATAATTAACTGCAGGGGCTTGCGCCTCCAGGGAAGAGCGTCCCCATAATCAAAACCCCCTTAGATGAGGGGGAATCTGACGAAATCTGCTACATCGGCCGCATCCGTTTAAACCTTCGATACATAGTGCCATAAATCAACTTGGCATCTTCGGAGAGGTGGACGGATAGCACCAATTAGCATCTGCCCAGAATTTCAGGCAAGACGGACCTACGCGGTCGCGTCTCTGTGTTCGGAAGGGAACATGGATGAGTCAACCCGACTGATATTCGAGTAAAATAAAAAAAAAAAGATTAATACGGGACTCCTGAAGCTCCGTTGGATTCATACTAGAAATTATCCCAAACACCCTGAGTATAATATATTATAGCTGGTTAATACACTTAATTGATTTGATTGATTGATTAACATGTCTTGATCGAAACCTTAGATTGCAAAAGGGGTGGAATGCAATCGAGGGAGTCGAGTAATATGCAAGTCATGACAATTGCAATCTTGGTTCGAGTCAAGTTGGTTCGAGTAGTTTGGGTTCAAGTTCATATTCGAATTTAAATTCGAGTTAGCTTAGAGTTCGAGTTTGTGTTCGAGTCTGAGTTCAAGTTTAGGTTCGAGTTTGGATTCGAATCCATGTTTTTTCATGGAAATTGATGTACATTGTTAAAAATCTTATGTTCGGGAGAAACTGGCAACTGCTGCACATGAACAACAGGATTTGTGTCTTTGTTCAAGACAATTTCCATTAATAACGCTGTTAAGTTGTCTAACCTGAATAGGCAAGCACTCACTTTCTCTGGTTTTCTGGGGCTCAAGAGAAATGATACCGTTTAAACCTATATTCTAGTGTCTTTAAAATGTTGTTTGCATATCTCGAGGGGGTTTATGAAAAATACTTTAATATAGTTTAAAAATAAATATCGAGGGTGACTAACAATATTTAGGGTTTTCATGAACATTTATTTTAATTTTTGTGGTGTTTTGGTGATAAAACCCAGCTTTTTGAAAGTTTATGGTAATTTTATGAAAACTACTACTTTTGGAAACTTGGTGGTATTTATTAAAAATTCTAATTTTTTATTTTAAAAATATAGTTTCATAATATATTTTTATTGAAAATACGAATTCATAGTTTTATATAATTTTTCAAAAAATTATTTTTGTTTAGAAAAGTTGCATTTCTTAAAAACCGTATTTTTATTTCCTTTCGAGACCGAATACTCCGTGAGGAGTTCTGCATCTCACTCTATTGTCTTAAGGATGTGCGATAATCTGCACCATCCATTAGCGGGTCCCCTAACGAGAGTTGTAGAGACGTAATTGCCAAGGATTTCAAAATACCGATTAAAAGAAACCCGTTTTGAAAAGGTGTGGTATTTTAATGAAAAAGTTATTCTTTAAATTAATCATAAGCTTAGTGCAACGTGCTATGGAACCATAGTGTGCGTGTAGGATAGGTCATTACCCCGTGATGTTTTCCTCAAGGTATTTTTAACAATTATTGAAATGAGAGTTATACTAAAGTTCTTGGTATTTTAATGAAATTTTTTGTTAAACTAAAAACTGAATGATGGGAAATAAGGTTAAGATTGATATAGGAAGTTAGTTTGATCTAAGTTGCTTATCAAGTGTAATACAAAAATTAAAAAGAAGATTATATCGGAGATAACTCAACTTTTGTCGATTTGTTTTAAAATTTTGTTTTGAGGTCGAAAAGGATAGAGATGAAGGAACTTATGTGTTTAGGTGGTTAGCAAGAGAGAAAGGAAGCTTTCGGGTGTCGTGGAGTCGTCGGAAATTCTCCGGTCGTCGAGTTTGGTTTGCTACTCCTCTTGGGGTGCTTAACTCCACTTGGTATTTCGAGAGTTTGAGAGAATTTTTGCTAGAAATTTCAGAATGGGGGTGTGCTAGAGCATGGAGTTGTATTTATAATGAAGAATTAAGGTTTGAGAATTAAAAATATGGATTAAAAGAATTTAAATGGTGTCAAATGATGAATTGAAAGGTCTCTGTTTGATTGCAGGAAAATCAAACTGTGCATGGGAGTTGAGAGGAGTTGAAGAGTCAAATGTACAAAGCACGGGGGGATTTAGGCTCCATTGAACTGTCGGCGCCGGCCTTTTGCCAAGAATGGGCGGTCGGATCTTGGTGATCAGACTCGAGATTTGTGCCTCGTGTCAAGTTGGGTGTGTACATTTCATTGCATCTATTTAATTTTTATGAAACTTTTCGTTTCTCCGTGTATTGCACGTGCAACTTTTGGGCTTCCAAAAAATTAGAAAGAAAAATCTGAAAAAATATTTGTGTCTGATGGGATTCAAACGCATAAGTTATGTTACAGCAATGTAAAGGCTTTACCAGTGAGCTACAAATTGTTTCTTACTTTTATTTAACAAAAATAACTTTTAACTCTTACACATGCTGTAATACCCTTTTTCTGTATAATAACAAGAATTCCTGTACAGTGATTTCAGAATTGTTATATTCTACCCTCCTTATTAAAATTTTGTCCTCGAAATTTACATTTGAATAGAGACTAATCTTTGAAGAGCTGAGGGTATTGTGTACGCATATCGTCTTCTCGTTCACAAATTGATTCTTTTGGCGAATCTTTTCTCCACGTCACTCGAACCAACTTCACCTCCTTATTCCATGATGTTTTCACCTTTCGATCTAGGTTCGAGACTTGCATGGACTACTAATAAAATCTATCACGCCTCACTTACCAGTAGACGGAAATGGTAATGTAGCAAGCCTGCGACAAATTTATCCAGAGAAGCTTATTCCCTAAATAAATATATTAAGCGTATTGAAACAATAATACACAATACAAGAATAAATGGAGACTGTAAATTTTTTTTCCAACAAGCATCTTCATTTACATTCAACTTCCAATATTTACAAATACATGAGTTTATACTGGAAAGTAAATACAATAAGAAAAAAGCCTAAATAAGTGGCATACATAAACTGAAAAAAAGTGAAGCTGAGTTAGCCCTGAGTAGTGATCTGGTGGTAGTCCTCCTCTGTGGCTTCCACTTCCTCTGTCTCGACCGTATCCGACGAACATTCCAAGAGAAGAAAAGTGAGTGGAATGCCCGTCGGCGAACTAGTGCTCGGTAAGTCCCAAAGATAAGTAAGAGTAAAGAAAATGACAATTGTAGAATATTTATATGACGAGCAAGAGTATATGATCATGGGTAAATATATTCTGTAGGTCTTTATATGGTCGTTATGTTAACGTTAAGTTCCAAGTGTGAATGTCAACGCAGTCGTAGAAGTATTCACGAGCTCAAGAGTGGGACCCCAGAAGCAAGGAAATACGGGCTAATTTCATGTGTTAGTATCGGGCTCTAGGCTGTGGATGAGTCAATCCGACTGATATTCGAATAAAATAAAAAAAGAGGTTAATACGAGAATCCTGAAGCTCCATTGGATTCACACAAGAAACTATCCCAAACACCGCGAGTATAATATATTATAACTGGTTAATATACTTAATTTATTTGATTGATTGATTAACATATTTTGATCGAAACAATACATTGCAAAAGGGGTGGAATGTAATCGAGCGAGTCGAGTAATATGCGAGTCATGACAATTGCAATCTCGGTTCGAGTCAAGTTGGTTCGAGTAGTTTGGGTTCGAATTCATATTCGAGTTTAAATTCGAGTTAGGTTAGAGGTTGAGTTTGTGTTCGAGTTCGAGTTCAAGTTTAGGTTCGATTTTGGATTCAAGTCTACGTCTTTTCATGGGAATTGATGTAAATTGTTAAAAAATCTTTTGTTCGGGAGAAATCGGCAACTGCTGCACATGGACGGCAGGATTTATGTCTTTTTCCAAGGCAATTGCCATTGATAACAACGTTAAGTTGTCTAACCCGAATAGGCAAGCAATCACTTTCTCCGGCTATTTGGGGTCCAAGAGAAATGATACCGTTTAAACCTATATTAATTTTAGAGTCTTTAAAATGTTGTTTGCATATCTCGAAGGGGTTTTATGAAAAATACTTTAATATAGTTTAAAAATAAATCTCGAGGGTGACTTACACTATTTAGGGTTTTCATGAACATGTATTTTAATTGTTGTGGTGTTTTGGTGATAAAACCTAGTTTTTTTTAAATATTTATAGTATTTTTATGAAAACTACTATTTTTGTAAAGTTGGTGGTATTTTATTAAATATTCTAATTTTTCATTTTGAAAATATAGTTTCATAATATATTTTTATTTAAAATATGAATTCATAGTTTTATATAATTTTTCAAAAATTAGTTTTGTTTAGAAAAGCCGCATTTCTTAAAAACCGTATTTTTATTTACTTTCGAGACCGAATACTCCGTGAGGAGTTCTACATCTTGCTCTACTGTCCCAAGAATATGCGATAATCCGCACTATCCATTAGCGGGTCCTCTAACGAGAGTTGAAGATGCGTAATTGCCAAGAATTTCAAAATACCGATTAAAAGAAACCGTTTTGAAAAGGTATGGTATTTTAATGAAAAAGTTATTCTTTAAATTAATTATAAGTTTAGTGCACCGTGCTATGGAACCATAGTGTGCGTGTGGGGTAGGTCGTTACCCCATCATGTTTTTCTCAAGGTATTTTTAACAATTATTGAAATGAGAGTTATACTAAAGTTCATGGTATTTTAATGAAAAAATTGTTATATGTTTGTTTCACATGAAAATTTTGTTAAACTAAAAACTAAATGATGATAAATAAGGTTAAGATTAATATAGGATGTTAGTTTAATCTAAGTTGCTTATCCAGTGGAATACAAAAATTAAAAAGAAGATTATATCAGAGATAACTCCAATTATGTCGATTTGTTTTAAAAATTTGTTTTGTGGAAAATGATAGAGATGAAGGAACTTATGTGTTTAGGTGTTTAACAAGAGAGAAAGGAAGCTTTCGGGTGTCGTGGCGTCGTCGGAAATGCTCCGGTCATCGAGTTTGGTTTGCTACTCCACTTTGGGTGCTTAACTCCACTTGGTAGAGAGTTTAAGAGAATTTTTGCTAGAAATTTCAGAATGGGGGAGAGCAAGAGCATGGAGTGGTATTTATAGTGAAGAATTAGGGTTTGAAAATTAAGAATGTGGATAAAAGAATTTAAATAGTGTTAAATGATGAATTGAAGGGTTTCTGTTTGATTGCAGGAAAATCAAACAGTGCAGGGAAGTTGAAGAGTCAAGTGTGCAAAGCACGGAGGGATTTGGGATCCATCAAACTGTCGGCGCCGGCCTTTTGCCAAGAATGGGCGGTCGGAACTTGGTGATCAGTCTCGAAATTTATGTCACGTGTCAAGTTGAGTGTGTACGCCTCATTGCACCTGTTTGATTTTTTTGAAACTGCCTGTTTGATTTTTTTGAAACTTTTCGTTTCTCCGTGTATTTCACATGCAACTTTTGGGCTTTCGAAAAATTAAAAAGAAAAATCTGAAAAAATAATTGGGTCTGATGGGATTCGAATGCATAGGCTATATCACGCTAGTGTAGAGGCTTTACTAATGAGCTACAAATTCTTTTTTACTTTTATTTAAACAAAATAACTTTTAACTCTTACACAGGCTGTAATACCCTTTTCTATATAATAACAAGAATTCATGTACAGTGATTTCAAAATCATTACATTCTACTTTCTTTACAAAAAATTTCGTCCTTGAAATTTACATTTGCATAGAGACTAATCTTCGAAAAGCTAAGGGTATCGTGTACGCATATCGTCTTCTCGTTCACAAGTTGATTCTCTTGGCGAATATTTTCTCCACATCACTCGGACCAAGTTCATCTTCTTATTCCGTAAAGTTTTCACCTTTCGATCCAGGTTCGAGATCTGCATAGGCCACCAATAAAACCTGTCACGCCCGCTTCCCAGTAGACGGAAATGGTAACGTGACAAGCCCGCGGCATATTTATCCAGAGAATGGCATTCCCTAAATAAATATATTAAGCGAATTGAAACAATAATACACAATACAAAAATAAATGGAGACTGTAAAAAAAAATTTCAACAAGCATCTTCATTTACATTCAACTTCTAATATTTACAAATACATGAGTTTATGCTGGAAAGTAAATACAATAAGGAAAATATCTAAACAAGTGGCATACATAACTGAAGAAAAGTAAAGCAGAGCTAGCCCTGAGTAGCGATCTGGTGGTGGTCCTTCTCTGTGGCTTCTACTTCCTTTATCTCGGACGTATAACATTCCAAGAGAAGAAAAGTGGGTGAAATGCCCGTCTGCGAACTAGCGCTCGCTAAGTCCCAAAAATAAGTAAGAGTAAAGAAAATGACAATTATAGAATATTTATATGACAAGTAAGAGTATATGATCATGGGTAAATATATTCTATAGGTCTCTATGTGGTCACTATATTAACGTTAAGTTCCCAGTGTGAATGTCAACGCAGCCATAGAAGTATTCACGAGCTCAAGAGTGGGGCTTAGGAGCAAGGAAACACGGGCATATTTCATGTCCTACTATCGCGGCTCTAGGCTGTGGATGAGTCAACCCGACTGATATTCGAGTAAAATAAAAAAGAGGTTAATACGGGACCCTGAAGCTCCGTTGGATTCACATAAGAAATTATCCCAAACACCCCGAGTATAATATATTATAACTGGTTAATACACTTAATTGATTTGATTGATTGATTAATATATCTTGATCGAAACCATAGATTGCAAAAGGGGTGGAATGTAATCGAGTGAGTCGAGTAATATGCAAGTCATGACAATTGCAATCTCGGTTCGAGTCAAGTTGGTTCGAATAGTTTGGGTTCGAGTTCATATTCGAGTTTAAATTCGAGTTAGAGTTCAAGTTTAGGTTCGAGTTTGGATTCGAATCCATGTTTTTTCATGGTAATTGATGTAAATTGTTAAAAATCTTATGCTCGTAGAATTCAAACTTATGACCATTCTCTTAATAGACGATCGCTCTACCACTGAGCAATTCAGGAAAGTTATAAATTTAATAAAACTAAGAACTGAATAGCTTAATATTTTTTTCTTAAAATAAGTGATATAAATATCGTCTACATTTTTTTACATCTCAAAACTTCATCTGTATCATATTCACATAGGGAGATGACCAAAAGAATCTCTTTTTCATTGAATCAACTGACTAACAAGAAAAATCAAGATTTTTACAGTACTTCAGAGCCAATTTACATCAAAGTTGGGATTTTTTTTTATTTCTTCAAACGAAATCTCGGCAGGTATGAAATGTTAAGGGTAACCAATCTTTTAATCTCAGCACAAATCATTTGATTCCTATAACCGCTGCTATATTTTTTCTTTCTAAGCTTGAGCTGCCAAGAAGTTTGCCACAACATTATTTTCCCTGAAAGTATGCTTAAACATGGCTTCAATATCCTCTGCAAAAGCTTGAATAGCCTTCACAATGCAAAATAGAGACCATTTTATCTTACTTTTTCCAGTGAAATAATCTATGATAGTTCTAGAGTCAGACTCCACCCTCAACCCCTTTTATGTGCATGAGTTTACACTGCAGCGTACCATCTAAAATTAATCTGCACTCAGCTTCTAGGATATCCCCTTTGCCATAATAGAATTTGGATGCAAAGACAATAGTTCCATCCTCATTTTTTAAAACAGCACCTCCTGAGCTCAGATTAACAGAGGGGTCTAAAGCCCCATCAGCATTGAGTTTGTATTTCATTTTGGGGGGTTTCCCCCATGAAGTTATGATGATATTTTGATAAGAATTTCACACATTGACCATATCAGACATCCCTAGCTGCTGTAGGATATGAGAATTTATTTGAGCTGGTAACACCAAATTCTTTAAATCGGTAATAACTTGATGCCAAACTTTGGAAGCAACTGTGACCTCATCTTGAAATTTATTGCATCTCATTTTCCATATATTCCAACTAATGATATGTGGGAGCCACTTAGCAACATCTGCACCTTGTTTAATGCTATACCAAAAGTTAAAAATTTCCTTAATAGTGTTAAAATCTTCCGCCCCCCTCCCAGTGTTGAAAATACCATGCATAGAATTCTAGAGGTACACTGATAGTTCATTTTTGACAAAGAGAAGGTCTTTGTCCTCTTGTTGTGAATTAATGCAGCAAGAACACTTACCAGGGATGTTAAATCCCATATTCCTGATTTTAGTATCAAGAGGCAATGCATTTCTGAGTGGTTTCCAACTAAAAATCATAATATTTTTAGGCATTTTTCTGAGTGTGAGGAATTAGGCTTTATTGTCCCGTTGTTTATTTTGCCCAATATAGTCTCATGCTGAGTGAAGTGTAAAATCTCCCGAGTTGGTAAGCTTCCAAATCAATTTGTCAGGGCCCTCATTAATACAATAATTTTTTCTTTTGATCTCAGAGATAATATTTGCAGGGATGTCATCTTGAATTGTTGTGAAATTCCATCCCCTTTCTGTCAAATTTTTTTTATAGAAAGAGCATCTTCTGATTGCTTGTAATATCTTTCAGAGACAAGTCACCATGCCAGGTATCAGACCAGAAATCAATATTTCCTTGCTCAATGATCCATTTAGACAGAGAACTGATAATGGGAATATAATGATAAATCTTTTTCCAAGTAATAGAAGCAATGGGATTGATGATAGGTCCTGTATCATTCATATACTTTGCATGCATATAGTAAGCCCACAAACTGTCTTTTTTTTTTTAAACTTCCAAGATTTTTTCATATTATAAGCTTCAGTAACTTCACTAAGTCTAATGCCGAGTCCTTCCTGATAAGGCTTGCATATTTTCTTCCAAGAAACCCAGTAATGGTGCTTGTGACTGTCACAGTCATTCCACAAAATTTTTGCAATCATGGAAGTTATTCTATTAATCACTGTATTAGGAGGGTTGCAGGAAGCTAGAATGTGTACTGGCATAGACATCAGGGCATTATTAATAAGAGTATATCTCCCTGCGCACCTGATAAAAGTTTATTCTACCATCCTTGCAATTTTGTTTTAATCTTTTCAACTAAAGGCTCAAAATAGCTGATCTTGCATCTGCCATGAAACACTGGAGCACCAAGGTAAATAAGAGACCAGGTTCCTTTATAAATATCAATCATATTCTGGATGGTGGAACAACTGGAAAGGGGACGGTCTTTTTTAATGTAAAATGCACTCTTTTGCTTGTTTATTCTCTGCCCAGATAATTCTTCATATACATGTAGAAACTCAAATAGAGTATTCAAACTCTTTTTTAATGCCATTTGTAAATATCAAGATGTCATCAGCATACAACAGGGGAGAGATGCAATGTCTATTGGTTTTGTTTCTGTATAGGATTATTTTCCTTCAACTGTTAAAGAGGTAAACCCCTACTAAGATATTCACATGCTATGATGAAAAGAGCAGGGGAGAGGGGACTGTGGGCAAGCGGGTGCGAGATTCACGCCGACCGTTACGCCCCGGGCGTTACGCCCGCGTGATAGACGGGATTCCCCATTAATAACGAGATATGCTCGTTAATGGGGATCGTGACGGCGTGGAGCGCGAGATCATGGGCGGCGGATATCTCACGTCTGGTGGGATTCGCGGAGCAATGGCGGAGGCGCCTGTGATCGGTGCTGTGGGTCGGTCGGTGAGACCGAGGAAGCTAAGCTCGGCGGGAGGCTCGGGAACGAGCGGGAGGCCGAGGCATCTTGGATATGCGATAGCTCGGAGGCGAGCTGGAGGGATGAGGGGACTCAGCGCATGGAAGGGCTCGGAGGCGAGCCGAGGGTTGTTTGTAAGGTGAGCGTAGGAGTGGTCTGGAAGGTCACCGAAGGTCGGGAATTTCCTCGGGTCGAAAGCCCGGGGTATGCTTCCACTGTACTGTTCTTGATCCCTTCCCGTAAGCTCTGAGACACGTCATCTGCCACGCGTCATGATCTGGGGAATCACCAGTATTGAGCCTCATCATTAGCCCCCCACTCTCGTCTCGACTCATTCATGGGTTGGGCTAAGAGTGGTTTGACCGGTCATCCGGGGTAAGCTCTTATTTGAAAATATCGTCGGTGCATATTCCCGGGCAATTGGTTGTATTTTCTCGATGATGTCAGCGGGTCAAAGAAGAGATCTCGCATTAAAGAGGAAATGCCGATTCGCGCGTGCGTTCGCCGAAGCGCCAGTCCACGTGTCTGGCGTTCGTTGGCTGACGCGACGTGCTGCCGGTGTCCTTTGTGCCCGATGGGATACAACCAATGCGCGTGTGACAGGTGGAGTGTCGATGGCCGTCGAATGCGAAGTGTTGTTTTGGCGGGAGACGATCGGCGCCGTAGGATGGTACGCCGGCTGCTATAAATAGAGATGAGATTCTCTTCAGGGTCCATTCCTCATCATAATTTCCTCTTCCCTTTGGTGTCATCTCGGCGTTCTTTTCTTTAGGTTGGGATCCCTGCTTTTTCTCTTCCGAGGACTTCATCCTTTTGATTAGATTAAATGTCTTCAACCGAGGAGACTTTAGAAATAGTCCGAAAAGAGTCTGGAGAGTCCTCTGTAGCTTCATTTTCTTCTTCTTCTTCCTCTTCTGCTTCTTCCTCTTCCTCGTATGAGTCGGAGTCCTCCCGGGAAGTTAGTGTTAGTCATGCTTCCTAGGGTCGTGCAACGGGGGCGGTCTCCAGAGCGCAGGTTATGGGTGCTCTTGGCGTGTCATCCATGCTGAGGTGTGCAGGCGAGCTCGCCACCATCCGGACTCGTTTCTACGTTCCTCCCGGCTACTCGCTTCGTCTGGCTGAGGAGGGAGAGAGGGTAGACCAGGTACAGGGCAAGGAGATTGCCTTGTACCTGGAAGCCTTTTGGGCCGGGATGCGCCTGCTCTTCTCCCCCAAGATGAGTGCGGCGTTGAATTGTTTTGAGTTAGCCCCGAGCCAGTTAGTGCCGAAATCTTGGAGGATTCTCCTTGGGTTCCTGGTCTGGTTGAAATTACATCATATCCCTTTCAGCCGGAGCCTTCTCATTTCTTCTCTTTGCTGAAGAAACCACCCGGCACTCGCAGGGACGAGCCGAGCTAGGTATACATCTCTTTTAGAAAACACCAGGAAAATGCTGCCGGGTCGGGGTTCATCGTAGTACCTTCTTCCATTCACGAATGGAAGAAGAAGTTTTTGTTTGTTATACCGTCCGAGGGTGAGGATTGGCCTGTGCCCATCCAGTGGCACATGGCAAACTACCCGCGGGTGAGGAGGTCTAATGATCCCGACGCGGTGGCGGTGTCGGAGTGAGAGCCCCTCCCCCGGGGTGTTGTGTTGCTGTCTAAGCAGGCGCTTAGTTGGGCTAGGTTTTGCCCCGCTCACTTCGTGGGTAAGTCAGGAGTTTTTAGACGACCTGTTTAGACTTGTACATTCTTTCATTTTTTCTGGCATTGCTAACTCTTTTGTATTTTCGTCTTATGCAGAACCCATGGACCTAGGAAAATTTCGAACAGCCCTGGTCGAACAGAAGAAGGGGAAGAAGGCCGGAGGTGCCAGCCTTTCTCGCCCGTCGTCAGCTCCGGCTCCACCGGCGACCGCTCCATCTAGGCGCGCAAGCGCGCCCCAGGCCCTGGAGTCTAGCCATGCCCGAGACGAAAATGCGTTCGGAAGCAGGAGCCTCAGTCTATGGAGGTGGGAGGCGAGACCGGTTCTCCCGTGTCCCTCCTCAAGAGGTACCAGAGGATGGTGCCCCGTTCCCCGATCGTCGTGGACGAAGGGGAGCTTCGCTTTGAGGTGCCCTCAGGGATTTCTGTTGTCGATAGCTTGCTCTCGGAGATGGAGAGGTCGGCCGGGGGCAGAATCCTTCGGGGGACCCTCCGGGCCCAGATGGCGACCATAGCCTAGGAGGCCGTGCAGGTCAGTGTTCGCGCCTCACTCGAGTCTTTATTCAGTATTTTTGTTCGCAAGGTTGGGTGCCCCCTTTTCTTTTTAACCCCTCATTTTTTTTCTTCAGGTCCTCCAGCACATCGCCCTCGCCATCAACATGGAGGACAAGAAAATTGCCCCGGCGATGCAAGCCGCGGGCGAGTTCTCCTCACGGAAGGAAAGCTCAAGGCTGGTGCTGCAAGCGGCGATGAAGTGGGTCGCTGCCCTCGAAGACCGGGTGGCGGCCGGGGATCGGGAGATCGCCAAATGCCGAGAGGCCGCCCGATCTGCCGAGGCTAAGTTGGAAGATTCAAAGGTGCTTGTCGCCACCCTGAAGAAGACGGCGAACACCCTCCGGAGGGAGAACGAGACGGCGAAGGAGGGAATGAGGCGTGCTGAGCTCCAAGTGTCGAAGGTGATGGAGAGCTACAAGAAGTCGGACCAGTACTACACCGACCTCGCTGGAGACGCTGCCATCGTTTGGCATGACGCCCTCGACGCCGTCAAGGCCCTGATGCCGGAGTTCCCTGACGGCGAGCTCTGGGGTGAGTACCCCCTCAGGGACGAGGCGCAGGGGAATGCCCCCGGAAACACTGCAAGGGGAGAGACCCCTTGTGGGAGAGTTGGGGAGAAGTCGGTCACCTCGGCCACCGATGCCGAGGCTCCTGCGGTGGGCGCCGACCTTAAAGATGCCACCCCGGTTGTCGCGGTGGAAGCGCAACTCATCGAGGTTTCTCCCCAGCCCCGAGGCCTGAACCTCCTCGCTTCCTTGTTTTCTTTTGCGCTGAAATTTTGTAAGCCTACGGGCGTTTTTGTAAGGCTGGGGAGCCCATAATACCTCTATAACGACTTCCGGCTTTATGAATAAAATCTTTTTGCAGTGTTCTTTGCGTGCACATTTTCCCTTTGTTTGTGGTAAAAAAAATTATTTGCGCGGTACTGCTTTCATGACGCGTTAGGTCGGAGATCAGTTCTTCGTCTAGCAATCGCACGTCGAGTTGAATTCAACCATTTTCCAAGTATGCAAAGACCAGTGAAAGGCCGATATCTCCATAGCCCCGAAGTCGGAGTGGAGATCACTTAGTAAAGACGTGTAGGAAGTTGAGCAGGGAAGATGCTCGATGGCCTCTTGATGAGGGCTTTGATCCTTGGCGTCGTTGGGCAAGGAGTTGCCTGCTAAGGATGGACCGAGCAGGGTAGCTGGTCGGCGGCCTCTTGATGAGGGCTTTGATCCTTGGCTTCGTGGGGGTAAGAAATTACCAGCCAAGGATGGGCCGAGCAGGATAGCTGCTCTGTGCCCTCTTGATGAGGGCTTTGATCCTTGGCGTCATGGGTAAGAAATTACCAGCTAAGGATGGACCGAGCAGGGTAGCCGCTCGGTGGCCTCTTGATGAGGGCTTTGATCCTTGCGTCGTAGGGTAAGAAATTACCGGCCAAGGATGGACCGAGCAGGGTAGCTGCTCGATGGCCTCTTGATGATGGCTTTGATTTTTGGCGTCATGGGGTAAGAAATTACCAGCCAAGGATAGACTGAGCAGGGTAGCTGCTCGGTAGTCTCTTGATGAAGGCTTCGATCCTTGGCATCGTGGGGTAAGAAATTACCAGCTAAGGATAGACCGAGCAGAGTTGCTTCTCGATGGCCTCTTGATGAGGGCTTTGATCCTTAGCGCAGGAGGGCATGGAGTGGCCTGCTAAGGATGGACCGAGTATGGTAGCTGCTCGGTAGCCTCTTGATGAGGGCTTTAATCCTTAGCACGGGAGGGTATGGAGTGTCCTGTTAAGGATGGACCGAGCATGATAGCTGCTCGGTGGCCTCTTGATGAGGGCTTTGATCCTTGGCGTCGTGGGGTAAGAAATTACCAGCCAAGGATAGACCGAGCAGGGTTGCTGCTCGGTGGCCTCTTGATAAGGGATTTGATCCTTGGTGTCGTGGGGTAAGAAATTACCAGCCAAGGATGGACCGAGCAGGGTAGCTGCTCGGTGGCCTCTTGATGAGGCTTTTGATCCTTGGCATCATGGGGTAAGAAATTACCAGCCAAGGATGGACCAAGCAGGGTTGCTGCTCGGTTTTGCGGGGTTCTGTCCGACCTTCCCTGGTGTGTGAACATCGGGAAGAGTGACCGTCGCGGACGACACGTATCATGAACGCATGGGGGAAGCGAAGCGTAAGAGCCACGTCGCTCCGATTTCGGTTCGCCGAAAAAGGCGGGATATCCGCCATATGGAGGTAAGACATTGGAAGAAACGAGAGAATATTGGACTCTTAGGGGCGCAGTGGGGCTATAAAATAGAGAGGGCGTGTTGATCATTTCTTTCTTCATCTCTAAAACGTAAGAATGGACGAATTCCCTTTCTCCATCCTCGAGATCATTTCTTTTGAGGACGTATACCTGTACGAACAGCTGTGCTCCGAGGAGACGCTGCAGGCGGTGTACGACATGTTGAGGATCATGTCGGCCGCCTGCTTCCCCGGCGATCACCCCTACTCCAGCTGCTGATGTACTCGATCTGGAGGTTATCGTCGGGGCTGCACAACCCCTTGTCCGAACAACTGAAAGACGAGGCGGTTGGCAAGCTGAGATTGTTATATCGTCTCGTCCTGATCTCGAACAGTCGGCGGGATCGATTGGTTGGCACTCGTCCTCGAGTGTTACCAATTAAGGCATCTCGCCGATGGGTGCCCGCCCACAGAGCTTTCTGGCCTGTCCATGGCCACGAGGGTTCGCGGACAGCATCCGAGGCAGAGGTCCGAGACGGCAAGAGCTCGGCTGGCGGAAATTTGTTCGGAGTACCAGGAACAATGTTTCTTGCACCCCCTTCCTCCGCTGTTGTAGGAGTTTTTTTCCTTCTTCTTTTTTTGATGTAAGGCTGAGGAGCCCACAATACCCTTTGAATGAATAAAATTCTTCTTTTTGCAATGCTCTATCGTATCCTTCTTATTATTTAAGTAAAAAGAACTTAGAAGAATTTATATCGCTTTGGTGAAAGAAGAAATACACATTCATAGACATTCTTTTCAGAGGTATAGCTTGAATTTCTAGGCATTGTAAGGCCGTGGAAATTTGCAACCATCCGCATCTTGTAGGTGATAGGCTCCGCCGGGCAGGACCTCAGAGACGAGGAATGGACCATTCCATTTTGGGGAAAACTTATGCAGCTTACCTTGATCGACGAACTCGATCCGCCTTAGGACTAAATCTCCGGTTTTGAAGAAGCGACGCTTGACTCGCGTGTTGTAGTAACGGACGGTTTGCTGTTGATAGACGGTAGCTCTGATCTGAGCTCGGTCCCGTTTCTCTAACAAGATGTCCAGGTTAGTTCGGAGGGCCGAGGTGTTCTCTTCGTCGTCGAACTGCTCGACCCGGTGACTGGGGAGCCCGATCTCCGCTGGGACCATTGTCTCGGTACTGTAGCAGAGGCTGAAAGGGGTCTTCCCGGTGGGTGTTTTCTTCGACGTGCACAGGGCCCATAAGACCCGGGGTAATTCCTCGACCCAACTGCTTTGGCATCCTTCTAGATGCGTCCGAAGACCTCGGAGGACGTCCCAGTTAACCACCTTGGCTTGCCCGTTGTATTGGGGATGTGCGACCGCGGCAAACTTCATGAGGATACGATATTCGCTGCAGAATTCTTTAACCTTTTCGTTTTCGAAATTTGTCCCATAGTCGGTGATGATACACCTCAAGATGCCGAATCGGAGTATCACGTTGTTCTGCAGGAACTTGATAGTCGTGGCGGCGTCCGGTTTCCTGATGGGAATGGCTTCGATCCACTTCGTGAAGTAGTCCACTGCGACGAGGACGTACTTGTGCCCGCCCGTACCGGTAGGGAACTGGCTTATCATGTCTATTCCCTACTGGGCAAACGACCACGGGGAGGTTATGGCGGTTATCTCGGTAGCCGGAAGGCGAGGTATACTTTCATGGAGTTGGCAGCTTTTGCATCTCCTGACGGGCTTCTGGGCGTCCTGATGAATCGTCGGCCAGTAGTAACCCTGGAGCAGTGCCTTCTGGATTAAGGTGCGGGCCCCTTGGTGCGCACCGCGGGGATCTCACGGAGGACGTAGTCGGCTTCGTGGGGGTCGACGCACTGGAGTAGGGGCTGAGTGAAGGATTTCTTATAGAGATTCTCATTGCTCCAGACAAAATGGCGAGCTTTGGCTCGGAGACGGCGGGCTTCTCCCTTAATCTTATGGGAGCGTACCTTCCCTCAGGAATTCCACGAGGGGCCATATCCAATCCCGATCTTCTTCCCGGGCTGTGTACACTTGAAGTGGCGTTGCCCCGTCTTCCACGTTGGGCCGTGGCAAGACCTCGAAGAGGATGTTCCTCTTGTTGTTGGCCATATAAGATGAAGCCAGCTTACTCAAAGCATCTGTCACGCCCCGCTTCCCAGAGTACGCTAAAATGGGCATGTGACATAGCCAACCATGCTACCTGTGGGTAGGAAGTATCCATCCACAGTCACATTACGGCTGTAGAGATATCAAGAACAAAATAAAACTATCTAAAACACGTCCATAATCCAAGATAACATGAGTCAAGAATAATAAAATGCGGAAGCGAAAGATCCAATACAAATAACTGGAATGTATGTCCCATAATGCGGGCTCACATCAGGAATAAAATGCAGGAAAGAAAAACTAACTACTGCTGACGCTCACAGCTCAGCCTGTTGGCTGAAGTACTCCTGCTCGGACTACAACAGCGGTACAGAATCTGGGCCATGCAAAACCCAGACGTCGGCGCGTCATGTCATCAAGTAATAACATATAAACAGGGTAACAGGCAATGCAATATAAACATGAATGAGAAGCAGGTGTAACAGTAATATAAATCAGGGCAGTGCAGGGTAGTGTACAGTGGGTAAACTAAACTGTTCTATCGGGTTTTCTGTTCTAAAGTCTTTGAAATCAAATTAGTGAATCATCGATGTAACTCAATAGTATCCTGTGTATACCCGGGACCACGGCCCAGATTCTCGGGCTGAAACCGAGACATGCCGCTAGGCACTAAACAAGAATATGTACAGATGAATGATGTCAGCAGCATCATTCCAAGGCTGGCCTAGCCTCTAAAACTTATCAGAACAAGTAGCGAACTGTTGAGTTACAAGTCAGGTTTCACCTTTGATTTCTCCATACCCCCAAGTTATATGTGTATGTCAAGTCAGGTATTCCGTAATCAAGGACTAATGCCAACACAGGATCAGGTAAGCAGGTTTGTCTGGATAGACAACAAGAACGGTCCGTGAGGACATGTCAGGTTTGTTGGCATTAGACACCAGATCAGGTAACGGGTCGGGTCATGGTACATCAGGTCAAGTCAAGCAGTGTACGGTACCATGTCGGGTCAGTCAATATGTATGTAGCAAGTCAGGTCAAGATGTAAACGATATCATGGGTGTGCTCATACTCAGTTACATAATCAAGCATGGTTATCAACAACATGATCTAATCAATGAATTAAACAATAAAGAAACTTCAATTAATTAGCAGCACAATTATCAGTTGTGTTTCAGAGGTGATTTCAACATTATAAGAATACAATATGATAGTTATGGCCGTTAAATCATGTTAACAAGTTTAAGAATTTTATGGGTGCAATGATATATATTTATATAGGTTCAATGGATGAAATCACAGCTAATACAGGTTAAATGTACACGAGTGTCCGAATGTAGTAAAACTATAGAGAAAGTGGCATAGGCTACGTCAATAGTGAAAGCATGATTAAAACATGTAAATGTGGTTATTAGGTTTAATACAGTAATTGCAAATGGTAAGTTTCAAGCTTGGAAGATAAAATGATATAACACGACATTGAACACGAAAATGGGAAATTATAGTACTAAAGTTAAACTGCAGGTTTAGGGTGTTATCAATGTATATGTAAATATTATTTAGCATGTAGCAAGGGGTACTTGCCTCGACGGGTCGCGAAACGGAAAACGGAACGTTACGCGTCGGCGGGAAAAATTGCTACGCGCGCACGGTTCACGGAATGAATCCAAACAACGAACAGCGGAGTCACACGGGTCGAAGGTACCTGCTGGGTCTTCGGGAATCGCCGTCGGCACGGTCGGATTCCGGCCAACACAAAAACAATAAATATTGTAATCAATATGAGATGCAAGGAAATGAAGCAAGAATAAGGCAAGAGAATGGAGGGGATTCATGAAGGAGACTTACCCACTGGATCGTAGGGAATGGCAGCGTCGTCGGCGCGTCGTCAACGAAGCTCCGGCGATCTACAGGGAATCCAGACATTAAATCAGAGAAGAAATCCTAAGATGAAAAAGGAGAGAGAGAGGAAGAAGAGAAGAAGAAGAAGAAGGAGAAGGAGAGACTGCTTACTGGGTTGCAGAGGGTGCGTTGGTGGTGAGATCGACGGCGGTGAGGGCGCCGGCAAAGAGGTTAGATGTAAGGGTTAGGTTTAAGGTTTGGTTGCCGGTTTTGGGTGTAAGGCTAAGTGTCGGGGTATTGGTGAGGGGATGATGTCGAGGAGAGGGAGGAGATGAGGTGGTGACGATGATGGGTAAGAGGCCAGGGTCGTCGGCGATGAGGAGGTGGGTCCGAGGTCGAGCTGGGTGTGTGCAGGGCCTGTGCAGGGGAAAGGGCTCGGGGAGAAGAAAGGAGAAGAAGAAGATGGTGAGGAAGAGGATGAGGAGACGATGAGGTTGAGGTGCTGACGAGGTTGGGCTCGGGTAGGAAGAGGAGCGGCTAGGGTTAGGGTTTTACTGCCATGGGTTTAAGAAGGAGACGCGGAGTTATAAAGAGAAGGAGAAGAGAAAACGTGAAGGGAGGTGAGCGTAGCAAGGAGGCGGTGACGCGATCCGAGGAGTAAATAGTAATCGCGAGAGGTGAGAGAAAGATGCGAGAGGAAAGAGAAAGAAGAGAGAGAGAAAGGAATCTGCGATGGAGGAGAGAGAGAGAAAGAGAAGGCTGAGGGGAAAAATAGGTGTGGGCCCTGCGCTGATGAAGGCGTTCGATTGGTTGAGGAAGTGGGACCCAAGGAACAATGTAAAGGATTTAAACGAACTGTGATTGGCTCGTGGCTAAAAAGGGAAAGAAAGAGAAGATTTGTGGGGGTTAGAACAGTTAGGGAAAGATTTTTAAAGAAATGGAAAAATATTTTCTGAGGGTTATATTTTATTTTCGTTGGTTTAAAAAAAATATTAGAAAATAGGATTTTGCGCAAATGCAAAATATTTCCAAATTGCGTCCGGGTCGGGTCCAAAAATTTGAATTTGAAATAATAAAATTATAGGCGGGATCCAAAATTAAAATGAAGTATTATACAATTAAAAAGCATACCCCCAAAGCGGACGCACGTACGTGCGCGTAGCCGTCCAAACACGTCCGTTTCACTGAACGGGACGAGAACACAATGCAGGGACGCTACCACGGGATTAGGGGTGTCGAGCAGGCTATGACCAGTATTTTAATTTTATTTTAGATGCCTTAAGTTGTTAGATGCAGAATTGAATTGACGGGGTAAAATTACAATAAGTCACAATTAAGCAAGATAAATGAAATAAGTGCCACACTCCATTCATACGGTAACTGAAATTAGTAGAACTGGACTCGGTTGTTACATTATACCCAACTACAAAAGAATTTCGTCCTCAAAATTCCAAGAACACAGAGATAGATGAAAATAAACTATAAGTAGAGATGAGGAAACTTCTACCGGACTTCATCTTCACGTTCCCAGGTGGACTCTCCATGCGAGCGATTATCCCAAGAAACAAATACAAGAGGGATAACTTTGTTCTTAAGAACCTTTTCCCTTCGATCCACAATTTCAACCGGTCGCTCCTCAAAAGCCAAGTCTTCACGTACTGTCAGCTCCGAATGATCCAACACATTTGTTTCATCTCGAACATACCTACGGAGTTGAGATACGTGAAACACATCGTGCACATTCGCCAAGGACTGCGGTAACGCCAAACGATACGCTACCTCACCAACACGCTCCAAGATCTCAAAGGGTCCAACGAATCGAGGACTGAGCTTTCCTCGACTTCCAAAGCGAAACACCCCTCTAGTCGGTGATATCTTCAAGAATACCAAATCACCCACGGCGAACTCTAGAGGTCTTATCAACGTATCAGCCTAGCTCTTCTGTCGGTCTTAAGCTGCCTTCATAAGATTTCTGATAGTGTTAACTTTCTCAACTGTCTGCACAACCAAATCTTGTCCCAACAATCTTCATTCACCTACATCGTCCCAGCAAACAGGTGAACGACATTTACGACCATACGGGGCTAAGGGGTGCAGCTGTCTATTAAGTTTATCCGGCGAGTATCCGCATACGCTACGCGATTGCAACGGACTTTTGATCGCATCAAAATTCCGTGGCAACCGATCAAGTGAGACTAAAGTGCTATGTTTATAACATTCATATCAGTTATCTCATAACTACTTGTGGATTCCAAGTATTGTATCACATTCTAGATAAACAGAAAATGTTAAACTTTCCGATCGAACAGTCAAACATCCAAGTTTTCCCGAAACAGCTCAACACATGAAACAAGTTTAAAAACATCCAGTTCATGCCTCAGTACCAAAGGTCCAGCCGTAGAAGGGTCAAGCCAACGCCTCACATGTGGCACGCCGTACTGCCCCAAACCCTAAGGTTCAAAGGGAAGTTCGAGACGGTCACATAATCGAGTTAAGGTTTGTTGTCTTCTAGAGGGACCATCGCGTTACTTGCACTACTCAGAACGTTCTCAAACTACGGAAAAATCCAACAGTTGGAAATTTCCCGACAGGGGAAAAAGTGGGTATTTTATATCCGGTCGAACTTTTTAACATATTCTAAAATTACCCGGAAAAACACATAGACAAAGTTTGATAATCCGATCGAATTTATGAACTCCCAATACAACCCAGAAAACTCAACTCTTGAGTGCAAATTAAAAATTCCCATAAAACTCAGAACCTGGAGAAACAAATTACCGTGCAAAAATAAAAGGCTGATCTCATCATATTGTCGCGGAACCGCCGCAGAAGCCTAGCATCTGCCGCGGTTCCGCCGCAAGTTGGCCGTATCTTTTGGTCAATTTTGCACCGTAATTCATAGAATTTCCTGCTGAATTTTTAAAGAATTTTTAATCTGGATAAACCCAGTTTTTGAAAAATATCCAGAGAGCATTTTGGAGTTAGGGTTTCGGTTCGATCGGACTTCAAACTCCGTCTACGCATCGCCTAAGGCTCTAGCTAGGCTCTGATACCACTGTAGGGATCCTAGGCACACTAATGAGGTCTCACATGGCATCAACCATGCCAATTTCAAATTTTACGGTGCCGAGAAACCCTAGACTAGATCGTTAACTAGAATTTTAGGCGAAAACAAATACGAGCAAACAATTTTACTCTAAAAGTGAACGGAAATACAACCTTTGTAGATCCGGTCCTCCACCTCCATAGCTCCATGATGAAGTCCCTCCGCTGTCCAAATCGAATCCCGGACTCTAGCATCGGCTTCATCGGAGAAATGGGCGGGCTAGGTCGTCGACTTCGATGCCGAAGATGATCTACGTCGAGGCAACACAAGATCAAGCTCCCACTTCACCAAGTCATGAAACTTGTGAAGAAAACACCCTATACTACTTGGCAAGAGGTAGAGGATGAAGAAATAGGAAGTGGGTTCACTTTAGAATTGGATTTCTCACTCTTTTTCTCAAGTTGCCATTGATGAAGGCAAGGTTTTCTTCTTGTTGAAGATGAAGAAGAAGAAGAAAAAGAATATGATAAGTATTATTCTAAAATAGAAAATGAATGAATACTTGTCATATAGCAACCATAGTTAGGTGTAGAGAATAAACCATGGTTAGTTTGAATGGTTAGGGTTAAGCATGAAGACAAAATGGTCACTTGGTCAAAACTTCATGAAGCTTCAACAACAAACAAAGAAAGCCACCATTTTCTCTTTATCTTTTCAAAAAGAATAATAAATAAATAAATAGATAATAAAATGAAAACCCTAACCATTACACAACCATGGTTTAATCTTTACACAAACCCAAGTGATCATGTATCATCAAACATGATACAAACAAGTGCACAAAAGTATATCACATATACAACTTGTGTACTTCAAGTGAGAAAATCCATTTAAAGTGAACCAATACTAGTTAGTGCAAAGTAATATATCAAATATATAATTATGCATTAAATCATTAAATCAACACTTTATTTAACGATCCGGTCGTATCGCATATAACCGACTAGTATCCAATGTATCGGCTTATCGAATCAATCCTTGATTCGATAACTAGGCTATATCGCATACAACCAATCGATACATTCATCGCGAGAATAGGATACGGTATCACATACTCGCATTATTCTCGGTCCCGCACATATCTCATATGCGCTCCTATTTCGTTTCGCTTGAGCCAGGAAACCTCTGTGTAGGACTCTAAAGACTCGTCAATACGCCGGTAGCAGGTGATGATCATATCAAACACCCACAAGCCGTAAGCGGTCTGCTAAATGTAACGGCCACCCGGGTATTGAGCGATCAGAAGATTGACGAGCAAGCCCGCTCACACTCCTGTGAATCCAACCAGTAACACTTACCGTACGGTCCGGTCTCGTCGTCTGATATGTCGCATATCTTGCCTAGGGGTGGTAAACGTCAGACCCCAATAGCTCGATAAGTCGTGTCGATATGAGGTCTATAACAGTTCGAGAAACTACTGGTAACACTTACCAGTAAATCTCACAACCCTGGCCAGGGATTTCCGGTTATAGCTAATCGAACACAGTGCAACATCAACTCCCTATACCGGGAGAGACGAGTCCCCTCCTATCGCTCATTGCCTCCATGTGATTCGGGACTGTACCCAAAAACCACCGTTTTGCACGTCCTCTTGGACGTGGTAAGGTGGAAATCAAAGCACAGTGGGAACCACACAAGACTCTATGACGATCTCGGGTCAACAGACTACTCTGTACCAGTGTCACCAGAGAACTGCCATCTGACGTAAGGTATAATACCATCTGGGAGTTCTCGGCGAGTCCGTCCAGTGTACCCAGTCTACACTGAGCACCCGTATATCATCTCTGATGTCAAACACCAATGGATATGGGATCATCCATCGCCCATCTGTATGGGTCGAGAAGGTATACGCTAGTCTACTCTGGTATATCGATGCCCCGTCTCGATACACCCACGACTAGGGACCTTGAAGGATGCACTTATGGACTACCATGTCCCCACTAGTATGATCCGCATCATAGTCCAGGTAGTCAAGTACACATCCTAAGGGCTTTACCAACATGTAACAGAGAGACAATCAGTATACACGTTAAGGTAAAGAGTAACCAGATAGCATACTATCATGTCGAGCAAGAAATTCCTCCCTATATATGTCCCAGCATCCACTACAATATACATCCTATGTACAGTAATGGCCTCTAGGGCATACATATAACTAACAATCTCCCACTTGCACTAGGGCCATCTGTAGCAGTGGTTGTAGTATCTCATACTCAACCATCCCATAAAAGTCTCTCTCTGGGAATAGGCCTTCGTGAGTGGATCCGCCGCGTTATCCTCTGAGTCTGCTCTCCTAACCTTGATCCCCTGGAGATCAACCATCTCCATGATCAGGTGATACTGCCTTAGAATATGTCTGGATCACTGATGGGACGGTCGTTCCTTGGCATAAGCCACAACTCCATTGTCACACAATGTGAAGAACTAATTTCATCTCATGAACCAATATACATCCAGACTGCCTCTTTGGTAGCATCTTAAGTAGCGATGTATCCAGCCTTTATCGTCTAGTATGCCACGGTATCTAGCTTGGAACTGTTCCAACATACCGTCCCTTTACTGAGGGTAAAGACAATGCATGTGACTAACTTTCAGTCGTCCTTATCACCCTGGAACCCTTCCAGTGATTCTCCCCAGGGTCGATTGATACCATCTCACTACAACTAGTGAGTATCCTAACATCCAATTAGATCTATCTTATAGATCCAAAACCCAGGATTTAGGAGGTATCATTTTGATCCTATATGGAGAATCATTGTAATAAGCGGAGATTGACTGAGCGTAGCATAGGAAACTCCTTCCCCATCAAGAGTATGTCATCCACGTACTCTACGAGGATCACCACCATACTCCCTACTACCTTTTTGTATATACAAGGTTCATCTACCATTTTGATGAAGTCAAACTATTTGACTACCATATCAAAACAGATGTTCCAACTCCGCGATGCCTGCTTTATCCTATAAAGCATCTTGTATACGTTTCCGCTGCTCCCACTGTCTACGAAGTCCTCTGACTGTGTACTTATAGACTCTCTCTTCTAAAATATCATTTAGAAGAGCAGTCATGACACCCAAACGCCAGATAGCGTAGTCATGGTATGTAGCCGTGGCAAGTAGGATCCGGATGGACTTAAGCATAACCACTGGAAAAGGTTTCATCATTATCCACACCTGGTCGATGACGAAAACCTTTAACAAGTCTAGCTTTGAAAGTCTCAACTTTTCCATCTACACCAAGTAATCTTCTCAAGATATACTTGCTCCTGATGGGGATTTAACCCTTCAGATATTGCAACCAAAGTCCATACCTTGTTGGTGTACATGGATTCCATCTCAGATCGCTAAGTATCCAGCTATTCTTACAGAGTCCCTACTCTCGATGGCCTGCTCGAATCTAGTTGGATCATTATCTCATGATGCAATCCTCGCTCCCACTGTCATAGAGAAACCGAAGTATCTCTCAGGTGGGTGAGGAACCCTACTAGATCGGCGGAGAGGCTGAGGTTCGTTGGTGACTATTGAATCCTTTGGTTATCAAATCATCTGCTGTAGTTTGTATAGCTGGAACCTTTCCAGTTCTACATTACAGACCTTGCCTCGAGCTTGTCCGGATTTTGCTTTTAGACATAGACCGGTCAACCCCAAATCTTAACTAGCTTAAGACATGGGCTCTTCCCTTTCCATATCACAAATGAAACGGTAGGCTACTGATTTGATTGGAACCCTATTCAATAGGTATGCAACTTCTCAAGTGCATAACTTCCAAAAGGAAATAGGTAACTCAGTAGTACTCATCATAGAGCGCACCATATCGAAGAGCGTGCAATTGCTCCACCCCGATATACCATCGTGCTATGGTGTATACGGAGGAGTAATGCTGAGAGAGAATCTCATTCTCTTTTAGAATAGTCCAGGAGTTCGGTGCTCAAGTATTCTCCTCCTTGATCACATCAAAGGACATAATACTTTTACCCATATTTTGGTTCTCTACTTCTAACTTATATTCTATGAATATCTCAAAAGGTTCGGACTTGTGTTTCAGCAAGAACATAGATCTGAATCTCGAGAGATTATCAGAGAGTGTAATGAAGTACAAAGAACCGGTCTTGGCATATGTAGACAGGGGACCTACATACATCAACATGTATCATCCCAAGAGTTCACTAACTCTTTCTCTGTTTCCAATAAACAGAGCTATGGTCATCTAATCTTTGTGACATGACTGGCAAGTTTCACAAGATGTAAATTCAAACTAATTTAAATATGCATCTAAATGTAACTTCAGCCAGTCGGGTCGCATTGATATGACCTAGTCTATAATGCCTCAAGAAGGATTCGTTCATTTCTGAACTCTTCCTCTTGTGTGTGTTCTATATACTAAGAACTGTAGTTTGATTTAGAACATCAATGCTTTTAGATCACGTGCCTGAACTGATCAACTTTTGATATAGGAAATGTTCAAAACATTATCCAACAATACAAAATTTTATCATTTCTTTACTTATAAAGAGACTGATATGATTTTGTATATCAGGTTCGGTATCTAATAACATTCGTTCAGAATCAATGTATTTGTAATACAGGGTGACAGTGACCAACAGACTTGGTTGCAACACTTGCCCCGTTTTCTGCCTCATGAAACTTATCACCCGTTCTCAGTTCTCTACCTATCTGTAGCCCTATGTAACAGATTACATATCTGGGATCCTGATGCGGTATCAAATACCGAGAACGTAGAGGATACTGAGAAACAGTTCTTTGTAATGAACACACCCGAAAGAGATGCATCATATGCACATTCTTCGTTTGGGCGGCATAGGAATTCTGGTATTCCTCAATTTCCTGCTCTGTCTTATAACAATTATAAGTTGGAGCGGGACCAACATTTCCCAGCTCAGTATAACAAGCGGGTTCGGTCAATATATCCGTTTTATTATCTTGATTAAGGCGTGATATGGTCGCTACCTGGAGAGAGAGAAGAAAACACTCAGCGTGCGCTCTTGCAAGAATAGATTGGTTATTATTTTATCTAATCAGGATGGCTCCCACTGTTTTTATCAAATCTTCCTTCAAACCCTAAAAGGAAAGACTAGCCGGGATTAATTACACGCTACAAGTTCGCCAATGTTTCAGCCAGGCCAGTGTCGGTACTTTGAGGGAGGTCTCCCGTGCTTTCGCACGAACCTAATTAATGTAAACCTCGTTTTCCCAGAGGCGTAACCCCGTTGACACCTTTCTAGACACCTACTTGATCGGCTAATTGTAATGTGTAAAACTCTCCCAGGAGTAACTCTTACTCGCAGTGGGTATCGGGATCCAACTATCTCATAGAAGGTATGCAATCTCATTGCAAATTTCAACACTTGAAATTCCCGATAATTTTGCCCCTAACGTGCTATGACCTTGACGAAAGCCAACAAACCATAGCCTGCTAGTCAAGTTTAACCCGTCATTTCTTGATTGAATTAAACCCACCCGCACGACCCTTGACGAAAGCCAACAAAGCCGCACGACTACCCTAATCCAATCGCATCGTATGCAGCAGATAAGCAGCATATAGCTACCGCACACTGCACCTTGACGAAAGCCAACAAATGCAGCACGAATACTATATACAACTTATCTAAAATGACGGAGGGCTACGACAGGTTTTTCTGAAAACCTATTGCGTAATGAACTTGATATCGTTGTAGAATCAAATGATTTTAAAATGGAGTGTTTTTTAGGCTTTTCTAGTTTTGCTAAAGGAGTCACTCTCGGTGAAGGGATCGTCGGTCCTTTCCTCGTCGAATGAGGTGCGGAATATATCATATATATCACCGTGCAAAGCAGAAACTATAGAAGCAATAAAAAAGACAAACCGAGGGTTGTAGCATCTGCCAGTTATTACTAAAGAAGTCACTCCCGGTGAAGGGATCTCGGTCCTTTCCTTATCGAATAAGGTGCAGGATATATCATATATACCGCTGTGCAAAGCAAGAACCGTAGCTACCTATTTTATTTTGAAATTCGATTCCACAACATCTTAGGTTTCTTTTCTTTCATTAATCACATTAATGAAGTCCCATCATTTAAAGTACCTAAACATCACAGATAAATACGACGTATACTTATGCCATCCGTGTTCGCCTCGATGTCCCCTCGTGCACCGTTAGGTTAGGTAACTAACGGCAGAGCAGGGCAGGGCTAGCGCGGGTGTAAAACATAAGTAACGCCTATATAATATATCATATATACTATATACAGTATTTATCACAGAACATCACATGATCACATCACAGATAACGCAGCAGAAAATATCATATGAAATATTGGATATACTAGGACGTCCGTGTTTTTAATACGAGCCAGTATAAAACACGGATTCCACGGTCGCGATGAATAGCCAAACCCACACCCCAAGACCCCTACGAGAGCGGCAAGTAACCCTACCAATTCTAGAGTTAGGAGACCCGGACTCGACTCCTCGAGTTGGTCTCCCACTGGACTCCAGAACCCGGTTACTTGTGCCCTCCTCCTTGGGTCTATCCTAGTGCGGAAAAGTAAATAATATACAAAAGGTGACATCTTCCGCAACCTGGAAGTGCCCCAAAAAAAAGAATATTACATACAAGTTTTTACATGAATGAAAATGAAAAACACTCATCTCACATAAAAAAAAACCCCGGCTATTCAAACACGACGATCCAATATAACATATCCAGCAACACATAACATCACATGTCATCAATGTAAGTAAATATGCGCATCCCAATTGTCGTTGACATATAGCAACGAAACCGGCGATATCACATATTACACTAATGAAAAACACTCATCTCACATAAAAAAAACCCCGGCTATTCAAACACGACGATCCAATATAACATATCCAGCAACACATAACATCACATGTCATCAACGTAAGTAAATATGCGCATCCCAATTGTCGTTGACATATAGCAACGAAACCGGCGATATCACATATTACACTTACGGTCACAGAAAAGAAAGTGTAAAACTACAACAGTTGGAATCCGCAAACTCTTTAGACATCGCATGCCTAAACAAATGAATTTCTTAGACATCGCATGCCTAACAATTATAAACCCCGCATTTTAGTCTCATTATCGAAAACTCTTTTCAATATCAAGTCGGGCAATTCAACAAGATTCCCGACATCCTGATCGAATGCTCGTCGCAAACTTTAGTAGGCGGCCGCACCCCCGATGCCGTCGACGAAGTGCACCAAGGCAGAACACCGCTACCGCGAGCAACCGGACGGATGCTTTCGGCGACGGGGTTCTTCTACAGTGACTTGGTCGGGGCTAAGGGGTGTAGCTGTCTATTAAGTTTATCCGGCGAGTATCCGCATACGCTACGCGATTGCAACGGACTTTTGATCGCATCAAAATTCCGTGGCAACCGATCAAGTGAGACTAAATTGCTATGTTTATAACATTCATATCAGTTATCTCATAACTACTTGTGAATTCCAAGTATTGTATCACATTCCAGATAAACAGAAAATGTTAAACTTTCCGATCGAACAGTCAAACATCCAAGTTTTCCCGAAACAGCTCAACACATGAAACAAGTTTAAAAACATCCAGTTCATGCCTTAGTACTAACGGTCCAGCCGTAGAAGGGTCAAGCCAACGCCTCACATGTGGCACGCCGTACTGCCCCAAACCCTAAGGTTCAAAGGGCTGTTCAAGACGGTCACATAATCGAGTTAAGGTTTGTTGTCTTCTGGAGGGACCATCACTTTACTTGCACTACTCAGAACGTTCTCAAACTACGGAAAAATCCAACAGTTGGAAATTTCCCGACAGGGGAAAAAGTGGGTATTTTATATCCGGTCGAACTTTTTAACATATTCTAAAATTACCTGGAAAAACACATAGACAAAGTTTGATAATCCGATCGAATTTATGAACTCCCAATACAACCTAGAAAACTCAACTCTTGAGTGCAAATTAAAAATTCCCATAAAACTCAGAACCTGGAGAAACAAATTACTGTGCAAAAATAAAAGGCTGATCTCATCATATTGCCGCAGAACCGCCGCAGAAGCCTAGCATCTGCCGCGGTTCCGCCGCAAGTTGGCCGTATCTTTTGGTCAATTTTGCACCGTAATTCATAGAATTTCCTGCTGAATTTTTAAAGAATTTTTAATCTGGAAAAAACCCAGTTTTTGAAAAATGTCCAGAGAGCATTTTGGAGTTAGGGTTTCGGTTCGATCGGACTTCAAACTCCGTCTACGCATCGCCTAAGGCTCTAGCTAGGCTCTGATACCACTGTAGGGATCCTAGGCACACTAATGAGGTCTCACATGGCATCAACCATGCCAATTTCAAATTTTACGGTGCCGAGAAACCCTAGACTAGATCGTTAACTAGAATTTTAGGCGAAAACAAATGCGAGCAAACAACTTTACTCTAAAAGTGAACGGAAATACAACCTTTGTAGATTCGGTCCTCCACCTCCATAGCTCCATGATGAAGTCCCTCCGCTGTCCAAATCGAATCCCGGACTCTAGCATCGGCTTCATCGGAGAAATGGGCGGGCTAGGTCGTCGACTTCGATGCCGAAGATGATCTACGTCGAGGCAACACAAGATCAAGCTCCCACTTCACCAAGTCATGAAACTTGTGAAGAAAACACCCTATACTACTTGGCAAGAGGTAGAGGATGAAGAAATAGGAAGTGGGTTCACTTTAGAATTGGATTTCTCACTCTTTTTCTCAAGTTGCCATTGATGAAGGCAAGGTTTTCTTCTTGTTGAAGATGAAGAAGAAGAAGAAAAAGAATATGATAAGTATTATTCTAAAATAGAAAATGAATGAATACTTGTCATATAGCAACCATAGTTAGGTGTAGAGAATAAACCATGGTTAGTTTGAATGGTTAGGGTTAAGCATGAAGACAAAATGGTCACTTGGTCAAAACTTCATGAAGCTTCAACAACAAACAAAGAAAGCCACCATTTTCTCTTTATCTTTTCAAAAAGAATAATAAATAAATAAATAGATAATAAAATGAAAACCCTAACCATTACACAACCATGGTTTAATCTTTACACAAACCCAAGTGATCATGTATCATCAAACATGATACAAACAAGTGCACAAAAGTATATCACATATACAACTTGTGTACTTCAAGTGAGAAAATCCATTTAAAGTGAACCAATACTAGTTAGTGCAAAGTAATATATCAAATATATAATTATGCATTAAATCATTAAATCAACACTTTATTTAACGATCCGGTCGTATCGCATATAACCGACTAGTATCCAATGTATCGGCTTATCGAATCAATCCTTGATTCGATAACTAGGCTATATCGCATACAACCAATCGATACATTCATCGCGAGAATAGGATACGGTATCACATACTCGCATTATTCTCGGTCCCGCACATATCTCATATGCGCTCCTATTTCGTTTCGCTTGAGCCAGGAAACCTCTGTGTAGGACTCTAAAGACTCGTCAATACGCCGGCAGCAGGTGATGATCATATCAAACACCCACAAGCCGCAAGCGGTCTGCTAAACGTAACGGCCACCCGGGTATTGAGCGATCAGAAGATCGACGAGCAAGCCCGCTCACACTCCTGTGAATCCAACCAGTAACACTTACCGTACAGTCTGGTCTCGTCGTCTGATATGTCGCATATCTTGCCTAGGGGTGGTAAACGTCAGACCTCAATAGCTCGATAAGTCGTGTCGATATGAGGTCTATAACAGTTCGAGAAACTACTGGTAACACTTACCAGTAAATCTCAGCAACCCTGGCCAGGGATTTCCGGTTATAGCCAATCGAACACAGTGCAACATCAACTCCCTATACCGGGAGAGACCAGTCCCCTCCTATCGCTCATTGCCTCCATGTGATTCGGGACTGTACCCAAAAACCACCGTTTTGCACGCCCTCTTGGACGTGGTAAGGTGGAAATCAAAGCACAGTGGGAACCACACAAGACTCTATGACGATCTCGGGTCAACAGACTACTCTGTACCAGTGTCACCAGAGAACTGCCATCTGACGTAAGGTATAATACCATCTGGGAGTTCTCGGCGAGTCCGTCCAGTGTACCCAGTCTACACTGAGCACCCGTATATCATCTCTGATGTCAAACACCAATGGATATGGGATCATCCATCGCCCATCTGTATGGGTCGAGAAGGGATACGCTAGTCTACTCTGGTATATCGATGCCCCATCTCGATACACCCACGACTAGGGACCTTGAAGGATGCACTTATGGACTACCATGTCCCCACTAGTATGATCCACATCATAGTCCAGGTAGTCAAGTACACATCCTAAGGGCTTTACCAACATGTAACAGAGAGACAATCAGTATACACGTTAAGGTAAAGAGTAACTAGATAGCATACTATCATATCGAGCAAAAAGTCCTCCCTATATATGTCCCAGCATCCACTACACTATACATCCTATATACAGTAATGGCCTCTAGGGCATACATATAACTAACAATAACTTCTCTTGTCTCAACGTCTGCAGTGCGATCTTCAAATGTTCTGCATGCTCTTCAAAACTCTTCGAGTAAACCAGAATATCGTCAATGAATACCACAATAAACTGATCCAAGAATGGTGAAAAGATTCGGTTCATCAAGTCCATGAATACTGCCGGCGCATTTTTTACTTCGAAGGGCATCACTAAGTACTCGTAATGTCCATACCGAGTTCGGAATGCCGTCTTGCAAATATCTTCTGTTTTCACTCGGACCTGATGATATCCGGATCGCAAATCCAGCTTCGAGAATACCCTCGCGCTACTAAGCTGCTCAAAAAGTTCGCCAATGCGAGGGATCGGGTACTTGTTCTTAATAGTCACCCGGTTTAATTCTCGATAGTCAATGCACATCCTTCTCGTGCCATCTTTCTTCTTAACTAGAAGAACTGGAGCTCCCCAAGGCGAGTTACTGCTTCGAATCCAACCCTTCTCAAGCGATTCAGCAACCTGTTTCTTGACTTCTTCCAACTCCACTGGTGCCATTGGATAATACGCTTTAGATATCGACGCTGCACCAGGAATAAGATCAATTGCGAACTCTACGTCTCGCTTCGGCGGTAAACCCGATATATCTTCAAACACGTCCATTAAATCACGAACAACAGCTGGCTCTTCACTTTCATCAACCTCCATGTATTCAAGAATGTCATTTGTCGGCCTAGCCCTAAACTCGACTGGCCCGACAGAACTGCTTCCTCCAGTAAAGGTAAACTCGGGATGTCCGGGAATCTGAAAAATTACTTTCTTTGCCCTACAATCAATGTGAGCATGGAAAGTGCCAAGAAAATCCATTCCCAAGACGACTTCATAGCTGCCCGTATCAATTACCAAGAAATCTGCAAAAAGCTCCCGTCCGCAAACAACAACTACACAATCTTTACATTCCCTACTAGCTATGATTTTCCCATTCGCAGTGTGTATGTCCCAGAAACTAGACAGGGTCGTGCAGGTAATCGAGTGTGTAGCTATATACTTGGACGACATAAAACAATGGGATGCACCAGAATCAAATAATGCTAATGCGGGAAAACCATGAACGAGTAGAATACCTGAAACAACTTCTCCTGACGCCTTAGCTTCCTCAGCTGTCAAGGTAAAAGCTCGAGCCTGATTAGGTCCTTGAGTCAGCTGCTTCTATCCCTGAAACGGTTTCTGCGGAGGCTTCTGAATATCATCCCTCGTACGAAGCTTCGACGGACAGGTATCAATGGTGTGATCTGCCGCTCCACAAACTAAACAGAGTCCTTGCCTCCTTCTACAATCCTTTCGACAATGACCCGGCCGTCGGCAGTAATCACACAACACCCTTCCCTTTTGCTTGGGCAAAACTGGCCTCCGAAAATTCTCCTTCTTACGAAGTTTCGACGGACAAGCATTGATAGTATGATTTTGCCGATCCACAGACCAAACAGAGTCCATGCTTTCTCCGACACTCCCTTTGCACATGCCCAGGCAAACGGCAAAAGCCACAAATCACGCTCCTTCTCTTACCAGCAATGATTGTTTTCTTCACTGGTGCCACGCCGCGTCGGTTCACCGGAATACTTCTACGTACGGGCGTTTGATTTGGTGCAAACGCCGGCTTCAGCTCGGTCTGCTGCTTGTGGTCCTTAAGTAAGTCACGAATTACTCCAAGCAGGGCGGCGTCATCCATACACCTTTGGTACGTCTTCAAATTCTTATCTGCCATATTCCTGAAATCAAAACACCCAACATTAGCATGATAACAGATTCAGAATATAGATCAAGGCTAGAACTCCAAGTTACTTAAATAGAGTACCGCATTGTAACTATGCCGCGGTATCATAGCCACAATTACATAATTCCACCCAAGGCGCCTAAGTCCTAGAGATAACAAGGAATCAGGTTTTCGAGTCGATATGCAAAGGAAGTTTGCACATCGTAAAAGATATAATCAGGAAGAACTTGATTAAAGAGCGGTAGAACGGCAAGGTGGCAGGACATATTTCCTAAACACGGGTATTCTGATTCGTGTATTGGGTACAATACCCAACTACAAAAGAATCAACCCGACTAACCTATGGCTCTGATACCAAAGGAACCATGTCACGCCCCGCTTTCCAGAGTACGCTAAAATGGGCACGTGACATAGCCAACCATGCTACATGTGGGTAGGAAGTACCCATCCACAGTCACATTACGGCTGTAGAGATATCAAGAACAAAATAAAACTATCTAAAACATGTCCATAATCCAAGATAACATGAGTCAAGAATAATAAAATGCGGAAGCGAAAGATCCAATACAAATAACTGGAATGTATGTCCCATACTGCGGGCTCACATCAGGAATAAAATGCAGGAAAGAAAAACTAACTACTGCTGACGCTCACAGCTCAGCCTGTTGGCTGAAGTACTCTGCTCGGACTGTAACAGCGGTACAGAATCTGGGCCATGCAAAACCCAGACGTCAGCGCGTCATGTCATCAAGTAATAACATATAAACGGGGTAACAGGCAATGCAATATAAACATGAATGAGAAGCAGGTGTAACAGTAATATAAATCAGGGCAGTGCAGGGTAGTGTACAGTGGGTAAACTAAACTGTTCTATCGGGTTTTCTGTTCTAAAGTCTTTGAAATCAAATTAGTGAATCATCGATGTAACTCAATAGTATTCCGTGCATACCCGGGACCACGGCCCAGATTCTCGGGCTGAAACCGAGACATGCCGCTAGACACTAAACAGGAATATGTACAGATGAATGATGTCAGCAGCATCATTCCAAGGCTGGCCTAGCCTCTAAAACTGATCAGAACAAGTAGCGAACTGTTGAGTTACAAGTCAGATTTCACCTTTGATTTCCCCATACCCCCAAGTTATATGTGTATATCAAGTCAGGTATTCCGTAATCAAGGACTAATGCCAACACAGGATCAGGTAAGCAGGTTTGTCTGGATAGACAACAGGAACGGTCCGTGAGGACTACATGTCAGGTTTGTTGGCATTAGACACCAGATCAGGTAACGGGTCGGGTCATGGTACATCAGGTCAAGTCAAGCAGTGTACGGTACCATGTCGGGTCAGTCAATATGTATGTAGCAAGTCAGGTCAAGATGTAAACGATATCATGGGTGTGCTCATACTCAGTTACATAATCAATCATGGTTATCAACAACATGATCTAATCAATGAATTAAACAATAAAGAAACTTCAATTAATTAGCAGCACAATTATCAGTTGTGTTTCAGAGGTGATTTCAACATTATAAGAATACAATATGACAGTTATGGCCGTTAAATCATGTTAACAAGTTTAAGAATTTTATAGGTGCAATGATATATATTTATATAAGTTCAATGGATGAAATCATAGCTAATACAGGTTAAATGTACACGAGTGTCCGAATGTAGTAAAACTATAGAGAAAGTGTCATAGGCTACGTCAATAGTGAAAGAGTGATTAAAACATGTAAATGTGGTTATTAGGTTTAATACAGTAATTGCAAACGGTAGGTTTCAAGCTTGGAAGATAAAATGATATAACACGACATTGAACACGAAAATGGGAAATTATAATACTAAAGTTAAACTGTAGGTTTAGGGTGTTATCAATGTATATGTAAATATTATTTAGCATGTAGCAAGGGGTACTTGCCTCGACGGGTCGCGAAACGGAAAACGGAACATTACGCGTCGGCGGGAAAAATCGCGACGCGCGCACAGTTCACGGAATGAATCCAAACAACGAACAGCGGAGTCACACGGGTCAAAGGTACCTGCTGGGTCGTCAGGAATCGCCGTCGGCACAGTCGGATTCCGGCCAACACAAAAACAGTAAATATTGTTATCAATATGAGATGCAAGGAAATGAAGCAAGAATAAGGCAAGAGAATGGAGGGGATTCATGAAGGAGACTTACCCACTGGATCGTAGGGAATGGCAGCGTCGTCGGCGCGTCGTCAACAGAGCTCCGGCGATCTACAGGGAATCCAGACATTAAATCAGAGAAGAAATCCTAAGATGAAAAAGGAGAGAGAGAGGAAGAAGAGAAGAAGAAGAAGAAGAAGGAGAGACTGCTTACTGGGTTGCAGAGGGTGCGTTGGTGGTGAGATCGACGGCGGTGAGGGCGCCGGTGAAGAGGTTAGATGTAAGGGTTAGGTTTAAGGTTTGGTTGCCGGTTTTGGGTGTAAGGCTAAGTGTCGGGGTATTGGTGAGGGGATGATGTCAAGGAGAGGGAGGAGATGAGGTGGTGACGATGGTGGGTAAGAGGCCAGGGTCGTCGGCGATGAGGAGGTGGGTCCGAGGTCGAGCTGGGTGTGTGCAGGGCCTGTGCAGGGGAAAGGGCTCGGGGAGAAGAAAGGAGAAGAAGAAGATGGTGAGGATGAGGATGAGGAGACGATGAGGTTGAGGTGTTGACGAGGCTGGGCTCGGGTAGGAAGAGGAGTGGCTAGGGTTAGGGTTTTACTGCCATGGGTTTAAGAAAGAGGCGCGGAGTTATAAAGAGAAGGAGAAGAGAAAATGTGAAGGGAGGTGAGCGTAGCAAGGAGGCGGTGACGCGATCCGAGGAGTAAACAGTAATCGCGAGAGGTGAGAGAAAGGTGCGAGAGGAGAGAGAAAGAAGAGAGAGAGAAAGGAATCTGCGATGGAGGAGAGAGAGAGAGAAAGAGAAGGCTGAGGGGAAAAATAGGTGTGGGCCCTGCGCTGATGAAGGCGTTCGATTGGTTGAGGAAGTGGGACCCAAGGAACAGTGTAAAGGATTTAAACGAACTGTGATTGGCTCGTGGCTAAAAAGGGAAAGAAAGAGAAGATTTGTGGGGGTTAGAACAGTTAGGGAAAGATTTTTAAAGAAATGGAAAAATATTTTCTGAGGGTTATATTTTATTTTCGTTGGTTTAAAAAAATATTAGAAAATAGGATTTTGCGCAAATGCAAAATATTTCCAAATTGCGCCCGGGTCGGGTCCAAAAATTTGAATTTGAAATAAGAAAATTATAGGCGGGATCCAAAATTAAAATGAAGTATTATACAATTAAAAAAGCATACCCCCAAAACGGACGCACGTACGTGCGCGTAGCCGTCCAAACACGTCAGTTTCACTGAACGGGACGAGAACACGATGCAGGGACGCTACCACGGGGTTAGGGGTATCGAGCAGGCTATGACCAGTATTTTAATTTTATTTTAGATGCCTTAAGTTGTTAGATGCAGAATTGAATTGACGGGGTAAAATTACAATAAGTCACAATTAAGCAAGATAAATGAAATAATTGCCACACTCCGTTCATACGGTAACTGAAATTAGTAGAACTGGACTCGGTTGTTACAGCATCGGGCTGGGCGTTTAGCTGTCTGGGGATCTGCTCCACCTGGACTTCGTGGAAGTCCTTTCGCAATCTTCTTACCTCGGCCAGATACTTCACCATCAGAGGCTCCCGTGCCTCGAATCGGCCGGTCACTTGGCCAATGACTAGGGCGGAGTCGCTGCGTATCTGGATCGTTTTCAGCCCCGGTCCGAAGGCTATGCGCAGTCCGGCCAGCAAGGCCTCGTATTCCGCTGCGTTATTTGAGGATTTGAACCCGAGCTTCAGAGAATACTCCATTTCTGCCTCGTTCGGGCCCCAAATGATGAGGCCGGCACCACAGCTTCCTCCGTCGAGGACCCGTCGACGTAAAGGATCCAATCAGGGACGGAGTTGGGCTTCCCATCGACTGAAGGTTGAACTGTGGGGGCCGGCGTGGATTCCGGCTCTTTGCTGGGGATGGTGCACTCGACGATAAAATCGACCAGGGCTTGTGCCTTGATAGCCTGCCTCGGACGATAATTTATGTCGAACCGGGACAACTTCCACCTCCATTTCTCCAAGCGGCCAGAGGACTCGGGGGAGGCGATGATAGCCCCCAAAGGCCACTCGGTAAGAACGAGGATGGTGTGCGCATGGAAATAATGTCGTAATTTCCTTGAGGCCACGATGAGTGCCAAGACGATCTTCTCTATGGCTGGGTACCTCGTTTCCGCGTCCTTGAAGACGTGGTTCACATAGTATACTGTCTTCTGGACTCCCTCGACTTCTCGGACGAGCACTGAGCCTGCAGCTTGGTCGGATACTGCTAGAAATAGCGATAGCTCGTCCCCTTCAACTGGCCGGGTGAGCAGCGGGGGAGTCGTAAAGTGCCTCTTTAATTGCTCAAAGGCGGCCTGGCACTCCTTCGACCACTCGAACCTTGGTATCTTCCTTAAAGCTTTGAAGAACGGGAGGCACTTCTCCCCAGACCTCGACATGAAACGACTCAGAGCAGCTACCCACCCTGTCAGCTGCATGATTTCGACGTTAGTCTTGGACGCGGCCATGTTAAGGATGGCGCTGATTTTCTCCGGGTTAGCTTCGATTCCATGGTGGGTGACCATGAAACCGAGAAACTTTGCACCGGTGACCCCGAATGCGCACTTGGTGGGGTTTAGTTTCATCTTGTATTTGCGAAGGACGTCGAAGGCCTCGCCTAGATCTTTGGCGTGTTCGTCCGATGAGACCGATTTGACAAGCATGTCGTCGACGTAAACTTCCATGTTCCTGCCGATCTGCGGTTTGAACATGCGATTGACCAAGTGTTGGTACGTAGCTCCGGCGTTTTTGAGGCCGAAATTCATCACCTTGTAGAAGTATACCACCCGATTCGTTGTGAATGCGGTGAGATTCTCGTCTGCCGGATTCATACAGATCTAGTTGTAGCTGGAGAAAGCATCCATGAAGCTAAGTAGCTCATGGCTTGCCGAGCTGTCGACAAGCTGATCTATCCGAGTGAAGGGATAGTTGTCTTTCGGGCAGGCCTTGTTGAGGTCGGTGAAGTCGACGTACATGCGCTATTTCCCGCTTGATTTTTTAACCATGACTATGTTCGCCAACCATTCCGAGTAAGGTACGTTCCGAATGAAGTTGGCGACAAGAAGCTTGTCTACTTCGTCCTTGATCGTCTTTTCCTTGATCGGGGCGAAGCTTTGTTTTTTTTGCCTAACAGGTTAGATCGTCGGGTCCACCCCGAACTTATGAGATATGATTTTGGGGTCGATCCCAGGCATGTCGGCAGGTGCCCAGGCGAACATGTCAGAGTTGTTTCTAAGGAAGTGAACCAGGTTGTCTTGCTGAGTCCCCATCAAAAGTGACCCGATCTGAACGGTTCGTTCATCGTCCCCTTCTACGAGGGGGCCTCTGTTAGTGGCTCCACCGGGGTCCCTCTGACCTCTTTTTGTTCGTCTCGAATGTCCAGAGAACCCTTGATATCACCTTCGCCCTCAACGTCATTGTTTGGCCGCTCAGACGTAGATGTTGCGGTGAAGCAAACTTTTGTGGTTCGTTGGTCCCCATAGGCCCGACCTATCCCGTCTTGGTCGAGCGGGAATTTCATCGCTAGGTGGTAGGTCGATATCTGGGCCCGGAGGGAGTTCAGTATCGGGCGACCGAGGAGGACATTGTAGGCCGATGGGATTCTCGCGACGATAAACTCCACAGGCACGGTGTGCGTACGACCTACCTCCCCGATGTTAAATTGGAGAGTGATTACGCCTTCCGCCGGGATGGAGTGGTTAATGAACCCTGACAGGATGTGAACGGTCGGCTTTAGGTCTGACGGGGTGAGTCTCATATGCAGAAAGCAGTCATAAAAGAGAATGTCCGCCGAGCTTCCTGAGTCGACCAGCATCCTCTACACCTTGTAGCGGTGGACCCGAGTTGTGATCACCAACGGGTCGTTATGAGGCAGGGATATACCATTGAGTTCCTCGTCGGTAAAAACGATCGGCTCGGTTACTTTAGCTTTCATCCTTGGGTGGCCGCCAGTCCCCTCGATTGGTGAGGGACGCTGAGTCTCCTCGGTCTTTGTCGTACCCCCCGCTGATATGGCCATGATTGGCCGATTGTCTATTCGCCGAGAGGGGGACGGTGCTCTTGCTCACGGTCGTCTTGCCGCTTGTCTCGCAAGTACGTGGCCAAGTGCCCCGAGCGGATTAGCTCCTCTATGTAATCTTGGAGCTGCTTGCAGTTCTCAATGGAGTGGCCCTGCGACATGTGGAAACCGCAGTAGGGGCCCCGGGTGCGCTTTGCCATTATAATCGAGACTGAGGGGAGTTTGAAGAACCCCTCGCCCTTAGCCTCCTCCAACAGTACCGTCTGGGAGACGTTGAGCGGGGTGTACTCCTGAAATTTCGGGGAGTAGAGCTTTGACATCTCAATCTTCCTTTTCTTCTCCCGGGCCCTTTTCTTCTGATCAGCTTGTTCTGTCCGGGACAGGTTGGCATTCAGCTCGGACTCAAGCTGGATCTTACGTTCGGTCCAGGCCTTTACCTCGGCCATAGTTTTAGATTACGCTAATGCAAAGGAGCGTAGCCATTCCTTGTGCCTAAGATCCGACCTAAGGACCGTAATGACCGTCTTGCCCTGGTATTCTGAGACCTCAAGGAGGGCGTTGTAGAAGCCGGTGACACATCCTTTGAAGGATTCTTTGTCCCCGCTCTTTATGGTGAAGAGATGGTCAACGGTATGCTTCTGCCGTCTATTCTCGACGAAGCGGCCAAGGAATTGGGTGGTGAGCTCATCGAAGGTAGAGATTGAGCGTGGCGTGAGTCCTCGGAACCAGTCTCGTTTGGAGCGGATGAGAGTGGCGGGAAAAGCGCGGCATTGAGTGGCGTAGGAACAGTCCTGGAAACTCATCCCGGCTGTGAACGCGTCCAAATGGTCCTTCAGGTCGGACTTCCCGTCGAAGAGTGGGACTTTTGGGGGTTTGTTCCGGGAGGAGACGTGGACGGCGAGTAGCTCTTTGATGAAGGGCTTTGTGAGCGAGTCGGCGGCATATTTAGGCCCGTCGCTTGAAGGACGATTTTCCCGATGCATGCCTTCGATCTTCTTTTCGAGGGCGTCGAGTCGGCCGTGGTATCCCGATGATTCGGCATATTCTGATTTTTGGCCTCTACTGCCGGAGACCTGTGCCTGGCCACGGCCCCGGTTCCGTTCGATGAGGTTCCTTAGGTCCCCTGGCGAGGTCGTCTTTGAGCTACCGTGGTGAGTCCCGTCCGCGCGACCCCATCGAGGGAAGAGGTGTCGGTTATGCCTGGGCACAGGCGAGCTGACCGACACCTCCTCAGGAAGGACGGGCGCGATGGGCCATATGGTGAGGCGCTCTGGCGAAAGACCTCGGTGTTAAGCTGTGCGGCGCCTACCGGGTCATTGAATACGTTGGCCCGGGGAATCTGCGGCCGCCGGAGACAGCGAGATGGTGTCCGGTCGTGCCGACACGGGCAGAGTCTTCTCTTCTTCTGTAGGGGTCCGGTCTCGAGGTAGGGGACCAGCGACTTAGGGAGCTTGCCCGGCCGTTTGGACACGGATGAGTGCATCCATGACGGACGCGAGCCGATCTATCCGAACGGATAGGGCGTGAATGGCGTTCGGGGGAGGAGGGGATTCTCCCTCGTCTCTACTGCGGAGAGGGCGACGGCTAGTGCTTGGATCGTCGCGGTGACCACTCGCCATGAAGCTGAGATCGAAAGATGAGCTTTCGTTGAGTGGAACTAAGATTTTCCACAGACGGCGCCAACTGATGGATCTCTGGATCTCCTTCAGATGTTACCTTCCGTTGATCTGCAGCGAACGCTGATGGATGGCTGAGATTGAGTTAGAGGGTTGTCTCCTGAAGCGTGCGGATCTCAATGGGTTTTATGTGGTTGAGGCCGAGCTACCTGCAAGGAATTCCCGGGATGGTTGTGCCACCGAGGACCCTCCGACGATCAAGTTAGACTGGATATTTTGGCAGAATAACGACATATTAGGGTAAAATTGGTTTACCTGAGTCGTCTGAGAGAGGGGTTTATATAATGGCAGCCGTAGGCAGGCGGGCACGAGATTCACGCCGGCCGTTACGCCCCTGGCGTTACGCCCGTGTGATAAGCGGGATTCCCCATTAATGACGAGATATGCTCGTTAATGGGAGATCGTGACAGCGTGGAGCGCGGGATCATGGGCTGCGGATATCTCGTGTCTGGCGGGATTCGCGGAGCTGTGGCGGAGGAGCCTGTGATCGGTGATGTGGGTCGGTCGGTGAGACCGAGGAAGCTAAGCTCGGCAAGAGGCTCGGGAATGAGCGGGAGGCCGAGGCATCTTGGATATGCGATAGCTCGGAGGCGAGCTGGAGGGCTGAGAGGACTCAGTGGATGGGAGGACTCGGAGGCGAGCCGAGGGTTGTTTGTAAGGTGAGCGTAGGAGTGGTCTGGAAGGTCACCGAAGGTCGGGAATTTTCTCGGGTCGAAGGCCCGGGGTATGCTTCCACTGTACCGTTCTTGATCCCTTCCCGTAAGCACTGGGACACGTCATCTCCCACGTGTCATGATCTCAGGAATCACCAGTATTGAGCCTCATCACAATCCTTTCTCAGGAAGAAGGCAGAGCACATGCAACTAATTAGTTTTCAGCCTGGCTCAGAGTTTCATGTAAGTTACCAAAAGAGCTTTTGTTCCAATCCTTCAAAGTTTGTTTTAATCTTTTAAGCTTGTGTGCAAACTTGTGAATAGGATCCATATAGGAAATAATATCTTTTCTCCAGCATTTGTCTATGGTATCTTGAAAGCTTTCATGTGTTACCCACATATTCTGAAATCTGAAAGGTTTAGGGAAAGATTGCATTTCAGGACAAAGGTAGGCAACTAGGACATGATCGGAACAACCATTTGGGAGATGGTGTATTTGACCACCTGGATATTTTGCAATCCAGGTTTGGTTGAGGAGACATCTAACTATTCTTGACCAAACTCTTCTAAACCCCTCATGGGCATTGCAGTGAGTGAAAGGCGACCCAGAGCTTCTGTGCAAACTTCTGAAATTTATTTGTTTCTGCTTTGGTTTCTGGTTATTAGCATCCACATGATTGTCTTTTATAGAAGTAGAAGCTTCAATAGTTTGAGAATTCTTTTTACACTGAGCATATTCATGGCCTTGCTTGTGACAATGAGAACAGTATTTGAAATGTTTTTCTAATATAAAAGATTGAGCAAATCTTTTTTTTCTGGTGATGTCTCAATCCAAATCAAAGTCTTTAAAATATCAAGTTCCACGCATACTCTTGCTCTATCTGTTCTCAATATTATTATCCAGAGCAATCAAATTTCCAATAGGCTTCACTATGGACCGCAACATGCTCAAATTATAGTAATTTGGAGGCTGCTTAAGGAGCACCGCCCAAGCTGGAACTGTACTTGGCTCTATTTTATCTGTATAGAAAGAATTCCATTTGAAAAGCCTAAAAGAGTAACCTTGTATGAAAAGTATCTCTTTCATCCATAACTTGGCATAATCAGCACCATCTTTATACAACAGAAGCATATGATTGTTCCCCTTTAAAAAGATCCATTTCTTGAAAATAGAAACAAGAACAGAGTAAACAATTTGAACCATATCGAATCATTTGCAACAGAAAACAGCAAATCAAGCCCAAAGATGAGATCGGAACTGAAAACTCCAAGATGACCAAGCTCCAAACCTTCACCGCAAAGTTTCAATGCAGAACCAAGATTCAAAGAACTTCAATGCAGAAAATCCCAAGATTCAAAGATCTTCAATGTAAAATTGTAAGAATCTTGTAGAAAAGAGAATCGAGTAGCAAAATCGAAAGAATTCTAATGTAAATTGATGAAAATTGATGAACAAAAAAGGGAATTAAGGTTAGCGAAACCCTAATTACCCTAATCGCCCCGTTGCTGCCTTGTCTTGTTTTCTTGTTGCTGTTTAAGGTTAATGACATTTATGTTAAAAAAATATAGAACCCGGTATTTGATAATATCATCCAACATTTCACGATATCTGGTATTTGACATAAAAATCTTCGGGCCGACACGACATATTGAAAATGCTAGAATACACGTGATTGTGAACGGATTACTAGCGTATTCTAGAAGCTCGTCTTTATGTTATTAGACAACCAATCAGGAATGTAATTGTTAAATGACTATGTATATATAAAGAGGATAGAGCTAATCCCTGTCTATCCATTTCCATTCCCAAAATATCCTCTCTATTACTTTCACATGGTATCAGAGCCTTAGACCCAAGATTTCCATCACCGCTATTGATCTCCACCGTCTCCAACATCTCTGCCGACGTTTTCATGCCCTCTCCGATCGTGCTACAGTAAACTCGCATCCACTAAAGTGTTTCCAGCGACTGCTACAGTGTTTTCCAGTGACTCAAACCACGGTTTTCATATCTCCTTTCAATTATCTTATGTGAGTTGAATTAAGGCTTTTTATAATAAATTTTTGTACGATTGTGAGCCAAAAACAAGTATGGGGGAGGATTTCACTTTCATTCACTCTTGACCCCTTCTTTATAACATCTTATTCAACTGTTCTTTCTATTCTTCAGGTTTTAAGCTTACAGGACATTATGAGTGAGGACACTGCTGCAAACAAGTTTGGGGGATAGTTTGTATCGATGGTTTGTACGCATCATATGTAAATTTTGCATTGCATAAAAATATACTAGAAGATTTTGAAAATAAAATTTAGAAAGTGAAAAAAAATTATGAAAAAGATAGGAAGAAATTTAAGAAATGCAAAAAAATTATATGTTTTAAAACGAAGCTAGTAATACGTAGTCATGAGCTGTTGTCCCAAGGGTTAGTAAGATGAAGAAATTACTAGTCTGCGGAGAGAAATAAGTCTGAAAAATAGTCTTTATTCTTGAGTCCAAATTTCTGAATGTTGACATCGTACTATACGCACTTGCACACATCTTGAAATTTGGGATAGTAGAGAATACCTCGAAATACTCTTGCCTAGAAGTCTTAGTATGAAGTAAAAAAATATAAATTAACAAAATATAAATGATATATAAAATAGATGGTGCAAAAAATGAACACTAATTTTGTAATTAATTAAGGCAGTATAAAAAATATAGCGATGGTGCCTTATCATCTAGTGTCTTAGACCAACTGGTTTGGGAGTCACTGCTAAACCTTAGGTATTGCAAGACTAGGATATTGCTATTTACGCCTTAATAAGTGAGCACGTTCGGTAATCGGTTAGTTAGTAACTCAAGAAATATTAACGATCACATGAAGAATGTGTGAGCAAATCCCTATAAAATATCACCGACTAAAAAGTACTAAGGAAAGATGGACAAAATGTATGATAGCTTGAATTGAATTCTCCAAACGTATAGATGAATTTTACACAAACGTAGGGGTGTATGATCGATATTTGGAAGAAATGTAGGGTGGAAGACTAAAGATGGAGTTTTATTGAGAGATGATGTGATTTCTGACATCTTTTCAAGACCATTAAGATAGGGCTCGTGACAACTTAAAAGCTGGTGCAGTTTGAAACTCTTATTTTCAAGTTTTTTCTTTTATATGTTCTTATCTTTGCATGTAATTTTTATTTTATTTTTTTTATTTTGGGATTTTATGAGTGTAATCCGCTGAAAACCCTCAGGAGATAACACTCCTCATACTAACGACACCTAGAGCTTTAAAGGCTTGTTGCACGAGTTAAGGGCAATCGTGTTGCCTATAAAAGTGTGCTAGGTTTTTTCTTTTTCTTTTGAAAATAAAATAGCTTGCTCGAGACGATCGAAGATATAGTTTGGGAGTATTTAATCTGTCAAATTTATTGCACATTTGTATGAACATTTTTCTTATTATTATTAACTACTAAAAAGTGTTAATTGTAAATTAAGAACATATGTGAGTTTATTTATAAAAAGATTGTTGTCATATGTTTTTTCATTTATAATTAATATAATTAGGGAAAATATATGCATATCATATTTAAATAAAATATTCATATTAAAATATGCATATCATATCAAAAATTTTTAACCATTATTATCAAGAAATTATATCATTTAATTGGTTGGAATAATATTTCAAATAAAAAAATGCTACTAATAATTGGATTTAAGATATTATGCAAGTATTATAATAGATTAGTTCAGGTCTGAACTATAAGTAGGAGATCCACTGCAAATCGAATCATAAAACCAAATCTGCCGAATATTAGGAGTAAATTGAATAATCTCGCAACGGCAGAGACTAAGAAATATATTTTCAGAATATTTTTATCATAAGGATCTTCAAATATCGAGAAGAAAATGCATGAAAAATTTGAAAGCTCAAACCCACCATACGACAGCAGATTCACGGTCAAAGAGGGCTTGGGGCGGCAGAAGCGCGGTCTTATGGTGGCCGTAGGATGTGAAAACTCAGGGTCTTAATCATAATTACTCATATTTATTTATGACGTCTAGGGTTTCACATTTGAGAGTTTATAAAAGGATCGAGAGTATCTATCATCAAAATCATCGAACTATCTATCCATCGAAAAATCGATTAAGATCTAGTGAGCAAACTAAGGTTTTGTAAATTACTTTTTCAGCGAGCAACTTTTTTAATGCAATAGTTAATCAATAAAGGTAGTCTTTTCTTTTAATTTTGTCGCATTACTTTCCCCATTTACTTACCACATTACTTTCTGCATTTTTAATTTTAATTATGGGTTCCGTTTTCTTTCATCTTTCTTCTACTTCGTTGATCTCCATTAGCGAGTAAATTCTTGCTTGTTAGAGTTTGTAGAATAGGATAGAATAATGGATAAAAAATATCATTTAAATTCTTTTTAAAGTTTTAATTTTTATAAATTTTAGCAAAATGAATATTAACCCTCTTATCGGGCGCACTATCAATTCATGATAGTCAAGAACACGATCTGAGTTTCGTTAATAATCGTTTTATTAAGGGCTTGAGACAAATAAGGATCAACGGAAAGATAAGAGTCGGTAGAGAGAAATCATAATTCTCTCCAAGAACCCTAATCCACATTCATCACTATTTTTCTAGTATAAAATAATTAAAAGATAAAAAAGAATTATTTTTTTAACTTCATCCATTAACTATTAAATCCTATAAAGTCTACAAGCCCTTCTATTATAAACTTTTCAAACATTCTTAATAATAAACGATAACAATTCCCCTTTCTTCTATCAACTCGTCTAAAACAAGAAAAGCAGTTCACCGTTTACCTGTGGACGACTCGTACTCATCACGGCTAGCTATTTGTGACACCGTCTTGATTGCGGTAATTTAGAACACACATAGACACAACTTTTTCAAACCAATCAGATATGCAGGTTTAGGCTCGTTTGAAGATATGAGCATTATTTCGAGAGTTGTTGCCTCGATTCCGAGAGTTGCCTCTCAGTGTTGTGATCTCGAGAGCAGTTCCCTCGATTCTAAGAGTTGTTGCCTTAAGGAGTTATTTCCTTTAGATTTTCTTCATTTATGATATGTGGTACCCTTTCATTATCATCCCATTTTGTGATGACCTTGCCGTTCCTTCTTGTTATTTTGCAATCGGAGATCATGATTGGTTCTGAAGTTGTAACTTGAGGAGGTTGATTTTTGTTATTATATCGGTGGTTGGATCTTGAAGATCAACTACGATTATTTAGGTTGGATCTTTGAAGATCCATTTCTTATTATTTGGTTGTTGAAATTGGTGACCTTAATCCACCGCCCACCAGTTGTTCGACGGATTGACTGAGGAGCATTTTTCACATTTGGTGTTTACGAGTAACAATGATGATATTAGCTGCATCTTCTTCCATTTCCGAAGGACCATCGATAGGTGACGAAATACAGAGATTTCGTCTTCTTTTGTTCGCACTCACTTCAGATTTGATTAAGGTAAGAGATGATCGTGTATCTTGCCTCTCGTAGACAGATGCTCCATGTCCTTTAGTTATTAAAATAATATATAATCAATTTGGCGTATTAAAATAATACTAACTTGCCGACTACATGGAGTGTACGGATCGTACGGGAGCATTTTATGCCCCGGATGTGGAGGCACCACCTACAAATAAAGAGTAAATAATAACTATATCAGTAAATTAAAAATAACTATGCTTGTATATCTATGATATAACATTCAAAATGAATTAATATGAGTGCAACACACCTGTAGATATGGCAAAGTCCGTTCTGAATGACTCGTCTGGGGAGGGTACAGACAGTGTGGCTACATCCACACGTCCGGGGAGATCTGGAGGGGGTATGGACGGGGTGAAATGGCACCCCTCTGTAGTAGGATCTACTGCCTATGCAGATCCCCGGGCTGCAGAATCCCTCGGTCGATGCCCCTACCTCTGCCAGTGCCCCTGCCTCTGCCAGTGCCCCTGGTGCCCCTCACTGCTCCTGATGTCACCATCATTCCTAAATAGAGGTACAATTATTACATATGCATGCAATACAAGTATAGATCGTAGAAAATGTGAAGTCATAATATAACATTAATGATAACCTTTTTCATTTCGTAGACACATTAGGAATATCTACTTGGATCTCATCATCAATATCATTTTTAAACCTACATAACTTCACGCTCAGTCGAAGACAGATAGTCGGAGCACTCTAAGCAATCACATTCTCTCCGGACAATGGGACTGAAGGCCCAAAAAGCTCTTGATGACCATCAAAGTGAGCACTGTCAAACCTATAGGAATGGTTTAGTGGCAGAAAATGCTGATGACTGCAATAACAAACATTTTTTGAAAAATTCAACTGTCTCGATATTGTATCTTGGTGGCAGTAAGGACGTGTTTTGTAACCATGTGCGAACCAATCTGATAGCATTCCATACGCAGAAAAGTCATTAATTGTCCATATTAAAGCTTCATGCATCCGGAAGGTTGTGTATGTATTTTCATTGTAAGTTTCCACACCATCACTGAATAAATATTTTAACTCATCGTTCAGAGCGCGGAGGTAGACGTCGATATTGTTTTCTGGTGATTTTGGTCCGTCAATAAGAAGATGTATCATAAAGTAAGATTGATCCATAATCAATCACAACGACAGATTATAAATCATCATTACAACGGACCGTCTGCTGTGTCCTCCATCCATATAATCGAAAAGGCAGAATCCACCACTAGCCAGTCCGAGCCTGATATTGCGAGGATCGCTACTAAATATTGGATGCCTCCAATAGAAATCACTTCATGCCGGCGAATCTCTTAGATGACTCATTCTTCTATCGTCGTTTGGAGTTGCACGATGATGCCAAATCACTTCCTCTGTTGTCTTCTTACACTTGAATAGCCTCTGCAGCTTCTATAATATGGGAAAGTATCGTGCTATCTTGATAGGTATATCTGGCTTTTTATCAGATTATTTCGGGTTATACTTGTCATATCCACAGGTGCGACACTCTTTCAAATCTGAATTCTCTTTCCGGTACAGCACGCAATCTCTGGAACATGCATAAATCTTCTCACGGTTCAGACCCAAATCGGACATCATCTTCTGGGCTTCGTACCAGCTCTCAAAAACGTTATTTTCCAAGGGTATAGAATTTTTCAGGAACTTCAGAAGTATCGTGAATGACTTATTACTCTATCCATTTAGGCACTTAATCTGGAAAAGGAGAAAGAACCAAAATAGTGTGGAATACTTTGCATTATCATAAATTTGTCTCCTCGCATTATTCATGAACTTCTCATACTTATCTGCACGTTGTTCTTGACTGGAAAGAATGTCTTCTTCGGTAGGATAACTATTACCAGGTGCAGTCGATACCATATCCTCCATTTCCTTTCGTGTAAAGAAGTTATATTCTTCTTCTTCCACCGCATTACCGTCTTCTTCTTCCGCCGCATTACCATCTTCTTCTTCTCCTTTCCCGTGAAATAACCAAGTTGTATAAAGTCTGGTAAAACTATGCTTAACGATGTGAAGCTCTACGATTTCTACCTTCTGCCAGAACTTATTCCCACATCTGTCGCACGGACAAAGGATCTTCCCAAACACGATCTTATTATGTTCGCGTACAAATTTAATGAAAGCAGCAACTCCTGAGACAAATTTAGGTTGCACGCATTGTTATCAATCCATATACATCCAGTTCTTACTTCTGATATACTCATTGGCCATGTTAGACCGTATAACAGATAAAATGTAAGTTTTGCAAATGGAAAAAAGTAGTGAAATTATGGAATCGGTGCTTGAATCGGAGACTGTAGGGCTAGAAAGGCCGAGATATGAAGCGAAAAGGAAAGGGAATTTGGTTTTTGATGGTGACTACATTGAGAAACTAAAAAATGAGATAGTTATCGACAAAGAAGAGAATGAGAAGGGCAAGTTTGTCGTTGAAGAATGGATTCTTCTTCCAAGATAGATGATAAATTATCCAAGTTTTGATTAATAATTTCTTTTAGTTGTAGGGTTGTTAGTATGTATATGCTTTGTGTATATTTGTTTCAATTTATGATTTCGGCTGTCAAGAGTAAAACTTCTATCCCATTAAAAATGTATAAAGCATATACACATTCACTTGTGCTTTCATCCGTTTCGAGAAAATTTCGGCAGCACCTCCATGCTGTTCTCCGGATATACTGTAATAGAAAAGATGATCATTTCAATACTGTCAAACAATATTGAAACGAACATCTAATCTATCGCTGTACAAGGAGAATCAGTGGAAAGATACCTATGAAATATCTCGAAACAAATGAAAAACACAAATGAATGCAGGTGTTTGCTTTATACATTTCTAACTTTTCCACACTAAACAAATCTATCAGCTATCATACGGTTGAATTTTCTTGTCACATAGACTACGCAACGGTTGTTAGAACCGAACGATATCGTCTGATATTTAACAAGCTTCGTATACTTCTATGTCTCGATAAAAATCGAACGTATGTTAACCGATAGACGGGAACTAAGTCACGCTTTGATTTTCATATATGATTATTGATGAGAATATGAAAAAGTTCTACATTATCACCGAATATCATACATACACTTAGTGTAAGATTTAATTTAAATTGATTTTACATTTATTTTCAATTATAAGAGTTCGAAGTTTTTAGTTCAGAGTAAAGTTTTTAGTTTAAAGTAAAATTTGTTTCTAACCTAATGTTGGAAACTGATTTATTTTTAAATCCACTAGGATTCAAAATTATCTAAAACCCAATACACAATAGATATTAAATAGTTTGATACCCAATACATCTAAACCTTGTTATGCTAGGTTATATAAATCATATTTCTAAATACATACTCTTATCTGTTAAGACTCGTTTCAATAATAAAGGAACCAATACGTTCTAATAGCACTTAAAGTTTTAATATATTCTGAGCAAAAGGAGAATCACTAGATTCAATATCCATCACCATTGCATAAACTCATTACCTCAAATTAAAACAAAAGCAAAATGGACCACAGATCCAAATAACATAAAAGACAAGTTTAAAATCTCATTCCTTTTCTTAAATACTATCCATTTGTAGTTTTCTATTCAAAAGGAAAACAAATGAAAATTTGGGTATTAATGCAAGATCAGGTGTGGATTTTATATGGTTATGCGTCGGGAGAGGGAGTTAGAGCTATGGTTCATGAATATGAGTGTCTGCGTGTGTGTGTGAGAGAGAAAGAGAGACGATGGATGAGAGGCGACGGATCTAGTGTTTTAATTTATTTTTTCAGAGAAATTCAAATTAGGTATATTTTGAATTGAGAGAGATATAGATGACGGTAATTTTGGGATCATAATTTTTATTGATCAAGAATGGAGGAGAAATAACCTAATTAAAATAAAGAGTGAAAATAATATTTTGGGTAGCGAGGCATGCTGCTTAAAACTCATTTAATATTAACTGCTAAAGGGTAAAAATGTCCAAAACCAATCGTTATGCACGTGAGGAATCTATTTTAGAATATTCTAACGGCATTTTAAGTTGTAATTGTGGTTGAAGAGTAGGATCAGCCAAAGAAACTAAGCTGGACCAGCAAAAACGGTTCAAAATGCCTCTAAAATGCTGATTGGTGGGATAAGATTTTTGTTTCTTTCAATTTTCCTACAAAAAATGTTGCTAACAGTCTAGATACCTAGAACTTTAACTCTTGTTTGGTCTAGACATTTGGAAGTCATTAAGCAACTAAATTAGATGGTTAATTGTATAATTCATGTTAATTAAATCTAGGCTAAATGTCACATCACCAATCAATTGTATAATTCATGTTATTTGATGATTTGGAGAGCCTTGAATGATTTGAGAAGAGGTTGGAGGAGATGAAGAGGGAGGTTAATGAATAAGGGAATGGTTGTAATGTTCCTTTGTATTATGACACCAAGGGGTTTGGGTTTTATTACAAGTTTGGTTTTGTTTTTAGTTATTGAACAAGGGAAGTAAATAAAAGTACGATTATATATTATCAAAGAGGCCCCTCTTGCTTTATTGTGTGTTAATTACTTCATTAACCTTTTAGGGTGTCTTAATTATAATGTTATTATTTAACAATGTTTTGTTGCAATAATGATTACTTCTTAATTAGTTTTGCAAGTTATTGTGTTTATTGTAAGACATGTTCATTTATTTTTGAATGATTTCACTATATTAGAAGGTTGGGTTCGGGTAAATTTGTGAATCAAAGAAACAAGCATCATTAATTTTTGTATAAAAAGGTATGGTTCTTAAGGGTACGTACTTTGTAAAGCCAAATCTCTAAATGTATATTTTTGGAGATAATTTGTTGAATAATTTTAATATTATTCCTTTCAAGTAATCGTGGTTTCCTATTGTAATGATGTGATATTCATTTTTGGTTTTTATAGGATTTGTATATAAAAATAATAATAAAACATGCATAAAAGCTATTATTGTTTTTTATTTTTTTTTCCTTTAACAAAAAAGTATGGCAAGTAGTCCTACTCACAAAACATTATTAAACCATCACTACTATAATATAGGGTTGTCCTTACGGCTACGGGAATCCGTAGGGGCAACTTTTTATTGTCCCTACGGACTAATCCGTAGGTCCCCACGATACCCGACGTTTTAATTTAAAAATATTAAATCGTAATTTGTTGTTTGGCCCCACGGAACCCCAAACAAATGCCCTACGGTTAAATCCGTAAGGGCATATATATGGGTATTTAATAAAAAAACGTACAGAACAGAAAAGCCCTCGCCGTTTCTAAAATTCTCTCTCTCACTCTCTCCCGCGTCTCGATCGATCGTTCCCGCGCGCGTCTCGATTTTTCGCCTCGTCGCCACCGCCCTCCGCCAGCGGCCCGCCACCTTCCTCGATTGTTCCCAAAACTTCCTTGTTGTCACCGCCCGTGACTCGTCGCCGATTGCGTCGTCGACCACCGGTCTCTTCCGTCGTCTCCTCCACCGCCCGCTACAGGTTAGTAAATCTCAAATTATTTATAATTTTGATGATGTTTGGGCTAGGGTTCAGGGTTCGGGTAGGGGTGAGGGTTAGGGTTAGGCATCGGATTCAGTTTAGAGTAGGGTTAGGGTTAGGGTTCGGTTGGGGTTGGTATTGGGGTTCGGGTTCGGGTGGAGTTGGGGTTAGGGTTAGGGTTGGGGTTAATTAGTTGGGCATAGGGTTAGGGTAATTAGAGTTAAGGTTAGAGTTAGGGTTTGGTTCAGGTTTAGGGTTAGAGGTTAGGGTTAATTTGCGTTAATTAGAGGGTAAGGTTAATTTGGATTAATTAGTGATAATTTGAAAGGGTTATGGTGTTGATTAGGGTTAATTAGGTTAATTTGGGTAAATTGGGTTAAATTTGGGTTGATTAGGGTTAATTAGGTTAATTTGGGTAAATTGGGTTAAGTTTGGGTTGATTAGGAATAATTTGTGTTAGGGTAACGATTATGCTTAATTGTGGTTAATTAGGTTAATTTGGGTTATTTAGGGTTAGGGTTTAGGGTGTACTTGTAAGTCCACGTTACCTCTCCCGGTTCTTTCGGGCTTGCGGAAACGGTGAAAAACGATTTTTAGGGTTTAGGTAACATGGACTATAAAATACGGATCTTTGCTAAACTATACACTAGCAACTAACTAGAGATTTATCTACTCGGTTAGGGGTTATACCTCAACTTGAACTCCTTCTCTTGGACTCCTTGTGGTGGTCGGATGGTTCTCTCCTCGTCGCCTTCTCTTGCCGAAGATGGATCCACCTGAGGGTCTCTACCTTGAGCTCCTTCCTCGAACTTGAGAAAACTAAATTGTCCGGCTTGCTAGACCTTCAACCTTAGGATGAGTAGGGAGTAGCTTTGGGTGTTTTATCTATAAGGAAATGTTTCTCAACTCATGAGAATGTTTTTCCTTGAACTAGAGGAAGAGGAAGAAGAAAGCATGAGAGAGAATGAGAATGAGAGAATGAGAGAGTTTTACAACCATAACAAGAATATATGTGAATTAATCTAATTAATAATAATAATAATAATGAAAAAGGTGATGGTTGGTTTGATAAGACCATTATCATTTCACATTAAATGTTTTTGCAAAGATCAAAGAGCATCTTTGGAGTGAAATGATGATGGTCAATGTTTCAACCATGGTCAACAAGTCAACCTTGGTCAACAAGTCAACCACCCTAACCATAACTCAATTCTATTTAATTAGTATTATTAATTGATATATCACAAATTCATTAGGGTTTGGAAAAAGACAACTGTCAACTGTGCATACACACCCGTTCCAAAACCCTAATGAAAATCATCTTCCTCCGTCTCAAATAACTGTGCATACATACCCGCATTCGTGTTCCGAGGAACACGAATACAATGAGATAAAACTAACCCCAAAAAATATATTAGGATCTGGCTCAAACCAGAGCCCGCTAGTAATGACTGTCCGGACACCAAACGTGCACAAGTGCGCGGATGTGAACGAACCCCGTCGCAAAACCATGCGACCTCTACTCTGTTTTGCCCAAAGGCGAATAATCCTCTGTGTGGGACTCTAAAGACTCGACACTACGCTGGCAGTGGGTTTAACCACAGACCGCAAGCGGCACTAGTTGTACGTAACGACCCCCAGGTAGATGCCGATAAGAAGACTAATGAGGTGAACCCATCCGAACTCCTACTGAGCCTGTATGTGACAATCTGCGTACAGTCCGGTCTGTTTGTCTGAGAATATCGCATGGCGGGCCTAGGGGGTGGTAAACGTCAGTCCCCTAATAGCGGTACAAGTCGTGTCGGAGTGTAACCCAGAACACCCTGACATAACACTGGAAACCTACCAGTATATCTCGCTTGCCCTAGCCAGGGACGACAATGTGTAATGGCTCTCCTAGACACAGCGCGATATCAACTCCCAATACCGGGAGAGACGAATCCTATCTAACCGTCACTGCCTCCAAGTGCTTCGGGACTGCACCCAACTACTACCTGTTTCCACGACTCCTTTGAGCCGTGGTAGGGTAGTAATCAAAGTACAGTAGGAACACACTCGAGGCGAAGTGACAGTGTCAAGTCAGCGGACTAAGCTGTACTCATGTCACCTGGGAACTGATAACTGACGATAGGTATATTACCAACCAACAGTTCCCGATGAGTCCTGTCCAGTGTATTCGTAACCTAACGAGCACCCGCATTCTATCTCAAGTACGACGTACTAACGGATGTGGGACAGACCGTCTCCCGTACTGGGATGAGAAGCGCATACGCTAGTCTACTCCGGAGTATCGATGCCCTGTCTCGATAGTCCTACGACTAAGGACCTACATAAGGATGTGCTTGTGGATTATCCAGCCCCCATGAGTGTGACTGCCATCACAACGCTGGTAATCAAGCAAAGATCCTAAGGGCTCTACTAATGTGTATAGGCGATATGTTAAAAGAAACATATGTACACACATTGTATTAGAAACAAACCAAGTAGCATACTACTATTTTGAGCAAGATTGTGTATACAATGGTGAATATCCCAAGCTTCCATTAAGTAATATACAAACTAGTATGATACAGTAATGGCCTCTAGGGCATATACACTAACAATCTCCCACTTGCACTAAGGCCATGTACTGGCGTATCGAAGACCTATCATCTCGATCAGCCGCTCGAACTGAGTCTGGGGCAAGGCCTTCGTGAATGGATCAGTAGTGTTATCTTCTGAAGCAACCCTCCGTACCTCGATCTCCTGGCGATCCACGATCTCCTTGATCAGGTGATACCGCCTTAAGATGTGTCTGGATTTCTGATGGGACCTGGGTTCCTTCGCTAAAGCTATAGCCCCGTTGTTGTCGTAATACAGAGGTATTGGATCAACAATGGACGGAACCACCTGAAGTTCTTTCAAGAACTTTCTCATCCAGACGGTTTCTTTTGCGACATCAGATGCAGCGATGTATTCCGCTTCCATTGTCGAGTCAGCAACGGTTTCCTGTTTGGAACTCTTCCAACACACCACCCCTCCATTGAGGGTAAAGACAAAACCCGACATGGACTTGGAATCATCCTTGTCACTCTGGAAGCTGGAGTCAGCAAAGTCCTCAATCTGGAGGTCTTTTCCGCCATACACCAAGAACATCTCCTTAGTCCTTCTCAGGTACTTGAGAATGTTCTTTACCGCTATCCAGTGCTTCTCCCCAGGGTTTGACTGATACCGGCTTACCACACTCAGTGCATAAGCTACATCTGGTCTGGTACACAACATCGCATACATTATAGAGCCTACCGCAGAAGCGTAGGGTATAATAGACATGCGATCCCTTTCCAAATCAGTCTTGGGAGACATCTCTTTGGAAAGGGTGATCCCGTGACAAGCCGGTAGATTACCGCGCTTGGAATCTTCCATACTGAATCTTTTCAGTATGGTGTCGATGTACCTGGACTGTGAAAGTCCTAATATCCTCTTGGATCTATCACGATGGATCCGGATCCCCAGAATGTAAGAGGCATCACCCAGGTCTTTCATGGAGAACCTAAGTGACAAGAATCCTTTGACAGATTGTAGCATAGGAATGTCATTTCCTATCAAGAGAATGCCATCCACATATAAAACGAGAAATACGACAGTTCGTGCTACAAATCTACTATAGATGCATGGTTCATCTGGATTTTTGATAAAGCCAAATTCTTTGACCGTCTCATCAAAACAGATGTTCCAACTCCGCGATGCCTGCTTTAGTCCATAAATGGACTTAAGCAACTTGCACACCTTTCCGCTGCTCCCACTCTGAATGAAACCCTCTGGCTGGTCCATATAGACACACTCCTCTAAATTTCCATTTAGAAAAGCGGTCTTTACGTCCATCTGCCAGATTTCATAATCGTGGAAGGCAGCAATGGCAAGAAGGATCTGAATGGATTTCAGCATAGCCACTGGAGAAAAGGTTTCGTCATAGTCCAAACCAGGTCTTTGACGAAAACCCTTTGCAACGAGTCTAGCTTCATAGGTCTCAACCTGTCCATCTACACCAATCTTCCTTTTGAAGATCCACTTGCATCCTACGGGTTTTACCCCATCTGGAGCAACGTCCAAAGTCCATTCTTTGTTGGTGTACATGGACTCCATTTCGGTCCGCATTGCATCCAGCCATTTTACCGAGTCAACGCTCTGAATGGCCTGCTGGAAGCTAGTCGGCTCATCATCATTACCAATGATGCAATCCTCTCTATCCCCGTCTATGAGAAAACCGTAGTATCTCTCGGGCGGATGAGACTGCCTACTACTCCTGCGGAGCGGCGTAGGAATGTCCTGTTCTTTCAAACCCTCTGGTTCTACTAAGCTTTCAGTAATAGCTCGTGGTTCTAGAACTTCTTCCAGTTCTATCGCGCTCCCACTTATCTGATTTTCCAAAAATTCAGTTTCCAAGAAGTAGGCATGACGAGAAACAAAGACCTTTTGTTCCTTTTCGCAATAGAATAAATATCCCTTGGAGTCCTTTGGATATCCCACAAACTTGTACTGAACGTGCCTCGAGCTTGTCCGCATGCTGCTTTTTGACAAAAGATGGACATCCCCATATCTTAATGTGCTTAAGATAGGGTTTCTTCCCACACCACATCTGATATGGTGTGGTAGGCACAGTCTTAGTTGGAACTCGGTTCAAAAGGTATGCGGCTGATTCTAGCGCATATCCCAGGAATGATCGCGGCAACTCAGCGTTACTCATCATGGACCGTACCATATCCAATAGGGTTCGGTTCCGTCTCTCTGATACACCGTTATGTTGCGGAGTGTATGGAGGAGTAAGCTGAGAGAGAATTCCATTCTCTTTTAAGTAATCCAGGAACTCGGCACTTAAGTATTCACCACCTCGATCAGATCTTAGTGCCTTGATACTTTTGCCTGTTTGTTTTTCTACTTCATTCTTGTATTCCTGGAACTTTCCAAAGGCTTCGGATTTATGTTTCATTAAGAAGACATATCCGTACCTTGAAAATTCATCTGTAAAAGTAATGAAGTAAGAATAACCACTTCGCGCATTTGTAGACATTGGACCGCACACATCACTGTGTACGAGTCCCAAGAGCTCGCTCGCTCTTACTCCGTGTCCAGTGAACGGAGTCTTTGTTATCTTTCCTTTGAGACATGATTGACAAGTTGCATATGAATGATATTCGAACGGATCCAAATATCCTTCTGTATGTAACTTCGTCAACCTTCTCTTATTGATGTGACCCGGTCTACAATGCCATAAGAAAGCATGATTGATTTCTGGAGACTTTCTTTTCTGTGTATTCTGGACATTGAAAATCTGTGGTTGGTTTAATACGTATATACCATTGTTTAATGTACCCGACCCAATCAAAACTTGATTAAGGTGAATGTTCACAATATTACTTACAAATGCAAATTCATAACCTTCTTTAGATAATAAAGATACAGATATGATATTACAGGTTGCATTGGGTACAAAATAACAATCACGCAAAACCAAAACATGTCCATCTGACATTCCCAGGTGATAGTCCCCCACGGACTCAGCATCCATGCCAGCTCCGTTTGCAACTCTGAGGGTCATATCACCTGCCTTCAAAACCCTACGCCTTCTAAATGCCTGCAAAGAATTACAGATATGAGATCCTGATCCGGTATCCAATACCCAGGAAGTAGAGTTTATTGAAAGACAGTTTTCAATAACATACACACTTGAAGCTGAAGCCGCAACTTGCTTCAGATCCCGATTTCTGGCCTTCCAAGCCCTGCAATCCTTTTTCCAGTATCCACTCTTATGACAGTAAAAGCATTCTTCCTTTCCCACAAGTTTTCCCGCTTCCTTTTTTGCCTTTGTCTTTCCCTTCGTATCCACTTTACTAACACCGCCCCTTGGTTTGGCGGGGGCTTTCTTCTTCTTTCTCTTGGATTTTGCCTTGGACTTAGAAGAGGAAGATCCTCCTACAAACAAAGTGGATGTTTTCCTACCTTTCTGTAGGGTGCCCTCTGCACACCTCAACATGTTGAGGAGCTCCGGAAGTTCAACCTCTTTTCCTTGCAAGTTGAAGTTCAGGATAAACTGGGAGTAAGTGGAAGGAAGGGACTGGAGAATCAAGTCCGTATGAAGCTCGTTCTCTAACGTGATCCCAAGGTCTGCGAGCTCTTCAATGAAGCCAATCATCTTAAGCACGTGTTCCGCTACCGATGATTCGACGGCCAATTTCGTCGAAAACAACTTTTTCAAGACTTCGTATATGGCGATACGGGATTGCTCTCCATACAGTTCTTTTGTATGAAGAAATATGGATTCTAGGTCCATATTCTCATGCCTCCTCTGATGTTCATTGTCCATAGAGGCAAGCACGAGGCACTTGGCCTTCGCGCAATCGATCTCCCATGTCTTACGGATTTCTATATCCGTGATGCTGGAGGTGGGACCTGGGACATGGGGAGCTTTGGTGGTAAGGAGATACCCTAACTTGTCGTAAGTGATTGCCATTTTGACATTCCTGAGCCAATCTTTGTAGTTTGGACCTGTCAGTATGTTTTTATATAGTAATAACTTAAGTCCGGTCATGTCGATTGGTCGCTGCAATTAGGAGAGAGAGAAGAAACACTCAGCATGATGCTCTTGCAAGTTTAGAGTGGTTTTTAATTTGTCTAAACAGGATGGCTCCCACTGTCTCTCGAATCCCTCCTCAAACCATAAAGGAAGAATTAGTCGGGATCAATCTCACCGTACAATACTTGCTTAACCGTTCAGCCAGGCCATTGTCGGTACTTCGAGGGAGGTTTTCCAACGCTTTCGCGAAGTTCCTTAATTTAAGAACCTCTTTTCCCTGGGGGCGTAGCCCCGCTAACACCTTTCTAGACACCTACTAGGTTTATAGCATTGATCGTTAAGTGAGAAATTTTCCGAGGAGTAGCATATACTCACAGTAGGATCGGGATCCAAATATCATCGCATGACAAAACTGAAGAAATCCTACCAGAATCATCACACTCCAAATGGTATGCAGCGCTAGCAAGTTTCAGTTTCTTTTGAAACTCCCGATGTGGATTTTTACCCCATGCTCTTATGACCTTGACTTTGGCGAACAAATCATAAGTCACATGTCAAGTTCTACCCGTCATTCTCCAGGTTAATTTGAACTCACCCGTACCTACCCTTGACTTTAGCCAACAAGGCAGTACGACTGTCCCAAACCAACACATCTATCTATGCTGCATATGAATACCCAATAGCTACCAAATACTGTGCCTTGACTTTGGCCAACAAACACATCTTGAATACTATTGACTATCCATATGAAATGACGAATGGCTACGAATGGTTTTGGCGAAACCGTGAAAGTAGTGAACTTGATATAATCGATGGAACGAGATAGCTTTTAAAAGGAGTGGTTCAAGCTCCGCATTTAAAAGTTGGTTTTTGAAAAGAACCGAGTGGTTTTGAAAGTGTTCCAACGACCTTTACTTGGTTTATTTTCTTGCATTAATTTTAATGCGTCCCATCATTTAATCTTACCATTGCAGAAAACAACGAAAATATGATGTACGCTTATGCCATCCGCATTCGCCACGGGGCCCCGTCATCACCCTTTAGGTTACTTAACTAACGACAGAGCGGGGGCTGGACTAGCGCGGATGCAAAACATAAGCAACGCCTAAATAGATATCGTATATAGATATATAGCAATGATAGCCATTCCAGATCACAGATGAATACATTAGATATACTAGGAATCCGCATTCCGTTCGAGCCTGTAACGAAAAGCGAATTACACGGTCGCGATGAATAGCCAATACCCCACCCTAGACCCCTACGGGTGCGGCAAACTACCCGCCAAGTACCCGAAGAGAAGCAACTTCCCTCAACGACGTGAGTAGGCCACTCGGCACTTCGAGATACCCGGTAGTTTGTGCACCCTACCTTGGGTCTATCCTAGGAGCAAAAACAGTAAAAAGAAATTATACAATGGCGGCTACAACCTCATCCCGGATGTGCGGCTATACAAATAATATTACATCAAATTTACATATTACATGAATTGAAAGATAAAGAAAAAAACTCTCATCTCAAAACCCCCCGGCTATTCATCCGCGACAATCCAACGAATTCATATACACATACCATCACATTACAGATCACAGATATGTATAACCCCCACTAATCGACGTATAGCGATTAGCAAACGTTCAATACACATATAACATTACAGATACAACCCATTAGCCAAAGTCTACAGAAAATTGACCAAAATACGAATTTGTAACCACCCCAAAAACAAACTTGTTCTCTAGAAATTCTGGGCAGAAACAAACCATCTCAAAAATCACAAAACACCAACAGGAGAAAACTGCAGGAGAAACGATCCACGGCCGAGTCAACTCGGCCGCGGATCCGTGGCAGGAGCAAGCTCGTGCCGCGGATCCGCGGTGAGTTGATCAACTCACTGGATCGTTTTTCTTGCCTGTTCTTTAAAAAGACTGAGCCGATTTTTAGTACATGATTTATTATTTTTAGAGCAGAAATAAAAATCGGCAGAAACTTGAATTTTTCGGGGTGTTTTGCGGTTTTTTGTCCGGTCGAAATTCTAGATACTTTGCTAACATGCTAGGGTGTGTTTAGTTAGGCTTTGATACCACTGTAAGTCCACGTTACCTCTCCCGGTTCTTTCGGGCTTGCGGAAACGGGGAAAAACGATTTTTAGGGTTTAGGTAACATGGACTATAAAATACGGATTTTTGCTAAACTACACACTAGCAACTAACTAGAGATTTATCTACTCGGTTAGGGATTATACCTCAACTTGAACTCCTTCTCTTGGACTCCTTGTGGTGGTCGGATGGTTCTCTCCTCATCGCCTTCTCTTGCCGAAGATGGATCCACCTGAGGGTCTCTACCTTAAGCTCCTTCCTCGAACTTGAGAAAACTAAAGTGTCCGGCTTGCTAGACCTTCAACCTTAGGATGAGTAGGGAGTGGCATTGGGTGTTTTATCTCCAAGGAAATGTTTCTCAACTCATGAGAATGTTTTTTCTTGAACTAGAGGAAGAGGAAGAAGAAAGCATGAGAGAGAATGAGAATGAGAGAATGAAAGAGTTTTACAACAATAACAAGAATATATGTGAATTAATCTAATTAATAATAATAATCAAAATGAAAAAGGTGATGGTTGGTTTGATAAGACCATTATCATTTCACATTAAATGATTTTGCAAAGATCAAAGAGCATCTTTGGAGTGAAATTATGATGGTCAATGTTTCAACCATGGTCAACAAGTCAACCTTGGTCAACACCCTAACCATAACTCAATTTCATTTAATTAGTATTATTAATTGATATATCACATATTCATTAGGGTTTGGAAAAAGACAACTGTCAACTGTGCATACACACCCGTTCCAAAACCCTAATGAAAATCATCTTCCTCCGCCTCAAACAACTGTGCATACACACCCGCATTCGTGTTCCGAGGAACACGAATACAATGAGATAAAACTAACCCCAAAACATATACTAGGATCTAGCTCAAACCAGAACCCGCTAGTAATGACTTTCCGGACACTAAACGTGCACAAGTGCGCGGATGTGAACGAACCCCGTCGCAAAACCATGCGACCTCTACTCTGTTTTGCCCAAAGGCGAATAACCCTCTGTGTGGGACTCTAAAGACTCGATACTACGCTGGCAGTGGGTTTAACCACAGACTGCAAGCGGCACTAGCTGTACGTAACGGCCCCCAGGTAGATGCCGATAAGAAGACTGATGAGGTGAACCCATCCGAACTCCTACTGAGCCTGTATGTGACAATCTGCGTACAGTCCGGTCTGTTCGTCTGAGAATATCGCATGGCGGGCCTAGGGGGTGGTAAACGTCAGACCCCTAATAGCGGTACAAGTCGTGTCGGAGTGTAGCCCAGAACACCCTGACATAACATTGGAAACCTATCAGTATATCTCGCTTGCCCTGGCCAGGGACGACAATGTGTAATGGCTCTCCTAGACACAGCGCGATATCAACTCCCAATATCGGGAGAGACGAATCCTATCTAACCGTCACTGCCTCCAAGTGCTTCGGGACTGCACCCAACTACTACCTGTTTGCACGACTCCTTTGAGCCGTGGTAGGGTAGTAATCAAAGTATAGTGGGAACACACTCGAGGCGAAGTGACAGTGTCAAGTCAGCGGACTAAGCTGTACTCATGTCACCTGGGAACTGATAACTGACGATAGGTATAGTACCAACCAACAGTTCCCGACGAGTCCTGTCCAGTGTACTCGTAACCTAACGAGCACCCACATACTATCTCAAGTACGACGTACTAACGGCTGTGGGACAGACCGTCTCCCGTACTGGGATGAGAAGCGCATACTCTAGTCTACTCCGGAGTATCGATGCCCTGTCTCGATAGTCCTACGACTAGGGACCTGCATAAGGATGTGCTTGTGGATTATCCAGCCCCCACGAGTGTGACTACCATCACAACGCTGGTAATCAAGCAAAGATCCTAAGGGCTCTACTAATGTGTATAGACGATATGTTAAAAGAAACACATGTACACACATTGAAGTAGAAACAAACCAAGTAGCATACTACTATTTTGAGCAAGATTGTGTATACAATGGTGAATACCCCAAGCTTCCATTAAGTAATATACAAACTAGTATGATACAATAATGACCTCTAAGGCATATACACTAACAGTACTAGTTCATTGCAGTAGGATACTCGATGATAACGTAAACGTACAACTTTACCGTAAAAGCAAGAAAAATTTACCCTAAATTTGAAATTTGGAACCCTTAATAACGAAACGTAAACGTAAAACCTATTCATGTTAAATATTCAAGTTAAAACAAATATATGATACTCGATTATAATATGAAACTTTCATATTCTCATCGATACTCATATATGAAACTCAAAGCGCCATTTAGTCTTCGTCTATCGGTTAACATACGTTTGATAATCGTCGTGACATAGAACTATACGAAAGTTGTTAAATATCAGACGGTATAGCTCGGTATTAACAACCATTATGTAGTCTATGTGACGAGAAGATTCAATCGTATGATAACCGATAGATTTGTCCCGTATGGACAAGTTAGGAATGTATAAAGAAAACACATGCATTCATTTGTGTTTTCATCCGTTTCGAGATATTTCGTCGGTACTTTTCCGCTGGTTCTCCGTGTACAAAGATAGATTAGATGTTCATTTCAACGTTATTTCACAGCTTTGAAATGATTATCTATTCTATTACAGTGTACTCGGAGAACAGCGGGGAGGTGCTGCCGAAATTTACTCGAAACGGTTGAAAGCACAAGCGAATGGGTGTCTGCTCTATACATTCTTAATGGGATAGAAGCCTTACCCCCGATAGCCGAAACACACACATTCAACACGAATACACAACAAACGCATCATTAGAGAGTGATTCAAGATATTCAAGTTAAAACCAATATATGATACTTGATGATAATATGAAACTTTCATATTCTCATCGATACTCATATATGAAACTCAAAGCGCCACTTAGTCCCTGTCTATCGGTTAATATACGTTCGATATTCGTCGTGACATAGAACTATACAAAATTTGTTAAATATCGGACGGTATAGCTCGGTACTAACAACCGTCGTGTAGTCTATGTAATGAGAAAATTCAATCGTATGATAACCGATAGATTTGTCCTGTGTGGACAAGTTAGGAATGTATAAAGCAAACACCTGCATTCATTTGTGTTTTCATCCATTTCGAGTTATTGCGTCGGTACTTTTCCGCTGGTTCTCCGTGTACGAAGATAGATTAGATGTTCATTTCAATGTTGTTTCACAGTTTTGAAATAATTATCTATTCTATTACAGTGTACTCGGAAAACTGCGGGAAGGTGCTGCCGAAATTTTCTCGAAACGGTTGAAAGCACAAGCGAATGGGTGTCTGCTCTATTCATTCTTAATGGGATAGAAGGCTTATCCCCGACAGCCGAAACACACACATACAACACGAATACACAACAAACGCACACATATCACATACACACTAACAACCCTACACTTAAGCAAAATCATAAATTGAAACACATATATATAGAATACAACTCATACATGGGTATCCTCAAATCTAACTTTGATTATCGATAATTTGTTCTTTTCAACGACAAACGCACACACAAAGCATATACACGGATTTTCTCCTTTGTCAGTAACCATCCCGTTCTTAGATTTCTCAATATAATCATCATAACCTATAATTTATATGTTATACAGTCTAACATGGCCCATGAGTACGTCAGAGTTAAGGACTGGATGCATGTGGATTGGCGACAACATATGCAACCTAAGTTTGTCGCAGGAGTTGCTGCTTTTATTGAGTTTGCACGCGCACATAATAAGATCGTGATAGAGAAGATTCTCTGCCCGTGTGATAGATGTGGGAATAAGTACTGGCAGAAGGTAGAATTTGCAGAGTTTCATATCGTTAAACATAGTTTTACTAGACTTTATACAATTTGGCTATATCACGGGGAAGGAGAAGAACACGGTAATACGGCAGAAGAAGAAGGAGATGACGATAATGCGGCAGGAGAAGAAGGAGAAGACGGTAATGCGGCAGAAGAAGAAGACGGTAATTTCTTTCCATTAAAAGAAATGGAGGATATGGTAGATGATACCCTAGGTGAATTTATTCGTACCGAAAATGACATTCCTTTCGGTCAAGGACCGCGTGCGGATAAGTATGAAATATTCATGAATGATGCGCAAAAACCAATTTATGAGAATGCAAAGTATTCCACCCTCTCATGGTTCGTCCAACTTTTCCAGATTAAGTGCCTAAATGGATGAAGTAACAAGTCATTCACAATACTTCTTTCGTTCTTGAAAGATTCTATGCCCCCAGGAAATAACGTGCCCGACAGCTGGTACGAAGCCCAGAAGATGATGTCTAATTTGGGTCTAAGTGTGAGAAGATTCAAGCATGTCCTAAAAATTGTGTGTTGTACCGGAAAGAGAATTCAGATTTGAAAGAGTGTCCAACATACGGAGAGGCCAGGTATAAGCCGAAAGATTCTGATAAGAATCCCGATATACCTGTCAAGATAGCACGATACTTTTCCATAACACAAAGGTTGCAGAGGCTATTCAGGTGCAAGAAAACAGCCGAGCCAATGATTTGGCATCACCGTGCTCCTCCAAGTGAAGATGGAAAAATGAGTCATTCAAGAGATTCACCGATATGGAAGGATTTCGATAGGAGGCACGCAATATTCAGTAGCGACCCTCGAATGTCAGGCTCAGACTGGCTAGCGATGGCTTCTACCCATTCAACTATATGGCTGGAAGCCACAGCACATGGCCCGTTGTAATGATAGTTTATAATCTGTCGTCTTGGTTGGTTATGGAACAATCATACTTTATGATGCCTCTTCTTATCAATGGACCAAATTCACCGGGAAACAATATCGACGTCTATTTTCGACCTCTGATCGAGGAGTTAAAAATTTTATTCATTGATGGTGTAGAGACTTACGATACAAACACAAATACAACCTTCATACCGCGTGTGGCTTTAATGTGGACAATTAATGACTTTCCTGAGTATGGAATGCTATCAGGTTGGTCCGTACATGGTCACAAAGCATGTCCTTATTGCCATCAATATACAATATCGAAATTCTTGAATTTTAGCAGGAAGATTTGTTATTGCGGCCATCGACGTTTCCTGCCTCTAGACCACTCCTACAGGTTAGACGCTGTTCACTTTGATGGTCATCAAGAGCTTCTTGGACCTCCAGCCCCATTGTCCGGAGAGGGCATGACTGCTCAGTGGGATGGTTACAATAATGTGACCTTCGGGATGATCCGACAAAACAGGTCAAACCACCATTCTGGAACAAGTTAAGCATTTTCTTCGAGCTTCCGTACTGGTCAACAAATTTAGTGCGTCATTGTTTGGACGTCATGCACATAGAGAAGGGAGTATCTGAGCACATACTCAACTTACTTCTTTGTAAAGACGGGAAATCGAAAGACAACCTCAATGCTCGGATGGATCTACAGGACTGGGAAATTAAAAGTGAATTCCATCCTAAACCGGTAGCGGGTAAACCAGGCAAGTTTGTACTTCCCAATGCCGCTTATCATATATCACAACCGGAGAAGAAAATATTCTTACAGGTGGTGCATGATTTGAACGTTCCCACAGGTTTCTCAGGATCATTCAGCAAGAACATAAAAATTGTGAAAGGCAAGATCGATGGGCTAAAAAGTCATGATCACCATGTTATTATGAAACACCTTCTCCCATTATCCCTCAGGACCTCCCTCCCCGAATCGATTGGTCTAGTAATCAATGACCTATGTTATTTTTTCAGAGAATTATGCGTTATAACACTGGATGTTGTGACGCTGGATAAACTAGAAAATTCTATTGCGTTGATACTTTGAAAGTTTGAGCGTATTTTCCCACCGTCATTCTTTGATATCATAATACACCTGACGGTTCATCTTGCAACTGAGGCTAAATTAGCCGGACCGGTACAATATCGATGGATGTATCCCGTTGAGAGGTGCGTGGAATTTTTCGTTTCGCGCAATTTGTAACATTATTGTTGTCATGTATGCCCGTATTTATTTATTTAACATATTTTTCTTTAGATATCTCTACACTATTAAAAAGTATATACGCAATAGAAATTGACCAGAGGGTTCTATCATGCAAGGTTATCTTCTAGATGAAGCAACCATATTTTGTTCCCGATATCTGGACGAGAACATTGAGACGAGACTTAACCGGTCTCGAAAAATTCAGGACGGGCCATATGGTAAACCCGATTATAAGAGGGTAGACACTATGTTTATCAATAAGATATACCGGTTTATCCTCCACAATAGCGCATGTCTTGAAAAAATTAGAGAGTAAGTTTTTTTTGGATTAATTGTTATATTTATGTTTGTGTGTGTATGAAATGATATAATATTAATGTCATAATTTATTGTCGAGAACATAATTCATTTTAACGAGGTACGTGAGGGGCATCCTGATTGGAACGATGAACGATTGGAAAAATATCATCAGGATAATTTTTGCAATTGGGTTGCAGATCATGTAAATTATTCAAATAACATGTTCTTGCTATTAGTTTTAATCTAAACTTATATCGTTATGTATTTGTCGTAAATTTTTTTTTGTTAGATCCACGATCCGAACTTGTCTGCATCATTAGAGAGTGATTCAAGATGTTTAGCTTAGTTTCCTAGTATGGAGTTTGCATATTATAAAGGATTTGGTGTCCTTGGATACAAATTCGAAGTTAAAGAAATAGAAACATCTAGAACCACTCAGAATAATGGGATTGCGACGGTAAGATCGGATGGTGTGAGTTATTATGGATACTTAAATTGTATACTCGGCATCTAATATCCCGGATGATCAGAACCCTTTTAAATATTTCAGTGTACTTGGTATGATACACGAACCGATACGGATAAGTGGAGAAGCAATCTCGGGACTTGGAAAGATGAATATGGATTGACCAGTGTGAACACACTTCGATTTTATGGTTAGGAAGATCCGTTTATCTTTCCAAACCAAGCGTTCCAAGTATACTACTCACAGTGTTTGAAGCATCCGGGATGGAGTGTCGTATGCCGTTGGAAATTCAGGGATGTTTACGATGTCCCAGAATTCAAGGACAGCGATGAGGATGAAGAAGAGAGAAAACTTAGAGTGCTCCGACCGTCTGTTTCGAAAGAAGGGTTGTCTTCGGCTGATCATGAAGTTACGTGGGTTAGAAAATATCGATGATGAAGTCCAAGTAGATATGTCTAATGCGTCCACGAAACGAAAAAGGTTATCAGTAATGTTATATTATTACTTCACATTTTACGATCTATACATATATAGTATGCATATGTAATGATTGTCTAATGCGTCCACGAACCGTTTTATCTAGATTTGATGATGACGACAGGAGCAGCGAGGGGCGGTGGCATAGGCAGAGGCAGAGCGGTTCTGCCGCCCGGAGAGCAGAGGGTCGGTCTTGCACCCTGATCGGAGACCCTTCGGATGCTTCCTTCCGTGTGGACTTGGCCGCACCTCCAGGTATATTGCACGCATATTCATTTTGAATATAATTTTATAGATATACATGCATATTCATGCAAAATTACTTACATAGTCAATGTTTGATTGTCTAGTTGGTGGTGGTGCGTCCACATCAGGGACAAAGGCCACTCCCGCACCTCCAGGTATATTGCACGCATATTCATTTTGAATGGAATATTATAGATATACATGCATATTCATGTCAAAATTACTTACATAGTCAATGTTTTTCATGTCTAGCTGTTGGTGCGTCCACATCAGGGACAGAGGCCGCTCCCGCACCTCCAGGTATATTTATATATCATATAGTGCATGTATATTGATTTAGAATATTATATTATAAATATACATACATTCTTTTTGCTCTTACGTACTTTCATCAGGGGCAGAGCCCACCACCACACCTGCGGGTATGTTTATATATCCTATAGTGTATACATATTGATTTAGAATGTTATATTATTGATATACGCATTCTTTTTGCAATTACTTATATAGCCAATGTTTGATTGTCTGATTATAGACGGTGTGTCCATGTCTGATGCAGGGGGCACTCCCGTTATTTCCATACACTCCGCTCAGTTTGCAGGTTTGTATGAATAAATATAAATATTTATTCATTTTACATATCCAGTAAGAATAAACATGAACTTTATGTAATTTTATCGATATTTATTTTCTAGTTGGAGGGGATGCGTCCACGTCCGGGTCACCGACTGTTACTCACCGGAGGAACTATCGCCCCGCTCATGCTGCTGCCCGGGCCCAGGCTCGTGCTTCTGCCGCCGGAGGTATATATTACACTTCAATTTTCATTAAACCTTAATTTCATAATACCACTTTGTCTTAATATTGATTGTCTTGATATTTCTTATAGACGCAGGGTATCCCCATCCCGAGAGGGGGACTCGAGGCCCGAATCAGTCCCACAGGCTGAGGCCCGACAGAGCTAGAGGGAGGTAACATTCCCCCTCTTCTTTACCCCTGATTATCGCTATACCGGCGATTATGCCGAGAGGTTCGGCCAGTATATGGGGGATGAGAGCCGCCTCGTGAAGAAGTATCCACTTCACGTTGAGTGGGGCGACCAGCACCGGCGCTCATTCGCCCTCTTCTGGGATCAGGCTCGGGTATTAATATATATTTTCATTTGATTTATCCAATATATTTATTATTAACACTTGCAATTTAATAACATTGTTTTTTTATTTGCAGTTGGATTACGATTTTCAGCCTGTACCCGATCCTGATCACCCTGGGAGGGTGCTTGATCTTCACGCTCTGTACCATAGCCTGATGAAGAACATGCAATCGAAGGTCTATAATAGGAATAAGCTGAAGACCGACTGCTATTCCCTATGGATGGCGACCCCCGAGGCAGAGAGAGCGGCCCTCTTACATACTCCGGTCTTTGCGAGAGTCGACGTAGATGCATGGCCTCTATTGTGCCAATATTTCGAATCTCAGCGCAAACATGTATGTATTTTAAATGTAATTCATTATTTAGTATATAATTTTATTTTTTTGTGTTGCCTAATTAGAAAACTAAATCTAAATGTGTTGGGCAGAAACAGGCGGATCAAAATAAAAAAATAGGAAGTTGGCGAAGAGGGGTCGCCCCACTTATACATGTGGCTCGAGGAATATTACTCGTGTCATGGAGGCATCAGTAAATTACAATAGATCTACTGTAATATAATGTAATATTAAGAGTTATTTTATAATATATGTAATTTTTTTGCGAATTGCAGAGAGCTCAGACCCTGGCGCAGGGTGGTATACTGAGTGTGCTGTCCGCGTATCTTGCCGTCCATGGCACCTCGACAGATCCCGCCACGGACGAGCTTCGATACCCCGACACAGCTACCCATGAGTATTGCGTAAGTGTTAATATTTATTCAACCCCTATTTGAAATTTTTGTTTTGAAAAGTTCAAATTTAAATTATATACTTATATTTTACTGGTTAATGTGGGTGTAGGAGCGGGTGGTTGAGCAGGCGGAGGCATCGGGGATCGATTTTACTGGACAGAACGATCCGATGCTGCTGACCCCAGTCCTAGACGCCGCACACGGAGGGCACCACAGAGGTTGGGAGAGAGGCTAAGGACTGGGTCCTAGCAGGGCCCATATGAGGTTGGACTCCACTCCGGCGGTTACTTCCTCTATCTCCCATGAGCGACATCTAGAGCAATAACTTGACACCTTGAAGGCCACCATCCAGGAGTTGAAGGAGATGATGGTATGTATACTACTTAATAGTAAAATATTATATCATATTATAGATAGCAACATATCCAATATTAGTACGTAGCATGAGCTTATTTGGTTGTAGACTTAGCTTTGATTAATCATACATACATAGAACTGTCTAATTAAAATAAACTACGGTTTTCCAAACTAGATATCCAAACGAGGCCTAAGTCCCTAAGTATTCATAGATTGGGGTTTCGCAATAACCTGATAATGATACGAATTCGACTAATACACAGTTCTTACTCGTTTATTACACGCAAAACTGAACAGACGCGACAGGGTATTTCGGCTGAGGCTCCACATGTATCTTCTTCGGCTGCGGCTCCACAAGCCACTACCTCGACTGCGGTTGCGTAGACCACTCCTACAGCTCCACAGCCCGCTCAGACTTCCGCAGTTGCGGCTCCGCAAGCCACTAGCTCGGCTGCGGTTGCGCAGACCACTCCTACAGCTCCACAGCCCGCTCAGACTCCCGCACCGTCCGTATTGCTCGAATTGTTGACTCAGGGTTTATCCGAGGAGCAGGTGCGCCAGATTACGGCGATTATCAGAGGTGGAGCTGGACCAAGCTAGGGTAGCTTTTTGATTTTTATATTTTAAACATGTATTTACTTATATAATATGTATTGTATATATTTTGGACGATATTGGTGGTGTTTACGTGTTCATATTGATTTAGATTGATATCGTATTCTGGTTGTTGATTTCTTTTATATATTATGCGTGAGATGTTGATTATGAATACTGCGGTATATATTCTGCTTGTTGATTACTTTCATATATGATGTATATATTATTGTGCACAGAGCGAGAAAAAAACAGACAGCCCTTTTTTAAAAAAACCCTGATAATATGTCCCTATGGATTAATCCGTAGGGACACATGTTGCACCTACCGTTTAATCCGTAGGGTCCAATTTTACCCCTACACATTTATCCGTATGGACAAAATATCAGGATACCTGATATTTTGACTCTATGGACTCAGTAACAGGGGTTAGGCTTGTCCATACAGAGTAATCCATAGGGGCATTAGCTTTACCCCTACACATTTACCCGTAGGGACAAAATATCAGGATACCTGATATTTTGCCCCTACAAATCTGGACCTACGCATTAAGCCGTAGGGGCATGTATTTGTCCCTACGGAGTTATCCGGAGGGGCAACTGTTTTATTTTATAAACCGATAAATTAAATAAATATTTTGTCCCTACGGTGTAATCCGTAGGGACAAATGGACCTATGCATTAAGCCGTAGGGACAATTATTTCACCGTAGGGGCATGTTTAAGGCTAAGACTTGCACCTGCGGCGTGTGCACCTACGGCGTATTTCTGTGCCCCTACGAATATAGCCGTAGGGGCAGTGGTTTACTCCTACGGCTTTATCCGTAGGGCAAACCCTATTTGTAGTAGTGCAAGGTTTATGTTTTCTCCTCCTAATCCTAATTTTTTCAATTAAATTATTAAATTTGGAACTTAGGTGATTATAATATATGATTTGTGTTGATTTTGATATATTAAATATGGTTAATGATGAATTGAATCAGTTGTAGAATGATGGGTTTGAAATTTATCTTGATTTTATGGGTTGGTGGGTTTTATCATTAAAATATAATTGAAGAAAACTGTTTTAGATGGATTTTAGAATTGAAAATAGATGAAAATTGAAATATAAATTTGGTAATTTAGGTTAAGAGTTGAAGATATAAAGATTATAAATAACCGATGAATTTACTTGTTAGATTAATTTAGGGTAAGACGGATTATAAGATTATATTAGAAGAATTTAAGGTAAAATGTATTATAGTTAATTGAAGGGGTGCGTGCGCGCATGCGTATTTGTGAGTATGTGTAAATATGTGTCCGTGTGAACGAATGTGTGTGTGTGTGTGAGCGAGTGTATGTAGGAGTATCTGCGCGCACGCACGTATATGTGAGAATGTGTGTGTATTTGTGTGCGTGTGCGTTCGCGTATAAAATATTTAAAAAATATATGCATCCTAAATTCTAGCTTGTATTGTGTAAATTTAATGATTCTATATTCTTTATTTTGTAAATTTAATAATTTGATATCTTGTTACTTATGATTTATTATTTAGATTTTTTTAATTGTAGCATAATTTATAAACCAAATCAAAATAAAAATCAAATTCTTTAATACCAATTAAACTATAGTAGATGAATAAATAAAAACTAAAATCAAATTGATTAAGAAAAATTAACAATAATTAACCTATAACATTAATTATATTAATTAAGAAATTTTAATTAAGACTAGATAATAATAGTGAACCGAGACCATGATTAAATAACGATTAAATAGAAAGTTATGGGATACCATAAAATTTTGATTAGAAACATAACTAGGGTTTTATGTCTTCATTTAATTAGTAAGTTTAAGATCGAAAGGTCTTAAACTTGTTTAGGATCGACCTATAGTTTCCCGTCCGACAATTGGTGTATGTTAAATCTTTTTCGCGTCGAATTGATAGGATCACATTATATATTTGTGAGGGTTGAGCGTCATGTTCAATTGTTTTAAACATTTGTATAGTATTCGACAAGGAGATTTGACATACAGTAATTATCGGATTTGTCCAGTTTGGACATATTACGAATGCAACAAGACCCACATCTCACATCTTCCCGTATTTTCGTCCATTTCGAGAAGTTTTGATGGTGCTTTCCACTTGTTCCCCGTATATAGATTTATGTACGAACACGGGGAACAGCGGGCAAGTGCTACCGAAATTTTCTCGAAATGGACGAAAAACAGAAGGATGTGAGATGCGAGTGTTGCATTCGTAATGGGAATTATGACCTTTATCCCTGGCAACCATGAAACTAATTATTCGTCCCGACCTTTTGCTCTGGGTACTTATGACCTTTCTCCGACTCTTTGGGGCTCAAGAGAATTGATCATACTTAAACCTATACTAATCTAGAGTCCTTGGTATTGTTTGCATATCTCGGGTGGGTTTTATGAAAAATACTTTAATATAGTTTAAAAATAAATCTCGAGGGTGATTTATAATATTTAGGGTTTTCATGAACATGTATTTTAATTGTTGTGGTGTTTTGGTGATAAAACCTAGCTTTTTAAAAGTTTATGGTATTTTTATGAAAACTGGCTCTTTTAGAAACTTGGTGGTATTTTATTAAAAATTCTAATTTTTCATTTTAAAAATATAGTTTCTTAATTTGTTTTTATTGAAAATATGGATTTATGATTTTTATATAACTTTTGAAAAATTAGTTTGTTTAGAAAGTCCCGTTTCTTAAAAAAAAACCGTATTTTTATTTCCTTTCGAGATCGAATACTCTATGTGAAGTTTTGCATCTCGCTCTACTGTCCCAAGGATGTGCGATAATCCACACCATTCATTAGCAGGTCCCCTAACGAGTGTTGTAGTGGTGTAATTACCAAGAATTTCAAAATACCGATTAAAAGAAACCCGTTTTGTAAATGTGTGGTATTTTAATGAAAAATTTATAAGTTATATATATATATATATATATATTTAAAATTAGCTCTATGTTTAGAACACCGTACTATGTAACCATAGTGTGCATGTAGAGTAGGATGTTACCCCGTGAAGTTTTCCTAAAGGTGTCTTTTTAACAATTATTGAAATGAGGGTTATACTAAAGTTCATGGTATTTTAATAAAAAAGTGCGTTATATGTTTGTTTCACATGAAAATTTTGCTAAACTAAAACTAAATGATGGGAAATAAGATTAAGATTAATATAAGATGTTAGTTTGATCTAATTTACTTATCTAGTGGAATACAAAAATTAAAAAGAAGATTATATCGGAGATAACTCCACTTTTGTCGATTTGTTTTAGAAATTTGTTTTGAGGTGGAAAAGGATATAGATGAAGGGACTTATCCATTGTGTGTCGTTAGGAAGGGGTTAAAAGAGAGATGGGGATTCCCATGGCGTCGTGGAAGCTCTAAAAACGGTTTCGATGTTTGATGGAAAAAACTTGGTCGCTAACTCCACTTGGTACTTAGAGAGTTTGAGAGAATTTTTGCTAGAATTTTCAGAATGGGGAAAAGCTAGGGCATGTGATAGTATTTATAGTGAAGAATTAGGATTTGAGAATTAAAAATGTGAATTAAAAGAATTTAAATGATGTTAAATGGTGAATTGAAGAGTCTCTATTTAATTGCAGGAAAATCAAACAGCGCAGGGGAGTTGAAGAGTCAAGTGTGCAAAGCACGGGGGGATTTGGTGCTACATCGACCGTCGGCATCGGCCCTATACTGAAAACGGGCGGTCGGAACTTGATGATCCATCTCGAAATTTGTGCAACGTGTCAAGTTGGGTATGTACACCTCATTGTGCCTGTTTGATTTTTCTGAAACTTTTCGTTTCTCCGTGTATTGCACGTGCAACTCTTAGGCTTCCGAAATTTTTTTTAAAAATCCTAAAAATAATTGGGTCTGATGGGAATCAAACACACAAGCTATATCACAGCAGTGCAGAGGTTTTACCAGTGAGCTACAAATTGCTTCTTGCTTTTATTTAACAAAAATAACTTTTAACTCTTACACAGGCTGTAATAACTTTTTCTTATACATTAAACCAGTAAAATTTGTACAGGGATTTTAGAGTCGTTACAGAGACCTTTACATTATTTCGGCGATGCATTTATTTTGATTTGGTGTTATATGAACTTGATTTTTCCTTTGGCGCTGCAAAGTCTGCATCTCGGGCTAGAGATGATGAGCATTCAGATGCAAGCAGAAAGTTTTATGTAAGAATGCGGTTTTCATTTTAGTTTATTGCTTTACTTTTACCCATTGGTTTATGTTTTAGATATGTTGTTGTAACGGGGTTTTTGAGTGATGTCTTTATGTCCATTGTATTGATCCATTTGTATGCCTCATGTGCTGAATTGAGCAATGCAAGATTTGTGTTTGATGCAATGCCTGTTAGAGATTTAGTCGGTTGGAATTCTTTGATATGTGGGTATTGCTAAAATGTGCTGCTGAGTGAAGTTTTGGTTCTCTTTGATGCGATGGAGAAAAGGGGGATCAAAGGTAATAAGATGACCATAGTTAAAGTTCTCTGCATGTACTCGTTTAGGCGAGTGGGAGTTAGTTAATGTTGTAATCAAACAAGGATTTGATATCTTGGAGCTCTATGATCATTAGGTATTCACAAGCTCATAAATACTCTGATGCATTGGTGCTCTTCAGAAAAATGCACGATGCAAACATAAAACTAGACGAAATTGTTCTAGTTAGAATGCGTTCGGCTTGTGCTCATTTTTGAGCCGTTTAGCTGTATAATGTTGGCTATAGTGCCCTCAAGTCAATTATTGTAATCGCAGACACGCGATTATGATGATTGAGGGAGGACCTAAACGGGTAGAACAGTCTTACTCAAAATGATAGTATGCTATCTTGTTTGCCTTTATCATCATATATATGCATTATGTGGTATTACAGATCACTATTACATGTTGATACAGCCCATAGGATTCTTGCTTGACTACCAGCATTATGATGGCAATTATATACGTGGGAGCTGGGTGGTCTATAGGCACATCCCTAAATGTCCCTAGTCAAGAGAGTATCAAGACTAGACATCGATACTTCGGAGTAGACTAGTGTATACTTATCAAGACCCCGACAAGGGGCTGTGGCCGGTCTCACAAGCCATTGGTCAGTCACTTAAGACGCTATACAAGTGCTCATTGGGTTATGAGAATACTGGACGGACTCGCCGAGAACATGCTAGTTGGTATTATACCTATTGTCAGATAGCAGTTCCCAAGCGATATGGGTATAGGTTAGTCTGTCGACCTGAGATCGTCATTTGTCTCGTATGAGTTCCCACTGTGTTTTGATTACTACCCTACCATGGTTCAAAGGAGTCATGCAAACAGGATTTAGTTGGGTACAGTCCCGAGCCACATGGAGGCAGTGAGCGAATCGTCGGGGATTCGTCTCTCCCGGTATTGGGGGTTGATGTCGCGAGGTGCACGGGTGGCCATCACCAGAAATTCTTGGCCAAGGTAGACGAGAATTACTGATTTGGATCAGTAGTTTCTCAGTAGGTGATGGGCTTCATACCGACACGAAATATCATGTTATTAGGGTCTGACTTTATCCACCCCTCTAGACTCGATATGCGATACTCTTAGACGAACAGACCGGACTGTACGGAGATTGTCACTGACAGGCTCAGTAAAGGTTCAGATGAGTTTGCTCGCCGGCCTTCCTTTCGCTCAATACCTGGGTAGCCGTTACGTACAGCTAGTGCCGCTGACGTACTTGTATTTAAATCCACTGCCAGCGTATTGACGAGTCTTTAGAGTCCCACACAGAGGGTTTTCATGGTTCAGGCGATATAATGTAGATGACGTATGTTGGTACATATAGGTGTCCGATTAAATATGTGTACAGGCTATACAGACTTTTATCGGACGGTTGATAATACTGGCGGCTTAGGATTGAGCCGGATTATTAAATCAAGTTTTGATTTAATAATTTATATATATATATATATATATATATATATATGTATTCTAGTATTATTGTTCACTATTCATTTTCTCTCTTGGCTATTCGTATTTTTATACGAATTCGCGTATATGTATTTCGATACGTATGACGGGTTGTATTCCGTATTTATACGGAATATTTTCTAGAAGTTGGACACCTCATTATGTGATTTTCTTTTTAGAAAATCATTTGTCATTTGTAAATGAGGTGGAGGGTGAGGTGGCATGAACATGGTGGTGGCATGTTGAGAAGTATGGTTCTTGATTGTTTATTGAAAAATATGATGACATTTTTCCATGGTTGAAAAAGAGAGCAAGATATTTTTTCTACAGGCCATCCACATTCATTCTTTTCTCCACTCACTTGGCTCTAAGATGAGAGTGGGCTCTTCCACACTTAGCCATTTTCTTGAGTTGCACATGCCCATGGTATTCCTCACCTCCTCCTTTTTCTTCTTTGATTGCTCACTTGAGCATGAGACATGAGAGAAAAAGACAGTGAGATATTCCTACACACCCCACTCTCCATTGCTAGCGAACATGGAGCGTCGGTTGTTTCGCTGAGCCTCGAAACTGGAGCTTGCATTGTTTCCCTCGGGTGGATCATTTTCGACGGAGGAAGACCGGCGGCCAAGCTCAATCGTGGACACCTCAAAGAGCTAAGGATGATGGTGGAAGACCGAAGGACACGGATCACTCGATATAATGCTTCTATCATAGTAGTTTAGCTCTTTGTTAGTTTGCTAGTGTAGGTTTATGGTTCGATTCTAAACGGGTTCGTTAGCGCCAAGTTTTTTAAACGTCATTTTTGTTCCGCATCGGCCACGGTAGATGGCCAGAACGCTATCGTAACTCAACATAGTATCAGAGCCATGCCATAAACCCATACCAGCTGGTTACACAAGGTTAAAATGTCGATCAACCAAATTTTCCGAATCGTTTTTCCATTTTCATGTTCCCGCTGTCGATTTTGAATATTGTTCAAAAAATCATTCAGAGCGTCTTAAAAATACGTGCAAGCATTTGTAGGACACTAGAAGAAATTTGAGCACCTAAGCCAATAATTTGGCCGCGGAACCGCCGCGTAACATGCCTATTGGCGGCGGTTCCGCGGCGGTTGTGTGGCGATATGGCGCCAAATTTTTTCTGCCACTCTAATTCTTGGAAATATGATTTTGACGATATTTGGTTTTAGCCCAGATTTGTTTGAGTGCTGGATTGTATTTGGGACCAATTTGGAAAAGTTTAGTCGATCGAAATTTTAAGTACGTGTTTATCAGTGCATGTGATAATATCTGCGACCGTGAATATCATTGAGCGGTACAACCCGACTAGTTGCTATATGTTCAATTAGACGGGTTTGTGATCGTGATATTCACGTTGATGTTATGAGTTGTGTTGATATTGTGGTTGAATTGCCATGGTGGATAGCCAGTGGTGCAACGGTAGTTGTACAGTTCAGATTCATTTGTATATTTGTTATTGCGGGACGAGCGTCCGACATGTGGACAGCCGTCTCTGTCAGATTGTATATTTTTTTATTAGGGCACGACCGGTTTGAGGTCGATGTCGCCATTATATATATACTTTTATTTTCTGCACTAGGTTTACCCCACGGTGGAGTGCACGAATAGCCGGATTCTAAAGAGCAATGGGCCCGTATCTCATGGCGTTGAGACGGAGGGGGCCTTACTCTAGAATTGGCGAGCTATTCGCCTCACTCGTAGGGGGTATATGATGACTCACGAAGGAGTGCTCAAGTTACCGGATTCCGTGAAATGCTAGGTGGCCTATTCACTTTGTTGATTGTGTTGCCTCACTTTTGAGATTGGCGGGTAACTTGCCGCGCTCGTAGGGGGTTCAGGTTTCATTGCACGGGCTATCCACACGACCGGAAACGTCGGGTCTCATTTGTGGCTCAAATGAAACCTGATGCTCCAAGATTATCCACCATTCTGTGTTGCTTATTGATGTTCTGTGATGTTGCTTATATCATGCCTGAGACGAATGTTATATATATATTTATATATACTAGTAGATTAGAAACCCGAATGTTATATATATCATTTTCTTCCTCCTCGTGAAACCCGAATATAATCTAGATTCTTTACTTTTATTTCTCGCATATTTATGGTATTATAATGTAGTATATATAAAAGCTTATGGTAGCAGGTTAGAAATCAGGTATGATACAATTTCACAAGACTCTTCCTCAGAACTTGTACATTAAGGGCTATAATCTAATATAAACACACGTATGCATAGGACTTACAAGTTCCTGCCATCCTGAACGAGAATTAAACTGATGGTGCCCAATTAATTCATCATCGAATTCGCCAGCAATGCTATACTCAGAAGGCAGACAACAATTGCAGGTCTCACTTAGATCCAACAAATCTTACATGTACTACATGAGACGTAAGTTAATGCTGCATACGTGCGAATTCAAATTTGAGTAACTTCTTCTAGCATGGTTCTTATGCAAATTTTATTTTTTGGAAATCTAAAGGAATACATGCAATAAACAGCAACGAAAACAAAGGCACCTATAGGCTTCGCAGTACCTGATGAGCCGCCAGAACCCAAAATTTTAGCTTCGGTATATTCAGGATCATCAGTTTTTGCCTAAATGTGCCTGCGGGCTTTCTCTCTTTTGGGCTGGAAGTCCTCATCAACATACAGTAAATATAGTGGACGGGACAAATTGGGACTGGGATTAATAGTATAGCAGGGCCACTTGACAAATAGAAAGATCATATCCAATTTGCAACTTATCTTTGAATATCATGTTAACAATTCAACTCTCCTGTAATTTATACAGAAGAATTGCATGGCAATGTTCTCCTTTTACTCCCCAAAAATAAAAAAACGTGAAAGAACTATACAAGTAAAAGATATTAACAGCAACTATACACACCAATACATGCTATTATTGCTGGCTGTATCTTCAATTTTGATATGCTGTATAAGCTTTGGTTTGAATCGGACGAGAATTTTGAGCTTCTCCATTCACCTCTGTTCCTGCAGGAAAAAATAACTTAATTTAAAGAAAGTAACAGCATAATTTTCTAGGTTAATTTTAATGAAGAATCCTCAATAATCATGGTAGGATATAAGAGGGAAAGAATTAGTATCTCCCTATTATTATCAGGAACAACAATAATATTTCCATAACATTTCTTAGACTTTCTGCCTCAAAAGATAATTATTCAGAAACAGATATGACCCCCGTGCGTAAGTCATGCAACAACCTGACAAGTACAGATTACAAGACTACTATTTTCTAGACTGCAAATTGCAACACACCCCAATATAGGGTGTGTTTGGTTGCTTGCAGTTGGAAATAAAATATATTTACAACTAGGTGTAGTACCAACTACTGATGTCGCAACTTCATTCTGTTGTTTGGTTCACATGTAGTTCCAACTATATTTTTTGCAAAACATGTGTTTACTTGGATTGTAGTTGCAACACAATAACTACTTCTTCCATTTTTTGTGATCCAACACATACAGTGGCAAAAAAACGTCCGATTTAAGCGTAGTTGCAACTACATTATCTATAACCTTTTATGTTGTTCCAACAAGTAGGAGCAACTCTTTGAAACCAAACACTTGTTTTTTTAATTAGTGTAGTTGCAACCACTGGGGTTCCAACTACACCCAACCAAACAACGCCATAAATTGGTGGCTTAAAATAAATGATGTTCCTTAAACAGTATGCTTATAGCCAACCATTAGGCATAAATTGGTTCTTGGAAACCTCCAAGGATGAAAACAATCAACCTAGAACTCAATTGCAATGTAAGAAACAAAGTTGACGGCCTGTTACATGGTGGAAAGCCAGAATCCATATGCCTTTCTTCACTTATTCCAAAGCTTTGATGCCAGTTCGGATTGGTGAAGCTATGTGCTGCTATGTGCTGCGGATAAAGGGAACTCATTCTTATCTTTTTGGCAACAGATTGCAAATAACAATGCTTTAAAACACATACAACTCATAAATGCATAAATGGATTATAAGCCATATAATCGGATTAGGCAGAATTATAAAAAATAAACTTCAAAATGTAAATTCGTGTAAAAACACTTGAAAGATGGGGAAAAGGAGAAGAAAATATGTCGATGGGGAAAAGACAGGCAAAAAAAAGGTCTTTGTTAAGAGGACAGCATATCATCACTGCCTTAATATATGCTACAAAATGCTGGACTCCTAAGAAGCATCATACACACAAGATGCACATAGTGGATATGCGCATGCTTCGTTGGATGCATGGTAGCACTAGAAAAAATAAGGTACGAAATAAGAATATTTATGCAAAAAAAGTTGTAGCGCGAAGGCCTCATTTGGCAACAAGGTAACAGCCTCCGGGCCATTGTTTTGTAGGTTCGAGGCAAAAGTCCAAAATTGTAAGCAGGGAACGTTTGGCACGGAGTTTCACAAACCGCGGTCAAGAAGTTTCGATGGCTCAAAACCCCATTGTTTCTAAATTCCAAAATGCTTGGTGCTTCGCAAATTTCAGGCTGCTCTCTTTTTTAAACCCTATTTTTAAAATGAAACCTTGGTCGCAAGACTGTGGCTAAACAGCCCTAAACTTCGCTGCTGCTGCTGCCGCCGCCATCCAAAGAGACTCATTAGGTGTCATACAAGCCATTTCAACATGTCAACCTGTAGATTCAAGCCCCCAATATGCGGAAGCTATAGCTATCAAAATGGGTATTTTGATGGGTCTTCAAATATCCGATTCAAGCATTATTGTGGAAAGCGATGCAAAGATGATGGTTTCTTGGATAAATGGGGAATGCTTACATCCACATTGAAGAGTTGCTTATCGGAATAGTCCAAACATCGATCACGTACTGTAGGGGGATTATAAACCTAATTAATTCAAACATTGTTCAAAGTCTTACATTTGGAATAAATTTCATTATTGAAGAGCCCGGTGGATTTGGTTCCCAAGAGAAAGTTCCTTGATGTAGTAGATCAAACGGGTCATGTCCTCGTACGAAGACCCGCCCTCTTCCATGGCTTCCTTTGCCATCTTGGCGTAATTCCGTGCTCTTTCTCTTCTCTTCTCTGCCGCCTCCTCGTCGCCCATCAGAACCTTCACGGCCATCGCTATCTCCTCTGCCTTCACCGTCTTCTTCCCATCTTGCACAGGCTCACCTCCTCGGACACTAACTCCGATGTCCAACACCTGTAACGTGTGTATCGATCACAATATTCTAAGATGTTGAGATGATGTTCTGTATTAATTCCGAGAGATACCATATATATATGCAGCACTCAATGAGAAATGATTTTCAGGCTTCTGGAACCTTTTAATAGAGACAGTGGTTATGTAATTTTAAGTAATCGATAGGTAGATATATATAAAGACGTCATGTAGATTGAGGTATAGATATGATCAACTTCTCGTTCACAAATTGCTCATACTCGACAGGCCAAGTCACCATTGGTACTCCCGCACTTATACTCTCCAGTGTCGAGTTCCAACCGCAATGCGTCATGAACCCCACGACTGCTCGGTGATGGAGTATCACTGTTTGCGGTGCCCATCCTCTTAGATTGCTAAAAAGATTAATTAACCTTCCAGGCAAGTATATGGTTTCCTTTGTAACGGCTTGTGTCTGTTGTGGGCCCTGTGGCGGCACTAGCAACGTAGGATATTTAAAAGTCATTATAGCTGCTCATAATGGTTTCTATGCTTGAAGCCATAGTTTCCTAATTAGATATATTCCATATATATTAGGAAATCAACCAAGAATTTCAAAACAGAAAATAATAATACAAATAGTACTGTGATGTATATTCATACCACAAAAGTTGTTACCAAGCTATTTTATAAACTGTTCTCTCCGACATATATTTTCACAAGGAAGTTATTACCTTGCATAATACAAAAATAATCAACTTCACATGAAAAAGAAGAAAGAAAAAAACCAAATAAAACTTAATGAGACATGCATGCAAGCTCTCTCTAATTAACCCCCATCAACCTACAAAAAACCATTCAAATACTCATAACTCCAGCACAGATCCAATATAACATAAGGTATAAAGTTAAACTGGAAACAAATAGAGTTAGAGCTATGGTTCATGAATATGAATGTCTGCGCGCGTGTGTGTGAGAGAGAGAGAGAGAGAGACAGACAGACACACACACACACACGCGAGGGATGAAAGGCGACTGATCTTGTGTTTTAATTTATTTTTTCAGAGAAATTCAAATTAGGTATATTTTGAATTGAGAGAGATATAGATGACGATAATTGTGGGATCATAATTTTTTTATTGATCAAGAAAGGAGGAGAAAGAACCTAATTAAAATAAAGAGTGAAAATATTATTTTGGGTTGCTAGGTATACTGCTTAAAACTCATTTAATATTAACTGCTGAAGGGTAAAAATGTGCAAAACCAATCATCATGTCTTATGCATGTGAGAATCTATTTTGAAATATTCTAACAGCATTTAATTTGGGGGAGCAAATCGTTAACGGTTTGTATTTTAATGCAGTAAAATAAACAATTGGCCGGGTATATAATCGCAATGAGAGTGAAACTTTGGGGCATTTAATAGCAATTTGGGTTTCATAAAGTTGCCTAAGCTTAACTCCAAAATTGTAACTATGCATGTTTGGAATGGTTCGTGAGCTTAGAAAAATATAGTTATCTAAACTCCAAAGTTGAAATAATCATGCTTTACTAAACTCCAATCTCACCAAAGTTTTCTAAACTCCAAAACTTATAACGAAAATACCTACTTTGAAGTTTGGATAACTCCAAGACAATATTTTGAAGTTTGGATAATTACAAAACCAAACACCCCATCAAAGTTAAAGTTTGAAATGAAGTTTAGGGCCATGGGTTGCATGCCTTCTACCTAGCTCCTCCTAAAAATAAACTTCGATATTCTAAATCTATATATCAAAACAGGGCCTTAAAGTGTTGTACTTCACGTTAGAATATTAGTTGTACAAAAGCTAGCCCAAACAAAAAACATTTTATATGTATTAATATTGATGATCTAAAACAAATTGAACTTCTTTCAGATTTTCTAAAACCCCAATACACGATAGATTAGAAAGTTGTAAACTCAATACATCTAAATTGTATTATACTAGGTTATATATACATCATATTTCTAATTAAATACACCCTTTAGGGTAAGTAGATATTTTCTTGCACATTCTAAACCGTATAATACAACTAAATGTTTAATGGCATAAATTAAGCTTCCTTGCACATTCACATATAATAAGTACTTTTGGATGTGGACCGTTCTAGAATCGCAAACCTTTCATTCCGAGTAATGTTCTACCGCATGAACTATGGCCATCCATTGTATGTTGCTGTCAACAAATAAAAAAACAAAAAACAAAGGCACCGTAGGTGTTGCCTAATCTATCACTAATACCACTTTTGCAGTAATGACATTAATCATGAACTCATCTGACATTAACTTTTTTCATTTCAATATAAATGGATCAATGGAAGGTACCTAGAGGGTGTTCTTTAGTTTGATGCTATTACTCGTCCGAAATAACCATTATAACCCCATCCGAAGTTGGCGTGTTCAAAACCTCAATCCGCCTGGCATTTGAATACAGCTGGTTATAATTATTTTTGGCCCACCCGAACACGCAACCCGTACCGGCCCACAGCCGATCCGTATCCGCCCATTTAATAAACATCTAAGGATAGATATTTAGTTCTACGGCCAAAATTTTAAACCCTATGTCTGTATAAGTTATGAAAACATATTTTCACTTCCCAAATCTAATTAAGCCGCATTCTTTTCTTGTCTTCACGCTATTCTTTTCTCAATTTGTATTTTAAAATCAAAAACCAAATATTTTTAGTTCTTGGTAATGGGATCCAGTGGAGAAATTTAGGGTTTCAGCTTTAAGATCAATGGTAGAAAACTATGGTTTCCATATCAAGAGAAGAAAAAAAGCTAGGATTTTAAGAATCACTGTTTTATTTTATATAAATTAAACATCAAATTTAAAATGTGAAACCTGCTATTCCGTGAAATTTTGTTTAATCCATCAGAACTAATTCAATCTGAAACCGGACCTTAAACCCGTCCAAACCAGTTGGGTTCAACTATGACTTCGGATTTATCTACCCAATCCAATGGACGGGTTTCAAGTGGTTGGAAAGTCCATGCGTCCTAACGAATTCGGATTCATTTATGGTTCAATACCTACGTACCCAACCGGTTGATACACAACCCTATTGGATGGTATGTTGATCCACGTCTGCCACCAGCCAATATAAAAAAAGTTCGATAATGTCACTTTATATTCCGTTATCACCACTGGTTTGTTTTTTTCCATGGTTGATTTGAAAATTTTATTTATTAATATAATAGAAAACAACAATCCCATTAATTCCAGGAAGCTAGGGATGTACATATGATGATATCACACAGATTTTGATTATAAATTAAGCCACTTGACTAAACGTCCAAGTAATTATTAATTAATTAAATAATACCGATTATATCTTTAAGAACTCGATATCGATCCCGCCAATTGTCACTTTCCCTTGCCCAGCTCTAGGCACCAGTGTAACCGTCAAGTACTCGTCGGCCTCCGCATCGATTTCCTCGAGCAAATCTGTAATCCCGAGCCTCAGAGTCGTCACGGCCGACTTCTTCTTGTTATGGTCCCTGTCATGCCTATGAGGCACATTTACAAAGCTGCCTGCAAACTCGCACGACGCGGGCCCCACTGCTTCTACTGTGTTAATGCACACGTCGAATTTGATAAATGTATCATCGTCGAATTCGATCTCCTCTATAACCAGCACTTCCTCTTCTTCTTCTTTATCCTTTTTGCTGCATGAAGGCTTCGGCCTTTTCACCGTTATGGACACTATCGAGTTTAAAACCAGCGGGAATGTCGCTTCGGGTGTTGCCTGCAGCTTCGATTTGAGAAGAGAAGTAATCTTCTTGGTCGCACTATTGCTTGTGGTTGGCCGACTATTCACCCAAGGGATGTCAACTTCTTGGTATGTAAACCTGTTAATTAATTTTGCAGCATGCATGCATGCATTAATTTTCAAATCAATTTTAATTAGCAAAATAACAATTTCAAATCACATAATATATATTTTAGATTGTTGTTTTCTGATCCTGCTGCATGTGATGTGATGAGCAAATCTTAAAAATCTATTTACGTACCGAAGTGCATGGGACGACAAGCAATCTTTCACCTTAACCTTAACCAATCGGGCATTCTCATCGTAGAAAAGGAAGGAGGCATTAAGCCAATCTTTATCCTTAAAATCCTTATGCTTGCCTGGAAGATCTTTCCAGACATCCCACAAGCGATCGATGTTACCGTGATGAGCGAAGAATATGGGATCTCTTGCTGCAGAGTAAAATGTGCCCATGTCCTCCATGTTCGGTTGGGTTCGATCACCGGTCCAGCCATGCACGGGGCCATGCGGGACATTCTCTACAGAGCCCCCGCCCGGGGAAGGACTGTCTCCAGCACGATAAGGAGATCCTAGGAAGAGCTCCGAGGTCTTTCCATTTGAAATCATCTGTCGATACATTGTCTGTTTGCAAACATGTTTACATTCAGAGGAAACATTTAATATACGTACCTACACCCACGATTGTGTGTGTGTGTGAATATATATATATATATATATATAAAAGATAAATTAATACATGCATGCGCATGAGGAAAATTTATCTTAAAAGCTATTGTAGAGATCGGTATCATGATTACTTATTAAATAGTAGAGGGTGACACCTTATAACTTATCTATGTATCTATTAGGACTGCATAATTAATTAAGTTGACCACATGTTTTTATATATTTTGTATACCTTCAGATTTTCATCAAATTGCTTGGCTTCCGTGATCGACTTATCAGTCCCATCGTAATCAAGATCGACGGTAGCTGGCGGTTGGTGTTTTGCATCACGCAATTTGTCATATAAAGACGATGACACGTCTGTATATATTGTTGGTAACTTCATTCCCGCCGGCGCATCCCAATTCCAAAAAGGAATAGCGAAGGTCTCGTCACCTATAAGCTTGCCCAGTATCCTCTCATGGAAGTAGAGATAGTATCGATGCCAAGGGAAAAACAACCACGAAAAATGAACCTACGCATCACATGCAACCGATACAAAAAACCATGCATGAGACAAAATAGTCGTTATTTGAAGAGAAAACCGACCGGTTTATCATCTATTAATAGAGGAGAAAGTAGCAAACAAATTAGACAAAATAGTCATCTATCATAGGACAAAGTATCTTCTAAATTGGTCAAAAATAAACTCATCTTTCTCCGTGATCATTGCCGTCCATATTGATATTCATGACCTAAAACATATGTACTCCAATTATTACATGATTAGGTTGATACTTGACCGTTGATTTAGTGGTGGAAATTTACAATATTGATAAACCGTTACGTTTAGACCACTCAACTGGATGCAAGTGCAAGAAGAGTATGACATCTTTTTCATATATGTGTATCGGTTAGAACATATATATTGACCATATGAAAGGTGTCGATCGTTAAAAAATGGATATATCGTTGAACCTTGACTTATCTAGAACGGTTTTTTCGCTCTATACTAGCCGACCCCCTTATGCATTCGATCTCTACGTCACCGAAAAGGATTAAGTAAAGTAATTAAAAAATAACAAAGAGAAAAAAAATCCTTTTTACTTGAATCTCCAAATCAGGAAAGCCAATTTGATCATAGCCCCCATCACAATATGCACAATGCACATTAGCTTGCTGGGTAAAGTTGCGAGGATCATCTGCGGGCAAGGCCTTCATGAGCTCAACGGCCTTTTCATACTTTGCGAGATATTCCGGACTCGCTAAATGCGCGGCCGGACGAACTCTAAGAGGCGTTTTCTTTGACGGCAGCTTAAAATCAATGATCGATAGGTTAGTATTAGGAGGACAACAATCTGAATTCGTCCCTGCGGGGACATCGGCAGGCTCACATTGTGAAATATCCGGGGCCTTGATGGGTGCGCTTAAGGCTTGATTGCGCCCGGTCATGGTTAGCCCTGTCGCCGTACCAGCCAGGCCAATCAGAATGTTACGGCGATCGAATGAAAGGTTTTTGTGGTCATCGCTTGCTTCGCATGTAAATTTGGTTTTCTTATAGTGGTACTTGAATGCAATACTAGAGGGAGAGGAGAAGGTGGCCATTTTGATGTGAGTATGATATTTTTTTGAGAGATGTTAGGGATGAATTTATAAGGATCAAGATGTGGCTATCATTAGAGTTTTAATTTGGACGTTATATTTAGTGGATGAATAGAAAAAAGTTGATGAAACTTTGCGTGTTGATTTGTTCTATATACGTGCATGCATGCATGCATGCATGCATGTCCCTATGTGTATATACCTAATGTTTGGTGTGTTGATTTGTTCTATATTTGGCCTACTTTACTGTTCCTCACGTACGCATGCATGGGTATATACGTGCATGCATGCATGTCGCTCAAAGAAACTTAGCTCGACTAGCAAAAATAGTTCAAGATGTCTCTAAAATGCTGATGGGTGGAAGAAAATTTTCAACTAAATATGTGTGAAGCAATTTCTAATAGACTTAAGAGAGTCTGCTCTCCTCACAATGCTTTGATAAAATGATAATAAAAAATAAAATTATAGTATGATCCATCATGAAATTGCGTGTGTTGATTTGTTCTATGTTCGGTCTATTGCCAAAAAAGATAATAAAATAAACTAAAATTATAGTACGATGGATCATGAAATTTCATATCTCCTGATCACAAGCGACTTTATAGCTCACAGTACATCAGGATGGCCAATCCTTTGACAAAATGATATTTCTTAGTTTCTGCGTGGCGTGAAAAAACAGCCTTCTCTCCTCACTAATTAAAGTTTTTGCTGTATGCATATAAGGAATTGGCAAAATGATTCCATCATTAACTGCTTTGGATTTTGACATCACTTCATTAAGCTAAAATGCCTTAAACTAATAATAATGTTACACTAAAATATATAAATAAATAAATAAAGGGTAAATTACACTGAAATGGCTTAAACTAATAATAATGTTACACTAAAATTACTTTGATTGTATATATTAACGAGGTTAATGTGTTTTATCCTTTTTGCCGAGATATTAAATATCCTTTTTATCAAGTGGACAGAGAGATGGGACGGCAGTAAATTAAGCAGCTCGAGGAGTACAGAGATGGAAGCGATGGAGGAGGAAAGGAAGGGGTAGAATCAAGAGGAGAGACAACGCAGGCAGCAAATATAGAATGATATATAGGAGAAGGGAAAAAATAGAGAATTGCAAAGTCATCACTTAAGCATAGAAGTATTTTTCCTTGAATATCCATCGTTAACAAAAGTTGTTTGATTGGATGAAATGGAGACATTAGTTATTTTTCTCATGCGTCCGTTGCAACCTCTATCACGCTCGAGCCTCCTGTCGCGACATGCCCTTCGTCGCTTCCATATCAGCAACCGAGGCAAGTGAACCCCTTCACTTGTTCATCATGCTATATTAATCGCTAGATATAATATATCATGATATATGTATAAGTATATATATTTTTACATATATATTATTTGCGAAGTTAATATCGAACAAGTACCATAATCGTAAATTTTAGTGCTTGAAACCCGACTTGGGTCGATTACGCCGTAGTAATATCATTTAGTAACTCTTGAATTAATTTCGTGTTGATCGGGTAAAAGAAATCGATATTTCGATCGATAACCGTTTGCATAATCTAAGTGTTCGATATAGAACTCTACACGATAACTTAAGCGAATAAGGTGGAACCCATGATCACTATACCCAGTTACTTTTAATGAATACCCTATTGAAATTGGAAACAAAACAACGCCGTTTCACCCATGAAACGTTACCCTCGATAATCTATTAATCAATTTCAAAATTTCAAATATCCCTTCCTTTTGCCTGTATATTCTAGCGTTTTTAACACGCGCGTTGCACCTAATTACAGAAACCTTTTATGTTAATTGTTAAATCTTTTCATAAATTTACCTACGCGCATCAAACTTATAAAATAATAATGAAATGGTAATTTAATAATTAAGCGCATCACGCTTATAAAGTAATAATGATGTCGCATTTAATTAAGTGCACGGCATATAAAACAATTTTAGCAGTTCACCCATTAATATAAGTGGTTGTCCATCGATGGCATATGAATGATATTTTAAATAATGTTTAGCATGCACTCATCTTAATTTAAAGAGAGGGTAGGTGCTAGCTAGTAGTGGGAGGCTTTGCATCTCCTGCTACTTTAATTAAGATCGAGACAACAAACAATTAACCCAGGTTGCCTTCATGCATGACCTTTGAACAAACCTTTTCCATATGATCCAAATGCATGCATGGTACTTACTTTAATTTTCTCTAAGTCTTTTAGTCATTCTCAATCAATCTGTTCATGACATCTTAGAATTTATTTTTTCCTTGCATCAAAATTTCAAAGTTATAATTAATTATGATAATTAATGTTTCATAAGATTTTTGTTTCTTTCAATTTTCCTTTTTTTGCCTTACAAAAAATGTTGCTAACAGTCAAGATACCTAGAACTTTAACTCTTGTTTGGTCTAGACATTTGGAAGTCATTAAGCAACTAAATTAGATGGTTAATTGTATAATTCATGTTAATTAAATCTAGGCTAAATGTCACATCACCAATCAATTGTATAATTCATATTATTTGATGATTTGGAGAGCCTTGAATGGTTTGAGAAGAGGTCGGAGGAGATGAAGAGGGAGGTTAATGAATAAGGGAATGGTTGTAATGTTCCTTTGTATTATGACACCAAGGGGTTAGGGTTTTATTACAGGTTTGGTTTTGTTTTTAGTTATTGAACAAGGGAAGTAAATAAAAGTACGATTATATATTATCAAAGAGGCCCCTCTTGCTTTATTATGGGTTAATTACTTCATTAACCTTTTAGGGTGTCTTAATTATATTGTTATTATTTAACAATGTTTTGTTGCAATAATGATTACTTCTTAATTAGTTTTGCAAGTTATTGTGTTTATTGTAAGATATGTTCATTTATTTTTGAATGACTTCACTATATTAGAAGGTTGGGTTCGGGTAAATTTGTGAATCAAAGAAACAAGCATCATTAATTTTTGTATAAAAGGGTATAGTTCTCAAGGGTACGTACTTTGTAAAGCCAAATCTCTAAATGTAATATTTTTGGAGATAATTTGTTGAATAATTTTAATATTATTCCTTTCAAGTAATCGTGGTTTCCTATTGCAATGATGTGATATTCATTTTTGGGTTTTATAGGATTTGTATATAAAAATGATAATAAAACACGCATAAAGCTATTATTGTTTTTTTTTCTTTAACAAAAAAGTATGGCAAGTAGTCATACTCACAAAATATTATTAAACCATGCATAACGCTAATGGTGATGGTTAGGGATGTAAACCAAGAGCGTCACTATGTCATCATAATTCATGACACGGGAAACTTTCATCTAATTATAAATTAGTAAAAAAAATTCATTTTAATATAAAAACGTTTATCTCATCAATTCATAATTTTGAGAACAAGTTATATCGACTCTTTTTAATAGAAATATAAGAACACGTTTTAATTTAAGAGCGTCTATCTCATTAATTCATAATTTTGAGGGGAAATAATATCAAGTCTTAAAATTTCTCAATCATAAGTCATTAAAAATCTTTATTGTCTGAAGTTATTCTGTTAAAATCTTCTCAAATCTTTTGTTTATGATTTAACATATACACACTCACACACGTGCATAACACTAATTAATAGTGATGGCTACGGTGGTAAACGGATTCAGATGATCCAAGCTGACTTCGTATCCGTATCCAATTTTTATCAAATACAGAAAGCTATTTTCATTTCCGATAAGAGTCTGAATCCACACCTGTATCTGCAAATAGTCATCAGATACAGAGATGGTAACACCTATATCCGTTCCGTTCCGCACCGCATCCAATACCAAGAATAGTAATTTTCGGCTTTAATGTGTTTATTAATTCCCAACAATCATTTTTATATTCGTATACGTATCCAACCTGTACCAAACATGAATAGCGGTTTTCATTTCCTATAACTATGTGTATCCATATTCGAAGCCGTCAAGAATTGCTGAATCCAGAGATGGTAATGCTTTTGTCTGATCCGTTTAGATGTGATAGTCAAACAATAAAGAATATCATACATTGGAAAGTTGTTTTTATTGGGGTGTCTGAAGAATCTTTTTTAGCTACACTTTTATGTTTGTTGATAGATTTGCATCTTTACCAAATATCATAATGTATCCATGTAGTAATCTTTTATCGCATGATTGATACATCTGATGTTTTGGTTGGTTGTCCATGACAGAGATGCTTTTTGTAACATCCTAGTTCAATTATACATTTCTTTTTCTTTTGGATATATTGGGTTTTGTTTTATTTTTATTATTATAACTTGGAGTTAATACTTTTAATCAAGATATATACGTATAATTATGGTTTTTCAAGTTTGTTAAATATGCATATTATTAGTATTTAAATATTTATTTGTCTAACACTATTTTATAACCATATTTATATTTTAGTATCATAGTTTAAACGAAAGATATTTTATTTGGTATTTCTTTAAACAATACATATACATAAGATTTTACCCTTTTTTAAATTCTATTTATAAGATATTTTGTCTTACGATATTTATTTGGTTAAAATATTTAATTTTGAAAAGTAATGAGAGCCCCTGTTAAATCTTTTAACCATATAAATATTTTTCATAAACTAATAACTCAATTTTCTCTCTCCAATCAGCATATATGTCTCACCTGATAACTTTATTCTTTTAAAAAAAATACCATTCTTTCTCTCCAAACAAATATCGTTTCCAACAGATTTCTTTCTCCCCATATTCTATTCTATCTACATATATTTTTCTATATCACTAACTATATTTCACCAAACCTCCCTCTCTTTCTATATATATTCCCTAACAAAATCCCTCTTTCTAATCTAATTTAATCTCTCTCAGCAGATACTTTTTCTCAAATCTACTTTCTCTTTAATTATTTTTCTACAAACCTATATACATACATACATATATATAATTAAAGATATTTTGTTATGATAGTTTAACTGAAAATATATTTTAGTTGTTTGATACCATAAAATCCTATATATATAACTAATTATATTTATTTTCATTAACCTATAACTATATACATATCTACATATATTTTCACTATATACTAATATGTATATATACATATACTTTTCTATTATTCTAACTATATACAAATTAATATGTATATATACAACTTTTCTAATATCTTATAGAAGTATATAACAATCCATCATATCTCTCTTTTATAAAATCAAATCCAAATCTCATCTCATCAGAATATTTCTCTCTCTAATTATAATAATCTCTCCAATTTTTAACAACATCTCTCTTCCCTATAATTAACAACATAATTATTATCATCTCTTCCCTTCTCATATAAATCAACCTTCTCTTTTTCCCATCACAATATTTTATTCTTCTTCAAAATTAGCCGAGCAATCAAACCTTGGAGTTGTTCTTTGTGTCGTCGTGTTTATTTGTCTCCGAGGCAAGTACTCTTACTCTTTTATTTTTTTTAGTCGATGCAACATCGGTAATTCTCTAAATTAATTATTAACTTACAATATTTAAATAAAATTGTAATATTCTTCCGCTTTATTAATATATCTTATAATATTTGTACATATGATGAAAACCCTAAGATCTAGAATACCTATTAATCCTTTCATCAAGTGAACAACTGTAAAAGTGCAAGTGTAATAAAATAACTTTTAACATGTAAATGTGGTTTAATATATAAAAAGCTTTATAAGTAATTATATGTTTCTGTTGCAACAATATTGGTATACACCAGCATGCAAAATGTCAACACTTATATCCTAATCTAAAACATAAAATATACCATTATTACTGTTAATCAATAAACGCTTTGGGCTTAATATTATATATATATAAATTAAACTTTCTATACTATCACTCCTTATAATATCGCTGCACTCTACGTGCCCTAGTCATATAAATTATTTTGATACTATAATTTGTATTAATATTTTCTATTATCACATGATTATAAAACTTATTATTAGCACTTACATAATAACTAGTCAATTTGTCATTTATTTTATCTTACTTACTATTATCTCGTAATTATACTATTACCACTATCCGCTTTATGCATCTGTAATTTGTCATTTCTATTTAACTATATTAACCCTTTAAAACCATATTTCAGTTTATTATTCTTTTCAATAAATAAACCCGGATGTTAAATACAGATATTTGCATATTTATGTTGAGTCTTGTTTACATTTTTGACCTTATCATATCCTATCATCTATATTTAATATTTTACTTGAGACTATCATTGTCGGCATGCTATTCTTGTTTATAGACACTATCATTTTATAAGTATTGTACTTGACATGCCATGATTACTCATTGTTCCAGACTACTCATATTAAAACGAGTTCTCTAATTTGAATGCTGAATTACATGATTGACACACTACTATTCACCAGTTTTATTTCCATACAATTACCATACCACAAGTTCCTGTCTTTCAGCATTCTTAATTAGTGATTTAGTCTTTACTATAGTAGCTATAAATACGCGGGTGTTGGGGTAGTTTGAGTGTGAGTTCGTACAACAGGATCTCAGGAGTCCCATGCCGGCAGCTCGTACCGGGCTATATTGTTCTCATGTTTACAGCTCGTACCGGGCTATATCGGTCTCATGTTTACAGCTCGTACCGGGCTATATCGGTCTCATGTTTACAGCTCGTACCAGGCTATATCAGTCGCTTGTTCATTCCACAGTTGGGCCCGTATTTCCTAGCCCCTAGGGCACCACTCTTGGGTTAGGAATACTCCTGCAGAGGTTGACGCACACACTCAAGCTTACGATAGAGTAATTTACCTTTTAGTGACCTGTTAGGTTATGACTTAACCTCTTTACCTGTTTGTTCATAGTAGTAACGTATCTATTTATATATATCTGTTTTTACTTGTGCACACGGGATTTACTACTTTCTCTTATTCATGTTATCATACTATACACATCCCTTATATGTTGAGTACTTACTGAGATGTTCTGACATCCATGAGATTTGCCATCTCAGGTTTAGAGACAGATTTTCAGGCTGAGCAGGACCGCGGCGACTATCAGAACTTTGCCGAAAATCAGTAACCCGTAGGTTTATTTTCCTTTTCTGCTAGTATTTAGTATGTGTGCCCTTATGGGACATTAGGACTTATGTATCTCTTTTGGATCTTATTTTATTTCCGAATCTATTGTATTAGATCTTTAATTGCATCAATTATCTAGTTGTCCCAATTTTAGGATTTCTTGTGGTTTCATTGCAGCATGATTATCAGTATTATTCCTTTTGGTATTGGATTTTATTTTTGACAGGTTAATCTAGACAGCCTTATGTGACCATGGAAGGATTTTTCCTTACCGTAGGTAGCATAGCTGGCTTTCGTCGCTTTCCGTATTCTGTATTTTGGGAAGTGGGCCGTGACAAGGTTTTGTTGGTATCAGAGCCCAGGCTGACATCAAAGTTAGTCTTGGTTCTACCGACCTTTTAGGTTAGAATCACTTGTATAGGTTCTCCCCAGTGTGTCATGCTCTATATTCCTTTGATTCTGATTGTAGGATTCAGACGACTGAGATAGAATTACATTATTGTACCCATGTACCGCGGCATGGTTTAAATTCGTTATTCTGTTTGAGTAACTTAGAGTTCTACCTGATTTATTTCCACTGATTTGTTTTCCTTTCACATGCCGATTTTTCGAGTCCAAACCGCGACTCTTAATACCCTCATTTGCTTCCTTGATCTTTAATTTTTCATACCCATCTATTTTCATTGATCCTTGTAATTAGTTCGCGATCTTGTATTTTCTTTCTTCAAATTTCGAGAACGAAATTTTTGTAAGATGGGTAGGATGTAACATCCTAGTTCGATCATACGTTTCTTTTTCTTTTGGATATATTGGGTTTTGTTTTATTTTTATTATTATAACTTGGATTTTAATACTTTTAATCAAGATATATACATATAATTATGGTTTTTCAAGTTTGTTAGATATGCATATTATTAGTATTTAAATATTTATTTGTCTAATACTATTTTATAACCATATTTATATTTTAGTATCATAATTTAAACAAAAGATATTTTATTTGGTATTTCTTTAAACAATACATATACATAAGATTTTACCCCTTTTTAAATTCTATTTATAAGATATTTTGTCTTACGATATTTATTTGGTTAAAATATTTAATTTTGAAAAGTAATGAGAGCCCCTGTTAAATCTTTTAACCATATAAATATTTTTCATAAACTAATAACTCAATTTTCTCTCTCCAATCAGCATATATGTCTCACCTGATAACTTTATTCTTTTAAAATAAATACTATTCTTTCTCTCCAAACAAATATCGTTTCCAACAGATTTCTTTCTCTCCATATTCTATTCTATCTACATATATTTTTCTATATCACTAACTATATTTCACCAACCCCCCTTCTTTCTATATATATTCCCTAACAAAATCCCTCTCTCTCCATCTAATCTAATCTCTTTCAGCAGATTCTTTTTCTCAAATCTACTCTCTCTTTAATTATTTTTCTACAAACCTATATAAATACATACATATATATAATTGAAGATATTTTGTTATGATAGTTTAACTGAAAATATATTTTAGTTATTTGATATCATAAAATCCTATATATATAACTAATTATATTTATTTTCATTAACCCATAACCATATACATATCTACATATATTTTCACTATATACTAATATGTATATATACATATACTTTTCTATTATTCTAAGTATATACAAACTAATATATATATATATACAACTTTTCTAATATCTTATAGAAGTATATAACAATCCATCATATCTCTCTTTTATAAAATTAAATCTAAATCTCATCAGAATATTTCTCTCTCTAATTATAATAATCTCTCCAATTTTTAACAACATCTCTCTTCCCTATAATTAACAACCTAATTATTATCATCTCTTCCCTTCTCATATAAATCAACCTTCTCTTTTTCCCATCACAATATTTTATTCTTCTTCAAAATTAGCCGAGCAATCAAACCTTGGAGTTGTTCTTTGTGTCGTCGTGTTTATTTGTCTCCGAGGCAAGTACTCTTACTCTTTTATTTTTTTTAGTCGATGCAACATCGGTAATTCTCTAGATTAATTATTAACTTATAATATTTAAATAAAATTATAATATTCTTCCGCTTTATTAATATATCTTATAATATTTGTACATATGATGAAAACCCTAAGATCTAGAATACCTATTAATCCTTTCATCAAGTGAACAACTGTAAAAGTGCAAGCGTAATAAAATAAATTGTAACATGTAAATGTGGTTTAATATATAAAAAACTTTATAAGTAATTATATGTTTCTGTTGCAACAATATTGGTATACACCAGCATGCAAAATGTCAACACTTATATCCTAATCTAAAACATAAAAATATACTATTATTACCGTTAATCAATAAACGTTTTGGGCTTAATATTTTATATATATAAATTAAACTTTCTACACTATCACTCCTTATAATATCACTGCACTCTATGTGTCCTAGTCATATAAATTATTTTGATATAATAATTTGTATTAATATTTTCTATTATCACATGATTATAAAACTTATTATTAGCACTTACATGATGACTAGTCAATCTGTCATTTATTTTATCTTACTTACTATTATCTCGTAATTATACTATTACCACTATCTGCTTTATGCATCTGTAATTTGTCATTCCTATTTAACTATATTAACCCTTTAAAACCATATTTCAGTTTATTATTCTTTTCAATAAATAAACCCGGATGTTAAATACAGATACTTGCATATTTATATTGAGTCTTGTTTACATTTTTGACCTTATCATATCCTATCATCTATATTTAACATTTTACTTGAGACTATCATTGTCGGCATGCTTGAGAAAGCTTAACATGCTATTCTTGTTCATGGACACTATCATTTTATAACTGTTGTATTTGACATGCCATGATTACTCATTGTTCCACACTACTCATATTAAAACGAGTTCTCTAATTTGAATGCTGAATTACATAACATGACACACTACTATTCACCAGTTTTATTTCCATACAATTATCATACCACAAGTTCCTGTCTTTTCAGCATTCTTAATCAGTGATTTAGTCTTTACTATAGTAGCTATAAATACGCGGGTGTTGGGGTGGTTTGAGTGTGCGTTCGTACAACAGGATCTCAGGAGTCCCATGCCGGCAGCTCGTTGTTCCCTGATTAAAAAATCAGGAAAGGACTCAGAAGAGGCATCACGTGCTCACATGTGACCAGTGGTCACGTGTTGGCACGTGACGTTTAAAGCATCAGCACAAAACTCATTCAAGAAAAAGCTCCAGAAAAGGCATCACGTGCTCACACGTGACCAGTGGTCACGTGTTGGCACGTGACGGTTGAGCAGCGGCCAGAGAACAGAGCGCAGAAGAAGAGAAGCCCATTCCAGGGGTCACGTGCCTACACGTGACCACTGGTCACGTGGCCACACGTGACCGGCTTTAAAAGCCTTATTCTTTAACAGAATTAAATTCTGAGAAGAGATCATTCAAATCTCTCCAAAATAGAGAAGGATTATCTAAAACCGTTGGATTAAAAATCTAAAGGTGATTAAATATCACCGATTTATAGAAAAATCTTGGACTTGGAAAGATTTCTCCCTAAATCTAACCGAAATAATAAAGGAATATCCTTGGATTTAAAATCCAATGGTGAATAAAATTCACTTAATGATCTAAAGGCCCAGATTAATGATAAATATAAATCAAATCTCTCAACATACAAATCAAATCTCTCAATGAGAGATTTACTAAGCAGATTGATTCTCTTTCTTCTCCTATAAATAGGAGCCAAGAAAAGAAGAGAGGGACCTTTTTTCTAAAACTTTGAGACCTTTGAATCTTTTTCTTTTGATATATATATATATATATATATATATTTATATATATATATATATATATATATATATAGTCTTTGATTCTCTGCAAAAGGAAAACCTTAGGTAAGAAAAGAAAAGGGAGGCTTAAAAAGAGAATTTAATTCTCAAAAGAGTTTAACTCTTATGTAAAGAAAAGAACTTAGTTCTTTCTCTGGTTGAGGATCTGCAAAGTGCACATCTCCCCATGAATTGAGAATTTAATTCTCATTGGGTTGAGATCCTGCCATGCAGATCTAAAACACAGAGGAGGAACTGAGTTCAGAGAATTTAATTCTCACAAAATGATAGGAATTCAATTCCTTTGAGATAAAGTTAGGGTTTAACCCTATGTTATGGGAATTTAATTCCTTCAAAATGAACAGAACTAGGGTTTAACCCTAATTGAGAACATAATTTTCTCAAACTCACAGAAATTTAATTCCCTTAAGAAAAGAAATTAGGGTTTAACCCTATTAAGAATATAATTCTTCGGAAGAAAACATGAATTTAATTCCTCTAAAGTTTAGGGTTTAACCCTATGAACAGATCTTTAAAACATGTAGAGTCACGTGCTACCACGTGACCCCTGCAAAAACCCGCAGAAAAGAACTCTGAAGTAAACGCCTCACGTGTTACCATGTGACTCCTGCGAAGATCTATAAAAGAGAGCTTTGAGGCAATTCCCCACGTGCTCCACGTGACCCCTGAAGCACATAAAGAAAAAGCAAAATAAACAGAGACTCTGGGGCGCCCTCACGTGTCACCACGTGACCCCTAATGAGTATTCTAATAAACCAGAGCATGAGCCCCCATCACGTGCCCGCACGTGATGGCTTTCAGAACTAAAAGTGTTAAATACTTATCTGTAGAAAAAAATAAAGAGAAGAAGGGCGCTCTCACGTGCTACCACGTGACCCCTCTTGCCTTAGTGTTCAACACTAAATTGAAACTTCTGTATCCAGTGTTTAACACCGAATTGCTTAGTGTTTAACACTAATTTGAAAACTCTTTTCCCAGTGTTCAACACTGATTATCTTTTAGTGTTTAATACTAACTTGTCAATCTTTTCCCAGTGTTCAACACTGTTGGTCTCTAGTATTTAACACTAGCTTCAGCCCAATTGGCTAAGTTTCCAGAGGCAAAGCCTCTCCTTCAATGAATCAACAGAGGGCCAATATCCCAAACATGATTGGACTTAGCCCAAGCTGGCCATAAGTCCTCAATTCAAATTCAACTGGGCCAATGGGCTCATAATATAATAATTGATCTTAGTATCCAAATTGGACTACAGATCACTTAATCTACCTTGGTTTAAAGGTACATCTCTTCACTCCTTTGATACTCGGCGTTGTAATTCCTCAACGTCTTCAATGAGGTGACGGGTCCTGGTGACCACTCATTGATACGGACTGTGGGGTCCTTAAACTCACGGACTATGAGGACCTTAACCTTGATCGGAATGTCTTAAAACTAACAACGGACTATGACGTCCTTAATCTTGACCGTGATGTCTTAAAACTAACATTGGACTGTGGAGTCCTTAAATCCACGGACTACGGTGTCCTTAACCTTGACCGCAACGTCTTAAAACTAACAATGGACCGCAATGTCCTTAAACTACCTATTGACCGCAATGTCACTAAACTAAACAACATAGCTCCCCTAATCGCTCTCTTGTCGGATCTAAACGATCCCGTTAAGTTGATCTTAGTCTAAAACTAGATTAACGTATCCTTAACAAACGTTTAAGTCGATCTTAGTCTCAAACGAGGCTAACGTATCCTTAAACGCAACCCTCAAACCCAAATCTAAGATAATACGGATTTGGACTGGTCCACGCCCTACGGGCGACGACATAACTCAGTCTCCGTATACAATCCACGGGCAACTAAACACAAAACAAACACCCACGACACGAAGTGACCATCTAGAGAAGGAGAAAGTTGTTACCGCGATGCGGTAGCGTAATTAACTGCAGGGGCTTGCGCCTGCAGGGAAGAGCGTCCCCACAATCAAAAACCCCTCAAGCGAGGGGGAATCTGACGAAGTCTGCTACATCGGATGCATCCGTTTAAACCTTCGATGCACGGTGCCATAAATTAACTTGGCATCTTCGGAGAGGTGGACGGATAGCACCAATTAGTATCTGCCCCGAATTTCAGGCAAGACGCCATGTCGCGCCGTCATTCGGAGGGGAACAGATTTTGGCACGCCCGGTGGGAATTGAGAACCGTTAGCTTCAGCGGCAAATGCTTTGGCTGTGGTTGCGCTGCCAGCATGAAGCTCCTCGATCAAGGATGACAAGGAGACAAGGCTCAACTGGGCCAAGCGCTCTGAGGCTCGCAAAGCATAGGGACCAGGCGGCATAGCGATACGCGATTCCAACGCTGTAGGGGCTGGCAAGACTGTTCAGATTTGAAAAATGTCAGTAAAACTCTTAAGGAAAAGGAACAAAGTGGGACCATATTGAGACGTCACATACCTACAGTCATGCAAGAAGGTGCTGAAGGCTCCCCTGGCCTTTCGAGAATTTCAACCTCGTCATCGGCCTCCAGAACTGTAAAAGACATCAATGTCATTCCGCAAAATAATAACAATGATATGAAAAGATGGTGAACAACACTAACCTTGCCCAGACGAGAGGACGATGCGTTGAGGAGATATTGCCTGCGGAGCGGCCATCTCCAAAAGACGCTGGAAGGATTGCCGAGGAGATAGATCGGCAATGGAGGCCGCCAGTCTGCCCAATTCTGAAAAGACAAAAGAGTTCAGGTAACAGAAAGATTACTAGCTTAAAATGTGGAAGGTTACCTTCGACACTCCTCCCATTCTGAGCTGGGGGGATAGCAGCTTCAATGGCCTCCGCCGTGACCTCGGGCTCCAACAAAAGGAGGGTGATCCCGACTACCTCCATCCCAGCCTCTGGGCCGCCTTCAGGAAGAGTCGTTGAGGCGGCGACCACCAAGGGAACCTCTCCCAAAGGAGCGAGTGCTCTAGAATCAAGAACCGCCACCGGAGGTTCTATTGTGAGAGGAGCAGCATCGTCAACCCCCTCCGCATCGAGCAATGTGTCATTGGGAACATCAACAGGCTCTATCCTTAACAAGCCTGTAGGGACTTCTCCCATCGCCGAGGACTCTGCACAATTCGCACAAGAATAAGGATACATATATACGGGCATAAGCAATCTGAAGAACTGCAAAGAAGTATAAAAGCATACCAATGCACAGGGAAGCCTTCAATATGGCTTCTTCAAGCTGATGCTCCTTCTCAAGGAGGCGTGCTCGCCGGGGTTCGAGGGTAGACTCATGGCCACCGGTCCATAAGGAAAGCGCGTCCGCAGCATCCTTCGAAGCGGCCTGCTTCAGGGCCCTTTCTCCCCATTCCTCCAAAGGGCCAATAAACCGCCGCCGGATCCACGAAGGGTCTTCATAAAAGATTACGGCAGGATAGGGCTTTTTCGGAACCCTGACGTTCTGGGACTCATCTTGGGAACGTCTTATAGCCTCAGCCAATTGTGCGGCCTCCTCGGCAGCCGAGCCCGGGAAAAGAAGACCAGCGTCCGACTCTTGCACGACCAACGACTCATCTGGAAGTATGGGCTCAGACTCCGTTAAAGAATCAAGTAAGTTGGTGGCCACCCTCCTCCGCCTCTTTGATCCAGAACTGGCCACCGAAGACGACCGTTTCTTTCCCCGTGGAGCCTTGGTGCGGCGGCGGCCTACGTCGCCTTCAACACCCTCATCCCTATTACCCTCGCTCGGTGCCACAACCGAGGATGACACCGCCATTTTCGATGCCACGGGGGGCAGTGCTGCTGCAGGGGTGGTGCTGCTACTGGAGCCCGTCTACCCCGCTACCAGGTATCCAGGGGTATACCAGCTGTTGGAGTAAGGTCCACCCCCGACTCCCCCGGAATGAGCGCGGTGCCGGTATCCCTCAAAAGGAAGCGGACCGGAGCTCGCGGTCGCAGCGTAGCTCCCGCGGCCGGAACCTGAGGAGGGGCATCATGACCAAGAAGCACCCTTCTTTCCTCAAGAATAATTGGGTTGACTCGATGGAGATACCAACCTGTGAACGATCCCATGCATCGAGGCATGTACTCAGCTTCAGGGACCATGAAGTGGGAGCCGGTGTTCAGCCTCACGAAATGATGAGCGGTATCGCAAACGGCATCAAGTGAAGGGACCGGCGCAACTATGAAAGCCTCGAAAGGAACGCCCTGGTCGTATCCAAGCTTCCGGGCGAAGCGATGCGGGTTGTACCACATGAAAAGAGCTGCACTGTCCTGGCGAAATACCAAATAGCCCGGTCTAATTGCATACAAGTGCACGCCCTTCCGGGGCCTCAAAGAAGGTACGTTGTCTTTTGACCGGTCCCAGAGTTGTTGAACGGGACCTGAGGGAGAAGATAAGACCCGATCATTAAAAACCAACCCGCCAGCAGTAGCGTAAGGCGAAATCAACGCCCGAATAGCCCCGAATTGAGTCGGGTCAGCGGCAGAAGCATCCACCAATCGCATAAGTCGTGGGAAGGGGTAGGCGTCATAAAATGCTGGCCTCTGATGCATAGCGAAAGCCCCCAACACGTGCATTTCAATCCAAGACGTGAAGTAATGAAGCGAAAAGTTTACTACATCCACGCCAGGAGTAGAGGTATTAGTTGCGGTGCCCAACCCGTGATAAAGATGCGCCAACGCTGGGATACCGATGGCCAACCGCGTCCCCTCAGCGATACAATGAGCCGGGTAGATAACCGAAGCCCTCATAAAGCGACGATGCATGGGGATGACAAACCAACTGAGCCAGACATTGACATACCCCACGAAGAACGTCTCCTCATCCATGCCGGGAGCTGCAATGGATTCAAAAGACATCGGCGACATAATGGGGATGTAGTACTGTGGTAGATCCGATTCAATGGTCGGCAGCTTCTTCGAACCAAACCCAAAGGGATCCTTGATGTTTGCGAACTTCAGAGCTGTCTTTGACAGGACGTCCTCGCGAAGGAAGCAGGCAATGAAGCTCTTAAAAGTAACGCCCTGCTCCTCAGATTCAGTGAACAATCGGTCAAAAATACCCAGCGCCTTGATCAAGCTGGGACGCTTGTGGTAGACGGCGTTCTCAGCGGACAAGCCGTCAACCGGAGCAGGCTCGGGCTCAAAGACGTACTCGTCAGGAGGCAGCAACTCCTCATACAGCGTACCCCTGATTGGCAATCCCGAGATTTCATAAAACTCTGCCAAAGAGATCGAGACCTCGCGGTCTCCTAGAATAAAAGTGTTGGTGGGGAGGTTCCACTGGTTCAAGAACGCCTTAACCCACCAGACATGCGGGGATTGGTAGTGAAAGAGCGACGCATATATCGTCTGGTAAAGCCCGACCTTCTGCAGCCGCGCACGATGGGCAGAAAGGATGTAGCGAGCCCAGAGAAGGTAGCCCGTAGGGTGTCAAGGGGTGAGCCCTATCTTATAAATTTGCCCCCATGGTTGGGCCTCACCCTGGCAAATACGCCGCCCCAGAATATCTATAGCTGGGATCGGATGGTTCGGGATACCGATTGTTGAAGGCTCGAGCTGTCCCGCTGGAGTCCAATTTGGCATCTCCACAGAAAAAACTGTCCTCGGAGGGTCCAACGGCAAGAACGGGAAAGTAGGCTCTGTCGGCACTTCACAGAGGAAACTCCGGCGACCTCGAATGATATGACTGTACCAAGTTCCCCATAGAAGTAAGCTGGTGCAGTTCGGGTCATGAGCCCGGATCATCGCCATCGCTTCCTCGTCGGATGGTGATTGAGAAAGAGCGGCCTCTGAGCGAGTGAAGGGAAAGCACGGAATAGAAGCCATTACACCTGAAATAAAGTAAAGAAAAACTGTCAAAAGCGAAGCCAGCAATATATATATATATATATATATATATATATATATATATATATGAGCATAAATATATATATAAAGACAGTTGAAGAAAGCGACAGCAGACTCTTTTTATGGGGCCGTTGGCTACAAAACACATGGGCCCCACAGAATCAGGTTGACGGCTCGTTAATAATGAGGCCAAGCAATCATAATAAGACAAAGGGGATATCCTCATTAAATAGGCAGTGGGTTTCAAGTGGCCCTACACATCCTCCTAGAAGACAAATCTACCTTGGACTCTACAACAAATCAAACAGGATCAGGGGAATTAAATTCCCACAGAAGACATCATTGTAAGCTTCTTCTTCATTGATTACAGAAGGACAACCTAGGGTAAGGAAACCCTAAGAAGCCTCCATGGGAAGAACTTAGTTCTTCACAGGAATTAAATTCCTTTTGAAAAGGGGAATTAAATTCCCAGAAACATTTTTTTTGTGGGCGGAGTTAAACTCCATGGATTTGAACTGTCACCATCATTTCCCTAAAGATCATGTGAAACCTAAGAGATCTACTGTTCGAAGATTAAGTGGTTTTCTGTTTTTTGAACTTGAAGAAAATGGGTTCGTGTTAAAAGGGTGAAACCCTTGATTCAGAGAATGTTATGCATGAAAAGTTCTTCGTTCGCTCAAGGTGATTACCTGAGGTAAAGGAATCGATCAACAGAGTTAAACTCTGAAAAAAATTTGAGGCAGAGAACTAAGCTCTGGAAACGAGAATTAAATTCTCAAAGTGAAAAGTTGCAAGGAAGAAGATAAGCAAAAGCGGAGGTGCTTCTGAAGTGACCCCTATATTTATAAGATGTGATGGAGACGCTTCATCTCCCCGATTCCCTAGATGGATCCAACGGTCACAAAAGAGACAGTGTTGCACTCACGTGCAGACACGTGAGAACAATGCTGTGGGGGCATTTTAGCTTGTATACCGTATGCACCATCATGCCCCCAGACTTAGGGCGTTTTGGCTTATTGTCCTTGACATTTGCTGCAGGAGTGGGGACTCTATCCGGCCTTCTTCTCTTTTGAGTAGTCGACGTGGAGGGAGCCGTTGCAGCGGGCATCCAAGCGGTTGTCGTCCTTTATTGTTTCACGTGACGGTTCTATTCTTCCTGCACCTTCGCCCTTTTCTGTTGACGAGAGTGATCTTGGTCAATTACCGAGTCTTGGACTCGTCGCCAGACCTTATAAATTTTGGAGGACAGCCGTTGAGGAGGCTGCTCCGGCTTTGTCTCTATAACATTCTTCGCAGGTGGAGGGGATCTTTTGAGAACCGCAGTTGGCGAATTTCTGCGTACCCTGTTTAATAGCTCGAAGCTGTTCCCGGTTGGAACAGCAGCCTCAGTTTCCACCGTTGGAGCTGGCGGGGTTAGTCCGGAGGGGGAGTTGCCCCAGTCTTCCTTATCCGGCGCCAGTGGCGACGTCGGGCATGACGGGTTGTTGGGATTGACTCAGCGACGGCTTCATCTTGCCCCCTGTTCTGGGGAGGGGCTGCTGCCGGTGTCAGCCTCTTGAAGACTGACGTTCGTTGAGAAGCTACAGATTTCTGAGCGGGAGCGGGAATGGGGGTAGTCAGTCTTGCAAAGACCGACTCTTTGGCAGTAAAAGCCGCCTTGACGACTTCGATGAAGAAGAGGACGCCCTGTCAGGAAATGCCAACCCCTCATCGGAACTAGATCCCGCGATCAAAGTGCCGAGTCCGTCATTTGAAGAACGAATGGACAAGCTTATCAGGAAAGCGGGTCAAAAAGCCCGAGACGACCATAATCGCGAGATGGCCATCTACGAGAGAGCCAGGACGCAACATCTTCTTCAACAGGCTGCAGACAAAAATACTCCTCCTTGTCAACATGCTGTGCAAAAGGCCCGACGCAGAGGTAGAAGTAAGTCAAAAAGCAGAAAAGGAGGTCGACAACGACAACGCAGGATCAAAGAGCCATGTGATCGGGTATGGCGCGGTCCGGATTTGTCCCTCATAAAAAAGATAAGTAAGGCATACTCTTTTCCTCAGAATAAAACACGGAAGATACTTGACCTCGCTTTAAAACATCGAATGATTACACTTCCGGAGTCTAAACACCCCGAGCAAGCTAACGAGGTCTCTCATCCGGGCTATTGCTCTTATCATCGAGCAATAGGACACCCTCTCGAAGACTGCTTCACCTTCAAGAACTGGGTCGAAGACCAATACCAGCAAGGCGGATTTGCTCTATCCGACAGCTGGAGGGTAACGCCGCCATAGAAGCATGAACCCAAAGCCACGAGAGCAGAACCAGATCCACATCGGTCTTGGAAGCGAGCTCGTACCTGTCGTATGATAACGGTATCAAAAGAAGAGCCTGAGAATATGGATGACTTTCCTTGGTGTTTCGAAAACAATGACGACGAGGTAATCTCAGAATTTCCACTAGTGCCGAAAGAGCTGGAAGATGTCATACACACCATTGCAGATAACCTCAAGAAAATTGAGTTGGGGACGGCGAACGACCCGCGACCGACATTTGTCAGCGAGCTGCTATCTGAAGAAAGGGTGGCTGCGTTAAAAGATGTGCTTGTACAGCATAGAGATTGCTTCGCATGGAACTATTCCGAAATGCCGGGACTAGATCCAGAAATTGCTGTGCACAAATTGGCGATATCCCCGGACGTCAAGCCAGTCAAACAAGCGCCGAGAAGAATGCGGCTCGAGCTTGAGATGAGTATCAATGCTGAGGTCAAGAAGCTAATCGAGTCTGGCTTTATCCAGGAGGTTCAATATCCTGAATGGATCGCCAACATCATCCCTGTGATGAAGAAAAATGGGACAGTGCGCATATGCGTGGACTTCCGGGATCTCAATAAAGCCTGCCCGAAAGACGATTTCCCAGTGCCAGTCACCGAACTGATGATAGACAATACGTCCACTCACGAGGGTTTTCTCCTTCATGGACGGCTCATCAGGGTATAATCAGATAAAGATGCATCCCGAAGACCAGAAGCACACCGCCTTCAGGACCCCTTTGGTTTAAAGAATGCCGGTGCCACCTATCAGAGGGCCATGACGAAGATCTTTGATGACCTTATACACGAAATCGTCGAATGCTATATCTACGACCTCGTGGTTAAAAGCAAATCATACGAGGAACATCTCGAGCATCTGAAGACCGTATTTCAGCGCCTTCGGCAATGCAACTTGAAGATAAACCCTCTCAAATGCGCATTCGGGGTGTCCTCAGGCAAGTTCCTAGGATTCATTGTCCGCCACCGAGGCATTGAGATAGATCCGTCGAAGATCAAAGCGATCATGGAAATGCCACCGCCAAGGACTCTCAAACAATTGCGGTCTCTCCAAGGGAAGCTCGCGTATATCCGACGATTTATAGCCAATTTTTCAGGCAAATGCCGCCCTTACAGTCACCTGATGAAGAAGGGAACCCCATTCGTCTGGGACCAAAAATGCCAAAGCGCGCTTGACGAGATCAATCAATACCTGCAGAACCCGCCAGTGCTGGCTGCTCCGGTCAAGGGAAAACCACTCATTCTTTATACAACCGCCCTCGAAGGTTCCTTAGGCGCATTATGGGCTCAAGAGAACGATCAAGGGAAAGAAAGAGCACTTTACTATTTAAGTCGAGTTCTACTGGGGGCAGAAGGAAACTACTCCCCCATTAAAAACACTTCCTGGCGTTGATCTTTGCGATAACCAAGCTCAGGCACTATGCGTTGGCGCACGAAGTCCGTCTCATATCGAAAGTGGACCCCCTTAAATATTTGATGTCGAAGGCCATATTGACGGGACGACTCTCTAAATGGGCCCTACTCTTGATGGAGTTCTCGATAACATATCAGCCTCTCAAGGCAGAGAAAGGCCAGGCCATCGCCGACTTCCTCGCTGAGCATCCGATACCGGCCGACTCTCCTTTGAACTATGAGCTGCCAGACGAACATGCGTTTGACGCGATTGACGGCGGTGATACCCGCTGGGAGCTTTATTTCGATGGAGCATCCTCCATGAAGAAGCGCAAGTAAAGCACCCCTATAATCAAATCGGAGGTAGGCCTCATCTTCGTAACTCTACAGGGAGGGATAATGCGCTTTGCTTTCTCCTTAACAGAACCGAGGACGAACAATGAAGCCGAATACGAAGCTTTGATAGGAGGCCTAGAGACCGCCATCGACATGGGAATTGAAAACCTCCTCATATACGGAGATTCTCAACTGGTCGTTAGTCAAGTAAACGGCGACTACCAGACATGCAAGCCAGAGCTGGTGAAGTATGGAGAGAGAGTACAGCAACTGCTGACTCAAATCCCTTCCTACATCTTGGAAAGCATACCGCGTGCAGAAAATAGTAAGGCGGACGCGTTAGCTAAGCTCGCTAAAGAACTGGCTGATGAGAACCTCGATGACGTCAGAATCATGGTACAAAGCCGTCGGGTCCTCACACCGGCAGAAATATCTCCGGAATCACCTGAAGAAAAGGAAGCAACCGAGAAAATGGCTATGCAAATAAAGGACCAAGAGAAGGCTGAAGATTGGAGAGAAGTCTTCATAGACTGCTTCAAATCCCGTCGAACGCCTGAAGATGCGTCCTCAAGACATCAACTTATGAAACGAGCTCTGTCTTTCGCCTTCATCAATGATACTTTTTACAAGAGGTCATGCCTGGGACCTGACGAAGCGAAAAGAGTCGTTCAGGAAGTGCACGACGGACTCTGCGGTTCTCACCAAGCAGGACCGAAGATGAAGCTGAAGATCAAACGAATGGGTTATTATTGGCCCACGATGATTCAGGACTGCCTCGAGTATGCGAAACAATGCCACTCATGCCAAATCCATGGGGACTTTATCCATCAGCACCCAAATCCACTACATCCAACGGTGGCTAGTTGGCCGTTCGAAATGTGGGGGACTGACGTAATCGGCCCCATCGAACCAGCATCATCCAGGGGACATCGTTTCATTCTGGCGACAACTGATTACTTCTCCAAATGGGAAGAAGCAGTATCGTTAAGGGAAGTGAAGACGGAGAATATTCTCCATTTCTTCAAGACACACGTCATTTATCGATTTGGAACTCCGCGACGGATCATTTTCGATAACGGGCCAGCCTACAGAAGCCACAAGATTAGCCGCTTCGCGCAACAACACAACATAGACTGGAGATATTCCTCAGTTTATAATTCTCGAGCTAACGGTCTAGCTGAGGCTTTCAACAAAACCTTGACAAAGATCGTGAAGAAGACGGATTCCCGAAACAAAAAGGACTGGCACGAGAGACTGCAAGAAGCTCTCTGGGCATATCGAACTACGTTCAAAATGGCCACGAACACAACGCCATACGCGTTGGTATTCGGTACAGAAGCAGTACTCCCCCTCGAGATAGAGTTACCCTCTCTACGCGTGGCGGTCCACTACGAGCTGACAGACGAAGAAAATGCTCACCTTCGGCTTGAGGAGCTTGATGCCTTTGATGAGACCCGGCTCATAGCGCAACAAAATCTGGAGGCTTACAAAGCAAAGATGATGCACTCATATGAAAGATTGACAAGGCCGAGGGCATTCCTCCAAGGCGAACTCGTGCTAGTGGTCAAAAGACCTATGATCCCCAATCGCGCCAAACGAGGAAAATTCGAGCCAAACTATGAAGGCCCGTACATCATAGACAAGGTCTACCAGGGTGGAGCCTACCTACTCATGGACATGCATGGTGAAAGACCCTTCAGGCCAATAAACGGTCGCTTCCTGAAGAAATACTACGCCTGACGAGTCATGGCCTAGGTCAATGATAGATGACGACGACTATGTCCGCTCGCTATCTTCCTAAGCCAAAACTCTATAAGTAGTAGCAAGTAATGGACCGAAACGTCCTTAAACTAACGGCGGACCGAAACGTCCTTAAACTAACAACGGAACGAAACATCCTGAAACTAACAACGGAACGAAATGTCCTTAAACTAACAACGGACCGAAACGTCCTTAAACTAACGACGGACCGAAATGTCCTTAAAACTAGCAACGGACCGAAACGTCCTTAAACTAACAACGGACCACTATATCCTAAAGCTGGCTGTTGACCGAGATGTCGATAAACTACGGTGGATTGCAGTATCTCAAAGCCGATAAAAAAAAATAATAATAAAAAACGGTATGTCCATAAGCAAAATGGGCACGGATGAAAACCCGAAAGGGCTCCGTGAGTAAAAACAGCAGGGCTACCAGCGAGTGTTTGTGAAAACCCGAAACGGCGCAACCTCGTTAAAGGGCACTTGCAGGGTCCTCACGACCTTGTAAGGAGAAATCACCCGCGTGAGATCCTTACGACTCACAAGGGAGCAACACACTTAGGAATCCTCACGATTCCTAGGGAGAAACTACACTTGCGAGATCCTCACGACTCGTAAGGAGAACTCTCTTATGGGACCCTCACAGCTCATAAGATTTGAAAGTCTTCAGTCACGGAGACCTAAACCTGTGCTTAAGCAACCCCCACAACCTTCAATTTATTGCCCTACAAGTGGCTCAATACTGACCATTGTATACAATCCACGGGCGCGAATAAACATTTCCCTAACCAAGTCCCATCCGTGACTAGGGATATGTTCGTATGGCGAACAACCCTTGTAGGTCCTCTTGACTTATAAGGAGAAAACCCTTTTGTATGATTCTTACGACTTGCAAGAGGACATCCACTTAGGAATCCTCACGATTCTTAAGGAGAAATTACACCTACGAGATCCTCATGACTCGCAGGAAGAAATACCTTTATGAGACCCTTACGGCTCATGAAGTCAAAAGCCTTAGTCGACGGCACCCTTAACCCTGTTTACTAAGCCACCTTTGTTCAATATCGACAGAGGCAAATGATGATTCGCTCCTGGCAATATCCCAGTTGTAGCAGTGCTGATGCCGAAATCGGTGTCTAAAATCCAAGCTTGTAGCGAAAAGGCCAGCGAGCCATACATGCATACGAAATAGCCGAAATGATGGGACAACTTGCAATAAAAAGCAGCAAGTAAAAATGTATGCATGAAAAATAGCCGAAATGATTGGGCAATTCGCAATAAAAAGCAGTGAGTAAAAATAAAATAAATAGCCGAAATGATTGGGCACCGCGAAAAATAGCCGAAATAATGGGGCAATCGCGACCTTCGCGATATAAAAGCTGAGATGATAGAGCATCGCGGAAAAAGAAACAAAAATGAAATTTACGACCTACAGGTGATGTCGCAGATGGCCTAGAGATCATTTCGACGTTCGTCCCATTGCAGCGGACACAACTTCAAGCGAAGCGGAACAGCGGCAACTCCCAGTTCCATGGCTCGGCGATATACAGATCACCAAGAGTCAAATCCCCACCCCGTGAAATGCGGATACAATCAAAAAATTCCTGATCACGTGGAATGCGGATAACGTCACTCTTTGACCCCGTGGGAAACGTCCAGAGCGGATCCTGGTCCTCGCAGAACACGGCAGTGAACCCGTGGGAGGCATCCAGAGCAAAATCCCTGGTTACGTGGAACGCGGATAACGTCACTCTTTGACCCCGTAGGAAACGTCCAGAGCGGATCCTGGTCCTCGCAGAACACGGCAGTGAACCCGTGGGAAGCATCCAGAGCAAAATTCCTGGTCACGTGGAACGCGGATAACGTCATTCTTTGACCCCGTGGGAAACGTCCAGAGCGGAGCCTAGTCCTCGCCGAGCACGGCAGTGAACCCGTGTGAAGCATCTAGAGCAAAATTCCTGGATACGTGGAACGCGGATAACGTCACTCTTTGACCCCGTGGGAAACGTCCAGAGCGGAGCCTAGTCCTCGCCGAACACGACAGTAAACCTGTGTGAAGCATCTAGAGCAAAATTCCTGGTTACGTGGAACGCGGTAACGTCACTCTTTGACCCCGTGGAAAACGTCCAGAGCGGATCTTGGTCCTCGCAGAGCACGGCAGTGAACCCGTGTGAAGCATCCAGGGCGGAGCCTAGTCCTCGCCGAACACGGCAGTGAACCCGTGTGAAGCATCTAGTGCAAAATTCCTGATTACGTGGAACGTGGATAACGTCACTCTTTGACCCCGCGGAAAACGCCCAGAGCGGAGCCTGGTCCTCGCCAAGCACGGCAGTGAACCCGTGTGAAGCATCCAGAGCAAACACCGGACTGTGGAGTCCTTAAAATCCACGGACTATGATGTCCTTAACCTCGACCGTAATGTCTTAAAACTAACGATCAACCACCACGATTCTAGACTGATTTTACCTTGGTTAAAGGGTACATCTCTTCACTCCTTTGATATTTGGCGTTGTAATTCCTCGAGGTCTTCAAAGAGGTGACGAGTCCCAGTAACCACACATTTCGTGGACTGTGGAGTCCTTAAATCCACGGACTATGACGTCCTTAACCTTGACCGTGATGTCTTAAAACTAACATTGGACTGTGGAGTCCTTAAATCCACGGACTATGAGGTCCTTAACCTTGACCGTGATGTCTTAAAACTAATATTGGACTGTGGAGTCCTTAAATCCATGGACTATGAGATCCTTAACCTTGACCGAGATGTCTTAAAACTAACGTTGGACTGTGGAGTTCTTAAATCCGCGGACTATGACGTCCTTAACCTTGACCGTGATGTCTTAAAACTAACATTGGACCGTGGAGTCCTTAAATCCACGGACTATGACGTCCTTAACCTTGACCGCGATGTCTTAAAACTAACATTGGACTGTGGAGTCCTTAAATCCACGGACTATGAGGTCCTTAACCTTGACTGTGATGTCTTAAAACTAACATCGGACTGTGGAGTCCTTAAATCCACGGACTATGACGTCCTTAACCTTGACCGTGACGTCTTAAAATTAATATTGGACTGTGGAGTCCTTAAATCCATGGACTATGAGGTCCTTAACCTTGACCGTGATGTCTTAAAACTAAATCGGACTATGGAGTCCTTAAATCCACGGACTATGAGGTCCTTAACCTTGACCGTGACGTCTTAAAACTAACATTGGACTGTGGAGTCCTTAAACCCACGGAATATGAGGTCCTTAACCTTAACCGCGATTTCTTTAAACTACGGTACCCTGGAGAACATCCCAAAGCAACCCCTGACCCCGTGAAATACGGATAAGGGTGACCGCACCCAGCACTTGCGGGTCCTCACGACCCGTAAGGAAGAAAACTCTCTTGTGAGATCCTTATGACTCCCAAGGGAAAACCCGCTTAAGAATCCTCACGATTCTTAAGAAGAACCCGCCTACGGGATCCTCTCGACCTGTAGGGAAAAAAAACTCTTTATGAGACCCTCACGGCTCATAAAGCTCAAAAGTCTTAGGAGGAAGATTTTAACCCTGAATCCTAAGCCATCGCTACTCTGCAAGTAGGCCAAGATAAATTGTCCACGGAACAAGTTCAATTGAGAGAGACACACCATTGAGAATAAAAATATGTCTTTATTCATAAACCAAAATGGATACAAAGTATAATTCATGAAAGAACAAAAAATACTCTCATTCAGGAGTATGCACAAAAAGAAAGGAAAAGATACAAGTTTTCAAGCCGGCGGGCGATTTAGTAATTTCGCCAGCTCATCCTGCTTTTGCTGGGTCAGGGCTTCATTATTCAGGATCGCCAGAAGATGGGCCTCCGCCTCCGCCTGCTGGGCCTGATACGAAGCAAGCCGGTCTTCAAGCTTTTTCTCGGTGGCCTTGTGAGCCTCGACCCTTTCACGAGTGAATATGGCAGCTTTATCAAGAGCCACCACCTCTTTGATAGACTCTTGAAGCACCCGCCAGAGTTCATATGCTTTGTTGGCCTTGGCAGTAAGATTAGCCTGAAGCTCGCTCAGCGCCTTAGAAGCCAGCTCCCTTTCCGAGAATTTACGGCCGAGCCTCTTCTCGCACGATGTCATGTTTGCCGCGCACTGTGCTATCAGTCCTCGCAACTCCGCCTTTGCAGCCACGGCCTCCGAGGAAAGGCGGGAACATTCAAGGGCGTGCAAGCAAGCCTCCACTCGTACTGGGCTATATCGGTCTCATGTTTACTGCACGTACCGTGCTATATCGGTCTCATGTTTACAGCTCATACCGGGCTATATCGGTCGTTTGTTCATTCCACAGTTGGGCCCGTATTTCCTAGCCCCTGGGGCACCACTCTTGGGTTAGGAATACTCCTATAGAGGTTGACGCACATACTCAGGCTTACAATAGAGTAGTTTACCTTCTAATGACCTGTTAGGTTATGACTTAACCTCTTTACCTGTTTGTTCATAGTAGTAACGTATCTATTTATATATATATCTGTTTTTACTTGTGCACATGGGCTTTACTACTTTCTCTTATTCATGTTATCATACTATACACATCCCTTATACGTTGAGTGCTTGCTGGGATGTTCTGACATCCATGAGATTTGCCATCTCAGGTTTAGAGACAGATTTTCAGGCCGAACAGGACCGCAGCGACTATCAGAACTTTGCCGAAGATCAATAACCCGTAGGTTTATTTTCCTTTTCTGCTAGTATTTAGTATGTGCGTCCTTATGGGACATTGGGACTTATGTATCTTATTTTATTTCCGAATCTATTATATTGGATCTTTAATTGTATCAATTATTTAGTTGACCTATTTTTAGGATTTCTTGTGGTTTTATTGCAGCATGATTATTAGTATTATTCCTTTTGGTATTGGATTTTATTTTTGACAGGTTAATCTAGACAACCTTATGTGACTATGGAAGGATTTTTCCTTACCGTATGTAGCACGACTGGCCTTCGTCGCTTTCCGTATTCCGTATTTTGGGATGTGGGGCGTGACACCTTTAATATATATATACAGAGAGAGAGAATAATGGAGAAAAGATGCCATAGGAGGGGATTTCCTCCTATGGCGTCGAAAAAATATAATCCCCATCATGTTTTCCGACGATCGGCACCCATCATCTTCATTGTTATCATCTAAAATATGGGTACACCAAATTTCATGTGATTCTACAACTTTTTCATCGTTGAATTAGTGGGTTCAAAAATTAACGGTTTACCGACAATAGAACTTTTTACATTGCTAAATCAACGGTGAAAAAGTTGTAGAATCACATGAAATTTGACGTACCCACATCTTAGATGATAACGACGAAGATGATGGATTCCGATCGTCGGAAAACACAATCGAGGGCGTATTTTTTCGACGCCATAGGAGGAAATTCCCTCCTATAGCCTCTTTCCTCCAATATATATATATATATATATATATATATATATATATATATTGGGATTGAACATATGAATATGGAATGTTCTATATCACAACTTTATGAGGAACTACTTCATGAGTTCATCAAGCTTGTGTTTTTGTTTGCACGTTAAATTCTCTCTAAACCTTTTTGTCTTGCCCTAGAGTATTACCGATGTGTATACATTAATTGTTGTACTCTCTTGGACGGATGATTAAGTGTTTCTTGTGTTTATTCTATAGTACCGGTAAAAAAGGTTCTCTATCACAACTTCTCTCATATAGGAAAACCCGGTCACAAATCACCAATATATCATACCAATTACCAAAGATCTATTATACATATCAAATGCATCAGATATTTCCTCGCAAATTCAAGCATATATATATTTCAAAAAAAAATTCATCAAGGAATAAACTAACAATAGAATTATACATAATCATGACAAAAAAGAAAGAAAGAAAAACTCCACCACTAAAAACTGTACGCATTAAAAACCGTTTATTAGATACCGTGTAAATATATACGGTCCCTAATAAATTATTAGAGACCGTATATATTATACGTTTCTAATGAACGGTCGCCAATACTTTGGCGACCGTTCACATAATATTAGCTATCATTCTAAACGATCGCTAATATGTCGATCAGATAACAGCCATGATGGCTCCTTCTTCCTCCTCATTCCTCCAAATTTTCCCCGATAGGTGATAATTTTCCTCCTTTTTCTCAAATTTTTCGGAAAAATTATGAAATCTAACTCCAATTTTTTTTGTAGGTGTTATTGTCGCGGTTGGTGGTGCAGAAACTTGTAATTGCTCTTATTCTTTTCAAATCCGGGCCAACACTGCTACAATATAGGGTTGCCCCTACGGCTACAGGAATCCATAGGGGTAACGTTTTATTGCCCCTACGGATTAGTCCATAGGTCCCCATGGTTGTCCCTACGGTACCCTACGTTTTAATTTAAAAATATTAAATCGTAATTTGTTATTTGGCCCTACGGAGCCGCAAACAAATGACCTACAGTTAAGTCCGTAGGGGCATATATATGAGTTATTAATAAAAAAAGGCATAGAAAAGCCCTCGTTGTTCCCAAAAATTCTCTCTCTCACTCTCCCGCGTCTCGATCGTTCCTGCGCCTCGATCCCGCGCCTCGTCTCCACCGCCCTCCGCCCGCGGCCCGCCACCTTCTTTGATTGTTCCCAAAACTTCCTCATCGACTTCCTCGTTGCCACCGCCCGCGACTCGTCGCCGATTGCGTCGTCGACCACCGGTCTCCTCCGTCGTCTCCTCCACCGCCCGCTACAAGTTAGTAAATCTCAAATTATTTATAATTTTGATGATGTTTAGGCTAGGGTTCAGGGTTCAGGGTTCGGGTAGGGGTGAGGGTTAGGGTTAGGCATCAGGTTCAGTTTAGTTTAGGGTAGGGTTAGGGTTAGGGTTAGGGTTCGGTTGGGGTTAGGGTTAGGGTTCGGTTGGGGTTGGGGTTAGGGTTGGGGTTCGGTTGGGGTTGGGGTTAGGGTTAGGGTTAATTAGTTGGGCTTAGGGTAAGGATAATTAAGGTTAGGGTTAGGGTTTGGTTCAGGTTTAGGGTTAGAGGCTAGGGTTAATTTGGGTTAATTAGAGGGTAGAGTTAATTTGGGTTAATTAGTGATAATTTGAAGGGGTTATGGTGTTGATTAGGGTTAATTTGGGTAAATTGGGTTAAGTTTGGGTTGATTAGGGTTAATTATGTTAATTTGGATAAATTGGGTTAAGTTTGGGTTAATTAGGGATAATTTGTGTTAGGGTAACGATTATGGTTAATTGTGGTTAATTAGGTTAATTTGGGTTATTTAGGATTAGGGTTTAGGGTGCACTAGTTCATTGCAGTAGGATACTCGATGATAACGTAAACGTACAACTTTACCGTAAACGCAAGAAAAATTTACCCTAAACTTGAAATTTCGAACCCTTAATAATGAAACGTAAACGTAAAACCTATTCATGTTAAATGTTCAAATTAAAACCAATATATGATACTCGATGATAATATGAAACTTTTATATTCTCATCGATACTCATATATGAAACTTAAAGCGCCACTTAGTCTCCGTCTATCGGTTAGCATACGTTCGATGTTCGTCGTGACATAGAACTATACGAAGGTTGTTAAATATCGGACGGTATAGATCGGTACTAACAACCATCGAGTAGTCTATGTGACGAGAAGATTCAATCGTATGATAACCGATAGATTTGTCCCGTGTGGACAAGTTAGGAATGTATAAAGCAAACACCTGCATTCACTTGTGTTTTCATCCGTTTCGAGATATTTCTTCGGTACTTTTCTGCTGGTTCTCCGTGTACAAAGATAGATTAGATGTTCATTTCAACGTTGTTTCACAGCTTTGAAATGATTATTTATTTATTACAGTGTACTCGGAGAACAACGGGGAGGTGCTGCCGAAATTTACTCGAAACGGTTGAAAGCACGAGCGAATGGGTGTCTGCTCTATACATTCTTAATGGGATAGAAGCCTTACCCCCGACAGCCGAAACACACACATACAACACGAATACACAACAAACACATCATTAGAGAGTGATTCAAGATGTTCAAGTTAAAACCAATATATGATACTCAATGGTAATATGAAACTTTCATATTCTCATTGATACTCATATATGAAACTCAAAGTGCCACTTAGTCCCCGTCTATCGGTTAACATACGTTCGATATTCGTCGTGATATAGAACTATACGAAGGTTGTTAAAAAGCGGACGGTATAGCTCGGTACTGACAACCGTCGTATAGTCTATGTGATGAAAAGATTCAATCGTATGATAACCGATAGATTTGTCCCGTGTGGATAAGTTAGAAATGTATAAAGCAAACACTTGTGTTTTCATCCGTTTCGAGTTATTTCGTCGGTACTTTTCCACTGGTTCTCCGTGTACAAAGATAGATTAGATATTCATTTCAACGTTGTTTCACAGCTTTGAAATGATTATCTATTCTATTACGGTGTACTCGGAGAATAGCGGGAAGGTGCTGCCGAAATTTTCTCGAAACGGTTGAAAGCACAAGCGAATGGGTGTCTGCTCTATACATTCTTAATAGGATAGAAGCCTTACCACCGACAGCCTAAACACACACACACAACACGAATACACAACAAACGCACACACAGCACATACACACTAACAACCCTACACTTAAGCGAAATCATAAATTGAAACACACATATATAGAATATAACTCATACATGGGTATCCTAAAATCTAACTTTGATTATCGATAATTTATTCTTTTCAACGACAAACGCACACACAAAGTATATACACGGATTTTCTCCTTCATCAGTAACCATCCCGTTCTTAGATTTCTCAATATAGTCATCATAACCTACAATTTATATGTTATACAGTCTAACATGGCCCATGAGTACGTCAGAGTTAAGGACTGGATGTATGTGGATTGGCAACAACATATACAACCTAAGTTTGTCGCAGGAGTTGCTGCTTTTATTGAGTTTGCACGCGCACATAATAAGATCGTGATAGAGAAGATTTTCAGCCCGTGCGATAGATGTGGGAATAAGTACTGGCAGAAGGTAGAATTTGCAGAGCTTCATATCGTTAAACATGGTTTTACTAGACTTTATACAACCTGGCTATATCACGGGGAAGGAGAAGAACACAGTAATGCGGCAGAAAAAGAAGAAGAAGACGATAATGCAGCAGGAGAAGAAGGAGAAGACGGTAATGCGGCAGAAGGAGAAGACGGTAATTTCTTTCCATCAGAAGAAATGGAGGATATGGTAGAGATTGCCCTAGGTGAATCTATTCATACCGAAGATGACATTTCTTCTGGTCAAAGACCGCGTGCGGATAAGTGTGAAAATTTCATGAATGATACTAGAAAACCAATTTATGAGAATGCAAAGTATTCCACCCTCTCATGGTTCGTCCAACTTTTCCAGATTATGTGCCTAAATGGATGTAGCAATAAGTCATTCATAATGCTTCTTTCGTTCTTGAAGGATTCTATACCCTGGGGAAATAACATGCCCGACAGCTGGTACGGAGCCCAGAAGATGATGTCTGATTTGGGTCTGAAGTGTGAGAAGATTCAAGTATGTCCTAAAAATTGTGTTGTACCGGAAAGAGAATTCAGATTTGAAAGAGTGTCCAACATGCGAAGATGCCAGGTATAAGCCGAAAGATTCTGATAAGAAGCCCGATATACCTGTCAAGATAGCACGATACTTGCTATTCAGGTGCAAGAAAACAACCGAGACAATGATTTGGCATCACCGTGCTCCTCCAAGTGAAGATGGAAAAATGAGTCATCCAAGAAATTCACCGGCATGGAAGGATTTCGATAGGAGGCACGCAATATTCAGTAGAGATTCTCGCAATGTCAGGCTCGAACTGGCTAGTGATGGCTTCTGTCCATTCAACTATATGGTTGGAAGCCACAGCACATGGCCCGTTGTAATGATAGTTTATAATCTGTCGCTTTGGTTGGCTATGCACCAATTATACTTTATGATGCCTCTTCTTATCGACGGACCAAATTCACCGGAAAACAATATCGACGTCTATCTCCGACCTCTGATCGAGGAGTTAAAATCTTTATTCATTGATGGTGTAGATACTTAAGATGCATACATAAATACAACTTTCATACTGCGTGCGGTTTTAATGTGGACAATTAATGGCTTTCCTGTGTATGGAATGCTATCAGGTTGGTCCGTACATGGTTACAAAGCATGTCCTCATTGCCATCAACATACAACATCGAAATTCTTGAATTTTAGCAGGAAGGTTTGTTATTGCGGCCATCGACGTTTCCTGCCTCTAGACCACCCCTACAGGTTAGACGTTGTTCACTTTGATGGTCATCAGGAGCTTCTTGGACCTCCAGCCCCATTGTCCGGAGAGAATGTGACTGCTCAGTGGGATGGTTATAATAATATGACCTTCGGGATGGATCCGACAAAATAGGTCAAACCACCATTCTGGATCAAGTTAAGCATTTTCTTCGAGCTTCCGTACTGGTCAACAAATTTAGTGCGTCATTGTCTGGACGTCATGCACATAGAGAAGGGAGTATCCGAGCACGTACTCAACTTGCTTCTTTGTAAAAACGGGAAATCGAAAGACAACCTCAATACTCGGATGGATCTACAGGACTGGGAAATTAGAAATGAATTGCATCCTAAACCGGTAGCGGGTAAACCAGGAAAATTTGTACTTCCCAATGCCGCTTATCATATGTCACAACCGGAGAAGAAAAGATTCCTGCAAGTGTTGCATGATTTGAATGTTCCCACAGGTTTCTCAGGATCATTCAGCAATAAGATAAAAATTGTGAAAGGCAAGATCGATGGGCTGAAAAGTCATGATCACCATGTTATTATGAAGCACCTTCTCCCATTAGCCCTAAGGACTTCACTTCCCGAATCGGTTGGTCTAGTAATCAATAACCTATGTTGTTTTTTCAGAGAATTATGCACTAAAACACTGGATGTTGTGACGCTGGATAAACTACAAAATTCTATTGCGTTGATATTTTGCAAATTTGAGCGTATTTTCCCACCGTCATTCTTCGATGTCATAATACACCTGACGGTTCATCTTACAACTGAGGCTAAGTTAGCCGGACCGGTACAATATCGATGGATGTATCTGTTCCCCTCCGAATGGCGGCCGAGACATTAGGACGTCTTGCCTGAGATTCGGGGCAGATGCTATTTGGTTTTATCCGTCTACCTCTCCGAAGATGCCAAGTTGATTTATGGCACCATGTATCGGAGGTTTAGACGGATGCGGCTGATGTAGCAGACTTCGTCAGATTCCCCCTCGCTTGAGGGGTTTTTGATTGTGGGGATGCTCTTCCCTGCAGGCGCAAGCCCCTGCAGTTAATTACGCTACCGCATCGCGGTAACAACTTTCTCCTTCTCCAGAATTTCACTTCGTGTCGTGTGTGTTTGTTTTGTTTGTGGTTGCCCGTGGATTGTATACGGAGACTAATTTATGTCGTCGCCCGTAGGACGTGGATTAGTCCAAATTCGTATTTACTTAGATTTGAGTTTGGTGTTTTAGTTTAAGGATACGTTAGCCGTGTTGAGGCTAAGATCAACTTAAACAATCGTTAAGGATACGTTAGTCCTGTTTGAGACTAAGATCAACTTAACGTGGTTATCCATTTCATATATGGTCATCGGGACTCATCACCTCTCTGACGTCATTGAAGGATTACAACGACAGGTGTCAAAGGAGTTCGGAGATGTACCCATGAACCAAAGTTGATTTGGAGTTTTATAGTCCATTTGAATGTTTAAGGATACGTTAGCCAGGTTTGCGGCTAAGATCAACTTAAACAGGATCGTTTAGATCCGACAAAAGAGCATTTGGGGGCTCTATTGTTCCAGTTTAGGGACGTAGTGGTCCATAGGTAGTTTAGGGACATTGCGGTCCATGTTCCAGTTTAGGGACGTGGTGGTCCATGCTCCAGTTTAGGGACTTGGTGGTCCATCATTCCCATTTGGGGACGAGCATTAGTTTAAGAACATTTCGGTCCAACATTCTCATTTTGGGACGAATATTAGTTTAAGGACGTTTCGGTCCACGAGTTTAAGGACCCCGCAGTCCGTATTGATGTGTGGTCGTCAGGACCCGTCACCTCTCTGACATCGTTGAAGGATTACAACGATAAGTGTCAGAGGAGTTCGGAGATGTACCCTCGAACCGGTTATAAATTGATTTAAGAGAGCAGTTGTACTCAGTCAATTTAATTTAAGGACTTACGGCCAAAATTGGGCTAAGTCCAATTGGAAAAGTTCACATTCTGTTTGCATTTGGCCTATTAGGCCTTTGTTTGGGCTTTCACCTTTTTAGAATAATGCATGGCATTACTTCAGGCCATTTATGCCTATTTTGACTGGGCTTTGCCCTTTTTCATTATAATGCAGAGCATTTGTTTTGGTCCATTGGACCTCTCAATTGGGCTCTGCCCTTTAAATAATGCATAGCATTATTTCTGGTCTGTTTAGACTTTTTAATTAGGCTCTACCTTTTTAAAATAATGTGCAGTACCTTTATTTGGTCCATTAGACCTTTGATTGGGCTCTGCCCTTTAATAATGTATTGCATTTAATACTCTGATAGTGCCCCACATGGCTTGTCAGGCGTTTTGCGCAATTAAAGAGTGCAAGCGCTCGTGGAGGTAACACGTGTCACGTTCTGATGAGCGCAAGCGCAACAACGCAGTGCGCCGCGCCAGTGCGCTGCGCTGTTGCACTGCTGACACGTGGCGCTTCCTAGCGGTTTGCGCAATAGTGCAGTTTTAGCAAGTGCTGGGCACTGTTCTTATTCTTTTGGATCAATTTCAGATCAAAGAAAACAAGTTTTTTTTGTTTTATAAAGAACCAGTGGTTCATATAAGGTGCAAGGCACTGTTATCTTGAGAATCTTTTAGATTCAGAACCCATGGTTCATAAAAAGAAGTGCAAGGAACTGTTTATTATTATTATTTTTTTCATTAGAGATCCTTGATCTTGTTCTCAAATCAATGATCTGTTCATAAGAGAATTTTCTCTTTTTCTAAAGGTTTTTACCTTTTTCTTTGTTCTTGAGGATTCCTCTCCAACTCTTCAGAGTTCTCTCTGTTTAATTTTTCACAAAATGTTGATGCCTTTGAATTGAGATTTAGGGTCCTTTTTATAGTGCCCATAAATTAGTTAAAGTTTGTTAAAGAGATCATTCTCTGAGTGATTTGGGGAATTTTCCCCACCGTTGGATTTTTGATCCAAGGGCTTCTGTTTTACAGAAGACAATTTTCTTGTTTTTAACAAGATTGAGAAAGATCTTTCAGAATTTTAATTCTGTTTGGCGCAAGCGCACCAGCTCATGACACGTGTCGCGCAGCGCATAGCGCAGCGCAATTGCACTTGTGCAACTGCGCTGACACGTGTCGCGCAGTGCACAGCGCAGTGCAACTGTGCTAGCGCAACCGCGCTGCCACGCGGCGCATAGTTCAGCGCAACTGCGTTAGCGCAACCGTGTTGCCACGTGGCGTGCAGCGCAGAGCGCAGGCCAGCTGAAGCGTTGCTTCTTTAATTAAAGTTTGAATTTTAAACAGAGCCTTGCTCTGATTGGGTGCGCTGCCTTGGGCGCTGCGCCCCCTGCGCTAACGTGTCTGATTTTGACATGTGGCGCTCTGCGCGCAGCGCAGGGGATCTGAAGCGTTGCTTCATTTATTTTAACTTTGATTTTCACTTTAATTTTTAAGACAAAGCTTTGCTCTGATTGGAGGAAAACAGAAGCATTGCTTCTTTTCCCACCTTGGAATTTGAACAGAGCTTTGCTCTGATTGGGGTAAACAAATGCCCCCCCACCGTTGCGTTTACGTGGCCTTAAACGTGAGCGCAGCGGTGGCCGAATTCCAACCATCGCGGCAACTTTTGGAAGTTGAAAGGGCATTTGATGCCTATAAATAGGACCTTTGGCCCCTTAGATGATTTTCATCTTCACAATTTTACTTTCAAAACTCAGAGACCTGCTCTCTTATTTAAACACTTTTAAAAGTTCAAACTTTAGAGAATTTTTAGGGTAAAAATATTAATTTTGATTAAATTAAATCAATTTTAAGAGCCTTGCTCTCAATAGATCCCTGATCTAAATTAGACCCATTTAGGGTTTCACTTAGCAGAGCTTTGCTCTAAAGGGGTCTATAGAAGACTAAGGAGAGCCCTATTAGGGTTCCATTAATAGAGATTTGCTCTCTAAAAGATCTTCCATGTATTTTCTCATTTCATTAATGGAGCTTTGCTCCTCCCAAATCGTATAGAAGAACTCTTAAGAATTCTTCATGTATCTTGGAAGTTAACGATGGCATTTTATTCCTCAGTGCATTATATCGTTTTGCTTAATCAGTCTTTCTGATAATTTTTGTTGATTTTCTTTCACAGAAATGATGAACGCCCACATGTACAATTTTGACGAGATCATCTCTTACGGGGACATCCGCCGACTTGGCCGGTCTCAAAATCGAGAGTTCACAAACGCGGAGTGTGCTGAAATCATGAGCCGCTTCGACGCATATAACGGTCCATTGCTTCCCAGACGTTCCTCCCTCCTGAAACTTGTCGTGGGAGCCATCTGGGAAGCACTTTCCCTATTCTGTTCCGGTGTTCCGCTTAGGGCGTTGGATGCCGCTGAGGATAAGGTGCAGTCGGTGTACCTGATGAACTTTATCTCGAAGAGACGGCGAGACAGTCTTGTCGATCTCTTGCACGAGGTCTTTCAACAGTCTTCCATACTCGCTGCTTATCGGAGGGTGGAAGACATCAGGGGGGACCCTGGCGCTTGTGCTCGCGAAAGAAAGCACACCAGGATGGTCTGCGAGGCTTGGAAAGTCATAGATAGGGTCACTTTCGAGTTCCTCAATCCATGTCCTGGGTTCGAGGTTATACCTTTGTAAATATTTTAATAATGTTATTATCTATTTCTCCGTGATTGTAAGGACCCCTTTTTATGATATGAATAGAAAATTTCCATTTCTGTTTGTCTTATTTCTTTTTATGAATCTTTTGCACATGCATGAGTGAGTGTGTCTCGAACGCTTGATCAAATGTAAATCAGATGTTCTTCCTGTCACTTCTTTCTTTCTTTTATTGTGCGTATGCTGTCTTAATAAACAGGGTCGATAGATAATAGAGCAAGCATCTAGATTTCCTCAAGAAATAGCGATGGCTTAGGCCGCAGGTTCAGATCTGCCGCCTAAGACTTTTCAACTCTATGAGCCGTGAGGGTCTCATAGAGACTTTTCTCCCTACGGATCGAGAGGATCTCGTAGGTGGATTTTCTCCTTAGGAATCGTAAGGATTCCTAAGTGTGTTTTCTCTTATAAGTCGCAAGGATCCTATAAGAGAATTTTTCTCTCTTACGAGTCGAGAGGACCCGTAAGCGGTTGCTTCCCTCATTGTCGAGTTTCGAGTTTGGAGAGTGAGACCCGTGGATAGTGTGAAAGAGACCGTTTTGGGCCAACTTGCAGGGTCCCAGTGCTTAGGAAACAGGCTTCTTTTATGCCTACTGCCTAAGGCTTTATCTCACGAGTCGAGCCGCATCGAGAATTTCTCGTAATGACATCAATTTCTTCACGAATCGAGACGAATCGAGCATTTCTCGCAAGAATATCCTAACGTCACAGTTAACCTCTGCTCTTTACGACAGAAGTCCGTTAGGGTCTATGGTACTTAGGGTTTTGGCCGTCGTACCGTCGCATAAGCTGATATATTCCTCGATAGGCAATCGTGCTGCTCGAGTAGCCCTGCGACTGCCGTGTCTCTGATCCCTTCGGGGGCTGGACAAGACGTCTTCAAGCAATCTTCCTAGGCAGTTTGACCGTCGGAAGAGCAAGCGTTAGGAATTTGCCATGCCGCTTTTTACTCGAGGTTAGGCTCATTTTGGCGAGCCCCGATGAGTCATATCCACTCCGTGCTGGTGTGGGATGATCTCCGATAGTCTTTCAGGTTTTATGTGAGTTGCCGTCAAGACCCTGAAGCTAAGAATTTGGCCTTTGCTTCGTTTGCTGACATCGCGTCTGCTGTATCGAGACGAATGTCGCAGTTGTCTTTAGGTTGCTGATGAACCGTTAAGGTTTGGAACTAGGGATTTTGCCGTGGCTCCGTTTGTTTAATTGTCGCGTCTGAATCCTGCTGGAGGGAGAACGCTGGGGTGACAACTCGTCTGCTGTATCGAAACGAACGTCGGGGTGGAACTGGAATTTTGCCGTGGCTCCGTTTGTTTGATTGTCGCGTCTGAATCCTGCTGGAGGGAGAACGCTGGGGTGAAAACTCGTCTGCTGTATCGAGACGAACGTCGGGGTAGAGCTGGGATTTTGCCGTGGCTCCGTTTGTTTGAATGTCGCGTCTGATCCCTGCTGGAAGAAGAACACTGAGGTGACAACTCGTCTGTTGTATCGAGACGAACGTCGGGGTGGAGTTGGGATTTTGCCTTGGCTCCGTTTGTTTGATGATGTCACGTCTGCTGTGTCGAGACGAACGTCAAGGTGATGACCATTCTACACTGGCGTGAGACGATCTCCAGTTGTCTTTCAGGCTTTATATGACTCGCCGTTAAGACCTTGAAGCTAGGAATTTGGCCTTCGCTTCGTTTGCTTTAGTGTGTCTGAATCCCGTCGAAGGAAGGACACTGTTGTTGACATCTCGTCTGCTGTATCGAGACGATCGTCGAGGTGGTGACCACTCTGCGCTGGTGCAAGATGATCTCCGATTGTCTTTCCGGTTTTATATGAGTTACCGTCAAGACGATGAAGCTAGGAATGTGGCCTTCGCTTCGTTTGCTTTGGTGTATCCAAATCCTGTTGGAGGAAGGACACTGTTGTTGACATTGCATCTGCTGTATCGAGACGAATGCCGAGGTGGAGCTGGGATTTTGCCGTTACTCTGCTTGTTTGACCATGGGGTCTTTCGTCGGCGTTGTATCTGCATCTTGATGGACTGCGAAGGAACGCCGTTGTTAACATCTCGTCTGCTGTATCGAGACGATTGTTGAGATGAAGCTGGGATATTGCCGTCGCTTCGCTTTGTTTCGACCGCGAGGCCTTTTGTTGACGTTGCTTCTGCATCTTGTTGAACTGCGAAGGAATGCCTTTGTTGACATCTCGTCTGCTGTGTCGAGACGAATGCTGAGGTGAAGCTGGGATTTTGCCATAGCTTCGTTTGATAGTGTAACATCTGCATCCTGCTGGAATGAGGAGGCACACCGTTGTTGGATTTTGGGCCGTAGATGTGGCCATTGAGATTTGGAACTAGGGACTTTTCCATGGTTCCGTTTCGTTGCGACTCTGGGGTAAGTTGTTGACGTCACGTCTGCATCTGGTTGGAGTGAGGAGAAACGCCGTTGGTGATCTCTAAGTTGTTGATATCGACGTCGAGACCCTGAAACTAGGGGTCACCTTTTTTTTCGTTTGTTGACATTATGTCTGCAATATTGCGACAAATGTCGAGATTGTCTCTAAGTTGTCTATGAACCGTCGAGATTTGGCTTCGCTTTCTGGTGGAGCCTGTTGGGAAGGTATAGTCCCCTCTTTGTTTGTGCCCATGAATTGTATACAGGGATCGATGTGATCTCACCTGTAGGGCAGAAGTTTCATTCATTTTATTATTATTATTTTATTTCCGCGATGCTCTATCATTTCCGCTTTTATATCGCGAAGGTCGCGATTGCCCAATCATTTCGGCTATTTTTCGCAGTGCCCAATCATTTCGGCTATTTAGTTTATTTTTACTCGCTGCTTTTTATTGCGAGTTGCCCAATCATTTCGCCTATTTTGCATGCATACATTTTTACTTACTGCTTTTTATTGCAAATTGCCCTATCATTTCGGCTATTCCGTATGCATGTGCGGCTTACTGGCTTTCCGCCGTAAACCTGGAATTAGACACCGATTTCGGCATCAGCACCGCTACAACTGGGATATTGCCAGGAGCGAATCATCATTTGCCTCCGTCGATGTCGAACAAAGGTGGCTTAGCGAACAGGGTTAAGGTCCTGTTGACTAAGGCTTTTAACTTCATGAGCCGTAGGGGTCTCACAAAGGTATTTCTTCCTACAAGTCGTGGGGATCTTGTAGGTGTATTTTCTCCTTAGGAATCGTGAGGATTCCTAAGTGTATGTTCCTCTGTAAGTCGTAAGGATCCTACAAGAGGGTTTTCTCCTTGTAAATCGAGAGGATCTACAAGGGTCGTTCACTATGCAAACATATCCCCAATCACGGATGAAACTTGGTTAGGGAAATGTTTATTCGCGCTCGTGGATTGTATACAAGGGTCAGTATTGAGCCACTTGTAGGGCAATATCGAAAGTTGTGGGGTTTGCTTAAGCACAGGTTTAGGTCCCTGTAACTTAAGACTTTCGAATCTTATGAGCCGTGAGGGTCCCATAAGAGAGTTCTCCTTACGAGTCGTGAGGATATCGCAAGTGTATTTTCTCCTTAGGTATCGTGAGGATCCCTAAGTGTATTGCTCCCTTATGAGTCGTAAGGATCTCACGCGGGTGGTTTCTCCTTACAAGGTCGAGAGGACCCTGTAAGTGTCCTTTAACGAGGTTGCGCCCTTCCGGGTTTTCACAAACACTCGCCGGTAGTCCCGCTGTTTTTACTCACGGAGCCCTTTCGGGTTTTCATCCGTGCCCATTTTGCTTATGGACATACCGTTTTTTTTATTCTTTTTATTTTCTTCTCTCTCTTTTTTTTATGAGGTCGCGCCCTTTCGGGTTTTCACGAACACTCGCCGGTAGCCCTGCTGTTTTTACTCACGGAGCCCTTTCGAGTTTTCATCCGTGCCCTTTTTGCTTATGGACATACCGTTTTTATTTATGATTTTTTTGTCAGCCTACGGATGCTGCGGTATTAGTTTAAGGACGTTTCGGTCCGCTATTAGTCTAAGGACGTTTCGGTCCGTCATTAGTTTAAGGACGTTTCGGTCCATTGTCGCCATATTTGAGGCGAATCTCTAGTTTACTGACTTTTCGGTCTATGGTGCTTTCTCTCTGAATGAGCATGATGCCCCCGGCGTATCCGTCTTTCTCAGCGCGTGCGGTTGTGGCGGGTTTACCTTCCAGTTTTCGGAGAGCGTGAACTTTCCCTGTTGTATTGGTCTTCAACCCAGTTCTTGAAGACGTAACAGTTTTCGATCTGATGGCCCAATACTTGTTGATAAAGGCAATAATTAGAACTGTTGATATCATCCAGTTGTAGTTGGTGTTTCGGCTCCGGTAGAGTGATAAGCCTGTTATGCACTGCCACTTCGAACAGCCTTCTTGTTTCATCCTGGAGAAATGAGAAAGGACGTCTTAGCCTCTCCTCGAGGGATACGCGTGGACGCATATTGTTTTGACGAACAGCCGGTCTAAGGCCACTCGACTGTTGTTGAGTGTTGGCGACGAAGGTCATCTTCCCCTTTCCTTTATCCTTTTTGCTCGATCCTTTGTTTGCGGGGCTGAGATTTTTCCCGAGTAACGGGCGATTGCAAGGCTGAATGTTCTCGCAACTCCTCAATTCTTTTATTTTTGAAATGGATTCCTTGAGAAGAGGGTTGAGGGCAATTTCTTCATCAGAGTCGCTTCCAAAGGTGATAATTTGTGATCCCTTGGAGTCGGCTATATGACAGTCATCGGCGGCTCTTTTGCGCTCATCTATCGCATTTTTCCGATGTCTACGAGCTTCACATTTTGTCATGTTGAAGTGTTGCTTTTGAGCAACATATCCTTGCCACCAACACTTAAAGGAGTCGCAGTCTTTGGTAGGATGTATGATCTTCTGATGATATAAGCAGAAGTTAGGATGCATCTCTACTCCAACGAGAGTTTTCTCTTCAGAGGGTGGTAGCTTCATTCCTGCTGACAGGGCTTTAGCGAACCTTTTCCTCGTCTTGAATTTGTTTTTATCCGCAGCGGATGGCTTTCGATTTAATGGAAGTGCTTCGACTCTTTGGTCTAGTAGTCGGCGTTTGGCTCCTTCCAATATGGCCATCACACGCTCTTGATCGGCTTTAACTTTCAGACGAATCTCATTCAGGAAGGCATCGATCAACTCATCTGATGGCCGTGGAATTCCTGGTTCAGGGTCTGCCCTCGGTTTCTCGGCGCAAGGAACTTCTTTATCATCCTCCAATGAGTGAGAGATCATATGACAAGTTGCCCCCGGCGCGTCCGTTTTCTTTGGAGTATGCGGCTGTGGTGGGTTTACCTTCCACTTTTCAGACAGCGCAAACTTGCTTGTAGGTACTGATCCTCGATCCATCCCTTGAAAACGAAACAATCCTCGATCGGGTGACTTACCGTTTGGTGGTAAGGGCAGTAATCAGGATTATTGAGATCGCCTGGCTGTAACGGACGTTTTGGATTCGGCAGATTGATGAGTCCGTTGCGTACTGCCAGTTCGAACAATCTTCTTGTTTTATTCTGAAGAAACGAATAAGGACGTCCTAGTCTCTCCTCAAGGGACGGGCGTGGATGCACGTAATTTTGGCAGACGAATGGCTTTGAGTTGCTCGGCTGTTGTTGAGTATTGGCAACGACAGCCGCTTTCCCTTTTCCTTTCTCATTTCGAGAGTCTGGTTTTGGAGGAGACGGTCCGTGGCCCATCTGGTCGATTTGGGCTAATTTGTCGATCAATGCCTGGAAGGTGGTCGGCCTGAAGAACATCATGAATTGCGAGATGGTCGCTTGCGGATCAAGGGTTCCCACAAACATACCCATCGCGGGAGCTTCTTCAATGCGCTGCTCGCACTTTGACCATAGGTTCCGCCATCGTGTTGCGTATTGGACCCACGTTTCGCCTGGCCTTATCCTGGCATTTATCAGTGCTGTTATCGGGGTGCGTTCACTAGCACTCGCGTCTTTGTGTAAACAGTAGCTCCATCTCCGCAAATGTTTTGACAGAGTCATTAGGTAGCTCCGAATACCATTCAAAGGCTGTTTCTGCTAAGCTGCCGACGAATTGGCGAAGCAACAATTTGTCGTCGCCTCCAGTATTGCCGCATAAGGCCCTGAACTGAGTGACGTGCTGATGTGGATTCCCCGTCCCTTTATATACGTGGAATTTAGGGATCGTATATCCCGGCGGGTAACTGATTTGGTCATACCAGCCTGGATAGGGTCGTCCGGTTCTAACAGTTTGCCCAGTCGCTTCACTCGCCTGATGAGCTCGTATTTGCTGAGCTATATAGTTATCCAGTGCGGCCTTGGAAATGGTTTCTTCCTTGGCTGCTGAAAGAGCCGGAGGAGGATCAGATGTTTCCCCTCCGTCATTTCCGATAATGACTGGAGGGTCTTCAGCTGGAGGGTCCGGCTGTAACATCATCCCTACCATGTCTTGGAAGAGGAGTGCCATTTGTTTTATGTTAGCCGCTTGTTCTGCGGCTTCTCTGTCCTTCTTTTCGAGGATTCTACGTAAGAAGTCAGCATCAGTTTCTTGTTCGTGACGCTGCTCTGATGATACTTCCGAACTTTCTTTCGGTTCGGTAAGTGCAGCCATCACAGTCATCATTTCCTAAAGCTTCTATTGCTGCTCCTGGGCTTTCGTCACGGATCGGGTGAGCGGTCGGTGACCCGTCAAAGCATGGCTTTCCTCCTTTCCGGAAGCCATATAAACAGTGTGCACCACCATGCCCCCAGACTTAGGACGTTTGTGTTCGGTGTCTTTGCGATTTGCCAAAGACACAGGGGCTTTTTGCGGCCTCCTTTTTTGAGTGATTGGAGTTGAGGGGGCCGTTGTAGTGGGCACCCAAGTAGCTTTTGCTTTTTGTGGATTGACAGAGTAATCCTTCTCCTGCCGCACCTTCATCTTTTTCTGTCGGCGGAGATAGTTTTCATCAATCACCGACTCTTGGACCTGTCTCCAGACTTTGTAAATTTTAGAGGACAGCCGTTGAGGGGGTTGCTCTAGCTTCTTCTCTGGAGTATTCTCCACAGGTGAAGGAGTTCGCTTCAACATCGCAGTAGGAGAGTTTTTGCGCACCGTGTTCAGCAATTCAAAGCTGTTCCCGGTTGGAACAGCAGCATCGATCCCCACCATCGGAGCTGGTGGCGTAAATCCAGAGGGGGAGTTGCCCTTAGCCTTTCTTACTCGACGCCACTGGCGACGTCGAGCGTGTCTTGCGGATGGAGTCACCTCCATTGTTGGATAAGCCTCTTCATGCCCCCTGCTCTGTGTAGGGGAAGCAGCTTTGAGGACCTCGCCTGGAGCAGCAACCGGAATGGCCAGCCTTGTAAAAACTGACTTCTCGGAAGGAGGAGCCTTTCCAATGATTTCGCCCGTTTGAGTCGGGATGGCTATCCGCTTTGGGATGACAGCTTCAGGTATCGCAGGTTTGCGGACGTTCTGGCCCAGTTTGTTGAAAACTGAGGTAATGAAACTGGGCGACCCGTTGAGAGGGGTCACGGCAGTGGTAAGTCGATCAAAGACCGGCTTCTTTGGAGCTTCTTGCGATGTCATTGGGGCGTTGAAGCTCATCGGTGGGAGCATGGTCCTGAAGAATAGTCCAGTAGTGGCTTGAGTTACCTGCTCTACTGGTATCTTGAAAAGAGAGGCCGCTTGGGGTCCGTAAGTCACTCCTCCAGCAGGGACGGAGCGAGAGTTGCAGTTGCAGGTAGTGCAGTTTGAAGCCATTGATCTTCTGTTTTCTGCACGGAGCAAGACACCAAATCTAAGTACCTTGAATCCAAAGGCAACCACAGCGAACCGCGATTTGTTCGCGAACATGACACACGAAGTGTGGAGTGGAAAGAGGAAAAGGTCCCACCGGGCGTGCCAGAATCTGTTCCCCTTCGAATGGCGGCCGAGACATTAGGACGTCTTGCCTGAGATTCGGGGCAGATGCTATTTGGTTTTATCCGTCTATCTCTCCGAAGATGCCAAGTTGATTTATGGCACCATGTATCGGAGGTTTAGACGGATGCGGCCGATGTAGCAGACTTCGTCAGATTCCCCTTCGCTTGAGGGGTTTTTGATTGTGGGGATGCTCTTCCCTGCAGGCGCAAGCCCCTGCAGTTAATTACGCTACCGCATCGCGCTAACAACTTTCTCCTTCTCCAGAATTTCACTTCGTGTCGTGTGTGTTTATTTTGTTTATGGTTGCCCGTGGATTGTATACGGAGACTAATTTATGTCGTCGCTCGTAGGACGTGGATTAGTCCAAATCCGTATTTACTTAGATTTGAGTTTGGTGTTTTAGTTTAAGGATACGTTAGCCGTGTTGAGGCTAAGATCAACTTAAACAATCGTTAAGGATACGTTAGTCCTGTTTGAGACTAAGATCAACTTAACATGGTGATCCATTTAATATATGGTCATCGGGACTCGTCACCTCTCTGACGTCATTGAAGGATTACAACGACAGGTGTCAGAGGAGTTCGGAGATGTACCCTTGAACCAAAGTTGATTTGGAGTTGTATAGTCCATTTGAATGTTTAAGGATACGTTAGCCAGGTTTTCGGCTAAGATCAACTTAAACAGGATCGTTTAGATCTGACAAAAGAGCATTTGGGGGCTCTATTGTTCCAGTTTAGGGATGTAGTGGTCCATAGGTAGTTTAGGGACATTGCGGTCCATGTTCCAGTTTAGGGACGTGGTGGTCCATGCTCCAGTTTAGGGACGTAGTGGTCCATCATTCCCATTTGGGGACGAGCATTAGTTTAAGGACATTTCGGTCCAACATTCTCATTTTGGGACGAATATTAGTTTAAGGACGTTTCGGTCCACGAGTTTAAGGACCCCGCAGTCCGTATTGATGTGTGGTCGTCAGGACCCGTCACCTCTCTGACATCGTTGAAGGATTACAACGATAAGTGTCAGAGGAGTTCGGAGATGTACCCTCGAACCAGTTATAAATTGATTTAAGAGAGCAGTTGTACTCAGTCAATTTAATTTAAGGACTTACGGCCAAAACTGGGCTAAGTCCAATTGGAAAAGTTCACATTCTGTTTGCATTTGGCCTATTAGGCCTTTGTTTGGGCTTTCACCTTTTTAGAATAATGCATGGCATTACTTCAGGCCATTTATGCCTATTTTGACTGGGCTTTGCCCTTTTTCATTATAATGCAGAGCATTTGTTTTGGTCCATTGGACCTCTCAATTGGGCTCTGCCCTTTAAATAATGCATAGCATTATTTCTGGTCTGTTTAGACTTTTTAATTAGGCTCTGCCTTTTTAAAATAATGTGCAGTACCTTTATTTGGTCCATTAGACCTTTGATTGGGCTCTGCCCTTTAATAATGTATTGCATTTAATACTCTGACAGTGCCCCACATGGCTTGTCAGGCGTTTTGCGCAAGCGCTCGTGGAGGTGACACGTGTCACGTTCTGATGAGCGCAAGCGCAACAGCGCAGTGCGCTGCGCCAGTACGCTGCGCTGTTGCACTGCTGACACGTGGCGCTTCCTAGCGGTTTGCGCAATAGTGCAGTTTTAGCAAGTGCTGGGCACTGTTCTTATTCTTTTGGATCAATTTCAGATCAAAGAAAACAAGTTTTTTTTTGTTTTATAAAGAACCAGTGGTTCATATAAGGTGCAAGGCACTGTTATCTTGAGAATCTTTTAGATTCAGAACCCATGGTTCATAAAAAGAAGTGCAAGGCACTGTTTATTATTTATTTATTTTTTTTCATTAGAGATCCTTGATCTTGTTCTCAGATCAATGATCTGTTCATAAGAGAATTTTCTCTTTTTCTAAAGGTTTTTACCTTTTTCTTTGTTCTTGAGGATTCCTCTCCAATTCTTCAGAGTTCTCTCTGTTTAATTTTTCACAAAATGTTGATGCCTTTGAATTGAGGTCTAGGGTCCTTTTTATAGTGCCCATAAATTAGTTAAAGTTTGTTAAAGAGATCATTGTCTGAGTGATTTGGGGAATTTTCCCCATCGTTGGATCTTTTGATCCAAGGGCTTCTGTTTTACAGAAGACAATCTTCTTGTTTTTAACAAGATTGAGAAAGATCTTTCAGAATTTTAATTCTGTTTGGAGCAAGCGCACCAGCTCGTGACACGTGTCGCGCAGCGCATAGCGCATTGCAATTGCACTTGTGCTACTGCACTGACACGTGTCGCGCAGCGCAGCGCAACTGTGCTAGCGCAACCGCGCTGCCACGCGGCGCAGAGCTCAGCGCAACCGCGCTAGCGCAATCGCGCTAGCCCAACCGTGTTGCCACGTGGCGTGCAGCGCAGAGCGCAGGCTAGCTGAAGCGTTGCTTCTTTAATTAAAGTTTGAATTTTAAACAGAGCATTGCTCTGATTGGGTGCGCTGCCTTGGGCGCTGCTCCCCCTGTGCTAATGTGTCTGATTTTGACACGTGGCGCTCTGCGCGCAGCGCAGGGGATCTGAAGCGTTGCTTCATTTATTTTAACTTTGATTTTCACTTTAATTTTTAAGACAGAGCTTTGCTCTGATTGGAGGAAAACAGAAGCATTACTTCTTTTCCCACCTTGGAATTTGAACAGAGCTTTGCTCTAATTGGGGTAAACAGTATCCCGTCGAGAGGTACGTGGAATTTTTCGTTTCGCGCAATTTGTAAAATTATTGTTGTCATGTATGCCTGTATTTATTTATTTAACATATTTTTTTTAGGTACCTTTACACTTTTAAAAAGTATATATGCAATAGAAATCGACCAGAGGGTTCTATCATGCAAGGTTATTGTTTACCGCCGGAAACCGGGAAAGACTGACGTCTTGCCTGAATCTAGGGGCAGATGCTAATTGGTGATATCCGTCCACCTCTCCGAAGATGCCAAGTTGATTTATGGCACCGTGCTTCGAAGGTTTAAACGGATGCGACCGATGTAACAGACTTCGTCAGATTCCCCTCTGTTCCCCTCCGAATGGCGGCCAAGGCATAAGGACGCCTTGCCTGAGATTCGGGGCAGATGCTATTTGGTTTTATCCGTCCACCTCTCCGAAGATGCCAAGTTGATTTATGGCACCGTGTATCGGAGGTTTAGACGGATGCAGCCGATGTAGCAGACTTCATCAGATTCCCCCTCGCTTGAGGGGTTTTTGATTGTGGGGACGCTCTTCCCTACAGGCGCAAGCCCCTGCAGTTAATTACGCTACCGCATCGCGGTAGCAACTTTCTCCTTCTCCAGAATTTCACTTCGTGTCGTGTATGTTTGTTTTGTTTGTGGTTGCCCGTGGATTGTATACGGAGACTATTTATTTCGTCGCCCGTAGGACGTGGATTAGTCCAAATCCGTATTTTCTTAGATCTGGGTTTTGGGTTCTGGTTTAAGGATACGTTAGCCGTATTTGAGGCCAAGATCAACTTAAACGTTTGTTAAGGATATGTTAGTCTAATTTCCAGACTAAGATCTACTTAACGAGATCGTCTAGATCCATTTCCAGTTTAGGGACATGGTGGTCCATTGCATGTATGGCCGTCGGGACCCATCACCTCTCTGGCGACGTTGAAGGATTACAACGACAGATGTCAGAGGAGATCAGAGATGTACCCTTGAACCAGAGTTGATTGGAGGATCTATAGTCTAATTTGGGACCGAAGTTTGTTTGAAGGTTTAAGGATGCGTTAGCCGTATTTGAAGCTAAGATCAACTTAAACAGGATCGTTTAGATCCGATAAAAGAGCATTTGGGGGCTCTATTGTTCCAGTTTAGGGACGCAGTGGTCCATGTTCCAGTTTAGGGACGTGGTGGTCCATTGCCAGTTTAGGGACATGGTGATCCATTTCCAGTTTAGGGACATGGTGGTCCATTGTATGCATGGCCATCGGGACCCGTCACCTCTCTGACGACGTTGAAGGATTACAACGATAGGTGTCAGAGGAGTTCGGAGATGTACCCTTGAACCAAAGTTGATTGGGGGTCTTATAGTCCAATTTGGGACTAAAGTCTGTTTGAATGTTTAAGGATACGTTAGCCATATTTGAGGCTAAGATCAACTTAAACGAGATCGTTTAGATCCGACAAAAGAGCATTTGGAAGCTCTATTGTTCCAGTTTAGGGACATAGTGGTCCATCGCCAGTTTAGGGACATAGTGGTCCATGTTCTAGTTTAGGGACGTGGTGGTCCATATTCCAGTTTAGGGACATGGTGGTCCATTTAATACATGGCCGTCAGGACCCGTCACCTCTCTGACGACGTTGAAGGATTACAACGACAGGTGTCAGAGGAGTTCAGAGATGTACCCTTGAACCAGGTATAAATTGATTTAAAAGAGTGGCCATGCTCAGTCAATTTAATTTGAGGACTTACGGCCAGAATTGGGCTAAGTCCAGTTGATAATGTTCAACATTTTTATTTATATTTAGCCTAGTAGGCCTTTATTAGGGCTCTGCCCCTGTTAATAATGCACGGCATTTTATTCTGGCCTGTTAGGCCTTTTAAGTTGGGCCCTGTCCCCTTTTATAATGCAGAGCATTTATTTTGGTCCATTGGGCCTCTTAATTGGGCTTTGCCCTTTAACAATGCACTGCATTAATTAGTCTGACAGAGCGCTACGTGGCTTGTCAGGCGATTTGCGGCAATTGAGGAGCGCAAGGCGCAAGTCCATGTGGAGGTGACACGTGTCACTCTCCGGTGAGCGCAAGCGCAGTGCGCTGCGCTGTTGTACTGCTGACACGTGGCGCGCTCTGGTAAGTTGCGCCAATTCATGAGAGCAATGCTCTGTTTTTAAAAGCGCATAGCGCAAGCTGTTCTGGAGCTGACACGTTGCGCTCTCTGGTGGCTTGCGCCAATCCCAAGAGCGCAACAGTGCAGATTTATAAGTGCAAGACACTGTTTTAATATCTTGATCCAATTTTGGATTTAAGAAAAGAATCTTTTAAGATTCCAGAACCAGGGGTTCATAAAAAAGGCAATGCCTTTGTGTAGATCAAATGATCTTCTTATTTTTATTCTTATTATTTGATCTTTTATTTTTATTTTAAGATCTTGATCTTGTTCTTAGATCATTGATCTTCTCAGAAGAAGTTCTTCTTTTACTAAAGGTTTTTACATTTTCCTTCTTTGAGCTTTTCTCAAAATTCTTTAGTGGAATTCTCTATTTTTCTCTCTGTGTTGTTGTCTTTTGAAATTGGGGTCTAGGGGCCTTTTTATAGTGCCAATTAGTTTGTTAAATTAGTTAGAGAGATTTTTCTCTGAGTGATTCAGGGATTTTTCCCCACCATTGGATCTTTGATCCAAGGGCTTCTATTTTACAGAAGGCAATTTTCTTGTTTTTAACAAGATTGAGAAAGATCTTTCAGAATTTTAATTCTGTTTGGCGCAAACGCACCTGCGCCTGACACGTGTCGCGCAGCGCAGAGCGCAGCGCAACTGCGCTGCCACGCGTCGCGCAGCACAGATGATCTGAAGCATTGCTTCATTTAATTTTGTTTTAAATAGAGCTTTGCTCTGATTGGGCGCGCTGCCTTGGGCGTTGCGCTCCCTGCGCTGGCGTGTCTGATTTTGACACGTGGCGCTCTGCGCGCAGCGCAGGGGATCTGATGCGTTGCTTCATTTATTTTAACTTTAATTTTCACTTCAATTTCAAAACAGAGCTTTGCTCTGATTGGGGGAAACAGAAGCGCTGCTTCGTCTCCCGCCTTGGAATTTGAACAGAGCTTTGCTCTGATTGGGATAAACAAATGCCCCCCCCACCGTTGCGCTTACGTGGCCCCAAACGTGTGCGCAGCGGTGGAAGAATTCCAACCGTCACGCCATCCCTTGGAAGTTGAAACGGCTCTTCAATGCCTATAAATAGGACCTTTGGTCCTTTAAATGATTTTCATCTCTTCATAGGAATTTTGTTCAGAGCCCTGCTCTACTGTTTAAGCACTTTTAAAAGTTTGAACTCTGGAGAACTTTAGGTAAAAATTAATTTGGATTAGATTAAATCAATTTTAAGAACCTTGCTCTCAATAGATCCCTGATCTAAAGAAAACCCATTTAGGGTTTCACTTAGCAGAGTTTTGCTCTAAAGAGGTCTAAAGAGAACTAATGAGAACCCTATTAGGGTTCCATTAATAGAGCTCTGCTCTCTAAAAGATTTTTCTTGTATTTTCTCATTTCATTAATGGAGCTTTGCTCCTTCCAAATCATGCAAAAGAACTCTTAGGAGTTTTTCATGGATCTTGGAGTTTAAAGATGACATTTTATTCCTCGATGCATTATATCGTTTTGCTTAATCAGTCTTTCTGATAATTTTGTTGATTCACTTTCACAGAAACAATGGACGCCCACATGTACGATCTTGATGAAATCATCTCTTACGGGGACATCCGCCGACTTGGCCGTTCTCAAAATCGAGAGTTCACAAACGCGGAGTGTGCTGAAATCATAAGCCGCTTCGACGCATATAACGGTCAACTGCTTCCCCGACGTTCCTCCCTCCTGAAGCTTATCGTGGGAGCCATCTGGGAAGCGCTTCCCCTATTCTGTTCCGGTGTGCTGCTTAGGGCATTGGATGCCGCCAAGGATAAGGTGCACTCGGTGTACCTGATGAACTTAATCACGAAGAGACAACGAGACAATCTCGTCGATCTCCTGCACCAGGCCTTCCAACAGTCCGCCATACTCGCTGCTTATTGGAGGGAGGAGGACATCCGCGGGGACCTCGATGCTTGTGCTCGCGAAAGAAAGCACACTAGGATGGTTCGCCAGGCTTGGAAAATCTTAGATAAGGTTACTTTCGAGTTCCTTAATCCATGTCCTGGGTCCGAGGTCATACCGTTATAAACATTTCAATAATGTTGTCATTTATTTCTTTATAATTGTAAAAGCCCTTTGAAATATGAATGGAAAATTTTTATTTCAGCTTGTCTTATTTCTCATTCTGAGTCTTTTGTACACGCATGAATGGATGTGTCTCGAACGCTTGATCAAATGCAAATCGAATGTCCTTTCTGTCGCTTCCCTCTTTCTTTTATTATCAGCATACTGCTTTAGTAAAGATGGTTGACAGGTGATAGAGCGAGCATCCTGTATTGGCTTCTTCAAAAGACAGCGATAGCTTAGGCCGCAGGTTCAGATCTGCTGCCTAAGACTTTTCAACTTTATGAGCCGTAAGGGTCTCATAAAGACTTTTCTCCCTACGGATCGAAAGGATCTCATAGGTGTATTTTATCCTTAGGAATCGTGAGGATTCCTAAGTGCATTTTCTCTTATAAGTCGTAAGGATCTTATAAGAGAATTTTCCCTTTTACGAGTCGAGAGGACCCGCAAGCGGTTGTTTCCCTCCTTGTCGAGATTCGAGTTTGGAGAGTGATACCCGTGGATAGTATGAAAGAGACCGTTTTGGGCCAACTTGCAGGGTCCCAGTGCTTAGGGAACAAGTTTTTTAATCCTTACTGCCTAAAGCTTTATCTTACGAGTCGAGCCGCATCGAGAAGTTCTCGCAAAGACATCAATTTCTTCACAAGTCGAGACGAATCGAGCATTTCTCGCAAGAATATCCTAACGTCACAGTTAACCTCTGCTCTTTACGACAGAAGTCCGTTAGGGTCTGTGGTACTTAGGGTTTTGGCCGTCGTACCATCGCATCAGCTAATATATTCCTCGATTGGCAATCGTGCTGTTCGAGTAGCCCTGCGACTGCCGTATCTCTGATCCCTTCAGGGATGGACAAGACGTCTTCAAGCAATCCTCCTTGGCAGTTTGACCGTCGGAAGAGCAAGCATTAGGAATTTTCCATGCCGCTTTTTACTTGAGGTTAGGCTCATTTTGGAGAGCCCCGATGAGTCATAACCACTCCGCGCTGGTGTGGGATGATCTCCGATAGTCTTTCAGGTTTTATGTGAGTTGCCGTCAAGACCCTGAAGCTAGGAATTTGGCCTTTGCTTCGTTTGCTGGCATCGCGTCTGCTGTATCGAGACGAATGTCGCGGTGGGAACTAGGGATTTTGCCGTGGCTCCGTTTGTTTGATTGTTGCGTCTGAACCCTGCTGGAGGAAGAACGCTGGGGTGACGTCTTGTCTGCTGTATCGAGACGAACGTCGCGGTTGTCTCTAGGTTGCTGGTGAACCGTCAAGGTTTGGAACTAGGGATTTTGCTGTGGCTCCATTTGTTTGATGATGTTGCATCTGCTGTGTCGAGATGAACGTCGAAGTAGTGACCATTCCGCACTGGTGTGAGACGATCTCCAGTTGTCTTTCAGGCTTTATATGACTCGCCGTTAAGACCTTGAAGCTAGGAATTTGGCCTTCGCTTCGTTTGCTTTGTCACGTCCGAACCCTGTTGAGGGAAGAACGCTGTCGTGACATCTCGTCTGCTGTATCGAGACGAATGCCGAGGTGGAGCTGGGATTTTTCCTTTACTCCGCTTGTTTGACCATGGGGTATTTCGTCGGCGTTGTATCTGCATCTTGATGGATTGCGAAGGAACGCCGTTGTTAACATCTCGTCTGCTGTATCGAGACGATTGTTGAGATGAAGCTGGGATTTTGCCGTCGCTTCGCTTTGTTTCGACCGCAAGGTCTTTTGTTGGCGTTGTATCTGCACCTTGATGGACTGCGAAGGAACGCCTTTGTTAACATCTCGTCAGCTGTATCGAGACGATTGTTGAGATGAAGCTGGGATTTTGCCGTCGCTTCGCTTTGTTTCGACCGCAAGGTCTTTTGTTGGCGTTGTATCTGCACCTTGATGGACTGCGAAGGAACGCCTTTGTTAACATCTCGTCAGCTGTATCGGGACGATTGTTGAAATGAAGCTGGGATTTTGCCGTCGCTTCGCTTTGTTTCGACCGCAAGGTCTTTTGTTGGCGTTGTATCTGCACCTTGACGGACTGCGAAGGAACGCCTTTGTTGATTCTTAGACCGTAGATATTTCCGTTAAGATTCGGGACTAGGGACTATGCCGTGGCTCCATTTCATTGCGACTCTGAGGTCGGTCGTTGACGTCAAGACACTGAAGCTAGGGATCTTCCTTTTGCTCCATTTGTTGTTGTGTCTGCAATATTGCGATCAATGTCGAGATTGTCTCTAGGTTATTTATGAACCGTCGAGATTTGGCTTTGCTTTCTGATTGAGCCTGTTGGGAAGGTATGGTTCCCTCTTTGTTTGTGCCCCTGGATTGTATACAGGAATCGATGTGATCTCACCTGTAGGGCAGAAGCTTCATTCATTTTTTTATATTATTATTTTATTTCCGCGATGCTTTATCATTTCAGCTTTTATATCGCGAAGGTCGCGATTGTCCAATCATTTCGGATATTTTTCGCGGTGCCCAATCATTTCGGCTGTTTATTTTATTTTCACCCGCTGCTTTTTATTGCGAGTTGCCCTATCATTTCGGCTATTCTATATGCATACGTTTTTACTTGCTGCTTTTTATTGCAAGTTGCCCCATCATTTCGGCTATTTTGTATGCATGTATGGCTCGCTGATTTTTTTTATCGCGAGTACGGAACTTGGAATCTGACGCCAATCTCAGCATCAGCATCGCTACAACTGGAATATTGCCAGGAGCGAATCATCATTTGCCATGAAAGGGCTTGGGATTTGATACCGGTTTCAGGCATCAGCATCGCTTCAACTGGGATATTGCCAGGAGCGAATCATCATTTGCCTCTGTCAATGTCGAACAAAGGTGGCTTAGCGAACAGGGTTAGGATCCCGTCGACTAAGGCTTTTGACTTCATGAGCCGTAAGGGTCTCACAAAGGTATTTCTCCCTACGAGTCGTGAGGATCTCGTAGGTGTGTTTTCTCCTTAGGAATCGTGAGGATTCCTAAGTGTATGTTCCCCTGTAAGTCGTAAGGATCTTACAAAAAGGGTTTTCTCTTTATAAGTCGAGAGGACTTATAAGGGTTGTTCACCATATGGACATATCCCTAGTCACGGGTGGGACTTGGTTAGGGGAATGTTTATTCGCGCCCGTGGATTGTATACAAGGGTCAGTATTGAACCACTTGTAGGGAAAAATCGAAGGTTGTGGAGGTTGCTTAAGAACATGTTGAGGTCTCTGTAACGCAAGACTTTCAAATCTTATGAGCCGTGAGGGTCGCATAAGAGAGTTCTCCTTACGAGTCGTGAGGATCTCGCAAGTGTATTTTCTCCTTAGGAATCGTGGGGATCCCTAAGTGTGTTGCTCCCTTGTGAGTCGTAAGGATCTCACGCGAGTGGTTTCTCCTTACAAGGTCGAGAGGACCCTGTAAGTGTCCTTTAACGAGGTTGCGCCCTTTCGAGTTTTCACAAACACTCGCCGGTAGTCCTGCTGTTTTTACTCACGGAGCCCTTTCGGGTTTTCATCCGTGCCCTTTTTGCTTATGGACATACCGTTTTTTTCTATTTTTATTTTTTATTTATTTTTTATTTATTTTATTCTTTATGCTCTCTTTTTTTTTATCTCGTCCGCCTGAGGATGCTGCGGTAGTAGTTTAAAGACGTTTCGGTCGTTTGCAAGTTTTAGGACATTGCGGTCCATCATTAGTTTAAGGACGTTTCGGTCTGTCATCGCCGTATTTGAGGCGAAGCTCTAGTTTATTGACTTTTCGGTCTATGGGGCTTTCTCTATGACTGAGCATGATGCCCCCGGCGTATCCATCTTTCTCGGAGCGTGCGGTTGTGGCGGGCTCACCTTCCAGTTTTCGGAGATGACGAACTTGCCCTGTTGGTATTGGTTTTCAACCCAGTTCTTAAAGACGTAACAGTTTTCGATCGGATGGCCCAATACTTGGTGGTAAGGGCAATAATTAGAACTGTTGATATCATCCAGTTGTAGTTGGTGTTTCGGCTCCGGTAGAGTGATAAGCCTGTTATGCACTGCCACTTCGAACAGCCTCCTTGTTTCATCCTGGGGAAATGAGTAAGGACGCCTTAGCCTCTCCTCGAGGTATATGCGTGGACGCATATTGTTTTGACGAACAACCGGTCTAGGGCCACTCGATTGTTGTTGAGTGTTGGCGACGAAGGTCATTTTCCCCTTTCCTTTATCCTTTTTGCTCGATCCTTTGTTTGCGGGGCCGAGATTTTTTCCGAGTAGCGGGTGATTGCACGGCTGAATGTTCTCGCAACTCCTCAATTCTTTCATTTTTGAAATGGATTCCTTGAGGAGAGGGTTGAGGGCAACTTCTTCGTCAGAGTCGCTTCCAAAGGTGATAATTTGCGATCCCTTGGAGTCGGCTATATGACAGTCGGCGACAGTTCTTTTGCGCTCATCTATCGCATTTTTCCGATGTCTACGAGCTTCACACTTTGTCCTGTTGAAGTGTTGCTTTTGAGCGACATATCCTTGCCACCAACACTTAAAGGAGTCGCAGTCTTCGGTAGGATGTATGATCTTCTGATGATATAAGCAGAAGTTAGGATGCATCTCTACTCCACCGAGAGTATTTTCTTCAGAGGGTGGTAGCTTCATTCCCACTGATAGGGCTTTGGCGAACCTTTTCCTCGTCTTGAATTTGTTTTTATCCGCAGCGGATGACTTTTGATTTGACGAAAGTGCCTCGACTCTTTGGTCTAGTAGTCGGTGTTTGGCTCCTTCAAGTATAGCCATCTCACGCTCTAGATTGGCTTTAACTTTCAGACGAATCTCATTCAGGAAGGCATCGATCAACACGTCTGACGGCCGCGGAATTTCTGGTTCAGGGTCCGCTCTCAGTTTCTCGGCTCAAGGAGCCTCTTTATCATCTGCCAATGAGTGAGAGATCACATGACAACTCGCTACGTAGTCTTCGGATTCATCTGATGAGTCTTCTCCATCGTTTTCGTCCTCAACAAAAGAACAAGCTGCCCCCATCGTGTCCGTCTTCTTTGGAGTGTGCGGCTGCGGTGGGTTTACCTTCCAGTTTTCAGACAGCGCAAACTTGCCTTGTAGGTACCGATCTTCGATCCATCCCTTAAAGATGAAACAATCCTCGATCGGGTGACTTACCGTTTAATGGTAAGGGCAATAATCGGGATTACTGAGATCACCTGGCTGCGACGGACGTTTTGGATTCGGCAGATTGATGAGTCTGTTGCATACTACCAGATCAAACAGTCTTCTCATTTTATTCTGAAGAAACGAGTAAGGACGTCCTAGTCTCTCCTCGAGGGATACGCGTGGACGCATATTGTTTCGACGGACAACCGGCTTCAAGTTGCTTGGCTGTTGTTGAGCATTGGCGGCGGCGATCGCTTTTCCTTTCCCCTTCTCATTTCGAGAGTCCGGTTTTGGGGGAGATGGTCCATGGCCCATCTGGTCCATTTGGGCTAATTTGTCGATCAAGGCCTGGAAAGTGGTCGGCCTGAAGAACATCATGAATTGCGAGATGGTCGCTTGCGGATCAAGAGTGCCCACGAACATGCCTACCGCAGGTGCTTCTTCGATGCGTTGTTCACATTTGACCACAGATTCCGCCATCGTGTTGCGTATTGAACCCTGTTCCCCTCCGAACGGCGGCCTGGACTTTGGGTCTGTGCCTGAGGTTCGGGGCAGATGCTATTTGGTTTTATCCGTCTATCTCTCCGAAGATGCCAAGTTGATTTATGGCACCGTGTATCGGAGGTTTAGACGGATGACTTCGTCAGATTCCCCCTCAGGGTGAGGGGTTTTTGATTGTAGGGACGCTCTTCCCTGCAGGCGCAAGCCCCTGCAGTTAATTACGCTACCGCATCGCGGTAACAACTTTCTCCTTCTCCAGAATTTCACTTCGTGTCGTGTGTGTTTGTTTTGTTTGTGGTTGCCCGTGGATTGTATACGGAGACTGAGTAATGCCGTCGCCCGTAGAACGTGGATTAGTCCAAATCCGTATTTACTTAGATTTGGGTTTGGTGTTTTTAGTTTAAGGATACGTTAGTCGCGTTGCGGCTAAGATCAACTTAAACGTTCGTTAAGGATACGTTAGTCCTGTTTGAGACTAAGATCAACTTAACGGGACTATTTAGGTCCGACAAAAGAGCATTTGGGCTCTATTGTTCCAGTTTGGGAGATTCATAGTCCAATTTGGGACTAAAGTCTGTTTGGAGGATACGTTAGCCATTTTTTAGGCTAAGATCGACTCAAACGTTTGTTAAGGATACGTTAGTCCAGTTTGAGACTAAGATCAACTTAACGGGACCATTTAGATCCGACAAAAGAGCATTTGGGCTCTATTGTGCCAGTTTAGGGACGTGGTGGTCCGATACCAGTTTAGGGACGTTTCGGTCCGATACCAGTTTAAGGACGTAGTGGTCCATTATTAGTTTAGGGACGTTTCGGTCCGATACCAGTTTAGGGACGTAGTGGTCCATTATTAGTTTAAGGACATTTCGGTCTATCGCCAGTTTAGGGACATGGTGGTCCATCATTAGTTTAGGGACATTTCGGTCCGATGCCAGTTTAGGGACGTAGTGGTCCATCATTAGTTTAAGGACGTCTCGGTCCAATATTAGTTTAAGGACGTCTCGGTCCAATATTAGTTTAAGGACGTCTCGGTCCACGAGTTTAAGGACCCCGCAGTCCATATCGATGTGTGATCGTTGGGACCCGTCACCTCTTTGACGTCGTTGAGGAATTACAACGACGGATGTCAAAAGAGTTCGGAGATGTACCCTCGAACCGGATGTAAATTGATTTAGAAGAGCAATTTTGCTCAGTCAATTTAATTTAAGGACTTATGGCCAAAATTGGGCTAAGTCCAGTTGAAAATGTCCAACATTTTATTTGCTTTTGCATTGCATTTCTTTTTATTTTTATTTGGGCTTTGCCCAGAAAGGATGCAAAGCATCAATTTGTTTTGGGCTCTGCCACTTTTTATTGTATTGCAATTTAATTTGGTCTACTAGGCCCTTCTGATTTGGGCCTGGCCCTTCAGTAAAATGCATTGCATTTGTCAGGCGCTTTGCGCCAATCACTGAGCGCAAGCGCTTGTGGTGAGGACACGTGTCATGCTCTGGTGAGCGTAAGCGCAACAGCGCAGTGCGCTGCGCTAGTGCGCTGTGCTGTTGCGCTGCTGACACGTGGCGCGCTCTGGTGAGTTGCGCCCGTTCCAGAGAGCGAGGCTCTATTTCAAGGCGCGTAGCGCAAGTTGTTCTGCAGCTGACACGTGGCACGCTCTGGTGAGTTGCGCCAGTTCCAGAGAGCAAAGCTCTATTTCAAGGCGCGTAGCGCAAGTTGTTCTGCAGCTGACACGTGGCGCGCTCTGGTGAGTTGCGCCAGTTCCAGAGAGCAAAGCTCTATTTCAAGGCGCGTAGCGTAAGTTGTTCTGCAGCTGACACGTGGCGCGCTCTGGTGAGTTGCGCCAGTTACAGAGAGCAAAGCTCTATTTCAAAGCGCGTAGCGCAAGTTGTTCTGCAGCTGACACGTGGCGTTCTCTCAGGAGCGCAACAGCGCAGTTTGGAAGTGCAAAGCACTAAGAATCTTTTTAGATTCCAGAACAGAAGTGCAAAGCACTATTTGTTTTCTTTGATCTAATTAGGATCAAAGAAAAATGAGTTTTTCTCTTTATTTCAAGAACCAGAGGTTCATAAAAGTGCAAAGCACTATTTTTTTTATTTTTTTTATTATTTTTTTGTTTTAAAGAACCAGTGGTTCATACGAGTGCAAAGCACTATTTTTATTTATTTTTATTTTCTTCTTTGTTTTAAAGAACCAGTGGTTCATACGAGTGCAAAGCACTATTTTTATTTATTTTTATTTTCTTTTTTGTTTTAAAGAACCAGTGGTTCATACGAGTGCAAAGCACTATTTTTATTTATTTTTATTTTCTTTTTTGTTTTAAAGAACCAGTGGTTCATACGAGTGCAAAGCACTATTTATTATGTGAAGATCATTGATCAATGATTTATCAAAAGAGATTTCTTTTCTCTCGTGAAGGTTTTTACCTTCTTCTTGAAATTTTTCTCAGAGTTCTCTCTGTTTGAAGCTCTTGATTTTTTTTTTCAAGAAATGTGGATCCCTTCTCTTCTCTTCTTGGCTCCTATTTATAAGAGAAGGAAAAGAATCAATTTGTTTAGCAAATCTCTCATTGAAAGATTTGATTTGATCGTTGAGAGATTTGATTTATATTTATCATTAATCTGGGCCTTTAGATCATTCAGTGAATTTTATTCACCGTGGATTTTAAATCCAAAAGATATTCTATTTGTTATTCTGGTGAGATTTTCAGGGAAATCTTTCCTTATCCAAGATTTTTCCATAAATTGATGATTTTTAATCATCTTTGGATCTTTAATCCAACGGTTCCCATAATCCTTTTCCATTTGGAAAGATTTAGAAGCTTTTAGAATTTTAATTCTATTTCGAAAGATTTTTAGAGAAATTTAGAATTTTAATTCTACTAATCTGTAAGGCTTTCAAAGCCTGTCACGTGCTGGCACGTGACCCTTGGTCACGTGTGAGCACGTAACCCCGAAATTGGTTCCTTTAACAGTCGCTTGTTCATATTGTTGTTTTAACCATCACGTGTCAACACGTGACCAGTGGTCACGTGTGAGCACGTGATATTTCATTGAGATAACTTCTGATTTTTAATCAGGGAACAGATTTTAGAATTTAATTCTATTCATTATTTTAGAGGCCTTAAGAGCCCATCACGTGTCTGCACGTGGCCCATGGTCACGTGTGAGCACGTGATGCCCCGTTGAGGTCTTTTCTAAGTTTTTATTATATCTTCTAACTCCTCCAGCGGATTCTTAAAAGCCCATCACGTGTGAACACATAATGCCTCATAACTTTTGATCCCGGATGAATTATGAAGCCCATAATATATCAAATCGAAGGGTTTTTCGAGACGCTTTCAATACAATCAGAATTTATCCATTTCTCCTTCGGGAGTTTGTCAAAAAACAGCCCGGAAGATACTGGTTCGTATTTCCTTAAGCGAATCGCTGCCATTTGATACCTTGGACTCTTTTGCGCAGAAATTTTTGGCGGGAACAAACCCACGTTTCGCCTGGCTTCACCCTGGCATTGATCAACGCCGTGATCGGGGTGCGCTCGCTGGCTTTTTCAAATCTTTGTGTAAACAGTAGCTCCATCTCCGCAAATGTTTTGACAGAGTCGTTAGGTAGCTCCGAATACTATTCAAAGGCTGTTTCTGCTAAGCTGCCAACGAATTGGCGAAGCAACAATTTGTCATCGCCTCCAGTATTGCCGCATAAGGCCCTGAATTGAGCGACATGCTGATGCGGATTCCCTGTCCCTTTATATACATGGAACTTAGGGATCGTATATCCCGGCGGGTAACTGATTTGGTTATACCAGCCCGGATAGGGTCGTCCAGTTCTAACAGTTTGCCCAGCCGCTTCACTCGCCTGATGAGCTCGTATTTGCCGAGCTATATAGTCATCCAGGGCGGCTTTGGAAATAGTTTCCTCTTTGGCTGCTGAAAGAGCCGGAGGAGGATTAGATGTCTCCCCTCTGTCGTCTCTAACAATGATCGGAGGGTCATCAGCTGGAGGGTCCGGCTGTAACATCATCCCTACCATATCTCGGAAGAGGAGCGCCATCTGTTTTATGTTAGCCGCTTGCTCTGCGGCTTCCTTGTCCTTCTTTTCGAGGACTCTACGTAGGAAGTCAATGTCAGTTTCTTGTTCGTGACGCTGTTCTGATGACGACTCCGAGCTTTCTTTTGGTTCGGTAAGTACAGCCATCACAGTCATCATTTCTTGAAGCTTCTGTTGCTGCTCTTGGGCTTTTGTCACAGATCGGGTAAGCGGTCGGTGACCCGCCGAGGTGCGGCTTTCCTCCTTTCCGGAAGCTATATAAACAGTGTGCACCACCATGCCCCTAGACCTGGGGCGTTTGTGTTCAGCGCTTTTACGCTTCGCCATGTTCACAGGGGCTCTTTGCGGCCTCCTTTTTCCTTTGAGGGATTGGAGATGAGGGGGCCGTTGCAGTGGGCACCCAAGTAGCTGTTGCTTTTTGTGGCTTGGCGGAGTAATTCTTCTCCTGCCGCACCTTCATCTTTTCCTGTCGGCAGAGATAGTTTTCATCAATCACCGACTCCTGGACTTGTCGCCAGACTTTGTAAATTTTAGAGGACAGCCGTTGAGGGGGCTGCTCTAGCTTCTTCTCTGGAGTATTCTTCACAGATGAAGGAGTTCATTTCAACACAGCAGTAGGAGAGTTTCTGCGCACCGCGTTCAGCAATTCAAAGCTGTTTCCGGTTGGAACAGCAGCATCGATCCCCACCGTTGGAGCTGGCGGAGTTATCCCAGAGGGGGAGTTGCCCCCAGCCTTTCTCACTCAGCGCCAGTGGCGACGTCGAGTATGTCGTGCGGATGAGATCACCTCTGTTGTTGGATAAGCTTCTTCATGCCCCCTCTGAGCAGGGGAAGCAGCTTTGAGCAGCAACCGGAATGACCAGCCTTGTAAAAACTGACTTCTTAGAAGGAGGAGCCTTTCCAATGATTTCGTCCGCTTGAGCCGGGATAGCTATCCGCTTTGGGATGGCAGCTTCGGATATCGTAGGTTTGCAGACGTTCTGGCCCAGTCTGTTGAAAACTGAGGTATTGAAGCTGGGCGACCCGTTGAGAGGGGTCGCGGCAGCGGTAAGCCGATCAAAGACCGACTTCTTTGGGGCTTCTTGCAACGTCATCGGGGCATTGAAGCTCATTGGTGGGAGAAGGGTCCCGAAGAATAGTCCAGCGGTGGCTTGAGTTACCTGCTCTACTGGCATCTTGAAAAAGGAGACCGCTTGGGGCCCATAAGTCACTCCTCCAGCAAGGACGGAACGAGAGTTGCAGTTGCAGTTGTAGGCAGTGCAGTTTGAAGCCATTGATCTCCTGTTTTCTGCACGGAGCAAGACACCAAATCTAAGTACCTTGAATCCACAGGCAACCACAGCAAACCGTGATTTGTTCGCGAACACGACATATGAAGTGTGGAGTGGAAAGAGGAAAAGGTCCCACCGGGCGTGCCAGAATCTGTTCCCCTCCGAATGGCGGCCAAGGCATAAGGACGCCTTGCCTGAGATTCGGGGAAGATGCTATTTGGTTTTATCCGTCCACCTCTCCGAAGATGCCAAGTTGATTTATGGAACCGTGTATCGGAGGTTTAGACGGATGCGGCCGATGTAGCAGACTTCATCAGATTCCCCCTCGCTTGAGGGGTTTTTGATTGTGGGGACGCTCTTCCCTGCAGGCGCAAGCCCCTGCAGTTAATTACGCTACCGCATCGCAGTAACAACTTTCTCCTTCTCCAGAATTTCACTTCGTGTCGTGTATGTTTGTTTTGTTTGTGGTTGCCCGTGGATTGTATACGGGACTATTTATTTCGTCGCCCGTAGGACGTGGATTAGTCTAAATCCGTATTTTCTTAGATCTGGGTTTTGGGTTCTGGTTTAAGGATACGTTAGTCGTATTTGAGGCTAAGATTAACTTAAACGTTTGTTAAGGATACGTTAGTCTAATTTCCAGACTAAGATCTACTTAACGGGATCGTCTAGATCCATTTCCAGTTTAGGGACATGGTGGTCCATTGCATGTATGGCCGTCGGGACCCATCACCTCTCTGGCGACGTTGAAGGATTACAACGACAGATGTCAGAGGAGATCAGAGATGTACCCTTGAACCAGAGTTGATTGGAGGATCTATAGTCTAATTTGGGACCGAAGTTTGTTTGAAGGTTTAAGGATGCGTTAGCCGTATTTGAGGCTAAGATCAACTTAAATAGGATTGTTTAGATCCGACAAAAGAGCATTTGGGGGCTCTATTGTTCCAGTTTAGGGACGCAGTGGTCCATGTTCCAGTTTAGGGACGTGGTGGTCCATTTCCAGTTTAGGGACATGGTGGTCTATTGCCAGTTTAGGGACATGGTGGTCCATTGCCAGTTTAGGGACATGGTGGTCCATTGTATGCATGGCCATCGGGACCCGTCACCTCTCTGACGACGTTGAAGGATTACAACGATAGGTGTCAGAAGAGTTCGGAGATGTGCCCTTGAACCAAAGTTGATTGGGGGTCTTATAGTCCAATTTAGGACTAAAGTCTGTTTGAATGTTTAAGGATAGGTTAGCCATATTTGAGGCTAAGATCAACTTAAACGGGATCGTTTAGATCCGACAAAAGAGCATTTGGGAGCTATATTGTTCCAGTTTAGGGACGTAGTGGTCCATCGCCAGTTTAGGGACATAGTGGTCCATGTTCCAGTTTAGGGACGTGGTGGTCCATATTCCAGTTTAGGGACATGGTGGTCCATTTAATATATGGCCGTCAGGACCCGTCACCTCTGTGACGACGTTGAAGGATTACAACGACAGGTGTCAGAGGAGTTCAGAGATGTACCCTTGAACCAGGTGTAAATTGATTTAAAAGAGTAGCCATGCTCAGTCAATTTAATTTGAGGACTTACGGCCAGAATTGGGCTAAGTCCAGTTGATAATGTTCAACATTTTTATTTATATTTAGCCTAGTAGGCCTTTATTAGGGCTCTGCCCCTATTAATAATGCACGGCATTTTATTCTGGCCTGTTAGGCCTTTTAAATTGGGCTCTGTCCCCTTTTATAATGCAGAGCATTTATTTTGGTCCATTGGGCCTCTTAATTGGGCTCTGCCCTTTAATAATGCACTGCATTAATTAGTCTGACAGAGCGCCACGTGGCTTGTCAAGCGTTCTGCGGCAATTGAGTAGCACAAGGCGCAAGTCCATGTGGAGGTGACACGTGTCACGCTCCGGTGAGCGCAAGCGCAGTGTGCTGCGCTGCTGACACGTGGCGCGCTCTGGTGAGTTGCGCCAATTCATGAGAGCAATGCTCTATTTTTAAAAGATGATAGCGCAAGCTGTTCTGGAGCTGACACGTTGCGCTCTCTGGTGGCTTGCGCCAATCCCAAGAGCGCAACAGTGCAGATTTACAAGTGCAAGGCACTGTTTTAATATCTTGATCCAATTTTGGATTCAAGAAAAGAATCTTTTAAGATTCCAGTACCAGGGGTTCTAAAAAAGGCAATGCCTTTGTGCAGATCAAATGATCTTCTTATTTTTATTCTTATTATTTGATCTTTTCTTTTTATTTTAAGATCTTGATCTTGTTCTTAGATCATTGATCTTCTCAGAAGAAGTTCTTCTTTTACTAAAGGTTTTTACCTTTTCCTTCTTTGAGCTCTTCTCAAAATTCTTTAGAGGAATTCTCTATTTTTCTCTCTGTGTTGTTGTCTTTTGAAATTGGGATCTAGGGGCCTTTTTATAGTGCCAATTAGTTTGTTAAATAACCTAGAGAGATCTTTCTCCGAGTGATTCGGGGATTTTCCCCCACCATTGGATCTTTGATCCAAGGGCTTCTGTTTTACAGAAGGCAATCTTCTTGATTTTAATAAGATTGAGAAAGATCTTTCAGAATTTTAATTCTGTTTGGCGCAAACGCACCTGCGCATGACACGTGTCGCGCAGCGCAGAGCGCAGCGCAACTGCGCTGCCACGTGGCGCGCAGCGCAGAGCGCAGATCATATGAAGCGTTGCTTCATTTAATTTTGTTTTAAATAGAGCTTTGCTCTGATTGGGCGCGCTGCCTTGGGCGTTGCGCTCCCTGCGCTGGCGTGTCTGATTTTGACACGTGGCGCTCTGCGCGCAGCGCAGGAGATCTGAAGCGTTGCTTCATTTATTTTAACTTTAATTTTCACTTCAATTTCAAAACAGAGGTTTGCTCTGATTGGGGGAAACAGAAGCGCTGCTTCGTCTCCCGCCTTGGAATTTGAACAAAGCTTTGCTCTGATTGGGATAAACACCCTCGTTTGAAGGGTTTTTGATTGTGGGGACGCTCTTCCCCGCAGGCGCAAGTCCCTGCAGTTAATTACGCTACCGCATCACGGTAACAACTTTCTCCTTCTCCACATGGTCACTTCGTGTCGTGAATGTTTGTTTTGTTTTTGGTTGCCCGTGGATTGTATACGGAGACTAAGTTATGCTGTCGCCCGTAGGATGTGGATTAGTCCAAATCCGTATCTTTTTAGATTTGGGTTTGGGGGTTGGGTTTAAGGATACGTTAGCCTCATTTGAGACTAAGATCAACTTAAACGTGTGTTAAGGATACGTTAGTCTAATTTCTAGACTATGATCAACTTAACAGGATCATTTAGATCCAACAAAAGAGTATTTGGGCTCTATTGTTTAGTTTAGGGACATTTCGGTCGATTACCAGTTTAGGGACATGGTGGTCCATCGTTAGTTTAAGGACGTTTCGGTCAAGGTTAAGGACATCATAGTCCGTAAGTTTAAAGACCTCACAGTCAAGGTTAAGGACATCATAGTCCGTGAGTTTAAGGACCCCACAGTCCAATGTTAGTTTTAAGACATCACGGTCGAGGTTAAGGACATCATAGTCCGAGGGCTTAAGGACCCCACAGTCCAATGTTAGTTTTAAGATATCACGGTCGAGGTTAAGGACATCATAGTCCGTGAGTTTAAGGACCTCACAGTCCAATGTTAGTTTTAAGACATCACGGTCGAGGTTAAGGACATCATAGTCCATGAGTTTAAAGACCCCACAGTCAAGGTTAAGGGAATCATAGTCCGTGAGTTTAAAGACCCCACAGCCAAGGTTAAGGACATCATAGTCCATGGGTTTAAGGACCCCACAGTCCGATATTAGTTTAAAGACATCACGGTCGAGGTTAAGGACATCATAGTCCATGAGTTTAAGGACCCCACAGTCCAGTTTAAAGACGTCATAGTCTATGAAATGTATGGTTGTCGGGACCCGTCACCTCTCTGAAGACGTTGAAGGATTACAATGACAAATATCAGAGGAGTTCAGAGATGTACCCTTGAACCAAGATTGCATGGGGATCTATAGTCCAATTTGGAACTAAGATCAAATAATTAGATTATGAGCACATTGGCTCAGTTAAATCTGAATTGAGGACTTATGACCAATTTGGGCTAAGTCCAATTGGATTTGAAGTGTTGGCCCTTTGTTGGACCATTAGACATTTGTCTGGGTTCAAGCCCACATTATTTAGCAATGTTAAACAAGAGTTTGAGGTCTCTGATAACATTTTTATCTTTGACTGAGCATTAATGTTGTAGTTGTGAGTTTTACTCAATTTTGAGACTCAGTTGAAGGGGAGAGTTTTGCCTCTGGAAAATTAGCCAATTTGGTTAAAAGTAGTGTTAAACACTAGAGAACAGTAATGTTAAACACTAGAAATAAAGCTCTCAAATTAGTGTTAAACACTAGATAAGAATGGGTCACGTGGGGACACGTGAGGGCACCCAAAGGTGGGGCCAGATCTCCTTTGCTTTGTTCTGAAACTAAGTGTAAAACACTTTTTAATTTTTTGGCCATCACGCGTGGGCACGTGATAGACACTCATGCACTGATTCGTTAATGCATTTATTAAGGGTCACGTAAGGACACGTGAGAGCGCCCAGGTCTTTTTTACTTTGCTTCGTAAATAAGTGTTTAACACTTTTTTTTAATATTTTATTTTGAGCATCACGTGTTGACACGTGATGGAGATTTATGCATCGATAATTAAAGCACTTGCTGAGGGGTCACGTGGGGACACGTGAGAGCACCCAAAGCTTCTTTTCTTCTGCTTTTTCTTTCTGTGTTTTTGGAGGTCACGTGGGAGCACGTGAGGCGTTGCCTCAGAACTTTTTCCTTCTCATTTTTAAGGATCTCTTCAGGGGTCACGTGTGGCTACGTGACCTTGATTCTTTTCATCCACAGAGATCTCTTAAGTCTCTTTATTTTTAAGAATTGAATTCTTTTATAGGGTTAAACCCTAATCATGATTTTGGAGGAATTAAATTCCTATATATTAAGAATTAAATTCTTATATAGGGTTAAAGCCTAGTTCTGTCTTGAAGGAATTAAATTCCTATGATTTTGGGAGAGTTGAATTCTCATGCAGGGTTGAACCCTAATTTTATCTTGGAGGAATTAAATTCCTATAACTTTGGGAGAATTAAATTCTCAATTAAGGTTAAAACCTAACTTTGTTTTGGGAGAATTAAATTCTCTAAACTCAATTCCCCCTCTAAGTTTTGGATCTGCATGGCAGGATCTCAACCCGATGAGAATTAAATTCTCAACTTATGGGGAGATGTGCTCTTTGCAGATCTTCAACCAGAAAAAGAACTAAGTTCTCTTGTGCAGAAGAGTTAAACTCTTAGATTGAGAATTAAATTCTCATTTTGAAGTTTTGATCCCTTTCCTTTTCTCACCTAGGGTTTTCTTTCTTGAGAGTTAAATTCTCCTTTCTTTTCTCTCTGCTATTTGCCTTTAGAAAATTTCATGATCCCAAAATTCTATATCCTCCTCTTCTCTTCTTAGCTCCTATTTATAGGAGAAGGAAAAGAATCAATCTGTTTAGTAAATCTTTCATTGAAAGATTTTGTTTGTTTTCATAATTAATATGATCCTTTAGATCACACAGTGAATTTTATTCACCGTTGGATTTTAAATCCAAAGATATTATGTTTGTTATTTCTGGTGAGATTTTTAGGGAAATCTTTCCTTGTCTAAAATCTTTCCATAATTTGGTGATTTTTAATCACCCTTGGATTTTTAATCCAACGGTCCCCATAATCTTTTTCCATTTGGAAAGATTTAGAGAAATTTAGAATTTTAATTCTATTTGGAAAGATTTAAAGAAATTTAGAATTTTAATTCTATTAAACTGTAAGGCTTTCAAAGCCTGTCATGTGCTGGCACGTGACCCTTGGTCACGTTTGAGCACGTGACCCCCAATTGGTTCCCTTTCAGCCGTTTGTTTTTATTTCTATTTTAACTATCACGTGTGAGCACGTGATACCTCATTGAGGTAATTCCTGATTTTTAATCAGGGAACAGTGCATAACATATTTGCTCATAACTTTTGATCCCGGATGAATTATGAAGCACATAATATATCAAATCGAAAGGTTTTTCGAGACGCTTTTAATACCATCAGAATTTAGCTGTTTCTCATTCGGGAGTTTGTCAAAAAACATCCCGGAAAATACTGGTTCGCACTTTCATAAGCGTATCACTGCCATTTGATACCTTGGGCTCTTTTGCGCAGAAATTTTTGAAGGGAACAAATGCCCCCCACTACATTGCCCACGTAAGTATGTACGTGGGTGAAGTAGTGTAGAGTTATGCATGGCGTATGACCAGTTTCGGGTTGGTATATAATTTTCAGAATCTTGATCTGAGAAGATAATGAGGGGACACAAGCGTTGTCATTTATCATTGAATCAAATCTCAACTCTTAAGAGATATAGTTCCAAACCCTCATCCCCATGAGCCGCACCCTTCCATTTCTTTATGTCTTACTCTGGCGTGAAGTAGTTTATATGCTCATGAGTAGCTTCTCCATTTCAGTGGCATGTGGTTTTGGCAAGTGTGGCCCATAGATGGTCCATCTTGAACTCTTTGCAGGGCAGGCTTAGTAGACAGGGGTATGATCTGCCACCTAAGACTTTTCAACTTTACGAGCCGTGAGGATCTCATAAAGACTTTTCTCCCTACGAGTCGTGAGGATCTCGTAGGTGTCTTTTCTCCTTAGGAGTCGTGAGGATTCCTAAGTGTGTTTTCTCTTGAGAGTCGTAAGGATCTCACAAGAGAATTTTCCCGCTTATAAGTCAAGAGGACTCGTAAGTGGTTGTTTCCCTCCTTGTCGAGATTCGACTTTGGAGAGTGTGGTCCGTGAATAGTATGCAAGAGTCCGTTTTGGACCAACTTGCAGGGCCCCAGTGCTTAGGAAACATGTTTTTTTATCCCCATTGCCTAAGGCTTTTCCCTACGAGTCAAGACGAATCGAGAAGTTCTCGCAAGGACACTAATTTCCTCACGAGTCGAGTCAAATCGAGAAGTTCTCGCAAGAATGTCCTAACGTCACAGTTAACCGCTGCTCTTTATGACAGAGGTCCGTTAGGGTCCGTGGTACTAGGGTTTTTCCCGTCGTACCATCGCATTGGCTGATGTATCCCTCGATAGGCAATCTTGCTGTTCGAGTAGCTTTGCGACTGTCGTATCTCCAATCCCTTCGGGGGCTGGACAAGACGTCTTCAAGCAATCTTCTTAAGCAGTTTGGCCGTCAGAAGAGCAAGCGTTAGGAATTTTGCCATGCCGCTTTTTACTTGAGATTAGGCTCATTTTGGAGAGCCTCGATGAGTCATAACCACTCCGTGCTGGTGTGGGATGATCTCCGATAGTCTTTCAGGTTTTATATGAGTTGCCGTCAAGACCCTGAAGCTAGAAATTTGGCCTTTGCTTCGTTTGCTGGCATTGCGTCTGCTGTATCGAGACGAATGTCACAGTTGTCTCTAGGTTGTTGATGAACCGTCAAGGTTTGGAACTAAGGATTTTGCCGTGGCTCCGTTGTTTGATTGTCGTGTCTGAATCCGGTTTGAGGAAGAACGCTGTGGTGACATCTCGTCTGCTGTGTCGGACGAACATCGAGCCGGTGACCACTCCATGTGGGATGATCTCTGGTAGTCTTTCAGGTTATATATGAGTTACCGTCAAGACCCTGAAGCTAGGAATTTGGCCTTCGCTTCGTTTGCTTTGGCGTTGCGTCTGCTGTATCGAGACGAACGTCGAGGTGGTGACCACTCCGCGCTGATGTGGGATGATCTCCGATAATCTTTCAGGTTTTATATGAGTTACCGTCAAGACCCTGAAGCTAGGAATTTAGCCTTTGCTTCGTTTGCTTTAGCGTGTCCGGATCCTGTTGGAGGAAGGACGCTGTTGTGACATCTCATCTGCTGTATCGGGACGAACGTCGAGGTGGTGACCACTCCATGTGGGATGATCTCCGGTAGTCTTTCAAGTTTTATATGAGTTACCGTCAAGACCCTGAAGCTAGGAATTTGGCCTTCGCTTCGTTTGCTTTGGCGTTGCATCTGCTGTATCGAGACGAATGTCCAGGTGGTGCTGGGATTTTGCCATCACTCCGCTTTGTTTTGACCGTGAGGTCTTTTGTTGATGTTGCGTCTGCATCCTGCTGGACTGCGAAGGAACGCCGTTGTTGACATTGCGTCTGCTGTAACGAGACGAATGCTGAGGTGGAGCTGGGATTTTGTCGTCACTCCGCTTTGTTTCGACCATGAAGTCCTTTGTTGACGTTGCATTTGAATCCTACTGGACTGCGAAAGAACGCCGTTGTTAACATTGCGTCTGCTGTAACGAGACGAATGCTGAGGTGGAGCTGGGATTTTGCCGTCACTCCGCTTTATTTCAACCATGGGGTCTTTTGTTGACGTTGCATCTGCATCCTGCTGGACTGCGAAGGAACGCCGTTGTTGACATTGCATCTGCTGTAACGAGACGAATGCTAGGGCGGAGCTGGGATTTTGCCGTCACTCCGCTTTGTTTCGACCGTGAGGTCTTTCGTTGACGTTGCATCTGCATCCTGCTGGACTGCGAAGGAACGCCGTTGTTGACATTACGTCTGGTGTAACGAGACGAATGCTGAGGTGGAGTTGGGATTTTGCCGTCACTCCTCTTTGCTGACATTGTGTTTGCTGTAACAAGACGAATGCTGAGGTAGAGTTGGGATTTTGCCGTCACTCCGCTTTGCTGACATTGCGTCTGCTGTAACGAGACGAATGTCGAGGTGGTCTCTAGGTTGTCTGTGAACCGTCGAGATTTGGAGCTAGGTACTATGTCGTGGCTCCGTCGTTGATGTCGCGTCCGAATCCTGCTGGAATGAGGAGGAACGCTGTCGTGGGTCTCCAGACTGTAGATATGGCCATCGAGACTTGAACTAGGGACTTTGCCGTGGTTCCGATTGGTGATGTAATATCTGCGTCCTACTGGAATGAGGAGGCACACTGTTGTTGGTCTCTAGGCTGTAGATGTGGCCATTGAGATTTGGAACTAGGGAACTTCGCCATGGTTCCGGGGTAGTCTCTATGAATCGTCGAGATTTGGCTTCACTTTCTGATGGAGCCTGGTGGGGAGGTATGGTTCCCTCTTTGTTTGTGCCCCTGGATTGTATACAGGGATCGATGTGATCTCACCTGTAGGGCAAAGAGTTTCATTCTTTCATTTTTTTAATTCTTCCCGCGATGCTCTATCATTTCATCTTTTTATATCGCGAAAATTGCGATTGCCCAATCATTTCGGCTATTTTTCGCGGTGCCCAATCATTTCGGCTATTTGTTTTATTTTTACTCGCTGCTTTTTATTGCGAGTCGCCCAATCATTTTGGCTATTTTGTATGCATACATATTTACTTGCTGATTTTGTTGCAAGCTGCCCCATCATTTCGGCTATTTCATATGCATTTTTGGCTCGCTGATTTTTTATCGCGAGTGTGGAACTTGGAATCTGGTGCCAATCTCAGCATCAGTATCGCTACAACTGGAATATTGTCAGGAGCGAATCATCATTTTCCTCTGTCGATATCGAACAAAGGTGGCTTAGCAAACAGGGTTAGGATCCTGTCGACTAAGGCTTTTGATTTTATGAGCCGTAAGGGTCTCATAAAGGTATTTCTCCCAACGAGTCGTGAGGATCTCGTAGGCGCGTTTTCTCCTTAGGAATTGTGAGGACTCCTAAGTGTATGTTCCCTTATAAGTCGTAAGCATCTTACAAGAGTGCTTTTCTCCTTATAAGTCGAGAGGACTTACAAGGGCTGTTCACCGTGTAGACATATCCCTAGTCACGGATGGGACTTTGTTAGGGAAATATTTATTCGCGCCCGTGGATTGTATACAAGGGTCAATACTGAACCGCTTGTAGGGCGGTATTGGAGGTTGTGGGGGCTGCTTAAGAACAGGTTCAGATCTCTGTAGTTTAAGACTTTTGAATCTTATGAGCCGTGAGGGTCTCATAAGAGGGTTCTCCTTACGAGTCGTGAGGATCTCGCAAGTGTAATTTCTCCTTAGGAGTCGTGGGGATTCCTAAGTGTGTTGCTTCCTTTATGAGTCGTAAGGATCTCATGCGGGTGGTTTCTCCTCACAAGGTCGAGAGGACCTTGCAAGTGTCCTTTAACGAGGTTGCGCCCTTTCGGGTTTTCACACTCGCCGGTAGCCCTGCTGTTTTTACTCACGGAGCCCTCTCGGGTTTTCGTCCATGCCCATCTTGCTTATGGACATACCTTTTTTTTAACGAGTCTGCGCCCTTTCGGGTTTCACAAACATCATCGGTAGTCCTGCTGTTTTTACTCACGGAGCCCTTTCGGGTTTTCATCCGTGTCCATCTCGCTTGTGGACGTACCCTTTTTTTTGCTTCTTTTTTTTACCACGTCAGCCTGGGGATGCCACGGGTTGGTAGTAGTTTAACGACGTTTAGGTCATTTGCAAGTTTTAGGACATTGCGGTCCATCGTTGCCATATTTAAGGCGAATTTCTAGTTTACGGACTTTTCGGTCCAGGGGCTTTCTCTATGAATGAGCACTATGCCCCCGGCATGTCCATCTTTTTCGGATCATGTGGTTGTGGTGGGTCCACCTTCCAATTTTCGGATAATGCGAACTTGCCTTGTTGGTATTGGTCCTCAATCCAGCTTTTGAAGACGAAGCAATCTTCGATTGGATGGCTTATTGCTTGGTGGTAAGGGCAGTAATTAGGATTGTTGACATCGCCTGGCTGCAACGGACGTTTTGGATCCGGCAGATTGATGAGTTTGTTGCACAGTGCCAGCTCGAACAGTTTCCTTGTTTTATCCTGGGGAAACGAGTAAGGACGTCCCAGTCTCTCTTCGAGGGATGGGCGTGGACGCACGTTGTTTTGGCGAACAACCGGCTTTAAGTTGCTCGGCCGTTGTTGAGTATTGGCAACGAAGGTTGCTTTCCCTTTGCTCTTTTCATTCCAAGGCTCTGTCTTTGAAGAGGAAGTCCTATGGCCCATCTGGTCCATTTGGGCCAGCTTGTCAATCAAGGCCTGAAAAGTGGTCGGCTTGAAGAACATCATAAATTGAGAAATGGTCGCCTGAGGGTCGAGGGTTCCTATGAACATGCCTACGGCTGGAGCATCCTCTATGCGCTGTTCGCATTTTGACCACAGGTTCCGCCATCGGATTGCGTATTGAAGCCATGTCTCGCCTGGCTTCACCCTGGCATTGATAAATGCCGTTATTGGGGTGCGTTCACTAGCACTCGCGAATCGCTGGGTGAACAACAACTCCATTTCTGCGAAAGTTTTGACGGAGTCATTTGGAAGTTCGGAGTACCACTCGAATGCCGTCTCCGACAAACTGCCAACAAACTGGCGAAGCAGTAGTTTGTCGTCACCCCCAGTGTTACCACACAGGGCTCTGAATTGAGCGACGTGTTGATGTGGATTGCCCGTCCCCTTGTACACATGGAATTTAGGGATTGTGTATCCCGACGGGTACTTTATTTGGTCATACCAGACTGGATATGGTCACCCAGTTTTGACGACTTGGCCGGCCGCTTCATTTGCCTGATGAACTCTTATTTGCTGTGCAATATAGTCATCCAGGGTGGCCTTGGAGATAGTTTCCTCTTTGGCTGCTGAAAGAGCTGGAGGAGGATTCGACATTTCCCCTTTGTCGTCTTCAATAATGATCGGAGGGTCTTCGGCTGGAGGATCCGGCTGTAACATCATCCCGACCATGTCTTGGAAGAGAAGTGTCATTCGCTTTATGTTAGCCGCTTGCTCTGCGGCTTCTTTGTCCTTCTTCTCGAGGACTCTGCGAAGGAAGTCAACATCAGTTTCTTGTTCGTGACGCTGTTCTGATGATGCCTCCGGGCTTTCTTTTGGTCCGGTGAGTGCGGCCATCGCAGTCAGCATCTCCTGAAGCTTCTGCTGTTGTTGTTCCTGAGCTCTTGTGATGGATCGGGTGAGTGGTCGGTGGCCCGTAGAAACGCGGCTATCATCTTTCCCGTATGCCATATAGACAGTGTGCACCACCATGCCCCCAGACTTGGGGCGTTTAGATTCAGTGTCTTTGCGATTTGCCAAAGACGCAGGGATCTTCTCCGACCTCCTTCTTTTGCGAGCGGTCGAAGTTGAGGGGGCCGTTGTAGTGGGAACCCAAGTAGCTGTCGTTTTTTGTGGCTTGACAGAGTAGTCCTTCTCTTGCCGAACCTTCATCTTTTTCTGTCGGCGGAGATAGTCTTGATCCATCGCGGAGTCTTGGACTTGATGCCAGACCTTGTAAATTTTAGAAGACAGCCGTTGAGGGGGCTGCTCCAGCTTCACCTTTAGGGCATTCTCCACAGGTGGAGGAGATCTTTTCAATACGGCAGTTGGCGAGTTTTTACGCACCCTTCTTAGCGGTTCAAAGCTATTCCCAGTCGGAACAGCAGCATTGATTTCTACCATCGGAGCTGGCGGAGTTAGCCCAGAGGAGGAGTTGCCCCCAGCCTTCCTTACCCGACGCCAGTGACGACGGCGAGCATGTCGTGCGATTGGAGTTCGTTCGGCCGTAGGGGTGACCTCCTCATGCCCCCTGTATTGGTCAGAAGTCGCTGGTATCAGCCTCTTAAAGACCGACGTCCGTTGAATGGGGACGGCCAACCTATCAAAAGAAGACTTCCGAGTAGGGGAAGCAACCTTGATGATTTCTCCTGGAACGGGAGCAGGGATGGCTATCCGCTTCGGGATAACGCCTTCTGGTATCGCGGGCTTCTTCATGGACCCACTTGAGCTTTGGCCCAGTTTGCTGAAAACTGAGGCATTGGACTTGAGCGTCCCGTTGAGAGGGGCCGCGGTAGTTGTAAGCCGATCAAAGACCGACTTATTTGGAGCTTTTGCGACGACATTGGGGCATTGAAGCTCATCGGTGGGAGCATAGTCCCGAAGAATAGCCCAGTGGTGGCTTGAATCACCTGTTCCACCGGCATAGCGAAGATGGAGGCCGCTTGGGGCCCGTAAATCACTCCTCCGGACGGGACGGAGTGAGAGTTGTAGTTGCAGTTAGTGCAGTTTGAACCCATTGATCTTCTGTTTTCTAAACGGAGCAAGACACCAAATCTAAGTACCTCGAATCCACAGGCAACCATAGCAAACCGCGATTCGTTCGCGAACACAACACACAAAGTGTGGAGTGGAAAGAGGAAAAGGTCCCACCGGGCGTGCCAGAATCTGTTTACCGCCGGAAACCGGGAAAGACCGACGTCTTGCCTGAATCTAAAGGCAGATGCTAATTGGTGCTATCCGTCCATCTCTCCGAAGATGCCAAGTTGATTTATGGCACCGTGCATCGAAGGTTTAAACGGATGCGGCCGATATAGCAGACTTCGTCAGATTCCCCTCGTTTGAAGGGTTTTTGATTGTGGGGACGCTCTTCCCTGCAGGCGCAAGTCCCCGCAGTTAATTACGCTACCGCATCACGGTAACAACTTTCTCCTTCTCCAGATGGTCACTTCGTGTCGTGAATGTTTGTTTTGTTTTTGGTTGCCCGTGGATTGTATACGGAGACTAAGTTATGCTGTCGCCCGTAGGACGTGGATTAGTGCAAATCCGTATCTTTTTAGATTTGGGTTTGGGGGTTGGGTTTAAGGATACGTTAGCCTCATTTGAGACTAAGATCAACTTAAACGTGTGTTAAGGATACGTTAGTCTAATTTCTAGACTAAGATCAACTTAACAGGATCATTTAGATCCAACAAGAGAGCATTTGGGCTCTATTGTTTAGTTTAGGGACATTTCGGTCGATTACCAGTTTAAGGACATGGTGGTCTATCGTTAGTTTAAGGACGTTTCGGTCAAGGTTAAGGACATCATAGTCCGTGAGTTTAAAGACCTCACAGTCAAGGTTAAGGACATCATAGTCCGTGAGTTTAAGGACCCCACAGTCCAATGTTAGTTTTAAGACATCACGGTCGAGGTTAAGGACATCATAGTCCGAGGGCTTAAGGACCCCACAGTCCAATGTTAGTTTTAAGACATCACGGTCGAGGTTAAGGACATCATAGTCCGTGAGTTTAAGGACCTCACAGTCCAATGTTAGTTTTAAGACATCACGGTCGAGGTTAAGGACATCATAGTCCATGAGTTTAAAGACCCCACAGTCAAGGTTAAGGGCATCATAGTCCGTGAGTTCAAAGACCCCACAGCCAAGGTTAAGGACATCATAGTCCATGGGTTTAAGGACCCCACAGTCCGATGTTAGTTTAAAGACATCACGGTCGAGGTTAAGGACATTATAGTCTATGAGTTTAAGGACCCCACAGTCCAGTTTAAAGACGTCATAGTCTATGAAATGTATGGTTGTCGGGACCCGTCACCTCTTTGAAGACGTTGAAGGATTACAACGACAAATATCAGAGGAGTTCAGAGATGTACCCTTGAACCAAGATTGCTTGGGGATCTGTATTCCAATTTGGAACTAAGATCAAATAATTAGATTATGAGCACATTGGCCCAGTTAAATCTGAATTGAGGACTTATGGCCAATTTGGGCTAAGTCCAATTGGATTTGAAGTGTTGGACCATTAGACATTTGTCTGGGTTCAAGCCCATATTATTTAGCAATTTTAAACAAGAGTTTGAGGTCTCTGATAACATTTTTATCTTTGACTGAGCATTAATGTTGTAGTTGTGAGTTTTACTCAATTTTGAGACTCAGTTGAAGGGGAGACTTTTGCCTCTGGAAAATTAGCCAATTTGGTTAAAAGTAGTGTTAAACACTAGAGAACAGTAATGTTAAACACTAGAAATAAAGCTCTCAAATTAGTGTTAAACACTAGATAAAAATGGGTCACGTGGGGACACGTGAGGGCACCCAAAGGTGGGGCCAAATCTCCTTTGCTTTGTTATGAAAATAAGTGTAAAACACTTTTTAATTTTTTGGCCATCACGCGTGGGCACGTGATAGACACTCATGCACTGATTCGTTAATGCATTTATTAGGGGTCACGTGAGGACACGTGAGAGCGCCCAGGTCCTTTTTACTTTGCTTTGTAAATAAGTGTTTAACACTTTTTTTTTAATATTTTATTTTGAGCATCACGTGTTGACACGTGATGGAGATTTATGCATCGATAATTAAAGCACTTGCTGAGGGGTCACGTGGGGACACGTGAGAGCACCCAAAGCTTCTTTTCTTCTGCTTTTTCTTTCTGTGTTTTTGGAGGTCACGTGGGAGCACGTGAGGCGTTGCCTCAGAACTTTTTCCTTCTCATTTTTGGGGATCTCTTCAGGGGTCACGCGAGGCTACGTGACCTTGATTCTTTTCATCCACAGAGATCTCTTAAGTCTCTTTATTTTTAAGAATTGAATTCTTTTATAGGGTTAAACCCTAATCATGATTTTGGAGGAATTAAATTCCTATATATGAAGAATTAAATTCTTATATAGGGTTAAAGCCTAGTTCTGTCTTGAAGGAATTAAATTCCTATGATTTTAGGAGAGTTGAATTCTCATGCAGGGTTGAACCCTAATTTTATCTTGGAGGAATTAAATTCCTATAATTTTGGGAGAATTAAATTCTCAATTAGGGTTAAACCCTAACTTTGTTTTGGGAGAATTAAATTCTCTAACCTCAATTCCCCCTCTAAGTTTTGGATCTGCATGGCAGGATCTCAACCCGATAAGAATTAAATTCTCAACTTATGGGGAGATGTGCTCTTTGCAGATCTTCAACCAGAGGAAGAACTAAGTTCTCTTGTGCAGAAGAGTTAAACTCTTTGTCACGCCCCGCTTCCCAGAGTACGCTAAATTGGGCACATGACATAGCCAACCATGCTACCTGTGGGTTGGAAGTATCCATCCGCAGTCACATTACGGCTGTAGAGATATCAAGAACAAAATATAACTATCAAATACATGTCCATAAACCAAGATAACATGAGTCAAGAATAATAAAAGTGCGGAAGCAAAGATCCAATACAAAATAACTAGAATGTATGTCCCATAATGCGGGCTCACATAAGGAATAAAATGCAGAAAATAAAAGAACTAACTACTACTGAAAGCTCACTGCTCAGCCTGCTGGCTAAAGTACTCCTGCCCGGACTGCAGCAAAGGTACGGAATCTGGGCCATGCAAAACCCAGACGTCAGCGCGTCATGTCATCAAGTAATAAAATATAAATAGGGTAACAGGCAATGCACGTATAATCATGAATGATAAAGCAGGTGTAACAGTAATATAAATCAGGGCAGTGAAGGGTAGTGTGCAGTGAGTAAACTAAACTGTTCTATTGGGTTTTCTACTCTCAAGTCTTTGAAATCAATTTGATGAATCATCAATGTAACTCAATAGTATCCCGTGCATGCCCGGGACCACGGTCTAAGACTCTCGGGCTGAAACCAAGACGTCCCGCTAGGCACTAACAGGAAAAGGGTACAGACAACCGATGTCAGCAGCATCGTCACGAGGCGGGCCTAGCCTCTAAACTGATCAGTAAAAGCAAGCAACTGTCGAGTTACAAGTCAGGATTTCATCATTGATTTCCCCATACCCCCAAGTTATGTATGTCAAGTCAGGTATTCAGTAATCAACAACTAATGCCAACACAGGAGCAGGTAGGAGCAGGTTTGTCTGGATAGACAACAGGAACGGTCCGTGAGGACTACATGTCAGGTTTGTTGGCATTAGTCGCAAGATTAAGTAACAGGTCAAGCCATGGTACATCAGGTCAAGTCAAGTAGTGTACGGTACCATGTCGGGTCAAGTAATATGTGTGTAGCAAGTCATGTCAGGGTGTAAAAGATATCATGTGTGTGCTCATAATCAGCTAGCATAATCATGGTTATAAATAATCAAGCATGGGTATCAACAACACAATCAATTGGCACTTGTAATAGGTTAAGCAATGAATGCAGGTTTAATTAATTAGCCGTACGGTTATCAGTTGTGTTTAAGAGATGGTGTCAGCATTATATGAATACAGTATGATAGATGTGAATGCTAAAACCAGGTTAATAAGTATTGAATAATCTAGGGATGCGACGACATGTATAATCTGTTCAATGGATGCAGTTGTAATTAAACCGGTTAAAGATGCACATGGATGTCCGATAGGTTAAAACTAGAGAAAAGGATATCATGGCTATAAAACAATTGTGATCATGTGGTCTAACATTTACTGGTGATTGATAGGTATAAACAACTAGATGCAACAATTAAGTTCCATGTTCGAGATCAGAAAATATGAAACGGAACATTATACGGTTAACTTGAAATCCAATACTTTCGATTCTATTAAAGATTTAATAGGAAAATAAATAAATTAGCATAAGAATAGTTTGAATAGCATGTAGCAAGTTTCACTTGCCTCGACGGGTCGCGATACGGAAAATGGAACGTTACGCGTCGGCGGGGAAAAGTCGTGACGCGCGCACGGTACACGGAATGAACCCAAACGACGAACAGTGGAGTCACACGGATCAGAGGTACTTGTTGGGTCGTCGGGAAGCGTCGTCATCACCGTCGGATTCCGGCGAACCAGAAAACAGCGACAACAGAAAAAAACAAATTTTTTTAACTAGAAAAGAAAGAAAGCAGGGAAAAGAACAGAGGAGGGATGAGGGTACTAGCATACAGGGTTGTAGAGGGGTGCTGTGGTGGTGGCGAGACCAACCGTGGCGAGATCGACAGGCTTCGACGATCTACAGAAGACTCAAACATTTACAGCAAAGAGGTTTAATATGAAGAAGAAGAGAAAGAAGAAGAAGAGAAGGATGAGGGGGAGGAAGGTTGCTTACCGGAGTTGTGCACGATGCCAGGGACACATGGATGAGTCGTCGATGGCAACAGCTCCGGCGATCCACAGAGTGCAGGGGTGCAGGGGCTCGGGAGAGAAGGAAAGGAGGAAGAAGAGAAGGTGGAGGCGGCTGCGACGAGGGTTGAGGGGCGACGAGTCTTGTGCGGTGTCGTCGGCGCTAGGCAGAGGCGAGGGACGGCGGTTATGGTTTTTCCGGGGATGGGTTTTCTGTTATGAACGAGGGAGAAGAAAGAAATATAAAGAGAAGAAGAGAGAGAGAGAGGAGACGCGGGGAGAGAGAAGAGGAGAGAGATAGAGAGGAAGAGAGAGATCGAGAGGAGAGAGAAAACGAGGAGGAGAAAGAAAATTGTCGTTATGCAGAGAGAGAGAAAGAGAATGAGAAAGAAGAGAGAGAGACAGAAGGTGGGGTCGCCAGGAAAGGAGGCTCGCGATTGGCTCGTGGTGAATAAAAAATGAGAAAGAGAAGAAAAAGAGATTTTCTGATTGGTGAACGAGAGAGGCAAAGAAAATTAAAAGAATTTGTGGGGCCCGGTGTTAAACAAAGAAAGATTGTGATTGGCTGGATTAAAAAAATTAGAAAAGATTTTCTAAGGATTTCTGGATGATAACAATGATCTTGTTGGTTTAAAAAATTTATGATCGGTTGAAAAATATTTATTTGGTTGATAAAAATTTAAAAAAAAGGATTTGGCGGAAATACAAAATATTTCAGAATTGCGCCCGGGTCGGGTCCAAAATTTGAATTTGAAATATGAAATTTATTGGCAGGTTCCAAAAATTAAAATGAAGGATTTTATAATTAAAAAGCATACCCCCAAGAACGGACGCACGTACGTGCGCGTAGCCATCTAAACACGTCCGTTTCACTGAACGGGACGAGAATACGATGCAAGGACGCTACCACAGTGTTAGGGGTGTCGAGCAGGCCATGACATGTATTTTTAATTTATTTTAAACGACTTAAATTGTTATATGCAAGATTATGAATTGTCGGGGTAAATTATAACTAGCAACCGTCAAGCAAGATAAATGAAATAAATACCACACACCACACATACGGTAACTGAAATTTATAGAATTGGACTCGGTTGTTACATTATACCCAACTACAAAAGAATTTCGTCATCGAAATTCCAAGAATACAAAAGATAGACGACAACCAACTACAAGAAAAGATGAGGAAACTTCTGCCGGATTTCATCTTCTCGTTCCCAAGTGGACTCTCCATGTGAGCGATTACCCCAAGAAACAAGTACAAGAGGGATAACCTTGTTCTTAAGAACCTTTTTCCTTCGATCCACAATTTCAACCGGTCGCTCCTCAAAAGTCAAATCTTCTCATACAGTCAGCTCCGAATGATCCAATACATGCGTTTCATCCCGAACATACTTACGGAGTTGTGATACGTAAAACACATCATGCACATTCGCCGAGAACTGCGGTAACGCCAAACGGTACGCTACCTCACCAACACGCTCCAAGATCTCAAAGGGTCCAACGAATCGAGGACTGAGCTTTCCTCGACTTCTAAAATGAATCACCCCTCTAGTCGGTGATATCTTCAAGAATACCAAATCATCCACGGCGAACTCTAGAGGTCTTCTCGATGTATTCGCCCAACTCTTCTGTCGGTCTTGTGCTACTTTCATATGGTTCCGGATAGTGTTAACCTTCTCAACTGTCTGCACAACCAAATCTGGTCCCAACAATCTTCGATCACCGACATCGTCCCAACAAACAGGTGAACGACCCTTGCGACCATATAAAGCTTCAAATGGAGCCATCTGAATAGTTGCCTGGAAACTGTTGTTGTAAGAAAACTCCACCAAATGTAGATGATCCTCCCATGAACCCTTGAAGTCCAACATGCAAGCTCTCAACATATCTTCAAGAGTTTGGATCGTTCTCTCCGACTGGCCATCTGTTTGGGGATGATAAGCTGTGTTAAACTTCAATCGAGTCCCCAAACTTTCCTGTAAACTCCTCCAGAAGTGTGATAAGAACCGAGTGTCACGATCGGACACGATGCTCACCGGTACTCCATGCAATCTTACAATCTCCTGCATGTACCGCTCCCCCAAAGTTTCTGTTGATTGACCAACCCGAAAAGGAATAAAATGAGCTGCCTTGGTCAAACGATCAACAATCACCCATACTGCATTGTTGCCTTTTGGACTCCGCGGTAGAGCTGTCACGAAATCCATGGTTATATGTTCCCACTTCCACTGAGGAATCGGAAGTGGTTGCAATAAACCAGCAACCTTTTGATGTTCGGCCTTAACTTGCTGACACACCAAGCACTTTGCCACAAAGCGAGCAATCTCCCGTTTCATGCCTTCCCACCAGAAACGCTGTCGAATATTTCGGTACATCTTTGTGCCTCCTGGATGTACGGAATAAGCTGAACTGTGTGCCTCCTTCATAAGCTCTTCGCGAATATCTCCCTTTGGTACACACAAACGGCTACCGTATTTCAAAGAACCATCTTCATGGATCAGTAAATCTGTTCGTAGTCCGGCTTCAACCTGTTCTCGAAACTTTTGCAATCTAGGGTCCTGCGGTTGTGCTGCTTTAATATTCTCGATCAACGACGAATGTACTTGCAGCTGCATCAACTGTCCCGAAGAATGCGGTAGCATAACCTCCAAATCAAACCTCCGAAAGTCTTCAACGAGTTCCTTCTGCGTAGTCAACATCTGAATAGCTGGTAACCGACTGAGCGCATCCGGTACGACATTAAGCTTCCCCGGATGGTACCTAAGATCAAGATCGTAGTCAGCCATCAGCTCTAGCCATCTACGCTGCCTCATATTAAGCTCCTTCTGCGTGAACACATACTTTAAGCTCTTATGATCAGTGAACACCTCGACCCTTTCCCTCAATAGGTAGTGTCTCCAAATCTTCAAAGCGAAGATCACAGCCGCAAGCTCCAAGTCATGAGTTGGGTAGTTTTTCTCATGGGTCTTCAACTGTCTCGATGCGTACGCTACAACCTTCCCATGCTGCATCAAAACACATCCCAATCCTTTTCCAGATGCGTCGCTGTGAATCACCAATCCTCCGGAATTGTCTGGCACGGTCAAAATAGGAGCGGTTATCAATCTCTGCTTCAACGTCTCAAAAGCTGACGCACATCTATCTATCCACACAAAAGGTACCTCCTTGCGCGTAAGCTTGGTAAACGGTTCCGCCAGACGAGCAAAGTTCTCCACAAATCTTCTGTAATACCCGGCTAGTCCAAGAAAACTTCTTATCTCCGCAACATTCTTCGGAATCGGCCAATCACGAATTGCTGCAATCTTTTCGGGATCGACGGCGATTCCATCGCCAGACACAACATGCCCCAAAAACTTTACTTCCTCCAGCCAAAACTCGCACTTGCTCATCTTCGCATACAATTTCTCTTGTCTCAACGTCTGCAGTGCGATCTTCAAATGTTCTGCATGCTCTTCAATACTCTTCGAGTAAACCAGAATGTCGTCAATGAACACCACAATAAACTGGTCCAAGAATGGTGAAAATATTAGGTTCATCAAGTCCATGAAAATCGCCGGTGCATTCGTTACTCCGAAGGGCATCACTAAGTACTCGTAATGTCCATACCGAGTTCGGAACGCCGTCTTGCAAATATCTTCTGCTTTCACTCGGACCTGATGATATTCGGATCGCAAATCCAGCTTCGAGAATACCCTCGCGCCACTAAGCTGCTCAAATAGTTCGCCAATGCGAGGGATCGGGTACTTGTTCTTAATAGTCACCCGGTTTAATTCTCGATAGTCGATACACATCCTTCTTGTGCCATCCTTCTTCTTGACTAGAAGAACTGGAGCTCACCAAGGCGAGTTACTGCTTCGAATCCAACCCTTCTCAAGCAATTCAGCAACCTGTTTCTTGATTTCTTCCAACTCCACTGGTGCCATTGGATAATACGCTTTAGATACTGGCGCTGCACCAGGAATAAGGTCAATTGCGAACTCCACGTCTCGCTTCGGCGGTAATCCCGATATATCTTCAAACACGTCCATAAAATCGTGAACAACAGCTGGCTCTTCACTTTTATCAACCTCTATTGATGCAAGAATATTAGTTGTCGGCCTAGCCCTAAACTCGACTGGCCCGACAGAACTGCTTCCTCCAGCGAAGATAAACTCGGGGTGTTCGGGAATCTGGAAAATTGCTTTCTTTGCCCTATAATCAATGTGAGCATGGAAAGTGCCGAGAAAATCCATTCCCAAGACGACTTCGTAGCTGCCTGTATCAATCACCAAGAAGTCTGCAACAAGCTCCCGTCCACAAACAACAACTGCACAGTCTTTACATTCTCTACTAGATATGATTTTCCCATTCCCAGTGTATATGTCCCAGAAACTAGACAGGGTCGTGCAGGTAATCGAGTGTATAGTTATAAACTTGGACGACATAAAACAATGGGATGCACCAGAATCAAATAACGCTAATGCGGGGAAACCATGAACGAGTAGAATACCTGAAACAACTTCTCCTGAAGCCTTAGCTTCCTCAGCCGTCAAGGTAAAAGCTCGAGCCTGATTAGGTCCTTGAGTCAGCTACTTCTGTCCCTGAAATGGTTTCTGCGGAGGCTTCTGAATATCATCTCTTGTGCGAAGCTTCGACGGACAAGAATTAACAGTATGATCCGCCGATCCACAAACTAGACAAAGTCCCCGCATCCTGCGACATTCCCTTTGCAAATGTCCGAGTAAGTGGGAAAAGCTGCAAACCATATGCTTCCTCTGATCAACGACAGCAGGCTTCTTCATCGGTGTTACACTACGACGGTCCACTGGAATACCTCTGCGTCCATGAGCTCGGTTTGGTACAAATGCCGGCTTCCTTGCTGCAACTGCTGTCTGCTGTGAACTCCCAGTCTTCCCAGATAGGCTCTGCTGTTCTCGAGCTACTGTAAGAACCTGTGAGAAAGTGGTCAAACCCAGGGAGACAATCTGCCTCTGGATGTACACATCCAAGCTGCGCATGAACCTCCTTGCCCTGTCTGCATCGTTGGCAACTAAAGGTCCAGCGAACCTGCTGAGCCATGTCCACTCAGCTGCATGTACATATACGGGCGCACCATTCTGTTTTAGACTGATGTACTTCTCTTCCATTTCCTCCCGTGCGGTCCGCGGAAAGAACCTCTCCAGGAAACTCTTCAAAAAATCCTCCCACTTGATCGGCCTTGGCAAGCGGGTCTCCTCTACAAGCCACCATTCACGGGCGTAGTCCACTAATTGAATGCGCACCCATCCATCCTTTTATCATCTGGGATCTGCGCCTCAATAAGTAAGTTCTCCGTGTCAACTAGCCACTGCTTCGCTGGCAACGGTTCCTCCAAACCAGTAAAGACAGACAAACCCAAACGCCTGAAATCTGCTACGGTCCCCACACGATCAACTGGTTTAGCCCCAACATTGTTCACGGACTGCTGAACGGTCCGCAAACCTTCTTAAAACGATTCAGCTTGCTGCTGGATCAGCTCAGTCTGTCTCTTTTGATTCTCCAGCATTCCCCGTATCACTCCAAGCATGGCGGCTTCGTCAATACGCCTTTGGTACGTCTTCAAATTCTTGTCTGCCATATTCCTGAAATCAAAACACCCAAAGATTAGCATGATAACAGATTCAAAATATAGTTCAAGGCTAGAACTCCAAGTTACTTAAATAGAGTACCGCATTGTAACTATGCTGCGGTATCATAGCTACAATTACATAACTCCACCCAAGTCGCCTAAGTTCTAGAGATACTAAAGAATCAGGTTTCGAGTCGATATGCAAAGGAAGTTTGCACACCGTAAAAGATATAATCAGGAAGAACTTAGATTCAAGAACGGTAAAACGCCAAGGTGGCAGGACATGTTTCCTAAACACGGGTATTCTGATTCGTGTATTGGGTACAATACCCAACTACAAAAAGAATCAACCCGACTAACATATCGCCCTGATACCAAAAGAACTATGTCACGCCCCGCTTCCCAGAGTACGCTAAATTGGGCACATGACATAGCCAACCATGCTACCTGTGGGTAGGAAGTATCCACCCACAGTCACATTACGGCTGTAGAGATATCAAGAAAAAAATATAACTATCAAATACATGTCCATAAACCAAGATAACATGAGTCAAGAATAATAAAAGTGCGGAAGCAAAGATCCAATACAAAATAACTAGAATGTATGTCCCATAATGCGGGCTCATATAAGGAATAAAATGCAGAAAATAAAAGAACTAACTACTACTGAAACCTCACTGCTCAGCCTGCTGGCTGAAATACTCCTGCTCGGACTGCAGCAAAGGTACGGAATCTAGGCCATGCAAAACCCAGACGTCAGCGCGTCATGTCATCAAGTAATAAAATATAAACAGGGTAACAGGCAATGCACGTATAATCATGAATGATAAAGCAGATGTAACAATAATATAAATCAGGGCAGTGAAGGATAGTGTGCAGTGAGTAAACTAAACTGTTCTATTGGGTTTTCTACTCTCAAGTCTTTGAAATCAATTTGATGAATCATCGATGTAACTCAATAGTATCCCGTGCATGCCTGGGACCACAGTCTAAGACTCTCGGGCTGAAACCGAGACGTGCCGCTAGGCACTAACAGGAAAAGGGTACAGACCAACGATGTCAGCAGTATCGTCACGAGGTGGGCCTAGCCTCTAAACTGATCAATAAAAGCAAGCAACTGTCGAGTTAAAGTCAGGATTTCATCATTGATTTCCCCATACCCCCAAGTTATGTATGTCAAGTCAGGTATTCAGTAATCAAGAACTAATGCCAACACAGGATCAGGTAGGAGCAGGTTTGTCTGGATAGACAACAGGAACGGTCCGTGAGGACTCCATGTCAGGTTTGTTGGCATTAGTCGCAAGATTAAGTAACATGTCAAGCCATGGTACATCAGGTCAAGTCAAGTAGTGTACGGTACCATGTCGGGTCAAGTAATATGTGTGTAGCAAGTCATGTCAGGGTGTAAAATATATCATGTGTGTGCTCATAATCAGCTAGCATAATCATGGTTATAAATAATCAAGCATGGGTATCAACAACACAATCAATTGGCACTTGTAATAGGTTAAGCAATGAATGCAGGTTTAATTAATTAGCCGTACGGTTATCAGTTGTGTTTAAGAGATGGTGTCAGCATTATATGAATACAGTATGATAGATGTGAATGCTAAAACCAGGTTAATAAGTATTGAGTAATCTAGGGATGGGACGACATGTATAATCTGTTCAATGGATGCAGTTGTAATTAAACCGGTTAAAGATGCACATGGATGTCCGATAGGTTAAAACTAGAGAAAAGGGTATCATGGGTATAAAACAATTGTGATCATGTGGTCTAACATTTACAGGTGATTGATAGGTATAAACAACTAGATGCAACAATTAAGTTCCATGTTCGAGATCAGAAAATATATAACGGAACATTATACGGTTAACTTGAAATCCAATACTTTCGATTCTATTAAAGATTTAATAGGAAAATAAATAAATTAGCATAAGAATAGTTTGAATAGCATGTAGCAAGTTTCACTTGCCTCGACGAGTCGCGATACGGAAAACGGAACGTTACGCGTCGGTGGAGAAAAGTCGCGACGCGCGCACAGTACACGGAATGAACTCAAACGACGAACAGTGGAGTCACACGGATCAGAGGTACTTGCTGTGTCGTCGGGAAGCGTCGTCGATACCGTCGGATTCCGACGAACTAGAAAACAGCGACAACAGACAAAACCATAATTTTTTAACAAGAAAAGAAATAAAGCAAAGAAAAGAACAGAGGAGGGATGAGTACTAGCATACAGGGTTGTAGAGGGGTGCTGTGGTGGCAGTGAGACCAACCGTGGCGAGATCGACAGGCTCCGACGATCTACAGAAGACTCAAACATTTACAGCAAAGAGGTTTAATATGAAGAAGAAGAGAAAGAAGAAGAAGAGAAGGATGAGGGGTAGGAAGGTTGCTTACCGGAGTTGTGCACGATGCCAGGGACACGGGGACGAGTCGTCGGTGGCAACAGCTCTAGCGATGCACAGAGTGCAGGGGTGCAGGGGCTCGGGAGAGAAGGAAAGGAGGAAGAAGAGAAGGTGGAGGCGGCTGCGACGATGGTTGAAGGGTGACGAGGCTTGTGCGGTGTCGTCGGCGCTAGGCAGAGACGAGGGACGGCGGCTTGGGTTTGTCCGGGGATGGGTTTTCTGTTGTGAACGAGGGAGAAGAAAGAAATATAAAGAGAAGAAGAGAGAGAGGAGACGCGGGGAGAGAGAAGAGGAGAGAGATAGAGAGGAAGAGAGAGATCGAGAGGAGAGAGAAAATGAGGATGAGAAAGAAAATTGTCGTTATGCAGAGAGAGAAGAGAGAGAATGAGAATGAGAAAGAAGAGAGAGAGACAGAAGGTGGGGTCGCCAGGAAAGGAGGCTCGCGATTGGCTCGTGGTGAATAAAAAATGAGAAGGAGAAGAAAAAGAGATTTTCTGATTGGTGAACGAGAGAGGCAAAGAAAATTAAAAGAATTTGTGGGGCCCGGTGTTAAACAAAGAAGGATTGTGATTAGCTGGATAAAAAAATATGAAAAGATTTTCTAAGGATTTCTGGATGATAACAATGATCTTGTTGGTTTAAAAAAATTTATGATCGGTTGAAAAATATTTATTTGGTTGATAAAAATTTAAAAAAAAGGATTTGGCGGAAATACAAAATATTTCAGAATTGCGCCCGGGTCGGGTCCAAAATTTGAATTTGAAATATGAAATTTATTGGCAGGTTCCAAAAATTAAAATGAAGGATTTTATAATTAAAAAGCATACCCCCAAGAACGGACGCACGTACGTGCGCGTAGCCGTCCAAACACGTCTGTTTCACTGAACGGGACGAGAATACGATGCAAGGACGCTACCACAGGGTTAGGGTGTCGAGCAGGACATGACAAGTATTTTTAATTTATTTTAAACGACTTAAATTGTTATATGAAAGAATATGAATTGTCGGGGTAAATTATAACTAGCAACCGTCAAGCAAGATAAATGAAATAAATACCACACACCACACATACGGTAACTGAAATTTGTAGAATTAGACTCGGTTGTTACATTATACCAACCTACAAAAGAATTTCGTCCTCGAAATTCCAAGAATACAAAAGATAGACGACAACCAACTACAAGAAAAGATGAGGAAACTTCTGCCGGATTTCATCTTCTCGTTCCCAAGTGGACTCTCCATGTGAGCGATTACCCCAAGAAACAAGTACAAGAGGGATAACCTTGTTCTTAAGAACCTTTTCCCTTCGATCCACAATTTCAACCGGTCGCTCCTCAAAAGTCAAATCTTCTCGTACAGTCAGCTCCGAATGATCCAATACATGCGTTTCATCCCGAACATACTTACGGAGTTGTGATACGTGAAACACATCATGCACATTCGCCGAGGACTGCGGTAACGCCAAACGGTACGCTACCTCACCAACACGCTCCAAGATCTCAAAGGGTCCAACGAATCGAGGACTGAGCTTTCCTCGACTTCCAAAATGAATCACCCCTCTAGTCGGTGATATCTTCAAAAATACCAAATCATCCACAGCGAACTCTAGAGGTCTTCTCGACGTATCTGCCCAACTCTTCTGTTGGTCTTGTGCTGCTTTCATATGGTTCCGGATAGCATTAACCTTCTCAACTGTCTGCACAACCAAATCTGGTCCCCACAATCTTCGTTCACCGACATCGTCCCAACAAACAGGTGAACGACACTTGCGACCATATAAAGCTTCAAATGGAGCCATCTGAATAGTTGCCTGGAAACTGTTGTTGTAAGAAAACTCCACCAAATGTAGATGATCCTCCCATGAACCCTTGAAGTCCAACATGCAAGCTCTCAACATATCTTCAAGAGTTTGGATCGTTCTCTCCGACTAGCCATCTGTTTGGGGATGATAAGCTGTGCTAACCTTCAATCGAGTCCCCAAACTTTCCTGTAAACTCCTCCAGAAGTGTGATAAGAACCGAGTGTCACGATCGGACACGATGCTCACCGGTACTCCATGCAATCTTACAATCTCCTGCATGTACCGCTCCGCCAAAGTTTCTGTTGATTGACAACCCGAAAAGGAATAAAATGAGCTGCCTTGGTCAAACGATCAACAATCACCTATACTGCATTGTTACCTTTTGGACTCCGCGGTAGAGCTGTCACGAAATCCATGGTTATATGTTCCCACTTCCACTGAGGAATCGGAAGTGGTTGCAATAAACCAGCAACCCTTTGATGTTCAGCCTTAACTTGCTGACACACCAAGCACTTTGCCACAAAGCGAGCAATCTCCCGTTTCATGCCTTCCCACCAGAAATGCTGTCGAATATTTCGGTACATCTTCGTGCCTCCTGGATGTACGGAATAAGCTGAACTGTGTGCCTCCTTCATAAGCTCTTCGCGAATATTTCCCTTTGGCACAAACAAATGGCTACCATATCTCAACGAACCATCTTCATGGATCAGTAAATCTGTTCGTAGTCCGGCTTTAACCTGTTCTCGAAACTTGTGCAATCTAGGGTCCTGCGGTTGCGCTGCTTTAATATTCTCGATCAACGACGAATGTACTTGCAGCTGCATCAACTGTCCCGAAGAATGCGGTAGCATAACCTCCAAATCAAACCTCCGAAAGTCTTCAACGAGTTCCTTCTACGTAGTCAACATCTGAATAGCTGGTAACCGACTGAGCGCATTCTGTACGATATTAACCTTCCCCGGATGGTACTTAAGATCAAGATCGTAGTCAGCTATCAGCTCTAGCTATCTACGCTGCCTCATATTAAGCTCCTTCTGCGTGAACACATACTTTAAGCTCTTATGATCAGTGAACACCTCGACCCTTTCGCCCAATAGGTAGTGTCTCCAAATCTTCAAAGCGAAGATCACAGCCGCAAGCTCCAAGTCATGAGTTGGGTAGTTCTTCTCATGGGTCTTCAACTGTCTCGATACGTACGCTGCAACCTTCCCATGCTGCATCAAAAAACATCCCAATCCTTTTCCAGATGCGTAGCTGTGAATCACCAATCCTCCGGAATTGTCTGGCACGGTCAAAATAGGAGCGGTTATCAATCTCTGCTTCAACGTCTCAAAAGCTGACGCACATCTATCCGTCCACACAAAAGGTACCTCCTTGCGCGTAATCTTCGTTAACGGCTCCGCCAGACGAGCAAAGTTCTCCACAAATCTTCTGTAATACCCGGCTAGTCCAAGAAAACTTCTTATCTCCGCAACATTCTTCGGAATCGGCCAATCACGAACTGCTGCAATCTTTTCGGGATCGACGGTGATTCCATCGCCAGACACAACATGCCCCAAAAACTTTACTTCCTCCAGCCAAAACTCGCACTTGCTCATCTTCGCATACAATTTCTCTTGTCTCAACGTCTGCAGTGCGATCTTCAAATATTCTGCATGCTCTTCAATACTCTTCGAGTAAACCAGAATGTTGTCAATGAACACCACAATAAACTGGTCCAAGAATGGTGAAAAGATTAGGTTCATCAAGTCCATGAATATCACCGGTGCATTCGTTACTCTGAAGGGCATCACTAAGTACTCGTAATGTCCATACCGAGTTCGGAACGTCGTCTTGCAAATATCTTCTGCTTTCACTCGGACCTGATGATATCCGGATCGCAAATCCAGTTTCGAGAATACCCTCGCGCCACTAAGCTGCTCAAATAGTTCGCCAATGCGAGGGATCGGGTACTTGTTCTTAATAGTCACCCGGTTTAATTCTCGATAGTCGATGCACATCCTTCTTGTGCCATCCTTCTTCTTGACTAGAAGAACCGGAGCTCCCCAAGACGAGTTACTGCTTCGAATCCAACCCTTCTCAAGCAATTCAGCAACCTATTTCTTGACTTCTTCCAACTCCACTGGCGCCATTGGATAATACGCTTTAGATACTGGCGCTGTATCAGGAATAAGATCAATTGCGAACTCCACGTCTCGCTTCGGCGGTAATCCCGATATATCTTCAAACACGTCCATAAAATCGCGAACAACAACTGGCTCTTCACTTTTATCAACCTCCATTGATGCAAGAATATTAGTTGTCGGCCTAGCCCTAAACTCGACTGGCCCGACAGAACTGCTTCCTCCAGCGAAGATAAACTCGGGATGTCCGGGAATCTGGAAAATTACTTTATTTTCCTTACAATCAATGTGAGTATGGAAAGTGCTGAGAAAATCCATTCCCAAGACGACTTCGTAGCTGCCTGTATCAATCACCAAGAAGTCTGCAACAAGCTCCCGTCCACAAACAACAACTGCACAGTCTTTACATTCTCTACTAGATATGATTTTCCCATTCCCAGTGTGTATGTCCCAGAAACTAGACAGGGTCGTGCAGGTAATCGAGTGTGTAGTTATAAACTTGGACGACATAAAACAATGGGATGCACCAGAATCAAATAACGCTAATGCGGGAAAACCATGAACGAGTAGAATACCTGAAACAACTTCTCCTGAAGCCTTAGCTTCCTCAGCCGTCAAGGTAAAAGCTCGAGCCTGATTAGGTCCTTGAGTCAGCTGCTTCCGTCCCTGAAATAGTTTCTGCGGAGGCTTTTGAATATCATCCCTTGTGCGAAGCTTCGACGGAAAAGAATTAACAGTATGATCCGCCGATCCACAAACCATACAAAGTCCCCGCATCCTGCGACATTCCCTTTTCAAATGTCCGGGTAAGTGGCAAAAGCTGCAAACCACGTGCTTCCTTTGATCAACGACAGCATGCTTCTTCATCGGTGTTACACTACGACGGTCCACTGGAATACCTCTGCGTCCATGAGCTCGGTTTGGTACAAATGCCGGCTTCCTTACTGCAACTGCTGTCTGCTGTTAACTCCCAGTCTTCCCAGATAGGCTCTGCTGTTCTCGGGCTGCTGTAAGAACCTGTGAAAAAGTGGTCAAACCCAGGGAGACAATCTGCCGCTGGATGTCCACATCCAAGCTGCGCATGAACCTCTTTGCTCTGTCTGCATCGTTGGTAACTAAAGGTCCAGCGAACCTGCTGAGCCGTATCCACTCAGCTGCATGTACATCTACGGGCGCACCTGTAACACCTTAGGATGTGTTTAGTGGCTAATTATATTTAAATAAAGGGTTTTTAATAAAAAGTTTACCAAATTGAGTTTCAAATATTTTTCCAAATTTAATAAATATTTTTCTAGAATTTTCCTATGCTTGCACACACTTGTGCATGTAAACTAGGGTTTAAAAATGAGGTGATACCATGATTAGCAACCATGGTGGGTTTAATCATAGGGATTAAGCCTTTTGGGTTTTAATTAAGTTTATTGGTTAATGGATGGTTGCTTTAATTTGAATTTCCTTTTGGAGTGTTGACTTGGTGAGAATGAGAGAGAGAGAGAATGCATCATGGCAAAAGCCATGCTTGCATTTAATGAAGAGAGAGAGAGTGGAGGGGTTGACCTTGGGGATTATCTTTTCTTTTCCTCTCATTCTTGTGCACATTTCTCTCAACCTCACTCTCACACTCACACACCCACACCATCCACAGCAGCAGCAGCAGAAGCAAGCAGCACAGCAGCAGCAGCAGAAGCAAGCAGCACAGCAGCAGCAAGCAGCAGTGAACAGCAGTAGCAACAGTGAGAGCAGCAGCAGCAGTGAACAGTAGCAGCAGCAACAACTCCAGCTGCAGCTCCTTCCGTCCACTCCTTCTTCTTCCTCCAGCTCCCTAGGGTCGAGTGTGGGGTATACTTCTTGAACTTACCCCCTAGTTTGCTTAGTTAGTGTAGCTTAGCTTCGATTAGTGATTTATGATGCGTTTTAGTGCGATATGTGGTAATTAGGGGGAACCTTGATCAAGTGAAGTATGAATTGGTTTTAGTAAGTTGATGGAATGTTGTTAGGGCCATGTTAACCTAGCTTAGCCCCCAATTGCACTAAAATACCACCAGATCACTATTTGATGCAAATTCATCGTTTTGAGAAAAATCTAGCTTTCTGCAAACTGCTATCGACCCAGTGGGTTCAGATTAAAATTAAGAAGATTGCAGTATAGTGGTGAGGTGCTAATCCTATGTGTAGAAGACGACCCCCAAATTCCATACTGAGGCCGCCGGAAAATTAGTTCTGGCCGCAAATTGCGGCCAGATGGGGAGGGAATGGGGTTGGGTTTGGCTCTATTGGTGTCTGCTGCAACCCTTAGACTCATGGCATGTATAATCTTATTTGATTCTTGCTGTAGAAAAATCTGGAGCTATATACCTATTTCTCGTATTTTAAACCTTCGCGACACGCGTGATACGTGTGTGGGTTTGGGGTTTCTACGTATCGCGACACGTCGGGGTATTTTCAGGCGCGTAATCACGCGTTTTAGCGTATCGCGCACACGCGCGCTTGGTTTGCGACACGGGTTTCTAGTTTGACCGTAATATCACGTTTTTGTGGATTTGAGCTTATATGTGATATATTGTGTGATTCTAGGTTCGCAGGCGAGTGAGACGGACGCTGCGAAGAAGGGGAAGCAAGTCGTCGGTTACACTTAGCGCGAGACTTCGGTGAGTAGATTTAACATCTACGGGGAAATCGCCCATATGGCGTTATGCGTCAGGGCTGATAGGACCTTGTAGCAACATATTACATTTACATACATTGACTGTTCATGGCTACTATTTAGTGCATACCGCATTCCCTGCTATATGTTTATAAACTAGAATTGATAGAACACCGCACCATTACTAACGGTTCATGTTGCACGAGCATTATCCTGCATGTTACACACACACCGTTAGTAATTTCCATGACACTCACATTGTAGAATTTTCATGATCATTATGCTGTAGCTCATCTTTGATGTGACTTGACATGATATTCATACTTGATTCCTATATTACATCGCATTGACTTGTACGTTGGTTTTTGGATTACATGAAATTTCTGGATTTGGGAACCGTGGATATTTCAAAAAGAATATGTAATCATTTAAAAACCCGGTTTCCCTTGATATGTTATTTCGGTGCGTCCACCATGTGTTTTCTCAGTGTGAGAGTGATATATGTGAACCCGAATCGAGGAGTTGGATGAGGCCGATTACGGGTACATGGTGGACCCGGTATGGTACCCCGGGGCGAGAACGGTTTCGCTGTGTAGTAGACGGTGAGCCTGGCAGAGGGACCACTACCTACCGGTGATTGGTTGGACCTGGCGGTTATCCGGAGGATGCTGACCAGAGTCGATAGATGGATGCGGGATGATCCGTGCTGCCGGGGCCGAGGGCCGATACCGCAGACGGAGCCCGTGGGATGATCCGGACTTATGGAGCCCGATGGATGAGGATTTGCGTGTCAATGCTGGACACGAGTACTTATGATATTTGGGTGCCGATGTTAGGCACTCGTGATTCTCAGAGATTTACAGGATTGGAGGGCCGATGAGAGTGCCGGCGCCTGAGCTATTTGGGGATCTGGGTGCATTGATGAACACCTATTATATATTCCACGTTGACATTCCGTGTAGATGTTATGTTTCCCATGCTCAGCATTCATTATTGTATCTCATCCTGTAGTTATATTACTTGATAGAGCACTTGCATGACTATTGCACATACTGCTTATCACGCATTGATATCATCTGCTGGCATATGATAGAGTAGCGCAGTACGTGCATGCTCGCGATTACCTTTATATGTTATCTCTATTCATGAGTTGGCAACTCACCCCCGTTGTGCCACAGTATTTGCAGGTTGCCCCTCGGAGTAGTCGCGGCAGGCTGGCTTTTGCATCTTTTGGCTACAGATACCACTACAGTTGGTGCGAGAGTTGTTTTGCTTTTAGGTGGGTTGTGGTATCTGATTACTTTTATTATACCCTTTTGTATCTAGTATTCTCCATCTACCATATATGTACTGGACTTAGTGACAGTGTGAGGATGATGATGTATATTTCTTTGTATTTTGGTGTCGAACTCGTGGGAGCCGACGGTTTATTTATTGCAGTTTATATTTTTGTGATGTTTACTTATTGCTCATTCTTCGCTACGGTGTCGTATATTACTCTTATGATGATGGTTTCCGCCGGTGGGCGTGATTGCTTCCGTTTGGGAATGTTTTGGTTTCATTATATCTCATTTTCACTCATATCCTGTTTTATACCCGATTTCGGGGTTACTTTTACAAAGGAAATGCTGCCAAAATTATTTAAATGATAACGTAACTTTAAAAGAACTTATTGAACTATATTAAGGTTTTCTAAATGTCTTAATTAAATGTTTTCAACACTCGCTACTTTTAAATGGTTTTGATTTCTGGGTTCGGCTTACTTAGTCGCGTTATGCTTGCAGACGTTGCGTGGTTAAGTGCCGGTCATGAGTCGAAACATTCGGGTCGTGACAAAGTTGGTATACCTTTCGGAGTGTAGAATGACCTTGGTATGATGGAGTAGGTAGCTGAAGCAGAGTGGCGTAGCGTGTGTATGTTCCGCGGCATACTCACGACTCGGTACTTCGCCAAGGCGACCTTAGGACTTATTGATTTAAATTTCTTCTTGAGTATATATATTCTTGTGATTCGATTTCCGTATTCTTATCGAATCCTAATTTCCTTTCAGCCATTATGCCGCCAAAGACTACGAGGGCACAGAGAGCGGCCGCGAGGGCCGAGATTCGAGTTGATTCGTCTGAGACGAGGACTGATCCGGGCAGTGCACCGGTTGTACCCGAGCAGGTTGTTCCTCCCGTGACAGATCAGATCGCCACGCTAGGGGCTGGTATGCAGGAGATGCGCCAGACGGTGGGATCCAGCATGCAGGAGATGCGCCAGATGATAGGATCGCTAGTTGAGACGCTTCGAGCGCAGCGACCAGAGGTAGCTCCACCCGTTACCGAGACCGCGATGGTACCTACTGCACAGCCAGTTGCCCCTGCAGCCATGGAGGTGATTACAGCATCGCTATCAGAGTTCATGAGGCTGAAGCCTCCGGTCTTCACAGGCACCGATACAGCAGAGGACCCACAGTCTTTCATTGATAGGATGGCTCGGATATGCCATTCCCTCAGATGCGCAGATGCGAGATGGGTTGAGTTCGCGAGCTTTCGTCTGGAAGGTCTTGCGCAGAAGTGGTGTGATTCAGTTGAGAAGGGCAGAGCGGCAGGTCTTCCTCCTATGACCTGGACAGAGTTCGTGGCACTGTTCCTTGCCCACTTTCTCCCACTGAGTGTCAGAGATGCTAGAGCACGCAGGTTCGAGTCCTTACGCCAGACTCCGGAGATGTCAGTGGCAGAGTATGACGTGCTGTTTACAGAGCTAGCAGTTTATGCCCCGTATTTAGTGGCTACCGAGGAGATGCGAGTTAAGAGATTTGTCCGAGGCTTGCTCACACCACTGTTCCTTGCGATCAGTGCGCAGCATTACGAGACATACGCAGCAGCTGTAGATGCAGCCTTACTAGTCGAGGAGCGCCTTGCTGAGACTTCGGTAGTTCCAGAGACGAAGAGAGTTCGTGCAGATACATCAGTGCAGAGACAGCCTTTTCGGCGCCGTGACAGGCACCTTACAGGTGGCAGAGATTCGGGGCGAGGCAGGTTGTTTAGCTCCTATCCCCAGGAGGGTCAGCGACCACCATTGGGATGTTACCATTGCGGGAGTTCTTATCATCGTGTGCGAGATTGTCCTGAGATACCCCGGAGTGAGGCGACGGCACCACATGTCACATTACCACCATCACCACCCCAGAGGGCGTTGCCTATTGTACCTACGGTTACTCCGCGTCAGACTCATACACAGAGAGGTCGTGATCGCGGAGGATTTGTTCATAGAGGACGAGGCGATCGAGGCAGAGGACAGCCAGCTGCCGGCAGGGGACAGTCAGTCGCAGGTGGAGGACAGGTGCGAGTTTTTGCTTTGACACATCAGGACGCGCAGGCGTCCAATGCGGTGGTCTCAGGTATCCTTCCAGTATGTTCTGTTGATGCACACGTGTTGTTCGATCCCGGATCCACGCACTCGTACGTATCCACACACTTTGTGCCGAGTTTGGGTAGAGAGTCAGGTTTGCTTGATCAGCCGCTTGTTGTGACCACTCCTGTGGGAGAGTCGTTTGTTGCTAGGCACGTGTTCCGATCCTGCACCGTCTGTATTGGCGAGAGAGAGTTTCCTGTCAACTTGATCCTTCTTGAGATGTTGGACTTCGACGTTCTTTTGGGCATGGATTGGTTAGCCACGTGCTATGCTTCTATGGACTGCCGTGAGAAGACAGTTAGATTCTGTTTCCCCGGCGAGTCGGTTTTTGTTGTGTTGGGGGACCGTGGTGTCGCCCCTCACAGTGTGATTTCTTCTTTTCGCGCTGGACAGCTTTTGAGGAAGGGATGTCAGGGATTTCTCGCCTATGTTTGCGATGCTAGCGCTACAAAGGTTCCATTGGATCAGGTTCCGGTTGTTAGCGAGTTTTTTGATGTGTTCCCTGACGAGCTTCTTGGGCTACCACCCGAGCGCAACATTTCTTTCTGTATTGATTTGGTTCCTGGCACGGGGCCTATTTCTATACCGCCTTATCGGATGGCCCCGGCGGAACTTCGAGAATTGAAGTGTCAGTTGCAAGATTTGTTGGATAAGGGACTTATTCGACCCAGTGTTTCTCCTTGGGGTGCTCCAGTCCTGTTCGTCAAGAAGAAGGACGACAGTTTGCGTCTGTGTATCGACTACCGCCAGCTGAACAGGGTGACAGTGCAGAACAGATATCCCTTGCCACGTATCGACGATCTGTTCGACCAGCTTCAGGGGGCAGGATACTTTTTGAGGATCGATTTACGATCGGGCTATCATCAGCTGCGGGTTCGACAGGAGGACATTCCTAGGACTGCTTTCCGTATGCGCTACGGCCATTATGAGTTTTTGGTGATGTCGTTCGGACTCACCAATGCGCAAGCAGCATTTATGGACTTGATGAACCGTATTTTCCGGCCATATCTGAATCTGTTCATCATTGTATTCATTGACGATATCTTGGTGTATTCCCGGAGTAGTGAGGAGCACGAGCAGCACCTGCGGATTACACTGCAGATTTTGAGGGAGCACCAGCTTTACGCGAAATTCTCCAAGTGTGCTTTCTGGCTGGACAACGTAGATTTCTTGGGGCATGTGATTTCACGAGACGGTATATGTGTAGACCCGAGGAAGATCGAGGCCGTTCAGCGTTGGCCCAGACCCACATCAGTTACGGAGATTCGCTGCTTTTTGGGGTTGGCCGGTTACTACAGGCGATTTGTGCAGGACTTCTCCAGTATTGCTACACCTTTGACCGGGTTGACCCGAAAGGGAGTTCCTTTCGATTGGACGGAGGATTGCGAGCACAGTTTTCAGCAGCTACGGACTCGGCTGACTACGGCACCGGTGTTATCATTGCCTTCAGGATCAGGCGGATTTGTGGTCTATTGTGATGCTTCTCGAGTGGGGCTAGGGTGCGTATTGATGCAGCATGACAGGGTGATCGCGTATGCTTCGCGACAATTGAAGAAACATGAACAGAACTACCCCACTCACGATTTGGAGATGGCTGCAGTGGTCTTTGCACTTAAGATCTGGAGACATTACCTATACGGCGAGTCGTGCCAGATATTCACTGATCAAAAGAGTTTAAAGTATATATTCCAGCAGCAAGACCTGGACCTTAGACAGCGCCGATGGATGGAGTTAGTGAAGGATTACGACTGCGAGATCTTGTATCACCCGGGCAAGGCGAATGTAGTAGCAGATGCTTTGAGCAGGAGGCCCGGGGGTAGTCTATCTTGTTTGAGCGCAGTTCAGGGGCAGTCGTCGGTAGATTGGCAGATATTATGCGACAGCCGAGTGCAGTTCGAGTTCACGCCGATCGGAGGATAGATTGTGCATATTCGTGCACGCCCACAGTTGCTTGACCGTATACATGAGGCACAGCACAGTGATGACCGATGTTCAGAGATCAGGACGCAGATTGGACATGACAGATTTTCCGAGTTCGTGATCGATGATCAGGGGATGCTGAGATTTGGGACTAGACTGTGCATACCAGATGCTGAGGGGCTGCGGCGTGAGATTCTTGAGGAGGCACATCGGTCGGTGTACAACGGCCATCCCGGTTCCACCAAGATGTATCATGATATGAGAGATGTTTACTGGTGGGACGGAATGAAGAGGGACATCGCAGATTTCGTGTCGAGATGCCTGACTTGTCAGCAAATCAAGGCCGAGCACCAGAGGCCCGCGGGAGAGCTACAGCCGTTACCCATTCCGGAGTGGAAATGGGAGCAAATTTCGATGGATTTCGTTGTGGGTCTACCCAGGACTAGGTGAGGGTATGACTCCATTTGGGTGATCGTGGATCGTTTGACGAAAGCGGCTCACTTCCTGCCAGTGAAGACGACTCTCGGATTTGCTCAGTACGCCCAGATTTACATCGACGAGATAGTACAACTGCACGGAGTCCCGACGTGTATCGTATCCGACAGAGGCACCCAGTTTACCAGCCGACTATGGCAGAGACTTCAGGAGGCTTTGGGCACACACTTGAGTTTCAGCACAGCATTTCATCCGCAGACCGACGGCCAGTCAGAGCGGACGATTCAGACTCTGGAGGACATGCTCCGAGCGTGCGTTTTAGACTTTGGTGGTAGCGGGGATCATCAATTACCCTTGGTAAAGTTCTCCTACAATAATAGTTTCCAGGATACAATTCAGATGGCAACTTTCGAGGCTCTGTATGGGAGGAGATGTAGATCGCCCGTCTGCTGGACAGAGCTCAGTGAGAGCAGTATTTTAATTCTATTTGGAAAGATTTAGAGAAATTTAGAATTTTAATTCTATTTGGAAAGATTTAGAGAAATTTAGAATTTTAATTCTATTAAACTGTAAGGCTTTCAAAGCCTGTCACGTGCCAGCACGTGACCCTTGGTCACGTGTGAGCACGTGACCCCCAATTGGTTCCCCTTCAGCCGTTTGTTTTTATTTCTATCTTAAGTATCATATGTCAACACATGACCTTTGGTCACGTGTGAGCACGTGATACCTCATTGAGGTAATTCCTGATTTTTAATCAGGGAACAATGCATAGCATATTTGCTCATAACTTTTGATCCCGGATGAATTATGAAGCCCATAATATATCAAATAGAAGGGTTTTTTGAGATGCTTTCGATATCATCAGAATTTAGCTGTTTCTCATTCGGGAGTTTGTCAAAAAACAGCCCGGAAAATACTGGTTCGTATTTTCATAAGCGTATCACTGCCATTTGATATCTTGGGCTCTTTTGCGCAGAAATTTTTGAAGGGAACAGTTATCTTCTAGATGAAGCAACCATATTTTGTTCCCGCTATTTGCACGAGAACATTGAGACGAGACTTAATCAGCCTCGAAGAATTCAGGACGGGCCATATGGTAAAGCCGATTATAAGAGGGCAAACACTATATTTATCAACAAGATATACCGGTTTATCCTCCTCAATAGCGCATGTCTTGAAAAAATTAGAGAGTAAGTTTTTTTGGTTTAATTGTTATATTTGTGTTTATGTGTGTATGAAATGATATAATATTAATATCATAATTTATTGTCGAGAATAGAATTCATTTTAACGAGGTACGTGAGGGGTATCTTGATTGGAACGATGAACGATTGGAAAAATATCATCAGGATAATTTTTGCGATTGGGTTGCAGATCATATAAGTTATTCGAATAACATGTTATTGCTATTAGTTTTAATCTAAACTTATATCGTTATGTATTTGTCGTAAAATTTGTTTTGTTAGATCCACGATCCGAACTTGTCTGCATCATTAGAGAGTGATTCAAGATGTTTAGCACAGTTTCCTAGTATGGAGGTTGCATATTATAAAGGATTCGGTGTCCTTGGATACAAATTCGAAATTAAGGATATAGAAACATCTAGAACCACTCAGAATAGTGGGATTGCGACGGTAGGATCAGATGGTGTGATTTATTATGGATACTTAAATTGTATACTCGGCATCCAATATCCCGGACGATCAGAACCCTTTTATATATTTCAGTGTACTTGGTACGATACACGAACCGATACGGATAAGTGGAGAAGCAATCTCAGGACTTGAAAAGATGAATATGGATTGACCAGTGTAAACACACTTCGATTTTACGATCAGGAAGATCCGTTTATCTTTCCGAACCAAGCGTTCCAAGTATACTACTCAGTGTTTGAAGCATATGGGATGGAGTGTCGTATGCCGTTGAAAACCCAGGGATGTTTACGATGTCCCAGAATTCGAGGACAGCGATAAGGATGAAGAAGAGAGAAGACTTAGAGTGCTCCGACCGTCTGTTTCGAAAGACGGGTTCTCTTCGGCTGATCATGAAGTTACGTGGGTTAGAAATGATATCGATGATGAAATCCAAGTAGATATGTCTAATGCGTCCACGAAATGAAAAAGGTTATCAGTAATTTTATATTATTACTTCACATTTTACGATCTATACATATATAGCATGCATATGTAATGATTGTCTAATGCGTCGACGAACCATTTTATCTAGATTTGATGACGACGATGGGGGCAGCGAAGGACGGCAGGAGCTCCAGCCGCGGCACCGGCAGAGGCAGAGGCAGAGCGGTTCTGCTTCCCGGAGAGCTGCGTAGGGAGCTTCAAAGGGTCGGTCTTGCACCCCGATCAGAGACCCCTTTGGATGCCTCCTTCTGTGTGGACTTGGCCACATCTCCAGGCATATTGCACGCATATTTATTTTGAATGTAATATTATAGATATACATGCATATTCATGTCAAAATTACTTATATAGTCAATGTTTGATTGTCTAGTTGGTGGTGGTGTGTCCACATCAGGGGCAGAGGCCACTCCCGCACCTCCAGGTATGTTGCATGCATATTCATTTTGAATGTAATATTATAGATAAACATGCATATTCATGTCAAAATTACTTACATAGCCAATGTTTTTCATGTCTAGCTGTTGGTGCATCCACATCACGGACAGAGGCCACTCTCGCACCTCCAGGTATGTTTATATATCATATAGTGCATGTATATTGATTTAGAATGCTATATCATAAATATACATACATTCTTTTTGCTCTTACGTACTTACATCAGGGGCAGAGCCCACCATCGCACCTGCGGGTATATTTATATATCCTATAGTGTATAGATGTTGATTTAGAATGTTATATTATTGATATACGCATTCTTTTTGCAATTACTTATATAATCAATGTTTGATTGTCTAATTATAGATGGTGCGTCCACGTCTGATGCAGGGGGCACTCCCGTCACTTCCATACCCTCCGCTCAGTCTGCAGGTTTGTATGAATAAATATAAAATATTTATTCATTTTACATATCCTTTAAGAATAAACATGAACTTCATGTAATTTTATCGATATTTATTTTCTAGTTGGAGGGGATGCGTCTACGTCCGGGTCACCGGCTGTTACTCACCGGAGGAACTATCGTCACGCTCATGCTGCTGCCCGGGCCCAGACTCGTGCTTCTGTCGCCGGAGGTATATATCACACTTCAATTTTTGTTAAACCTTGATTTCTTAATACCACTTTGTCTTAATATTGATTGTCTTGATATTTCTTGTAGACGCAGGGCATCCCCATCCCGAGAAAGGGACTCGAGGCCCGAATCAGTCCCACAGACCGAGGCCCGACAGAGCTAGGGGGAGGCAGCATTCCCCCTCTTTTTTACCCCTGATTCTCGCTATACCGGCGATTATACCGAGAGGTTCGGCCAGTATATGGGGGATGAGAGCCGCCTCGTGAAGAAGTATCCACTTCATGTTGAGTGGGGTTGTTCTCCGCCGAAAACCAGGAAGACAAACGTCATGCCTGAATTTGGGGGCAGATGCTATTTGGTTTTATCCGTCCACCTCTCCGAAGATGCCAAGTTGATTTAAGACACCATGTATCGGAGGTTTAGACGGATGCGGCCGTTGTAGCAGACTTCGTCAGATTCCCACTCGTTTGAGGGGTTTTTGATTGTGGGGACGCTCTTCCTTGCAGGCGCAAGCCCCTGCAGTTAATTACGCTACCGCATCGCGGTAACCACTTTCTCCTTCTCCAGATGGTCACTTCGTGTCGTATGTGTTTGTTTTGTTTTTGGTTGCCCGTGGATTGTATACGGAGACTAATGTATGTTGTCGTCCATAGGGCGTGGATTAGTCCAAATCCGTATTTTCTTAGATTTGGGTTTGGGGTTGGGTTTAAGGATGCGTTAGTCTCATTTGAGACTAAGATCAACTTAAACGTTTGTTAAGGATATGTTAGTCTGATTTTAGACTAAGATCAACTTAATGATTTGTTAAGGATACGTTAGTCTAATTTTAGACTAAGATCAACTTAACAAGATCATTTAGATCCAACAAAAGAGAATATAGGCTCTACTGTTTTAGTTTAGGGACTTTGCGGTCCATAATTAGTTTAAGGACGTTACGGTCCAGTTTAAAGACGTCATAGTTTATAAAGTTTAGAGACATCATAGTCTATGGGTTTAATGACCCCACAGTCCGAGATTAAGGACATCATAGTCCATGGGTTTAAGGACCCCATAGTCCAAGGTTAAGGACATCATAGTCCATGGGTTTAAGGACCCTATAGTCCAAGGTTAAGGACATCATAGTCCATGAGTTTAAGGACCCCACAGCCCATGATAGTTTATAAACGTCATAGTCTGTAAAGTTTAAGGACATCATAGTCCATGGAATGTCTGGTTGTCGGGACCCGTCACCTCTCTGAAGACGTTGAAGGATTACAACGACAAATAACAGAGGAGTGAAAAGATGTACCCTTGAACCAATTTTGGTTGGGAGATCTGTAGTCCAATTGGGACTAAGATCTGAAATTTATGAGCGTATGGACTCAATTAATCTGAATGAGGGGTTTATGGCCAACTTGGGCTCGGCCCACTCGGTTAAAATGTTAAACATTTGACAATGCTGAGCATTGATTTGGGTTCTGACAGACTTTCTGTCTTTTATTGAATGCTGAGCATTCATCATAACTCTAGGGCTTTATTTAAAGAACAGTTTATGTTCTATCAGCGCACGCGTAAGGAACACGTGGCGTGCTTGGCGCTAGCGTCAGTTAATGAGCGCAAAGCGCTTCTGTGATATAGCGCACACGTGAGGAGCACGTGGCGCGCTTGGCGCTAGCGCCAGTTAATGAGCGCAAAGCGCTTCTGTGATATAGCGCACACGTGAGGAGCACGTGGCGCGCTTGGCGCTAGCGCCAGTCCAAGAGCGCAAAGCACTATTTGTTAAGTGGTGCACACGTGAGGAGCACGTGGTGCGCTTGGCGCTGTGTGCCAGTCCAAGAGCGCAAAGCGCTATTTGTTAAGTGGCGCACACGTGAGGAGCACGTGGTGCGCTTGGCGCTGTGCGCCAGTCCATGAGCGCAAAGCGCTATTGATCAGTTTTATGATCTGAGAAATAAATTCTCGTTTATAAGAGACTTTGTCTCAGGGTTCTAAGAACAAAGTTTTTATTTTATAAGAGATATTTCAATTTCTTATTTTGGTGAAAGGCTTTGCCTTTATGGATCTGTGATCTTAAGAGAATTGAATTATTCTCCTCCCTTTTTTTATAATGAGATGTTCATGATCTCTTTTTGTAAAAAAGACCTTAGTCTTATAGATCTATGATCTGTGAGAAGAATTATGTACTTCTTCTTTAATGAGATTTTTCTTATCTCTGCTTTTTTTTTACCTTGAAGAAAAGTTCTTCTACTGAGAGCTTGGTCTTCTTTCTGAGATTTCTCAAATTTATAGAGGGTTCCTCTATATGAGACTTGAAGTCTTGGGTCCTTTATATAGGGCAAGACTGATTTGTTCAATCAGTTGAAGAGATCTTTTCTCTAATTGATTTGGGGATTTCCCCCTCGTTGGATTTTTGATCCAAAGGCTTCTGATTTACAGAAGGCAATCTTCTTGTTTCTAACAAGATTGGGAAATCTTTTCACACACAGAATTTATTCTGTATTTTGGTGATTTTTTTAATCACCATTGGATCATTGATCCAACGGTGCTCTGATTTACAGAGCACAATCTTTTGTTTGGAAGGATTTTGAGGAATCTTTCCTTAACAGAATTTCATTCTGGTCAATTAATAATTTATCATTTTTATTGGATCTTTGATCTGACGGTGGGGAATATTTAGTTCCAGCGCTAGCGCACTCGTGCTTTGCACGTAAGCGCTGCTTCAGAGCGCTGGCGCCCTTTGCGCTAGCGCACTCGTGCTTTGCACGTCTGCGCTGCTTCAGAGCGCTGGCGCCCTTTGCGCCAGCGCACTCGTGCTTTGCACGTGAGCGCTGCCTCAGAGCGCTGGCGCTCTTATGATTTTGAAACTTAAACAGAGCTTTGCTCTGATTGGGGAAACAAGGACGACCAGCACCGGCGCTCATTCGCCCTCTTCTGGGATCAGGCTCGGGTATTAATATATATTTTCAATTGATTTATCCAATATATTTATTATTAACACTTGCAATTTAATAACATTATTTTTTTGTATTTGCAGTTGGATTACGATTTTCAGCCTGTACCCGATCCTGATCACCTTGGGAGGGTGCTCGATCTTCACGCTCTGTACTATGGCCTGATGAAGAACATACAATCGAAGGTCCGATACAATAAGAACGAGCTGAAGATCGATTGCTATTCCCTGTGGATGGAAACCCCCGAGGCAGAGAAAGCGGCCCTCCTATATACTCCAGCTTTTGCGAAAGTCAGCGTAGATACATGGCCTCTATTGTGCCAATATTTCTACTCTCAGCGCAAACAGGTATGTATTTTAAATGTAATTCATTGTTTAGTATATAATTTATTCTTTTGTGTTGCTTAATTAGAAAACTAAATCTGAATGTGTTGTGCAGAAACAGGTGGATCAAAATAAAGAGAATAGGAAATCGTCGAAGAGGGGTCGCCCCACTTATACATGTGGCTCGAGGAATATTACTCGTGCCATAGAGGCATCGGTAAATTATAATAGATCTACTGTGATATAATGTAATATTAAGAGTTATTTTATAATATATGTAAATTTTTTGCAAATTGCAGAGAGCTCAGATCCTGGCGCATGGTGGTACACCGAGTGTGCTGTCCGCGTATCTTGTCGTCCACGGCACCTCGACAGATCCCGCCACAGGTGAGCTTCGATACCCCAACACAGCTACCCAGGAGTATTGCGTAAGTGTTAATATTTATTCAGCCTCTATTTGAAATTTTTGTTTTGAAAAGTTCAAATTTAAATTATATACTTATATTTTACTGGTTAATGTGGGTGTAGAAGCGGGTGGTTGAGCAGGCGAAGGCATCGGGGATCGATTTTACTGGACAGAACGATCCGATGCTGCTAACCCCAGTCCTAAACGCCGCACACGGAGGGCACCACGGAGGTTGGGAGAGAGGCCGGGGACTGGGTCCTAGCAGGGCCCATATGAAGTTGGAATCCACTCCGACGGTTACTTTCTCTATCTCCCGTGAGCGACGTCTAGAGCAATAACTTGACACCTTGAAGGCCACCATCCAGGAGTTGAAAGAGATGATGGTATGTATACTATTTAATAGTAAAATATTATGTTATATTATAGATAGCAACATATCCAATATTAGTACGTAGCCTGAGCTTATTTGGTTGTAGACTTAGCTTTGATTTATCATACATACATAGAACTGTCTAATTAAAATAAACTATGGTTTTCCAAACTAGATATCCAAACGAGGCCTAAGTCCCTAAGTATTCATAGATTGGGGTTTCACAATAACCTGATAATGATACGAGTTCGAATAATACACAGTTCTTACTCGTTTATTACACGCAAAACTGAACAGACGCGACAGGGTACTTCGGCTGAGGCTCCACATGCATCTCCTTCGGCTGCGGCTCCGCAAGCCACTACCTCGGCTGCGGTTGCGCAGACCACTCCTACAGCTCCACAGCCCGCTCAGACTCCTGCAGCTGCGGCTCCGCAAGCCACTACCTCGGCTGCGGTTGCGCAGACCACTCCTACAGCTCCACAGCCCGCTCAGACTCCCGCACCGTCCGCATTGCTCGAGTTGTTGACTCAGGGTTTATCCGAGGAGCAGGTGCACCAGATTATGGCGATTATTAGAGGTGGAGCTGGACCGAGTTAGGGTAGCTTTTTGATTTTTATATTTTAAACATGTATTTACTTATATGATACATATTGTATATATTTTGGACGATATTGGTGATGTTTGCGTGTTCATATTGATTTAGATTGATATCGTATTCTGCTTGTTGATTTCTTTTATATATTATGCGTGAGATGTTGATTATGAATACTGCAGTATATATTCTGCTTATTGATTACTTTCATATATGATGTATATATTATTGTGCACAGGGCGAGAAAAAAACAGGCAGCCCTTTTTTTAAAAAAACCCTGATAATATGTCCCTACGGATTAATCCGTATGGACACATGTTGCACCTACCGTTTAATCCGTAGGGTCCAACTTTGCCCCTACACATTTATCCGTAGGGACAAAATATCAGGATACCTGATATTTTGACCCTATGGACTCAGTAACAGAAGTTAGGCTTGTCCCTACGGAGTAATCTGTAAGGGTCTTAGCTTTAACCCTACACATTTACCCGTAGGGACAAAATATCAGGATACCTGATATTTTGCCTCTTCACATCTGGGCCTACGCATTAAGCCTTAGGGGCATGTATTTGTCCCTACGGAGTTATACGAAGGGGCAACTGTTTTATTTTATAAACCGATAAATTAAATAAATATTTTGTCCCTACGGTGTAATCCGTAAGGACAGATGGACCTATGCATTAAGCCGTAGGGGCAATTATTTCACCGTAGGGGCATGTTTAAGGCTAAGACTTGCACCTGCGGCATATGCACATACGGCGTATTTCTGTGCCCCTACGAATATAGCCGTAGGGCAGTGGTTTGCTACTACGGTTTTATCCGTAGGGGCAACCCCTATTTGTAGTAGTGCAAGGTTGGTGTTTTCTCCTCCTAATCCTAATTTTTTCAATTAAATTATTAAATTTGGAAGTTAGGTGATTATAATATATGATTTGTGTTGATTTTGATATATTAAATATGGTTAATGATGAATTGAATCGGTTGTAGAATGATGGATTTGAAATTTATCTTGATTTTGTGGGTAGGTGGGTTTTATCATTAAAATATAATTGAAGAAAATTGTTTTAGATGGATTTTAGAATTGAAAATAGATGAAAATTGAAATATAAATTTAGTAATTTAGGTTAAGAGTTGAAGATATAAAGATTATAAGTAACCGATGAATTTACTTGTTAGATTAATTTAGGGTAAGATAGATTATAGGATTATATTAGATGAATTTAAGGTAAAATGTATTATAGTTAATTGAAAGGGTGCATGCGCGTATGCGTATTTGTGAGTATGTGTAAATATGTGTTCGTGTGAACGTATGTGAACGAATATGTGTGTGAGCGAGTGTATGTAGGAGTGTCTGTGTGCGCGCGCGTATATGTGAAAATGTGTGTGTGTATGTGTGTGCGTCCGCGTCCGCGTATAAAATATTTAAAAAATATATCCATCCTAAGTTCTAACTTGTATTGTGTAAATTTAATGATTCAATATTCTTTATTTTGTAAATTTAATAATTTGATATCTTGTTACTTATGATTTATTATTTAGATTTTTTTAATTGTAGTATAATTTTTAAACCAAATCAAAATAAAAATCAAATCCTTTAATACCAATTAAACTATAGTAGATGAATAAATAAAATCTAAAATCAAATTTATTAAGAAAAATTAACAATAATTAACCTATAACATTAATTATATTAATTAAGAAATCTTAATTAAGACTAGATAATAGTGATCCGAGACCCTGATTAAAAAATGATTAAATAGAAAGTTAAGGGATACCATAAAATTTTGATTAGAAACGTAACTAGGGTTTTATGTCTTCATTTAATTAGTAAGTTTAATATCAAAAGTTCTTAAACTTGTTTAGGATCGACCTATAGTTTCCCGTCCGACAATTGGTGTATGTTAAATTTTTTTCACGTCGAATTGATAGGATCACATTATATATTTGTGAGAGTTGAGCGTCATGTTCAATTGTTTTAAACATATGTGTAGTATTCGATGAGGAGATTTGACATACAGTAATTATCGGATTTGTCCAGTTTGGACATGTTACGAATGCAACAAGACTCACATCTCACATCCTCCCGTATTTTCATTCATTTCGAGAAGTTTTGACGGTGCTTTCCACTTATTCCCCGTGTATAGATTTATGTACGAACACGGGGAACAACGGGCAAGTGCTACCGAAATTTTCTCGAAGTGGACGAAAAACAGAAGGATGTGAGATGCGAGTGTTGTATTCGTAATGGGAATTAGGACCTTTATCCCTGACAACCATGAAACTAATTATTCGTCCCGACCTTTTGCCTTGGGTACTTATGACAATCTTAAATAATTTTAGATGATTTGATGCGTCCACATCATGAAATCTAATTTAAGACTTGAAAATTTATTTAATGATGAGCTTGTAATAAACTCATAAGATATGTTAAACTTATATTATTATCTGTGTTATAACAGATGAGAATTCTTCCGGATAAATCGTTTATGCATATGGGGAAAAAAGATATGTATAGTTTGAGAGACACCTGATTTAAAAATGGGCTTAAAACCCTTTTAGTTTACGCAGAGATGAACCAAAAGTGTAGCCGAGTCAGACTCTTGTTTTGTCTTTGTAAAAAATGTAAGGATAGAGCCTGTTTTCGACGTGAAGTGATAGAAAAATATGTGTTTGTAGAGGATTTTGAACCGAACTACATACATTGGAATTACCATGACGATAGAATACACGATGAGAAAATAAGGATAGATAATGAGACCGCAGCTTCGCAAGTTGAATTGCCGACGGGTGACATGATAGATAACACACATGAGATGTTGGAAGATTTATTTGCTGGAGAGGAAATGAATGATTTTGAACCGTCTGAAAGCATCGGTGAATTAGAATAATTACAGAAACTTCTGGAGAATTTCTTACAACCGAGAAATTGGATATCCAAAACAATGGGATTTATTGTCCGTTTGAACAAACGTGCTTTTCCCGTTCCCATAACCAAAGACCGTAGGGAGGAAAAAAAGAATATTACGGTCAGCTGGAGAATTTAATAGAGTTGTTTTATGGGAATAATGAGCAAGAAAAATTTGTTATGTTCAAAATTCGTTGTTGCGCTTGCATCTATATCGATAAGTATGGATTTTAGCTTGTCAATCTCAATAAAGAAATTTATCGAGATGATAAGTTTATGTTATCTTCACAAGCTGAGCGGTGTTTCTATATCAAAGATCCTAATCTCAAAGAAACTTGGATTGCATTGTTGGCACCTTCTAAATCCTTTTTCGATAGTTTTACTGACGAGATTGATCTTGATGAAGCAGATCCGGTTGACATATAAAATACTTTGCAGCTGTAAACAATTTTAATCAATTGATATATATTATAAACTTTGCAGTTGTAAAAACTTATAATCACTTGCATGTAAATGATATATGAAAAACCTAGCAGTTCTAATCATTTGTAATTTATTGATTTGTTAGCTTAATGATTATGCATATTATATATTTTATATCATCATTACTCTTGCATGAAACAAATGGGACGAAAAGGCATATTCGGAAAATTTGCCAAAGCATTTTCTTCAAAGAAAAGAGATCGAGATACTGAATTCTCGACACAGCTTGACACTGAGAGTAGAGGTATATATTACGAGTTTACTCTTGCATGAAACAGATGGGACGAAAATGCATATTCGGAAAATTTGCCAAAGCATTTTCTTCAAAGAAAAGAGATCGAGATACTGAATTCTCGACACAGACTGATACTGAGAGTAGAGGTATATATTACGAGTTTTAAATAATCATCGACCGCATTATTTTATTCAAATAACTATTTTATTGACTATAATAAATTAAAATGTGTATGTACAACTGATTAGGAGGATGCAGGTCCATCAGTACAGCATGATCCGTATGCATATCTAGACGAGCAGTGCACGAACTTGAGTAGGGAACCTGGGGCATTCTCGGATTCCATCCCCGATGAGTGGATTCATGTATTGCCTCTTTCTTGCAATTTACAAAATGAAAAACCGTATTGCGATAGGGACAATGCGAAGGCAATGGTGCGGTGGGCTGTTGCTCGACCTCAAATCGATATGATAATAGAGGCAGCAGACACGAGTATTGATGAGGCACAGGCTGCGGGGGATAATCAGGCCCGATTTGAACACCATGGAAGAGGTGTTGCAAACGAAATTACGAAATACGATATGTGTGGAAACGGCCAATTCTGCAATGGGTATATGGAAAGCCCGTAGGTCCGGGTATGTGGGCTACACATTTCCACGGTTATATCGGTATTCTCGTCCGCAACACCGACTTCTGGAACGTGGGCTTCACATTTGCAGATAACCCCTGAGAAGCATCTGAGAAGCATATGTATAGACTTGGCGCTCAATCTTGGTAATGTATAACTCAATTATATTTCAACATTACATGCATACCTGTTATATGTTATAAATTTATTAAATAATATATTTATCAATCTGTATTACAGAAACATTTTGTTTTAAAAGATGATATAGACGGACATCTGACGCATGTCCGGTATGAGATGTCACAAATATTCAAGAGATGGCGTCAAAAATTGAAGAAAAAATTCAAACAGTCGGAGAAATTTACGGATGATTGAGAACGTTTTGTCGCTCTTCCCTGCATCATCCATAAAGATCGGTTTGCGTTTCTCCTATTGCATTGGGATACACCCGAAGCAAAGGTAATTAAAAATATACTTAAATAATTTGCATAACGAATTTAGATTAAATTACATTTAGAGATATTATCTTCTAAATAAGCAAGAAGTATCAGAAAGAAATAAGTAGAACCGAGAGAAAGCCACAGATGACTATTATGGTGGATCGGTTCCTGCTGATCAGTATATAGCTACTTTGGTTAGCTTATCTTTAATTACATAAATGTTCAATTTTTCAATTTCACCATTATATATCTTCATGTATAAATAAATCAAATATCCGTTACAGGAGAAGGCTGGAAAAAAGCGGAGCCTCCCCGAGACTTGAAAGGCATTGCACATGAGAGAAGGCATGTCAGAAGAAAAGATGGATATAGCCACTCGACGTGTGGTAAGCTTGCATTTTTCAATTCTTTTAAGTAAAATAATTACACCTATTAACTTCGTAAAGAAAATTAATTATTATTTTATTTATCGAAAGAGGATTTCGAGGAGGCGAAGAGGAGCTATCGAGAATCAAATCCCGAATATCCGGCCGACGATCCTTTTCCTACGGAGGCCGAGTTATCTATTATAGAGCAGATTTTCTCTCAATCGAGGGGACACGGTCGTATTCCCCTATACCGTGGCCCGTTATTCTTTCGCGGTCCGGTTCCAAAAGAAGTACTTCAACTTCATCGACCGCTCGCTCCAACCAATAATCGGTTGATGCACAATGGATCAATGAGCTAGAGGAGTAGCTCAGGAGGAGGGATGAAGCAGATAAGAAGATGGCGGAAGATGAAACGGCTTGGAGAGCTCAAATGTAGACGCGGTTGGAACAATTCTTGCAACAATGCGTCCTGCCTCCACAGTCGTGGTCAACACATGTTCCATTCCCACCGCAGCCGGCATATTACCCTCCTCCGATGCAGCGACCATATTATCCTCCCCCATCACAGGGAACGCCGTACTATCCTTATCCACTGCCTCCGCAATCATAAGGAGGGTACTACCCTCGGCCTCCGCCTCCGCCACAGGAACCGTATAAACCTGATCAGCCAACCCCACAAGGAGGGTTATTAGGTAACTTTTTTTTGCAGGAGAATTTCGATGATGTGAATCGATACTATTCAAGGCGAGCTTCTGGTGGCGATGGTAGCGGTGGGAATTAGTTATATATAGTTGTTATTTACAGAAATTTGAGCATACAATTAAACCGTGTTGAGTTTTGATGTTTAAAATTCATGTTGTGTATTCGTAAGGTTCTTATAAGTTAATGGCGAAAGGATTATGTTTTAACAATGGAAGTGGCAGGAGTTAGTGAAGTAAGCATATATATGTGTCAGTATAGCTAATATTGTTTTTGAAGATTATGATTTGAGTTCATATATTTATATATTTATTTATTTCGATTCACAGGGTTAAGTGAGCTACGATTGCGAGTGATTTGGAGATTTTTTTTGTGTTGTTGGACATATATATAGCGTATATATTGTGTTGTTCGTATTTAAAACAATTTAGTTTATGTATGCTTGTTTATTAAAATTTTAGTTCATATGTATTTGATTGAGTTGTTGATATTGGTGGATATATCGTGGATAATATTTATATGTTAGTTTGTATACGTATGTGTTTGTATTTTTTGTTGATCTTGTTGGATATGTTGTGGATTGTGCATATATATTGATTTGTATGCGAAACGCTATTATGGCGTAATATATTGTGATATTGTATATTATTGTATTGAATATAGAATTTTTCTGTAATTTCTTTTCCAGAAAAAATAGTTATTAGCGACCATATAAGCTACAGGAATGGTCGCTAATACCTCATTAGCGATCGTTTGCTGATATTAGAAAATAGGTAAATTCTTTGAGATATCGACGTGTCTGCTTATTAGCGACCGGTGGAAACGGCCCCTGATATATCTATTAGCGACCGTTCTTATTAGAGACCGTTAATTAACGGTCGCTAATATATGTATCAGCGACCACCCAATCGGCGACTGTTTTTTAGCGACCGTTTAAAATATAAACGGTCGCTAATATATAATAGAGACCGTTCATTATTTTTTGAAGACCGTTCCACACGGTCTCTAATAGCGACTGTATGTAGTAGTGCTCCTTCACACCAAAATTAATCAAATATATCACAAACCAAATAAAATGCACAAAAAAGGTTTATAATACAATTCAACCTAGTCACAAAAATTCGTAGTTTGTTCTTATTTATTAGCCAAAACTTGCTATCTTGCGAAGCAAGAACAACCGCTTTGGCATCTGAGCTACTCATCAACCACTCCCTCTCCACTCATCTTCTATTTTGCCTTGCATTCTTCGCTCTCTTGGGAGCCAGCCGAGCATCCCTCTCCAAAAATGTGAGTCTGAATCTCTTGGCCATTGGAATTTCGGGAGCATCACTGACAGCTGAAATGTGCTGAACTTGTGCTTTTCGGGAGTTGCCGACGAAGACTGCCCAGGTTTTCGGGTTGATGTCTTCTACTATGAAATGATCAAGTGCGATCGAGGATAATGCTTCGGTGGGGACTTGTAGGCCTCGTAAGCTGTCACGTCCCGCTTCCCAGTAGACGGAAACGGTAACGTGGCAAGCTCTCGGCATATTTATTCAGAGAAAGTCATTCTCTAAATAAATATACTAAGCGTATTGAAACAATAATACACAATACAAGAAAAAATAGAGACTGTAATTTTTTTTTCAATAAGCATCTTCATTTACATTCAACTTCCAATATTTACAAATACATAAGTTTATGCTGAAAAGTAAATACAATAAGAAAAATGATTAAACAAGTGGCATACATAAACTGAAGAAAAATGAAGCTGGGTTAGCCCTGAGTAGCGATCTGGTGGTAGTCCTCCTCTGTGGCTTCCACTTCCTCTGTCTCGACTGTATCTGACGAACATTCCAAGAGAAGAAAAGTTGGTGGAATGCCCGTCAGCGAACTAGCGCTCGGTAGGTCCCAAAGATAAGTAAGAGTAAAGAAAATGACAATTGTAGAATATTTATATGACGAGTAAGAGTATATGATCATAGGTAAATATATTCTATAGGTCTCTATATGGTCACTATGTTAACGTTAAGTTCCAAGTGTGAATGTCAATTCAGCCGTAGAAGTATTCACGAGCAAAAGAGTGGGGCCCCAGAAGCAAAGAAACACGGGCCCATTTCATGTGTTAATATCGGGGCTCTAGGCTGTGGATGAGTCAACCTGACTGATATTCGAGTAAAATAAAAAAAAAGAGGTTAATACGGGAATCCTGAAGCTCCGTTGGATTCACACAAGAAACTAACCCAAACACCCCGAGTATAATATATTATAACTGGTTAATATACTTAAATGGTTTGATTGATTGATTAACATATTTTGATCGAAATCATATATTGCAAAAGGGGTGGAATGTAATCGAGCGAGTCGAGTAATATGCGAGTCATGACAATTGCAATCTTGGTTCGAGTCAAGTCGGTTCGAGTAGTTTGGGTTCAAGTTTAAATTCGAGTTAGTTGAGAGTTCGAGTTTGTGTTCGAGTTCAAGTTTAGGTTCGAGTTTGGATTCGAGTTCATGTCTTTTCATGGGAATTGATGTAAATTGTTAAAAATCTTATGTTCAGGTGAAATCGGCAACTACTGCACATGGATGACGGGATTTGTGTCTTTTTCCAAGACAATTGTTATTGATAACACCCTTAAGTTGTTTAACCCAAATAGGTAAGCACTCAATTTCTCCGGTTATCTGGGGCTCAAGAGAAATGATACCGCTTAAATCTATATTAATTCTAGATTCCTTAAAATGTTGTTTGCATATCTCGAGGAGGTTTTATGAAAAATACTTTAATATGGTTTAAAAATAAACCTCGAGGGTGACTTACACTATTTAGGGTTTTCATGAACATTTATTTTAATTGTTGTGGTGTTTTGGTGATAAAACCTAGCTTTTTGAAAATTTATAGTATTTTTATGAAAACTGCTACTTTTGGAAACTTGGTGGTATTTTATTAAATATCCTAATTTTTCATTTTGAAAATATAGTTTCATAATATGTTTTTATTGAAAATACGAATTCAAAGTTTTATATAAATTTTAAAAAATTAGTTTTGTTTAGAAAAGTCGCATTTCTTAAAAACCGTATTTTTATTTCCTTTCGAGACCGAATACTCCGTGAGGAGTTCCGCATCTTGCTCTACTGTCCCAAGAATATGCGATAATCCGCACCATCCATTAGCGGGTCCCCTAACGAGAGTTGTAGAGACGTAATTGGCAAGGATTTCAAAATACCAATTAAAAAAAACCCGTTTTGAAAAGGTGTGGTATTTTAATGAGAAAAGGTATTCTTTAAATTAATTATAAGCTTAGTGCACCGTGCTATAGAACCATAGTGTGTGTGTGGGTTAGGTTGTTACCCCGTGATATTTTCCTCAATGTATTTATAACAATTATTGAAATGAGGGTTATACTAAAGTTCATGGTATTTTAATGAAAAATTTTGTTATATGATTGTTTCACATGAAAATTTTGTTAAACTAAAAACTAAATAACGGGAAATAAGGTTAAGATTAATATAGGATGTTAGTTTGATCTAAGTTTCTTATCAAGTGGAATACAAAAATTAAAATGAAGATTATATCGGAGATAACTCCACTTTTGTCGATTTATTTTAAAAATTTGTTTTGAGGTGGAAAATGATAGAGATGAAGGAATTTATGTGTTTAGGTGGTTAGCAAGAGAGAAAGCAAGCTTTCGGGTGTCGTGGTGTCGTCGGAAACGCTCCAATCGTCGAGTTTGGTTTGCTACTGCACTTGGGGTGCTTAACTCCACTTGGTATTTAGAGAGTTTGAGAGTATTTTTGCTAGAAATTTCAGAATTGGGGAGAGCTAGAGCATAGAGTTGTATTTATAGTGAAGAATTAGGGTTTGAGAATTAAAAATGTAGATTAAAAAAATTTAAATGGTGTTAAATGATGAATTGAAGGGTCTCTGTTTAATTGCAGGAAAATCAAACTGTGCAGGGGAGTTAAGGGGAGCGAGTCAAGTGTGCAAAGCACGGGAGGATTTAGGCTCCATCGAACCGTTGGCGTCGGCCTTTTGCCAAGAATGGGTGGTCGGATCTTGGTGATCTGTCTCGAGATTTGTGCCACATGTCAAATTGGGTGTGTACACCTCATTGCGTCTGTTTAATTCTTTTGAAACTTTTTCGTTTCTCCGTGTATTACACGTGCAACTTTTGGGCTTCCAAAAAATTAAAAAGAAAAATCTGAAAAAATAATTAGGTCGGATGGGGTTCAAACGCATATGTTATGTTATAACAGTGTAAAGGATTTACCAATGAGCAACAAATTATTTCTTGCTTTTATTTAACAAAAATAACTTTTAACACTTACACAGGCTGTAATACCCTTTTCTGTATAATAACAAGAATTCCTGTACAGTGATTTCAGAATCGTTATATTCTACCCTCCTTATAAAAATTTTGTTCTCAAAATTTACATTTGCATAAAGACTAATCTTTGAAGAGCTGAGGGTATCGTGTACGCATATCGTCTTCTCGTTCACAAATTGATTCTCCTGGCGAATCTTTTCTCCACATCACTCGGACCAAGTTCACCTCCTTATTCTGTGATGTTTTCACCTTTCGATCCAGGTTCGAGACCTGCATAGGCCACAAATAAAACCCATCACGCTCCGCTTCCCAGTAGACGGAAATAGTAACGTAGCAAGCTTGCGACATATTTATCCAGAGAAGATTATTCTCTAAATAAATATATTAAGCGTATTGAAACAATAATACACATTAAAAGAATAAATCGAGACTGTAAATTTTTTTCAACAAGCATCTTCATTTACATTCAACTTCCAATATTTACAAATACATAAGTTTATGCTGGAAAATAAATACAATAAGGAAAATGCTTAAACAAGAGACATGCATAAACTGAGGAAAAGTGAATCTGAGCTAGCCTTGAGTAGCGATCTGGTGGTAGTCCTCCTCTGTGACTTCCACTTCCTCTGTCTTGACCGTATCTAACGAAAATTCCAAGAGAAGAAAAGTGGGTGGAATGCCCGTCAGCGAACTAGCGCTCGCTAAGTCCCAAAGATAAGTAAGAGTAAGGAAAATGACAATTACAGAATATTTATATGACGAGCAAGAGTATATGATCATGGGTAAATATATTCTATAGGTCTCTATATGGTCACTATGTTAACGTTAAGTTCTAAGTGTGAATGTCAACGCAGCCGTAGAAATATTCACGAGCTCAAGATTGGGCCTCAGGAGCAAAGAAACACAGGCCCATTTCATGTGTTAGAATCGGGGCTCTAAGCTGTGGATGAGTCAACCCGACTAATATTCGAGTAAAATAAAAAAAAAGATTAATACGGTACTCCTGAAGCTCCGTTGGATTCACACAAGAAACTATCCCAAACACCCCGAGTATAATATATTATAACTGGTTAATACACTTAATTGATTTGATTGATTGATTAACATATCTTGATCGAAACCATAGATTGCAAAAGGGGTGGAATGCAATCGAGGGAGTCGAGTAATATGCAAGTCATGACAATTGCAATTTTGGTTCGAGTCAAGTTGGTGGAGTAGTTTCGGTTCGAGTTCATATTCAAATTTAAATTCGAGTTAGTTTAGAGTTCGAGTTTGTGTTCGAGTTCGAGTTCAAGTTTAAGTTCGAGTTTGGATTCGAATCCATGTTTTTTCATGGGAATTGATGTAAATTGTTAAAAATCTTATGTTCGGGAGAAATCAGCAACTGCTGCACATGGACAGCAGGATTTATGTCTTTGTCTAAGACAATTTCCATTGATAACTCTGTTAAATTGTCTAACCTGAATAGGGAAGCATTCACTTTCTCTGGCTTTTTGGGGCTCAAGAGAAATGATAGCGCTTAAACCTATATTAATTCTTGAGTCCTTAAAATGTTGTTTGCATATCTCGAAAGGGTTTATGAAAAATACTTTAATATGGTTTAAAAATAAATATCGAGGGTGTCTTACAATATTTAGGGTTTTCATGAACATTTATTTTAATTTTTGTGGTGTTTTAGTGATAAAACCTAGCTTTTTGAAAGTTTATGGTATTTTTATGAAAACTACTACATTTGGAAACTTGGTGGTATTTATTAAAAATTCTAATTTTTCATTTTAAAAATATAGTTTTATAATATATTTTTATTGAAAATACGAATTCATAGTGTTATATAATTTTTCAAAAAATTAGTTTTGTTTAGAAAAGTTGCATTTCTTAAAAACCGTATTTTTATTTCCTTTTGAAACCGAATACTCTGTGAGGAGTTCTGCATCTCGCTCTACTGTCTCAAGGATGTGCGATGATCCGCACCATCCATTAGTGGGCCCCTTGATGAGAGTTGTAGATACATAATTGCCAGGGATTTGAAAATACCGATTAAAAGAAACCCGTTTTTAAAAGGTGTGGTATTTTAATGAAAAAGTTATTCTTTAAATTAATCATATGCTTAGTGCACCGTGCTATGGAATCATAGTGTGCTTGTGGGATAGGTCGTTACCCCGTGATATTTTCCTCAAGGTATTTTTAACAATTATTGAAATGAGAGTTATACTAAAGTTCTTGGTATTTTAATGAAAAATTTTGTTATATGTATGTTTCACATGGAAATTTTGTTAAACTAAAAACTAAATAATGGAAAATAAGGTTAAGATTAATATAGGATGTTAGTTTGATCTAAGTTGCATATCAAGTGGAATACAAAAATTAAAAAGAAGATTATATCGGAGATAACTCTACTTTTGTCGATTTGTTTTAAAAATTTGTTTTTAGGTAGAAAATGATAGCGATGAAGGAACTTATGTGTTTAGATGGTTAGCAAGAGAGAAAGCAAGCTTTCGGGTGTCGTGGCGTCGTCAGAAATGCTCCGATCATCGAGTTTGGTTTGCTACTTCACTTGGGGTGTTTAAGTCCACTTGGTATTTAGAGAGTTTGAGAGAATTTTTGCTAGAAATTTCAGAATGGGGGAGAGCTATAGCATGGAGTGGTATTTATAGTGAAGAATTAGAGTTTGAGAATTAAAAATGTGGATTAAAAAAATTTAAATGGTGTTAAATGATGAATTGAAGGGTCTCTGTTTGATTGCAGGAAAATCAAACTGTTCAGGGGAGTTGAGAAGAGTTGAAGAGTTAAGTGTGAAAAGCACGGAGGAATTTAGGCTCCATCGAACTGTCGGCGCCGGCCTTTTGCCAAGAATGGACGGTCGGATCTTGGTGATCGGTCTCGAGATTTGTGTCATGTGTCAAGTTGGGTGTCTACACCTCATTGCACCTGTTTAATTTTTTTGAAACTTTTCATTTCTCCGTGTATTGCACGTGCAACTTTTGGGCCTCCAAAAAATTAAAAAGAAAAATCTGAAAAAATAATTGGATTGGATTGAATTCGAATGCATAGGCTATGTTACAGCAGTGTAAATGTTTTACCAGTGAACTACAAATTGTTTCTTGCTTTTATTTAACAAAAATAACTTTTAACTCTTACACAGGCTGTAATACCATTTTCTATATAATAACAAGAATTCTTGTACAAAGATTTCAAAATCTTTATATTCTTCCCTCCTTAAAAAAATTTTATTCTCAAAATTTACATTTGCATAGAAACTAATCTTTGAAAAGCTGAGGGTATCGTGTACGCATATCGTCTTCTCGTTCACAAATTGATTCACCTGGCGAATCTTTTCTCCACATCACTCGGACCAAGTTCACCTCCTTATTCTGTGATGTTTTCACCTTTCGATCTAGGTTCGAGACCTGCATGGGCCACTAATAAAATCTATCACGCCCCGCTTCTCAGTAGACGGAAATGGTAACGTAGCAAGCCTGCGACATATTTATCCAGAGAAGATTATTCCCTAAATAAATATACTAAGCGTATTGAAACAATAATACACAATACAAGAATAAATGGAGACTATAATTTTTTTCAATAAGCATCTTCATTTACATTCAACTTCCAATATTTACAAATACATGAGTTTATGCTGGAAAGTAAATACAATAAGAAAAATGCCTAAACAAGTGGCATACATAAACTGAAGAAAAGTGAAGCTGAGCAAGTCCTGAGTAGCGATCTGGTGGTAGTCCTCCTATGTGGCTTCCACCTCCTCTGTCTCGACCATATCTGACGAATATTCCATGAGAAGAAAAGTTGGTAGAATGCCCGTCAACGAACTAGCGCTCGCTAATTCCCAAAGATAAGTAAAAGTAAAAGAATGACAATTGCAGAATATTTATATAACGAGCAAGAGTATATGAACATGGGTAAATATATTCTATAGGTCTCTATATGGTCACTATGTTAATGTTAAGTTCCAAGTGTGAATATCAACGCAGCCGTAGAAGTATTCACGAGCTCAAGAGTGGGGCCCCAGGAGCAAGGAAATACGGGCCCATTTCATGTGTTAGGATCGGGGCTTTAGGCTGTGGATGAGTCAACCCGACTAATATTCGAGTAAAATAAAAAAAGAGATTAATACGGGACTCCTAAAACTCCGTTGGATTCACACAAGAAACTATCCCAAACACTCTGAGTATAACATATTATAACTGGTTAATACACTTAATTGATTTGATTTATTGATTAACATGTCTTGATCGAAACCATAGATTGCAAAAGGGGTGGAATGCAATCGAGGGAGTCGAGTAATATGTAATTCATGACAACTGCAATCTTGGTTCGAGTCAAGTTGGTTCGAGTAGTTTGGGTTCAAGTTCATATTCGAATTTAAATTCGAGTTAGCTTAGAGTTCGACTTTGTGTTCGAGTTTGAGTTCAAGTCTAGGTTCGAGTTTGGATTCGAATCCATGTTTTTTCATGGGAATTGATGTACATTTTTAAAAATCTTATGTTCAGGAGAAATCGGCAACTGCTGCACATGGACAGCAGGATTTGTGTCTTTGTTCTTGACAATTTCCATTGATAACTCTGTTAAGTTGTCTAACCTGAATAGGCAAGCACCCACTTTCTCTGGCCTTTTGGGGCTTAAGAGAAATGATACCGTTTAAACCTATATTAATTCTAGAGTCTTTAAAATGTTGTTTGCATATCTCGAGGGGGTTTATGAAAAATACTTTAATATAGTTTAAAAATAAATATCGAGGGTGACAAACAATATTTAGGATTTTCATGAACATTTATTTTAATTTTTGTGGTGTTTTGGTGATAAAACCTAGCTTTTTGAAAGTTTATGGTAATTTTATGAAAACTACTACTTTTGGAAACTTGGTGGTATTTATTAAAAATTCTAATTTTTCATTTTAAAAATATAGTTTCATAATATATTTTTATTGAAAATACGAATTCATAGTTTTATATAATTTCTCAAAAAATTAGTTTTGTTTAGAAAAGCTGCATTTCTTAATAACCGTATTTTTATTTCCTTTCAAGACCGAATACTCCGTTAGGAGTTCTGCATCTCGCTCTACTGTCTCAAGAATGTGTGGTAATCCGCACCATCCATTAGCGGGTCCCCTAACGAGAGTTGTAGAGACGTAATTACCAAGGATTTCAAAATACCGATTAAAAGAACCCGTTTTGAAAAAGGTGTGGTATTTTAATTAAAAAGTTATTCTTTAAATTAATCATAAGCTTAGTGCACCGTGCTATAGAACCATAGTGTGCGTGTGGGATAGGTCGTTACCCCATGATGTTTTCCTCAAGGTATTTTTAACAATTATTGAAATGAGAGTTATACTAAAGTTCTTGGTATTTTAATGAAAATTTTGTTATATGTTTGTTTCACATGAAAATTTTGTTAAACGAAAAACTGAATGATAGGAAATAAGGTTAAGATTAATATAGGAAGTTAGTTTGATCTAAGTTGCTTATCAAGTGGAATACAAAAATTAAAAAGAAGATTATATCGGAGATAACTCCACTTTTGTCGATTTGTTTTAAAATTTTGTTTTGAGGTGGAAAAAGATAGAGATGAAGGAACTTATGTGTTTAGGTGGTTAGCAAGAGAGAAAGGAAGCTTTCGGGTGTCGTGGAGTCGTCGGAAATGCTCCGGTCGTCGAGTTTGGTTTGCTACTCCACTTGGGATGCTTAACTCCACTTGGTATTTAGAGAGTTTGAGAGAATTTTTGCTAGAAATTTCAGAATGGGGAAGAACTAGAGCATGGAGTTGTATTTATAGTGAAGAACTAGGGTTTGAGAATTAAAAATGTGGATTAAAAGAATTTAAATGGTGTCAAATGATGAATTGAAAGGTCTCTGTTTGATTGCAGAAAAATCAAACTGTGCAGGGGAGTTGAAGAGTCAAATGTACAAAGCACGGGGGGATTTGGGCTCCATCGAACTGTCGGCGCCGGCCTTTTGCCAAGAATGGGCGGTCGGATCTTGGTGATCAGACTCGAAATTTGTGCCACGTGTCAAGTTGGGTGTATACATTTCATTGCGCCTATTTAATTTTTTTGAAACTTTTCGTTTCTCCGTGTATTGCACGTGCAACTTTTGGGCTTCCAAAAAATTAGAAAGAAAAATCTGAAAAAATATTTGAGTCTGATGGGATTCGAACGCATAGGTTATGTTACAACAATGTAGATGCTTTACCAATGAGCTACAAATTGTTTCTTAATTTTATTTAACAAAAATAACTTTTAACTCTTACACATACTGTAATACCCTTTTCTGTATAATAACAAAAATTCTTGTACTGTGATTTCAGAATTGTTATATTCTATCCTTCTTATAAAAATTTTGTCCTCGAAATTTACATTTGAATAGAGACTAATCTTTGAAGAGCTGAGGGTATCGTGTACGCATATCGTCTTCTCGTTCACAAATTGACTCTTCTGGCAAATCTTTTCTCCACGTCACTCGGACCAAGTTCATCTCCTTATTCTGTGATGTTTTCACCTTTCGATTCAGGTTCGAGACCTGTATGGGCGACTAATAAAACCTATCACGCTTCACTTCCCAGTAGACGGAAATGGTAATGTAGTAAGCCTGCGACAAATTTATCCAGAGAAGCTTATTCCCTAAATAAATATACTAAGCGTATTGAAACAATAATACACAATACAAGAATAAATGGAGACTATAAAAAATTTTTCCAACAAGCACCTTTATATACATTCAACTTTCAATATTTACAAATACATGAGTTTATACTGGAAAGTAAATACATTAAGAAAAATGCCTAAATAAGTGGCATATATAAACTGAAGAAAAGTGAAGCTGAGCTAGCCCTGAGTAGTGATCTGGTGGTAGTCCTCCTCTGTGGCTTTCACTTTCTCTGTCTCGAACGTATCTGACGAACATTCCAAGAGAAGAAAAGTGAGTGGAATGCCCGTCAGCGAACTAGCGCTCGGTAAGTCCCAAAGATAAGTAAAAGTAAAAAAAATGACAATTGTAGAATATTTATATGACGAGCAAGAGTATATGATCATGGGTAAATATATTCTATAGGTCTTTATATAGTCGCTATGTTAACGTTATGTTCTAAGTGTGAATGTTAACGCAGCCGTAGAAGTATTCACGAGCTCAAGAGTGGGGCCCCAGAAGCAAAGAAATACGGGCCAATTTTATGTGTTAGCATCGAGGCTCTAGGCTGTGGATGAGTCAACCCGACTGATATTCGAGTAAAATAAAAAAAGAGATTAATACGAGAATTATGAAGTTCCGTTGGATTCACATAATAAACTATCCCAAACACCGTGAGTATAATATATTATAATCGGTTAATATACTTAATTTATTTGATTGATTGATTAACATGTTTTGATCGAAACCATAGATTGCAAAAAGGGTTGAATGTAATCGAGCGAGTCGAGTAATATGCGAGTCATGACAATTGCAATCTTGGTTCGAGTCAAGTTGGTTCGAGTAGTTTGGGTTCGAGTTCATATTCAAGTTTAAATTCGAGTTAGGTTAGAGGTCAAGTTTGTGTTCGAGTTCGAGTTCAAGTTTAGGTTCGATTTTGGATTCAAGTTCACGTCTTTTCATGGGAATTGATGTAATTGTTAAAAAATCTTATGTTCAGGAGAAATTGGCAACTGCTGCACATGGACAGCAAAATTTGTGTCTTTTTCCAAGACAATTTCCATTGATAACAACGTTAAGTTGTCTAACCCGAATAGGCAAGCACTCACTTTCTCCGGATAGTTGGGGTTCAAGAGAAATGATACCGTTTAAACCTATATTAATTTTAGAGTCTTTAAAATGTTGTTTGCATATCTCGAAGGGGTTTTATGAAAAATACTTTAATATAGTTTAAAAATAAATCTCGATGGTGAATTACACTATTTAGGGTTTTCATGAATATGTATTTTAATTGTTGTGGTGTTTTGGTGATAAAACCTAGTTTTTTGAATGTTTATAGTATTTTTATGAAAACTACTACTTTTGCAAAGTTAGTGGTATTTTATTAAATATTCTAATTTTTCATTTTGAAAATATAGTTTCATAATATGTTTTTATTTAAAATACAAATTCATAGTTTTATATAATTTTTCAAAAATTAGTTTTGTTTAGAAAAGTCGCATTTCTTAAAAACTGTATTTTTATTTCCTTTCAAGACCGAATACTCCGTGAGGAGTTCTACATCTTCCTCTACTGTCCCAAGAATATGCAATAATCCGCACCATCCATTAGCGGGTTCCCTAACGAGAGTTGTAGAGACGTAATTGCCAAGAATTTCAAAATACCGATTAAAATAAACCGTTTTGAAAAGGTGTGGTATTTTAATGAAAAAATTATTCTTTAAATTAATTATAAGTTTAGTGCACTGTGCTATGGAACTATAGTGTGCGTGTGGGGTAGGTCATTACCCTGTCATGTTTTTCTCAAGGTATTTTTAACAATTATTGAAATGAGAGTTATACTAAAGTTCATGGTATTTTAATGAAAAAAATTGTTATATGTTTGTTTCACATGAAAATTTTGTTAAACTAAAAACTAAATGATTGTAAATAAGGTTAAGATTAATATAGCATGTTAGTTTAATCTAAATTGCTTATCAAGTGGAATACAAAAATTAAAAAAAAGATTATATCGGAGATAACTCCAATTTTGTCGATTTGTTTTAATAATTTGTTTTGTGGAAAATGATAGAGATGAAGGAACTTATGTGTTTAGGTTTTTAGCAAGAGAGAAAGGAAGCTTTCGGGTGTCGTGGCGTCGTCGGAAATGCTCCGGTCGTCGAGTTTGGCTTGCTACTCCACTTGGGGTGCTTAACTCCACTTGGTAGAAAGTTTACGAGAATTTTTGATAGAAATTTCAGAATGGGGGATAGCAAGAGCATGGAGTGGTATTTATAGTGAAGAATTAGGGTTTGAGAATTAAGAATGTGGATTAAAAGAATTTAAATGGTGTTAAATGATGAATTGAACGGTCTCTGTTTGATTGTAGGAAAATCAAATAATGCAGGGAAGTTGAAGAGTCAAATGTGAAAAGCAATAGGGGATTTAGGATCCATCAAACTGTCGGCGCCGGCCTTTTGCCAAGAATGGGCGGTCGGATCTTGGTGATCAGTCTCGAGATTTGTGTCACGTGTCAGGTTGGGTGTGTACACCTCATTGCGCCTGTTTGATTTTTTTGAAACCGCCTGTTTGATTTTTTTGAAACTTTTCGTTTCTCCGTGTATTGCACGTGCAACTTAGATAGAGACCATTTTATCTTACTTTTTCCAGTGAAATAATCTATGATAGTTCTAGGAAGCAACTGTGACCTCATCTTGAAATTTATTGCATCTCATTTTCCATATATTCCAACTAATGATATGTGGGAGCCACTTAGCAACATCTGCACCTTGTTAAATGCTATACCAAAAGTTAAAAATTTCCTTAATAGTGTAAAAATCTTCCGCTCTCCTCCCAGTGTTGAAAATACCATGCATAGAATTCCAGAGGTACACTGATAGTTCATTTTTGACAAAGAGATGGTCTTTGTCCTCTTGTTATGAATTAATGCAGCAAGAACACATACCAGGGATGTTAAATCCCATATTCCTGATTTTAGTATCAAGAGGCAATGCATTTCTGAGTGGTTTCCAACTAAAAATCAAAATATTTTTAGGCTGAGTGTGAGGAATTAGGCTTTATTGTCCCGTTGTTTATTTTGCCCAATATAGTCTCATGCTGAGTGAAGTGTAAAATCTCCCGAGTTGGTAAGCTTCCAAATCAATTTGTCAGGGCCCTCATTAATACAATAATTTTTTCTTTTGATCTCAGAGATAATATTTGCAGGGATGTCATCTTGAATTGTTGTGAAATTCCATCCCCTTTCTGTCAATTTTTTTATAGAAAGAGCATCTTCTGATTGCTTGTAATATCTTTCAGAGACAAGTCACCATGCCAGGTATCAGACCAGAAATCAATATTTCCTTGCTCAATGATCCATTTAGACAGAGAACTGATAATGGGAATATAATGATAAATCTTTTTCCAAGTAATAGAAGCAATGGGATTGATGATAGGTCCTGTATCATTCATATACTTTGCATGCATATAGTAAGCCCACAAACTGTCTTTTTTTTTTTAAACTTCCAAGATTTTTTCATATTATAAGCTTCAGTAACTTCACTAAGTCTAATGCTGAGTCCTTCCTGATAAGGCTTGCATATTTTCTTCCAAGAAACCCAGTAATGGTGCTTGTGACTATCACAGTCATTCCACAAAAATTTTGCAATCATGGAAGTTATTCTATTAATCACTGTATTAGGAGGGTTGCAGGAAGCTAGAATGTGTACTGGCATAGACATCAGGGCATTATTAATAAGAGTATATCTCCCTGCGCACCTGATAAAAGTTTATTCTACCATCCTTGCAATTTTGTTTTAATCTTTTCAACTAAAGGCTCAAAATAGCTGATCTTGCATCTGCCATGAAACACTGGAGCACCAAGGTAAATAAGAGACCAGGTTCCTTTATTAATATCAATCATAGTTTGGATGGAAGAACAACTGGAAAGGGGACAGTCTTTTTTAATGTAAAATGCACTCTTTTGCTTGTTTATTCTCTGCCCAGATAATTCTTCATATGCACGTAGAAACTCAAATTGAGTATTCAAACTTTTTTTAATGCCATTTGTAAATACCAAGATGTCATCAGCATACAACAGGGGAGAGATGCAATGCCTATTGGTTTTGGTTCTGTATAGGATTATTTTCCTTCAACTGTTAAAGAGGTAAACCCCTACTAAGATATTCACATGCTATGATGAAAAGAGCAGGGGAGAGGGGATCACCTTGTCTAACTCCCCTTGAACTTTTAAAAAAACCTCCCCATTGCCCATTCATATTTACAGAGAAATGCTGTGTTGCCAGACAGCCTCTTATTAAACCAACAAACTGCTCAGATAAACTAAATGATTTCATAATTTGGAAAATAAAACCCCATTCCAATCTCTCAAAGGCCTTCTCCATAATTAATTTTAAGATAATACTGTGCCCTCTGGATTTCCTGCAAATATCTTGAGTGATTTCCTGAGCTAGTGCATTGTTTTCTGAAATTTCTCTCTTTTACAAAAGCCCCTGTTCCTGAGAAATGATTTCAGGCAGGGCACTTGCAAGTCTGCCGAATAAAATATAAGCAAATTTTTTTATATAAGCACTTTTGTTCCAATCCGATGGATATCTGTATCTCCTTCAGATGTTACCTTCCGTTAATCTGCAGCGAGCGCTGATGGATGGCTAAGATTGAGTTAGAGGATTTCCTCCTGAAGCGTGTGGATCTCAATGTGTTTTATGTGGTTGAGGCCGAGCTACCTGCAAGGAAGCCCCGGGATGGTTGTGCCACCGAGGACCCTCCGACGATCAAGTTAGACAGGGTATTTTGGCAGAGTAATTACCTATTGGGGTAAAATTGGCTTACCTGAGTCGTCTGAGAGAGGGGTTTATATAGTGGCAGCTGTGGGCAGGCGGGCGCGAGATTCACGCCGGCCGTTACGCCCCTGGCGTTACGCCCGCGTGATAGACAGGATTCCTCATTAATAACGAGATATGCTCGTTAATGGGGATCGTGACGGCGTGGAGCGCGAGATCATGGGCGGCGGATATCCCGCGTCTGGTGGGATTCGCGGAGCCATGGTGGAGGCGCCTGTGATCGGTGCTGTGGGTCGGTCGGTGAGACCGAGGAAGCTAAGCTCGGCGGGAGGCTCGGGAACGAGCAGGAGGCCGAGGCATCTTGGATATGCGATAGCTCGGAGGCGAGCTGGAGGGCTGAGGGGACTCAGCGCGTGGAAGGGCTCGGAGGCGAGCCGAGGGTTGTTTGTAAGGTGAGCATAGGAATGGTCTGGAAGGTCACCGAAGGTCGGGAATTTCCTCGGGTCGAAAGCCCGGGGTATGCTTCCACTGTACCGTTCTTGATCCCTTCCCGTAAGCTCTGGGACACGTCATCTGCCACGTGTTATGATCTGGGGGATCACCAGTATTGAGCCTCATCATTAGCCTCCCACTCTCGTCTCGACCCATTCATGAGTTGGGCTAAGAGTGGTTTGACCGGTCATCCGGGGTAAGCTCTTATTTGAAAATATCGTTGGTGCATATTCCCGGGCAATTAGTTGTATTTTCTCAATGATGTCAGCGGGTCAAGAGAGAGATCTCGTATTAAAGAGGAAACGCCGATTCGCGCGTGCGTTTGCCAAAGCGCCAGTCCACGTGTCTGGCGTTCGTTGGCTGACGCGACATGCTGCCGGTGTCTTTTGTGCCCGATGGGATGCAACCAATGCGCGTGCGATAGGTGGAGCGTCGATGGCCGTCTAATGCGAAGTGTTGTTTTGGCGGGAGACGATCGACGCCGTAGGATGTGTATGCCGGTTGCTATAAATAGAAGTGAGATTCTCTTCAGGGTCCATTCCTCATCATAATTTTCTCGTCCCTTTGGTGTCATCTCAGCGTTCTTTTCTTTAGGTCGGGATCCCTGTGTTTTCTCTTCCGAGGACTTCATCCTTTTGATTAGATTAGATGTCTTCAGCCGAGGAGTCTGTAGAAATAGTCCGGAAACAGTCTGGAGAGTCCTCGGTAGCTTCATCTTCTTCTTCTTCCTCTTCTGCTTCTTCCTCTTCCTCGTCCGAGTCGGAGTCCCCCCGGAAAGTTAGTGTTAGTCATGCTTCCTTGGGTCGTGCGACGGGGGCGGTCTCCAGAGCGCAGGTTATAGGTGCTCTTGGCGCGTCATCCATGCTGAGGCATGCGGACGAGCTCGCCACCATCCGGACTCGTTTCTACGTTCCTCCCAGCTACTCGCTTCATCTGGCTGAGGAGGGAGAGAGGGCAGACCAGGTACGGGGCAAGGAGATTGCCTTGTACCTGGAAGCCTTTTGGGCCGGGATGCACCTGCCCTTCTCCCCCAAGGTGAGTGCGGTGTTGAATTGTTTTGAGTTAGCCCCGGGCCAGTTAGTGCCGAAATCTTGGAGGATTCTCCTTGGGTTCCTGGTCCGGTTGAAATTGCGTCAGATCCCTTTCTGCCGGAGCCTTCTCATTTCTTCTCTTTGCTGAAGAAACCACCCCGGCACTCGCAGGGACAAGCCGAGCTGGGTATACATCTCTTTTAGAAAACACCGGGGAAATGCTGCCGGGTCGGGGGTCGTCGTAGTACCTTCTTCCATTCACGAATAGAAGAAGAAGTTTTTGTTTGTTGGGCCGCCCGAGGATGAGGATTGGCCTGTGCCCATCCAGTGGCACATGGCAAACTGCCCGTGGGTGAGGAGGTCGAATGATCCCGACACGGTGGCGGTGTCAGAGTGGGAGCCCCTCCCCCGGGGTGATGTGTTGCTGTCTGAGCAGGTGCTTAGTTGGGCTGGGCTCAGCCCCGCTCACTTCGTGGGTAAGTCAGGAGTTTTTAGACGACCTGTTTAGACTTGTGCATTATTTCACTTTTTCTGGCATTGCTGACTTTTTTGTATTTTCGTCTTATGCAGAACTTATGGACCTAGGAAATTTTCGAACAGCCATGGTCGAACAGAAGAAAGGGAAGAAGGCCGGAGGTGCTAGCCTTTCTCGCCCATCGTCAGCTCCGGCTCCACCGGCGGGCGCTCCATCTAGGTGCGCAAGCACACCCCAGGCCCTGGAGTCTAGCCATGCGCCGATACGAAAACGCGTTCGGGAGCAGGAGCCTCAGGCTATGGAGGTGGGAGGCGAGACCGGTTCTCCTGCGTCCCTCCTCAAGAGGTACCAGAGGACGGTGCCCCGTTCCCCGGCTTCCCCTATCGTCGTGGACGAAGGGGAGCTTCGCTTTGAGGTGCCCTCGGGGATTTCTGTCGTCGATAGCCTGCTCTCGGAGATAGAGAGGTCGGCCGGGGGCAGAATCCCTCGGGGGACCCTCCGGGCCCAGATGGCGGCCATAGCCTAGGAGGCCATGCAGGTCAGTGTTCGCACTTCACTCGGGTCTTTATTCAGTATTTTTGTTCACAAGGTTGGGTGCCCCCCTTTTCTTTTTAACCCCTCCTTTGTTTTCTTCAGGTCCTCCAGCACGTCGCCCTCTTCATCAACATGGAGGACAAGAAAATTGCCCCGGCGATGCAAGCCGCGGGGGAGTTCTCGCGGAAGGAAAGCTCAAGGCTGGTGCTGCAAGCGGCGACGAAGTGGGTCGCTGCCCTCGAAGATCGGGTGGCGGCCGGGGATCGGGAGATCGCCAAATGCCGAGAGGCCGCCCGATCCGCCGAGGTTAAGTTGGAAGATTCTAAGGTGCTTGTCGCCACCCTGAAGAAGACGACGAACACCCTCCGGAGGGAGAACGAGATGGCGAAGAAGGGAATGAGGCGTGCCGAGCTCCAAGCGTTGAAGGCGGTGGAGAGCTACAAGAAGTCGGACCAATACTACACCGACCTCGCTGGAGCCGCTGCCATCGTTTGGCATGACGCCCTCGACGCCGTCAAGGCCCTGATGCCGGAGTTTCCTGACGGCGAGCTCCGAGGTGAGTACCCCCTCAGGGACGAGGCGCAGGGGAATGCCCCCGGAAACGCTGCAAGGGGAGAGGCCCCTTGTGGGAGCGTTGGGGAGAAGTCAGTCGCCTCGGCCACCGATGTCGAGGCTCCTGCGGTGGGCGCCGACCTTCAAGATGCCACCCCGGTTGTCGCGGTGGAAGCGTGGCTCATCGAGGTTCTCCCCAGTCCCGAGGCCTGAACCTCCTCGCCTCCTTGTTTTATTTTGCGCTGAAATTTTGTAAGCCTCCGGGCGTTTTTGTAAGACTGGGGAGCCCATAATACCTCTATAACGACTTCCGGCTTTATGAATAAAATCTTTTTGCGATGTTCTTTGCGTGCACATTTTCCCTTTGTTTGTAGTAAAAAAATTATTTGCGTGGTACTGCTTTCATGACGCGTTAGGTCGGAGATCAGTTCTTCGTCTAGCAATCGCACGTCGAGTTGAATTCAACCATTTTCCAAGTATGCAAAGACCGGTGAAAGGCTGGTATCTCCATAGCCCCAAAGTCGGAGTGGAGATCACTTAGTAAATACGTGTAGGAAGTTGAGCAGGGAAGCTGCTCGATGGCCTCTTGATGAGGGCTTTGATCCTTGGCGTCGTTGGGCAAGGAGTTGCCTGCTAAGGATGGACCGAGCAGGGTAGCCGCTCAGTGGCCTCTTGATGAGGGCTTTGATCCTTGGCTTCGTGGGGTAAGAAATTACCAGCCAAGGATGGGCCGAGCAGGGTAGCTGCTCGGTGCCCTCTTGATGAGGGCTTTGATCCTTGGCGTCATGGGGTAAGAAATCACCAACCAAGGATGGACCAAGCAGGGTAGCCGCTCGGTGGCCTCTTGATGAAGGCTTCGATCCTTGGCGTCGTAGGGTAAGAAATTACCGGCCAAGGATGGACCGAGCAGGGTAGCTGCTCGATGGCCTCTTGATGAGGGCTTTGATCCTTGGCGTCATAGGGTAAGAAATTACCAGCCAAGGATAAACCGAGCAGGGTAGCTGCTCGGTGGCCTCTTGATGAAGGCTTCGATCCTTAGCATCGTGGGGTAAGAAATTACCAGCTAAGGATAGACCGAGCAGGGTTGCTTCTCGGTGGCCTCTTGATGAGGGCTTTGATCCTTAGCGCAGGAGGGCATGGAGTGGCCTGCTAAGGATGGACCGAGCATGGCAGCTGCTCGGTGGCCTCTTGATGAGGGCTTTGATCCTTAGCACGGGAGGGTATGGAGTAGCCTGCTAAGGATGGACCGAGCATGGTAGCTGTTCGGTGGCCTCTTGATGAGGGCTTTGATCCTTGGCGTCGTGGGGGTAAGAAATTACCAGCCAAGGATGGACCGAGCAGGGTTGCTGCTCGGTGCCCTCTTGATGAGGGATTTGATCCTTGGTGTCGTGGGGTAAGAAATTACCAGCCAAGGATGGACCGAGTAGGGTAGCTGCTCGGTGGCCTCTTGATGAGGCCTTTGATCCTTGGCGTCGTGGGGTGAGAAATTACCAGTTAAGGATGGACCAAGCAGGGTTGTTGCTCGGTTTTGCGGGGTTCTGTCCGACCTTCCCTGGTATGTGAACATCGGGAAGAGTGACCGTTGCAGACGACACGTGTCATGAACGCATGGAGGAAGCGAAGCGTAAGAGCCGCGTCGCTCCGATTTCGGTTCGCCGAAAAAGGCAGGATATACGCCATGTAGAGGTACGACATTGGAAGAAACGAGCGAATATTGGACTCTTCGGGGCGCTGTGGGGTATAAAATAAAGAGGGCGTGTTGATCATTCCTTTCTTCATCTCCAAAACGTAAGAATGGACGAATTCCCTTTCTCCATCCCCGAGATCATTTCTTTCGAGGACGTATACCTGTACAAACAGCTGTGCTCCGAGGAGACGCTGCAGGCAGTGATACGGCATGTTGAGGATCATGTCGGCCGCCTGCTTCCCCGGCGATCACCCCTACTCCAGCTGCTGATGTACTCGATCTGGAGGGTATCGCCGGGGCTGCACAACCCCTTGTCCGAACAACTGAAAGACGAGGCGGTTGGCAAGCTGAGATCGTTATATCATCTCGGCCTGATCTCGAAGAGTCGGCGGGATCGATCGGTGGCACTCATCCTCGAGTGTTACCAATTGAGGCATCTCGCCGATGGGTGCCCGCCCACAGAGCTTTCTGGCCTGTCTATGGCCACGAGGGTTCGCGGAAAGCATCCGAGGCAGAGGTCCGAGACGGCAAGGGCTCGGCTGGTGGAAATTTATTCGGGGTACCACGAACAATGTTTCTTGCACCCCCTTCCCCCGCTGTTGTAGGAATTTTTTTCCTTCTTCTTCTTCTTCTTCTTCTTTTGATATAAGGCTGAGGAGTCCACAATACCTTTTGAATGAATAAAATTCTCCTTTTTGTAATGCTCTATCGTGTCCTTCTTATTATTTAAGTAAAAAGAACTTAGAAGAATTTACATCGTTTTGGTGAAAGAAGAAATACACATTCATAGACATTCTTTTCAGAGGTATAGCTTGAACTTCTAAGCATTGTAAGGCCGTGGAAATTTGCGACCATCCGCATCTTGTAGGTGATAGGCTTCGCCGGGCAGGACCTCGGAGACGAGGAATGGACCATCCCATTTTGGGGAAAACTTATGCAGGTTGTCTTGATCGACGAACTCGATTCGCCTTAGGACTAAATCTCTGATTTTGAAGAAGCGATGCTTGACTCGCGTGTTGTAGTAACGGACGGTTTTCTGTTGATAGACGGCAGCTCTGATCTGAGCCCGGTCCCGTTTCTCTAACAAGATGTCCAGGTTAGTTCGGAGGGCCGAGGTGTTCTCTTCGTCGTCGAACTGCTCGACCCGGTGACTGGGGAGCCCGATCTCCGCTGGGACCATTGCCTCGATACTGTAGCAGAGGCTGAAAGGGGTCTTCCCGGTGGGAGTTTTCTTCGACGTGCACAGGGTCCATAAGACCCAGGGTAATTCCTCGACCCAACTGCCTTGGCATCCTTCTAGATGCGTCCGAAGACCTCGGAGGACGTCCCAGTTAGCCACCTTGGCTTTCCCGTTGTATTGGAGATGTGTGACCGCGGCAAACTTCATGAGGATACGATATTCACTGCAGAATTCTTTAACCTTTTCGTTTTCGAAATTTGTCCCATGGTCGGTGATGATACACCTCAGGATGCCGAACCGGAGTATCACGTTGTTCTGCAGGAACTTGATAGTCGTGGTGGCGTCCGGTTTCCTGATGGGAACGGCCTCGATCCACTTCGTGAAGTAGTCCACTGACGTACTTGTGCCCGCCCGTACCGGTAGGGAACTGGCCTATCATGTCCATTCCTTACTGGGCAAACGACCACGGGGAGGTTAGGGCGGTTAGCTCGGTAGCCGGAAGGCGAGGTATACTTCCATGGAGTTGGCAGCTTTTGCATCTCCTGACGGGCTTCTGGGCGTCCTGATGAATCGTCGGCCAGTAGTAACCCTAGAGCAGTGCCTTCTGGATTAAGGTGCGGGCCTCTTGGTGCGCGCCACGGGGATCTCACGGAAGACGTAGTCGGCTTCGTGAGGGTCGACGCACCGGAGCAGGGGCTCAGTGAAGGATTTCTTATAGAGGTTCCCATTGCTCCATACAAAATAGCGAGCTTTGGCTCGGAGACGGCGGGCTTCTCCCTGATCTTATGGGAGCGTACCTTCCCTCAGGAATTCCACGAGGGGCCATATCCAATCCCGGTCTTCTTCCCGGGCTGTGTACACTTGAAGTGGCATTGCCCCAACTTCCACGCTGGGCCGTGGCAAGATCTCGAAGAGGATGTTCCTCTTGTTGTTGGCCATATAAGATGAAGCCAGCTTACTCAAAGCATCGGGCTGGGCGTTTAGCTGTCTGGGGATCTGCTCCACCTGGACTTCGTGGAAGTCCTTTCGCAATCTTCTTACCTCGGCCAGATACTTCACCATCAGAGGCTCCCGTGATCCGGATCGTTTTCAGCCCCAGTCCGAAGGCTATGCGCAGTCCGGCCAGCAAGGCCTCGTATTCCGCTGCGTTTTTTAAGGCTTTGATCCCGAGCTTCAGAGAATACTCCATTTCTGCCTCGTTTGGGCCCCGAATGATGAGGCCAGCTGTCACGCCCCACCCCCAATACAGAGAGTATTGTCCGCTCTGGCCGAAACCACACGGTTTTGTCCTTCAGGGCGAACTGGACCCGACCAGGGGCCACTTCCCAGGAGGTCACCCATCCCAGGACTTCCCTGGTTCGAGCACGCTTAACTACGGAGTTCTCAAACTCCTGCAGTGTCGGTTCACTTAAAAGGCGCCTCTGTTTGAAGAGTGGTATCATTCCATTTATAGTACAGATCTGTTCTCTTTCGGAATGTATTCCGAAGATTCCCCATTATTTTACAGTGGGTCCCCATGCTTATCTGGTATATATGGGTATACCGGATAATACATGGGGCATTACATTCTCCCCCACTTAGAACAATGGTTCGTCCTCGAACCACAGACCTACTATTGAGGAACCTGGCTCTGATACCATTCTGTCATGCCCCACCCCCAATACAGAGCGTATTGTCCGCTCTGGCCGAAGCCGCACGGTTTTGTCCTTCAGGGCGAACTGGACCCGACCAGGGGCCACTTCCCAGGGGATCACCCATCCCGGGACTTCCCTGGTCCGAGCACGCTTAACTACGGAGTTCTCAAACTCCTGCAGTGTCGGTTCACTTAAAAGACGCCTCTGTATTGAAGAGTGGTATCATTCCATTTATAGTACAGATCTGTCCTCTTTCGGAATGTATTCCGAAGATTCCCCATTATTTTACAGTGGGTCCCCATGCTTATCTGGTATATATGGGTATACCGGATAATACATGGGGCATTACACCAGCACCACAGCCTTCCTCGGTCGAGGACCCGTCGACGTAAAGGATCCAATCAGGGACGGAGTTGAGCTTCCCATTGACTGAGGGTTGAACTGCGGGGGCCAGCGTGGATTCCGGATCTTTGCTGGGGATGGTGCACTCGACGATAAAATCGACCAGGGCTTGTGCCTTGATAGCCTGCCTCGGACGGTAATTTATGTCGAACTGGGACAACTTCCACCTCCATTTCTCCAAGTGGTTAGAGGACTCGGGGGAGGCGAGGATAGCCCCCAAAGGCCGCTTGGTAAGAACGAGAATGGCGTGCGCCTGGAAATAGTGCCGTAATTTCCTTGAGGTCACGATGAGTGCCAAGACGATCTTCTCTATAGCTGGGTACCTCATTTCCGCGTCCTTGAAGACGTGGTTCACATAGTATACCGTCTTCTGGACTCTCTCGACTTCTCGGACGAGTACTGAGCCTGCAGCTTGGTCGGATACCGCTAGATATAGCGATAGCTCGTCCCCTTCAACTGGCCGGGTGAGCAACGGGGGAGTCGCAAGGTGCCTCTTTAATTGCGCAAAGGCGGCCTGGCACTCGTCCGACCACTCGAACCTTGGTATCTTCCTTAGAGCTTTGAAGAACGGGAGACACTTCTCCCCAGACCTTGACATGAAACGACTCAGAGCGGCTATCCGCCCTGTCAGCTGCATGATTTCGACGTTAGTCTTGGGTGCGGCCATGTTAAGGATGGCGCTGATTTTCTCCGGGTTAGCTTCGATTCCATGGTGGGTGACCATGAAACCGAGAAACTTTCCACCGGTGACCCTGAATGCGCACTTAGTGGGGTTCAGTTTCATCTTGTATTTGCGGAGGACGTCGAAGGCCTCGCCCAGATTCTTGGTGTGTTCGTCCGATGAGACCGATTTGATGAGCATGTCGTCAACGTAAACTTCCATGTTCCTGCCGATCTGCGGTTTGAACATGCGATTGACTAAGCATTGGTACGTAGCTCCGGCGTTTTTGAGGCCGAAAGGCATCACCTTGTAGCAGTATACCCCCCGGTTCGTTGTGAATGCGGTGAGATTTTCATCTGCCGGATTCATACAGATCTTGTTGTAGCTGGAGAAAGCATCCATCAAGCTAAGTAGCTCGTGGCCTGCCGAGCTGTCGACGAGCTGATCTATCCGGGGGAGAGGATAGTTGTCTTTCAGGCAGGCCTTGTTGACGTCAATGAAGTCGACGCACATGCGCCATTTCCCGCTTGATTTTTTAACCATGACTACGTTCGCCAACCATTCCGAGTAAAGCACGTTCCGAATGAAGTTGGCGGCAAGAAGCCTGTCTACCTCGTCCTCGATTGCCTTTTCCTTGATCGGGGCGAAGCTTTTTTTTTTTTTTCCTGACGGGTTGGACCGTAGGGTCCACCCCGAGCTTGTGAGATATGATTTTAGGGTCGATCCCAGGCATGTCGGCAGGTGCCTAGGCGAACATGTCAGAGTTGTTTCTGAGGAAGTGAACCAGGTCGTCTCGCTAAGTCCCCATCAAAAGTGACCCGATCTGAACGGTTCGTTCATCGTCCCCTTCTATGAGGGGGACCTCTGTTAGTGACTCCACCGGGGTCCCTCGGACCTCTTTTTGTTCGTCTCGAATGTCCAGAGAACCCTTGATATCACCTTCGCCCTCAACGTCATTGTTTGGCCGCTCAGACGTAGATGTTGCGGTGAAGCAAACTTTTGCGGTTCGTTGGTCCCCGTAGGCCCGACCTATCCCATCTTGGTCGAGCGGGAATTTCATCGCTAGGTGGTAGGTCGATATCTGGGCCCGGAGGGAGTTCAGTGTCGGGCGACCGAGGAGGAGGTTGTAGGCCGATGGGATTCTCGTGACGATAAACTCCACAGGCACGGTGCGCATACGGCCTACCTCCCCGATGTTAAATTGGAGAGTGATTACCTCTTCCGCCGGGATGGAGTGGTTAATGAACCCTGACAGAACGTGGACGGTCGGCTTTAGGTTCGATAGGGTGAGTCTCTTACGCAGAAAGCAGTCATAAAAGAGAATGTCCGCCGAGCTTCCTGAGTCGACCAGTATCCTCTGCACGTCGTAGCGGTGGACCCGAGCTGTGATCACCAACGGGTAGTTGTGAGGCAGGTGTTCCCCTCCGAAAGACACGGCGAAGACGCGATAAACGTCTTGCCTGAAATTCGGGGCAGATGTTAATTGGTGCTATCCGTCCACCTCTCCGAATATGCAAGTTAATTTATGGCACCATGTATCAAAGGTTTAAACGGATGCGGCCGATGTAGCAGATTTCGACAGATTCTCCCTCGTTTGAGGGGTTTTTGATTGTAGGGACGCTCTTCCCTGCAGGCGCAAGACCCTGCAGTTAATTACGCTACCGCATCACGGTAACAACTTTCTATTTCTCCTGATGGTCACTTCGTGTCGTGGGTGTTTGTTTTGTGTTTGGTTGCCCGTGGATTGTATACGGAGACTAATTTATGTTGTCGCCCGTAGGGCGTAGATTAGTCCAAATCCCTATTTTCTTAGATTTGGGTTTGGGGGGTTGGGTTTAAGGATACGTTAGCCTCATTTGGGACTAAGATCAACTTAAACGTTTGTTAAGGATACGTTAGTCTAATTTTGAGACTAAGATCAACTTAACAGGATCGTTTAGATCCAACCAGAGAGCATTTGGACTCTGTTGTTTAGTTTAGGGACATTGCGGTCGATTACCAGTTTAAGGACATGGTGGTCCAATACCAGTTTAAGGACATAGTGGTCCAATACCAGTTTAAGGACATAGTGGTCCATCGTTAGTTTAAAAACATCCCGGTCAAGGTTAAGAACATCATAGTCCGTGAGTTTAAAGACCCCACAGTCAAGGTTAAGGACATCATAGTCCGTGAGTTTAAAGACCCTACAGTCAAGGTTAAGGACATCATAGTCCGTGAGTTTAAAGACCTCACAGTCAAGGTTAAAGACATCATAGTCCATGAGTTTAAGGACCTCACAGTCCGTAGTTTAGAGACGTCATAGTCTGTGAGATGTGTGGTTGTCGGGACCCGTCACCTCTTTGAAGACGTTGAGGAATTACAACAACAATTATCAAAGGAGTGAAGAGATGTACCCTTGAACCAAGGTTGCTTGGGGATCTGTAGTCCAATTTGGAACTAAGATCAAATAATTAGATTATGAGCACATTGACTCAGTTAAATCTGAATTGAGGACTTATGGCCAGTTTGGGCTAAGTCCAATTAGATTAGAAATATTGGCTCTTTGTTGGACCATTAAACATTTGTCTGGGTTCAAGCCCACATTATTTAGCAATGCTAAACATTTTCATCTTTGATTTCCTCAATTTTGAGATTCATTTGGAGGAGGGACTTTTGCCTCTGGAAAATTAGCCAATTTGGCTAAAAGTAGCGTCAAACACTAAAGAACAACAGTGTTAAACACTGGAAATATAGAATCCCAAATTAGTGTTAAACACTAGAAAATAACAGTGTTAAACACTGGAAATAAGATTTTCAAATTAGTGTTAAACACTGAAAGATAATCAGTGTTAAACACTAGGAATAAAGCTCTCGAATTAGTGTTAAACACTAAAGAAAAGAGGGTCACTTGGGGACACGCGAGGGCGCCCAAAGGTGGGGCCGGATCTCCTCACTTCGTTCTGCAAATAAGTGTTAAACACTTTTTATATTTTTGAGCATCACGTGTTAACACGTGATGGTGGTTTATACACTGATTATTAAAGCACTTGCTAAGGGGTCACGTGGGAGCACGTGAGAGCGTCCAAAGCTTCTGTTTCCTTTGCTTTTTCTTTCTGTGTTTTGGAAGTCACGTGGGAGCACGTGAGGCATTGCCTCAGAACTTTTTCCTTCTTGTTTTTTGGGGATCTTTTTAGGGGTCACGTGGGGCCACGTGACCTTAATTCTTTTCATGCACAGAGATCTTTTAAGTCTCCTTATTTTATTTTGGGAATTAAATTCTCTGTAGGGTTAAACCCTAATCATGATTTTGGAGGAATTAAATTCCTATTATGAAAGAATTAAATTCTTATGTAGGGTTAAACCCTAATTTTTTTAGAGGAATTAAATTCCCATATATGTAAAAGAATTAAATTCTTGTATAGGGTAAAACCCTAATTTCATTTTTAAGAGGAATTAAATTCCTGTGAATTTGAGAGAATTAAATTCTCAATTAAGGTTAAACCCTAGTTCTGTCCATTTTGAAGTAATTAAATTCCTGTAATTCTAGGAGAATTAAATTCTCATGAAGGGTTGAACCCTAATTTTATTTTGAAGGGATTAAATTCCTGTGAGTTTGGGAGAATTAAATTCTCATATAGGGTTAAACCATAGTTTTGTTTTGGGAGAATTAAATTCTCTAAACTCAATTCCATCTAAGTTTTGGATCTGCATGGCAGGATCTCAACCCGATGAGAATTAAATTCTCAACTTATGGGGAGATGTGCTCTGTGCAGATCTTCAACCAGAGGAAGAACTAAGTTCTTTTGTGCAGAAGAGTTAAACTCTTAGATTTGAGAATTAAATTCTCTGTTTGGAGTTTTGATCCCCTTTCTTTTCTCACCTAGGGTTTTTCTTTGTTGAGAATTAAATTCTCCTTTCTTTTCTCTCTGAAATTTCAAGATTCCAAAGCTCTCTCCCCAAACTCTCTCTCTCCCCTTCTCTTATCTTGGCTCCTATTTATAGGAGGAGGAAAAGAATCAATTTGTTTAGTAAATCTCTCATTAAAAGATTTTGTTTGTTTTCATAATTAATATGAGCCCTTAGCCTCATTCAGTGAATTTTATTCACCATTGGATTTTTAATCCAAAAGATCTTTTATTTGTTATTCTTGGTGAATTTTAGGGAAATCTTTCCTTATATAAAATCTTTCCATAAATTGGTGATTTTTAATCACCATTGGATTTTTAATTCAACGGTGCTCCATTTTACAGAACACCATCCTTTTTGTTTGGAAAGATTTAAAGAAATATTTTTCCAGTTAGGGTTTTTGATTTCCCTTAATTAGAATTTAATTCTATTGTTTCAGAGATCTTAGGATCTCATCACGTGTTGACACATGACCCCCTCGATTAAGAATTTAATTCTGTTGTTTTAGAGAACTCATGAATTATCACGTGTCAGCACGTGACCCATGGTCACGTGTGAGCACGTGATGCCCCATTGGGGTTTTTCCTTGTTATTTTATTATATTTTTAATTCTATTTAATGAGTTTAGAGGCCTATCACGTGTTGGCACATGACCCCATTGTTTAGAATTTAATTCTTATTATTTCAAAGGGTTTAAGAGCCCATCACGTGTTGGCACGTGACCCCTCTGATTAATTATTTAATTAGAATTTAATTCTATTAATTCAGAAAGCTTAGGAACCTATCACGTGTCTGCACGTGACCTTTGGTCACGTGTGGGCACGTGATGCCCCATTGGGGTATTCCTTGCCGTTTTATAATATTTTTTAATTCATTTCAGTGGGTTTAAAAGCCCATCACGTGTGGTCACATGACCCCTTTTAATCATTTATTTTATTAAGTGCCTACAGGCTTTGCCTGTAAATGGTCACGTGTGGGCACGTGATGCCCGGTCATGTGTGGGCACGTGATGCCTCATAACTTTTGATCCCGGATGAATTATGAGGCCCATAATATATCAAATCGAAGGATTTTTCGATTCGCTTTCGATACCATCAGAATTTAGCTGTTTCTCATTCGGGAGTTTGTCAAAATACAGCCCGGAAAATACTGGTTCGCATTTTCTTAAGCATATCGTTGTCATTTGATACCTTGGGCTCTTTTGCGCTGAAATTTTTGACGGGAACAGAAGGGATAAACCGTGGAGTTCCTCGTCGGTAAAAACGATCGGCTCGGCTGCTTTAGCTTTCTTCCTCGGGTGGCCGCCAGTCCCCTCGATCGGTGAGGGACGCTAAGTCTCCTCGGTCTTTATCGTACTCCCCGCTGATATGGCCATGATTTGGCCGATTGTCAATTCGCCGAGAGGGGGACGGTGCTCTTGCTCACGGTCGGCTTGCCGCTTGTCTCACAAGTATGTGGCTAGGTGCCCCGAGCGGATTAGCTCCTCGATGTAATCTTGGAGCTGCTTGCAGTTCTCAATGGAGTGGCCCTGCGACATGTGGAAACCGCAGTAGGGGTCCCGGGTGCGCTTTGCCATCCTATTCGAGACTGGGGGGAGTTTGAAGAACCCCTCGCCCTTAGCCTCCTCCAACAGTACCGTCTGGGAGACGTTGAGCGGGATGTACTCCTGAAACTTCGGGGAGTAGAGCTTTGGCATCTCAATCTTCCTTTTCTTCTCCCGGGCCCTTTTATTCTGATCAGCTTGTTCTGTCCGGGGCAGGTTGGCGTTCACCTCAGACTTAAGCTGGATCTTACATTCGGTCCAGGCCTTTACCTCGGCCATGGTTTTAAATTGCGCTAATGCAAAGGAGTGTAGCCATTCCTTGTGCCTAAGATCCGACCTAAGGGCCGTAATGACCGTCTCGTCCTGATGTTCTGGGACCTCAAGGAGGGCGTTGTAGAAGCGGGTGACGTATCCTTTGAAGGATTCTTTGTCCCCGCTCTTTATGGTGAAGAGATGGTCAACGGTTTGCTTCTGCCGTCTATTCCCGACGAAGTGGCCGAGGAATTGGGTGGCGAGCCCATCGAAGGTAGAGATTGAGTGTGGCGCGAGTCCTCGGAACCAGTCTCGTCTGGAGCGGATAAGAGTGGTGGGAAAAGCACGGCATTGAGCGACGTCGGAACAGTCCTGGAAACTCATCCCAGCTGTGAACGCATCCAAATGGTCCTTCAGGTCGGACTTCCCGTCGAAGAGTGAGACTTTTGGGGGTTTGTTCCGGGAGGAGACGTGGACGGCGAGTAGCTCTTTGGTGAAGGGCTTCGTGAGCGAGTCGGCGGCATATTTAGGCCCGTCGCTTGAAGGACGATTTTCCCGATGCATGCCTTCGATCTTCTTTTCGAGGGCGTCGAGTCGGCCGTGGTATCCCGATGATTCGGCATATTCTGATTTTTGGCCTCTGCTGCCAGAGACCTGCGCCTGGCCACGGCCCCGGTTCCGTTCGATGAGGTTCCTTAGGTCCCCTTGCGAGGTCGTCTTTGAGCTACCGTGGTGAGTCCCGTACGCGCGACCCCGTCGAGGGAAGAGGTGTCGGTCATGCCTAGGCATAGGCGAGCTGACCGACACCTCCTCGGGAAGGACGGGCGCGATGGGCCACATGGCGAGGCGCTCTGACGAAAGACTTCGGTGTTAAGCTGTGCGGCGCCCACTGGGTCATTGAATACGTTGGCCCGGGGGATCTGCAGCCGCCGAAGACAGCGAGGTGGTGTCTGGTCGTGCCGACACGGGCAGAGTCTTCTCTCCTTCTGTAGGGTCCCGGTCCCAAGGTAAGGGACCAGTGACTTGGGGAGCTTGCCCGGCCGTTTGGACATGGATGAATGCATCCACGACGGACGCGAGCCGATCTATCCGAGCGAATAGGGCGTGAATGGTGTTCGGGGGAGGAGGGGATTCTCCCTCGTCTCTACTGCGGAGAGGGCGATGGCTGGTGCTTGGATCGTCGCGGTGACCACTCGCCATGAAGCTGAGATCGGAAGATGAACTTTCGTTGAGTGGAACTAAGATTTCCCACAGACGGCGCCAACTGATGGATCTTTGGATCTCCTTCAGATGTTACCTTCCGTTGATCTGCAGCGAGCGCTGATGGATGGCTGAGATTGAGTTAGAGGGTTGCCTCCTGAAGCGTGCGGATCTCAATGGATTTTATGTGGTTGAGGCCGAGCTACCTGCAAGGAAGTCCCGGGATGGTTGTGCCACCGAGGACCCTCCGACGATCAAGTTAGACGGGGTATTTTAGCAGAGTAACGACCTATTAAAGTAAAATTGGTTTACCTGAGTCGTCTGAGAGAGGGGTTTATATAATAGCAGCCGTAGGCAGGCGGGCACGACATTCACGCCGGCCGTTACGCCCCTGGCGTTACGCCCGAATGATAGACGGGATTCCCTATTAATGACGAGATATGCTCGTTAATGGGAGATCGTGACAGCGTGGAGCGCGGGATCATGGGCTGCGGATATCTTGTGTCTGGCGGGATTCGCGGAGCCGTGGCGGAGGAGCCTGTGATCGGTGCTGTGGATCGGTCGGTGAGACCGAGGAAGCTAAGCTCGGCAGGAGGCTCGGGAATGAGCGGGAGGCCTAGGCATCTTGGATATGCGATAGCTCGGAGGCGAGCTGGAGGGCTGAGAGGACTCAGCGCGTGGGAGGACTCGGAGGCGAGCCGAGGGTTGTTTGTAAGGTGAGCGTAGGAGTGATCTGGAAGGTCACCGAAGGTCGGGAATCCTCGGGTCGAAGGCCCGGGGTATGCTTCCACTGTACTGTTCTTGATCCCTTCCCGTAAGCTCTGGGACATGTCATCTGCCACGTGTCATGATCTGGGGAATCACTAGTATTGAGCCTCATCACAATCCTTTCTCAGGAAGAAGGCAGGGCATATACAACTAATTAGTTTTCAGCCTGGCTCAGAGTTTCCTGTAAGTTACCAAAAGAGCTTTTGTTCCAATCCTTCAAAGTTTGTTTTAATCTTTTAAGCTTGTGTGCAAACTTGTGAATAGGATCCATATAGAAAATAATATCTTTTCTCCAGCATTTGTCTACGGTATCTTGAAAGCTTTCATGTGTTACCCACATATTCTGAAATCTGAAAGGTTTAGGGAAAGATTGCATTTCAGGACAAAGGTAGGCAACTAGGACATGATCAGAACAACCATTTGGGAGATGGTGTTGTAGGGTGTTTTTCGTCACCTCATTGAGATGGGAATGCGTGCGCGCTTGTCAGGCGCATTACAGACTCCCCCTGCCTTAGGTAGGCTGGGGTTTATTGATTGCGGGGATCCAAATCTCCGGCAGCCGCGGACTAAGCTGCCGTTAATTACCCCCCGCTTTTGGAGCGAGAGAACCTCCGATTAACGGGTTAAACAGGTCATGCGAACTCAATGTGCAGTGTATACGTGTTGTGTTTTGAAAGGGGGTTTTGGATATATCGGGGACCCCACAGAGCTTTTACAGGGGTCCCGCTACCCGAATAGCGGGTTAGGGGTCAAAAGGGCTAGCAATCCTCTTGCGGGGTGCGGGGCAGCGCCCCGTTAGAATTTTTTTTCTAATGGGGAAGGTATATTTAGTGTGGAGTATGTGTGTGTATATGTGTATATGCATGTATATATATATAAAAGGGGGAGAGGGCATCCAAAGGATGCGTGGGAAAAAGCGCTGGCGCTTTAGGCGCGAGCGCTTTGAGCACTAGCGCCCCACGTGCCAGGCACGTGGACGCTCAAGCACTAGCGCTTTGGGCGCTAGCGCTCTGAGCGCAAGCGCCCCATGTGCCAGGCATGTGGGCGCTCGAGCACTAGTGCTTTGGGCGCTAGCGCTCTGAGCGCAAGAACGCTAGCACTCTGAGCGCAAGAGCGCTCTGAGCGCTAGCACCCCATGTGCCAGGCACATGGGTGCTCGAGCGCTAGCGCTTCGAGCGTCGGGAGGGCTAGCGCTTTGGGAGGCGAAAGGGACCCTGCAATGGGAGTTGTACTCCCAGAAAGGAACACTTATTATTTTGTGCGTATATATATGTATATGTATGAGGAGTTAAACTCCTAATATATTTTTTTGAGGCTGATGAAGGGGCATCTCCCCTTGAGCCCTGGATCTTCTTCAAAGTAGGGTTCTTGGAGGTGGGTCTCCTTCTTCCTCCTCTATTGGCAGGATCTTGGATGAGCAACTTTTGAGATTTTTAAAAATCTCTCCTTTTTGAGATCCAATGGAAGATCTGAGTTCCCCTTTGTGGGTTTTGTGGTGAAAAACTATTTAGTTTTGGAAAAGAAAAAGTAAAACTCTTGATTTAATCCAAAAGAAAGAAGAAGAAGGTTTTAAAACCTTAAGGAAGAAGAAAATCACAGATCTTGATTCTTTTTGGAGAGAGAAAAAGTTGTTGGGATATTTTCATTATCCTTACTTTTATAGACTATACACTTTACATATAGCCCCTTAGGCTTCACAAAATGGCATTTTGCCTATCCCATGGCTCATGTGCCATTTCTTTTTGCACATAAGCCATGGGCTTTACAAAAATTTGACTTTATACCCATTTTTCTTACATTTGTTCATAAAATAAAATAAAAGAAATACAACAAAATTATTTATTACAAATTTTTTATCTTGGCATGGAAGGAGGCCGGCCGTTTCATGTTCGGGCTCGACCCGGGCATGGGCCCACTTGATCTAGGCTTGGGCCCACTTGGCTTGGAGTTGACTTTGATTTTGACTTGGTCAACCGGGGTGTAAATTTTTACCCCAACAAATTGCCCCCATCAATAAATGCACACTACACATGTGGGTCGTGTGCATGAAATTGATGGATCTTCTTTCACGTGGAGGCGACTTGATTTGGTTCCCGCTTTTGGGAAGCTGGAACTGCCCTTTTTACGACATGGACGGTCGATTCTACCCTTTTTGTGACTTGGACGGTCGATGCTGCCATTTTAGCGACGTGGACGGTCGGTTCTTCCCTTTTTGCGACTTGGACGGTCAGTGCTACCCTTTTTGCGACTCGGACGGTCGGTGCTGCTCTTTTAGCGACTTGGACGGTCGGTTCTGCCCTTTTAGCGACGTGGACGGTCGGTGCTGCCCTTTTAGCGACGTGGACGGTCGGTGCTGCCCTTTTAGCGACTTCGACGGTCGCTTCTGCCTTTTTTGCGACTTGGACGGTCGATGCTGCCTTTTTAGCGACTTGGACGGTCGATACTGCCATTTTAGCAACCTGGACGGTCGGTTCTACCCTTTTTGCGACTTGGACAGTCGATACTACCCTTTTAGCGACGTGAACAGTCGGTGCTGCCATTTTAGCGACTTGGACGGTCGACGCTGCCCTTTTAGCGACTTGGACGGTCGTGGTTATCTTGCTGATTTGATGTGAATTGGGTTGACATCAGCATCGCTACACTGGAATATGGTACCAGGAGCGAATCATCATTTGTCATGAGGCGATTTCCCTCATTCCCAGTTTAACGACTTAGGGGTCATCTGTTTCCAGTTTAACGACTTAGGGGTCATCTGTTCCCAGTTTAAAGACTTAGGGGTCTATTGGATTGGAGTTTTAGGATTTTGGGGTTAGGGTAGGCATCAGCGTTGCTAACATTGAAGCACACGTGCCAGGAGCAATTCATCATTTGCCTTTTCCTGTTGGGGAGCGATGGCTTAGGAGACAGGTTTAGATCCCTATCACCTAAGGCTTTTCAATTTTATGAGTCGTAAGAGTCTCATAAAAGCATTTTTTCCCTACGAGTCGAAAGGATCTCGTAGGTGCACTTTCTCCTTAGAAGTCGTGGGAACTCCCAAGTGTGTTTTTCCTTTGTGAGTCGTAAGGATCCTATGAAGGTTTGTTCTCCTCATGTATCTTGAGGACACATGAGTGTGTCTTCCCAGATGGAGCATAATTCCGAGGGCAGAAACCAGCCGCTGGATTGGTGATTGCTGTGGGGCATGGATATGCTGAGAATTATTTAAGCCCGTGGATTGTATACGGCAGTCAATTTGGGGGCTAACCGTAGGGCCAGGAGAATTTTGAGAAATTGGATTTTGGTTGGCGTCTGCATCGCTGCACTAGAATATGATATTAGGAGCGACTCATCATTCGCCGTTTGGGGACTTGGAATTTGGATCTTGTTTGGCATCAGTATTGCTGCACTGGAACAATGCCAGGAGCAACTCATCATTTGCCCCGAGAGGACTTGGGATTTGTTTTTTTTTGGGTCGGCATCAGCACCACTAACACTGAAGCGTAACACCAGGAGCGACTCATCATTTACCATTTCCCGTTGGGGAGTGGTGGCTTAGGAGACAGGTTTAGGTCCCTGCCATCTAAGACTTTTCAATTTTATGAGCCGTAAGGGCCTCATAAAAGCATTTTCTCCCTACGAGTCGAGAGGATCTCGCAGGTGTATGTTCTCCTTAGGAATCGTGAGGATTCCTAAATGTGTTGCTCCTTTGTGAGTCATAAAGATCTCACGCAGGGATTTTCTCCTCACAAGGTCGAGAGGACTTTGCGAGTGTATTTCATCTCTTTTCACGAGTTTGCGCCCTTTCGGGTTTTCACAAACTCATCGGTAGTCCTGCTGTTTTTACTCACGGAACCCTTTCGGGTTTTCATCCGTGCCCGTTTTGCTTGTGGACATACCTTTTTTTTTTGCTGGTGGGACTTTAAAAGTGGTCTCACTGGCAGGATTTGGGAGAGATAGGGGTCGTTTACGCCCATGGATTGTGTACGGTTTTGCAGGATGTATGATCCAGACCGTAGGGCCGGTGTGCTCAATTCGTCTGCGACTTGGAGTATTCACGCGTAGTATTTCTTAAGATATTGGTCATTGATGGGTGGCATGGGCCTTTCTCCCTCGGCACTTATTAGTTGGTAGGATCTCCATCGAACTCTTTCTCGATGACGTATGGTCCTTCACAGTTTGGCTCGAATTTTCCCTTAGCATGTCGATTGGGGATGATTGGTCTTTTGAGGATCAACACCAATTCACCTTTCTTGAAAGCACGGAGACGGGTCATCTTGTTATAGGATCATGACATTTGGGCTCGGTATAGCTCCAGATTCTGCTGCACCGCGAGCCTCTTTTCTTCGAGGGCGTCAAGCTCTTCCAGCCGAAGGAGCACGTTTTCCTCCTCCGTCAATTCGTGCTGAACGGCCATTCTTAAGCTTGGAACTTCGATTTCGAGGGGGAGGACCGACTCCACTCTGAAGAGCAATGAGTATGGATTGGACTGAGTTGGAGTACGATGCGTGGTACGATATGCCCACAACACCTCGTGAAGTTTGAGATTCCAGTCTCTCTTATTGGCTGAAGCATTTTTCCTCAGGAGCTTGCATAGAGTCTTATTGAAGGTTTCGGCTAGCCCATTGGCTCTTGGATTAAAGATGGAGGAATATCTCCAATCTATCTTGTACTGAGTAGCGAATCTTGAAACTTTGAAGCTCTTGAAAGAAGACCCGTTGTCAGAAATGATTCTTCTTGGTGTACCAAAGTGGTATAAAATATTATGCTGGAAGAACGTCAGAATATTTTCTGTCTCGACTTGTTTTAGCGGGACAGCTTCAGCCCATTTGGAGAAATAGTCAGTTGTGGTCAATATGAACCGGCGGCCTCTGGATGACGGAGGATCAATTTGGCCAACAATGTCGGTGCCCCAGACTTCGAAGGGCCACAACGCCACCGTAAGATGCAACGGATTGGGATGCTTGTGAATGAAATCACCGTGAATTTGGAAGATATGACATTTCTTTGCATGCTCTTCGCAATCCCGTATCATGGTGGGCCAGTTATACCCAAGACGTTTGATTTGAAATCGCATCTTAAGGCCAGATTGGTGAGCACCGCAAACGCCCGAGTGAACTTCTTTCATGACCTTTTGGGCTTCGGCCAATGACAGACATTCATGACCTTTTGGGTTTCGGCCAATGACAGACACCTGAGCCAGAGTTGGTCATTTGACCTGCGGAATAGCGTGTCATTTACAAACACATATCGGAGAGCTCTCTTCTTCAGCTGAACCCTCGCAGATTTTCCTTCAAGCAGCTTGTCGTATCGGAAGTACTCTATGAAGGATTCTCTCCAATCGGGCTCATCTTGAACGATCGAAGCTTCTTCGGAAGAACTGCTCTTCTGTTCCGCGCTTTCTTCTTCACGCAAAGAGACTGGAGGAAGAATTTGCCGGCTTCTGACTGTGATTAGAATTTCTTCCATGTCAGGATCAGCTAGCTCTTTAGCTAAGCGAGCGAGTATGTCAGCCTTTCCATTCAACGCCCTACGAACTCTCATTAGCTCAATATGAGTGAACCGTTTCATGAGTTCCACCACTCGGCTTCTGTACCGAGCTAACTCCGGTTTGAATATCTTATAATCGCCGCTTACTTGGTTGACGACAAACTGGGAGTCACCGTAAACCCGTAGCCGAAGGATTTCCATTTCTATGGCAAACTCCAGACCAGCTATCAGAGCTTCATACCCAGCTTCATTATTTGTTCGAGGCTCGGTGAGAGCGAAAGTACGCTGTAGGGTTCCCATTGATGGCATAATGAACACCAATCATATCCCTGCTTTTATCTCCGGGACGCTTGATTTACTGGAGGTCCTTATTGATGAGGCTCCATCGAAGTAGAGCTCCCAACATGGCTCATCTTCCTCGAGGTGCAGCACTTGTTCGTCGGGTAACTCACAATTTAGTGGCGACCCTTCCGGTATAGTGTAACAACCGAGTTCAGTTATACCAATTTCTGTTGCCGTATTTGTTGTTTGTGGTGTTTTATTCATTTATCGTGTTTGGATGCGAATGGTAGTTTACTTTACATTCGACCCGCTTGCTTGAACCTGTTGATTCATAGTTATAGTTTACCCTAGCTTGTTGCATAGACACGTGCATATAGTATAAACTGCATATCAACATTTTTGCCTTGCATCGCGTATTTTTGCATATAAAAATTTAAATCACGTAAAATAATTTAAAAATACATAACATGGCCTGCATGATACCCCTAATCCTGTGGTAGCGTCCGTACATCTTGTTTTCGTCCCGTTCAGTGAAACGGACGTGTTTGGATGGCTACGCGCACGTACGTGCGTCCGTTCTTGGGCGTACGCTTTTTCATTACATAATCTTTCATTTTAAATTTTGGAACTTGCATAAAATTTTCGTATTTCAAATCCAAAATTTTGGACCCGACCCGGGCGCATTTCTGAAATATTTTGTATCCCGCAAAATTCTAATTATTTTTTTTAATTTCTTTATATTCGTTCATATATATTTATAACAGCCTAAAGATTCTAGTACAGCTTACAAGAAAATATTGTTAACAATTAAAATCTTTTATTCTCTTTCCCCCATCTCTCTTTCTCCTCTGAGCCAATCAGATTCCTTCTTTAATCTAACACCGGCCCCATACGTCTCTCTCTCCCTCAAAATCTTTCTCTTTCTCTTTTCTCTCTCTCCCCAGCGCAACTCTCTCTCTCTCTTCTTTCTCTCTCCTCTCGCGCCTCTCTCTCACATCTCGCGAACACTGTGCGTTCCTCGAGTCACGTCACCGCCTCCCCGCTACGCTCACCTCCCTTCTCTGCATCCATATATTTTCTTCTTCCTCCTTTTAAAACCCTGCAGCTTCCTTTCTCCTTTAACCCACATCAAGTGAAACCCTAACCCTAAAAGCTTTGCCGCCTCCTCTCTTTTCCTTAACCCCATCACCTCATCGACCTTTCCCGCACCCTCGACACCTCCATCTTCTCTTCTTCCTCCTCTTACCCGAGCGCTCAAGAAAACCCTGCACACCCGACCTCGCCATCAACCTCGAGACCTCGTCGACGACCGTACCCCATCATCATCATCCCCACACCACCTCTTCTCTCCCCCTCACCTCTGTTCTCCTTCCTCGTACCAACCTCGCACCAAGAGATCCCACAGCTGAACCCTAAAATCCTGCACACCCAAACCCTAGCCGGAAACCGCAGCCTCTACCCTTCGCCGGCAACCCCTCGTCGTCGTCGCCCCTTGCCGACTCCCCTAGAATCTCAGAGCACCTACCACAGTAAGATCTTCTTCTTCTTCCATTCTTCACTTTCTTAATGCATTTTCCTTCTTGATTATTCACTGTTGTTTTGTTTGCCGGAATCCGGCCGTGCCGCCGACGATCCCGACGACCCAGCAAGCATTTCTGACCTGTGTGATTCCCTTGTGCGTTGTTTGGATTCGTTCCATGTACCGTGCGCGCGTCGCGACTTTTCCCGCCGACGCGTGACGTTCCGTATACCCGTTTCTTGATCTATCAAGGCAAGTGAAACTTGCTACATGCTATTCATAATACTTTATACTTATTTGATTACATGTTAAACCTATAGATTTAATCCAGTGTCTCATGTTACATTTTAACATTCGATGTCCATTTTATCATTTTAGATTCATAACTTGGAACATACCATGTTGCATTTTGATTTACTATATATAGTATCCACATCCGTGTTTAAATCACTTAATAATTATCTGCATAGCCTATAGTACTCCTTATTTAGTTTATACCCTATCGGACACTGTTTGCATACATCTAGCCTAATATCTGTTCATTTGCATCCCTAGATCATTTAATACATATTAATGAGATTTTAACATTCCATGCTTGGTAAATTGTAATTTAATTAGTATTGGAACTTTAACTTTAACCCTAATCATAATTGTGCATCTATATGCCTTAATCTGTACCTGATTGCATATCACATTACAATATTCCATTTTATTGTTCCATTAGCATCCCATGCTTATGTTAGTTGATTATTGGCACCCACATGACATCTTGTGCACCCTGACATGACTTGTTATACCTACTACTTGACACGACGTGGTACCGTACACCTCTTGACATGACATGATACCTATATACTACCTGGCTTAACCTGATGTACCATGGCTTCACCTGTTACCTGATCTTGTGTCTAATGCCAACAAATCTCACATGTTGTCCTTACGGACTATTCCTATTGTCTATCCAGACAAAGCTGTACCTGCCTGATCCTGTGTTGGCATTAGCTCTAGATTATTTAATACCTGACTTGAACACATATAACTTGGGGTTATGGGGAAATCAATGATGAAAACTGACTTGTAACTCGACAGTTCTCTACCTTCTCTGATCAGTCTTACGGGCTAGGCCAGCCCCGGAGTGATGCTGCTGACATCACTCGTCATTACCTACCATCCTTTACTGCCTTGCGGCACGTCTCGGATTCAGCCCGAGAGTCATAGACCGTAATCCCGGGCACACACGGGATACTATTGAGTTACATCGATGATTCATCAAATTGATTTCAGAGACTAGAGTAGTTAACCCAATAGACCAGTTTAGATTGTTCACTGCACACTACCTTTCACTGCCCTGATTTTTATTGTCGTTACACCTGCTTTACCATTTATGATCATACTTGCATATCTTGCTACCATGTTTATATATTATTGCTTGATGTTATGACGCGCTGACGTCTGGGTTTTGCATGGCCCAGATTCCTTACCTTTGCTGCAGTCTGAGCATGAGTACTTCAGTCAGCAGGCTGAGCAGTGAGGACTCGTTAGTAGTTAGTTCTTTTAGTTTTCAATATTGTTATTCCTGATGTGAGCCCGTATTATGGGACGTACATTCCGGTTTATTCTTGTATTGGATCTTTTGCTTCCGCATTATTTTATTCTTGACTCATTTTATTTTGGCTTATGGACATGTGTTAAATAGTTTATTATTGTCTTGATATCTCTACAGCCGTAATGTGACCGTGGAAGGATAATTCCTATCCACAGGTAGCATGGTTGGCTATGTCACGTGCCTACCTTAGCGTACTCTGGGAAGCGGGGCGTGACATGGTTCTTTTGGTATCAGAGCCATGGGTTATAGGTTAATCGGGTTTGATTCTTTTGTAGTTGGGTATTGGACCCAATACACGAATCAGAATACTCGTGATTAGGAAACATGTCCTGCCACCTTACCGTTTTACCATTCTTGAATCTTAACCTCCTCCTGATTATACTTTTACGATATGCAAACCTCCTTTGCATATCAACTCGAAACCTGGTTCCTTGTTTATCTCTAGAACTTAGGCAACTTAGGTGGAGTTATATAATTATAGCTATGATACCACGGCATGGTTATAATGCGGTACTCTATTTAAGTAACTTGGAGTTCTAGCCTTGATTCATATCCTTAATCTACAGTTTGAATCTGTTGTCATGCTAATCCTTTTGGTGCTTTGATTTCCGGAACATGGCAGATAAGAATCTGAAGACGTACCAAAGGCGTGTTGACGAAGCCGCTATGCTTGGAGTAATACGTGGGATATTGGAGAACCAAAAGCGACAGACCGAGCTGATCCAGCAGCAAGCTGAATCTTTTCAGGAAGGTTTGCGGACCGTTCAGCAGTCCGTGAATAATGTTGTGGCCAGACCGAGGGATCGTGTGGGTACCGTGGCGGATTTCAGGAGACTGGGTCCGTCTGTCTTTACTGGCTTGGAAGAGCCGTTGCCAGCGGAGCAGTGGCTGGTTGACACGGAGAATTTACTCATTGCGGTACAGATCCCAGAAGATAAGAGAGTGGATGTGGTACGCATCCAGTTGGTGGATTACGTCCGTGAATGGTGGCTTGTGGAAGAGACCCGCTTGCCAAAGCCGATCAAGTGGGCGGATTTTTCAAAGTGTTTCCTGGAGAAGTTCTTCCCGCGGACTGCACGGGAGGAAATGGAAGAAAAGTTCGTCAGTTTGAAGCAGAACGGCGCACATGTAGATGTACATGCAGTTGAGTGGACGCGGCTCAGTAGATTCACTGGACCTTTGGTTGCCAACGATGCTGATAGGGCAAGGAGGTTCATGCGCAGTTTGGATGTGGACATCCAGAGGCAGATTGTCTCCCTGGGTTTGACCACTTTTTCCCAAGTGCTTACAGCGGCCCGAGAGCAGCAGAGCCTATCTATGAAGACTGGGAGGACACAGCAGCCAGCAGTTACAGTAAGGAAGCCGGCATTTGCACCGAACCGAGCACATGGACGCAGAGGTATTCCAGTGGACCGTCGTGGGGTAACACCGATGAAGAAGCATGCTGTTGTTGATCAGAGGAGGACCGTGATTTGTGACTACTGCTATTTACCTGGGCACGTGCAAAGGGAATGTCGAAGGAAACAGGGACTCTGTTTGGTTTGTGGATCGGCGGATCATACTATCAGCACTTGTCCGTCGAAGCTTCGCACGAAGGATAATGTTTAGAAGCCACCGCAGAAACCGTTTCAGGGACAGAAGCAGCTGACTCAGGGACCCAATCAAGCTCGAGCATTTACCCTGACGGCTGAGGAAGCTAAACCTTCAGGAGAAGTTGTTTCAGGTATTCTACTTGTTCATGGTTTTCCCGCATTAGTGTTATTCGATTCTGGTGCATCCCATTATTTTATGTCGTCCAAGTTTATTGCTACACACTCGATCACTTGCACGACCCTGTCTAGTTTCTGGGACATACACACCGGGAATGGGAAGATCATGTCTAGTAGAGAATGTAAGGATTGTGCGGTTGTTATTTGCGGACGAGAGCTTTTTTGAAAATTTCTTGGTGATTGATACAGGCAGTTATGAAGTCGTCTTGGGAATGGATTTTCTCGGCACTTTCCATGCTCACATTGATTGTAGGGCAAAGAAAGTAATTTTCCAGATTCCCGGACATCCAGAGTTTATCTTTACTGGAGGAAGCAGTTCTGTCGGACCAGTTGAGTTTAGGGCTAGGCCGACAACTAGTGTTCTTTCGTCGTTGGAGGTTGATAAAAATAAAGCGCCAGCTGTTGTTCGAGATTTCATGGACGTGTTTGAAGACATATCAGGTTTACCGCCAAAGCGAGACGTGGAGTTCGCAATTGATCTTGTTCCTGGTGCGGCGCCAGTTTCTAAGCGTACTATCCAATGGCACCAGTGGAGTTGGAAGAAGTTAAGAAGTAGCTTACTGAATTACTTGAGAAGGGTTGGATTCGAAGCAGTAACTCGCCTTGGGGAGCTCCAGTTCTTCTAGTCAAGAAGAAGGATGGCACAAGGAGAATGTGCATCGATTATCGAGAATTAAACTGGGTGACTATTAAGAACAAGTACCCGATCCCTCGCATTGGCGAATTATTTGAGCAGCTTAGTGGCGCGAGGGTATTCTCGAAACTGGATTTGCGATCCGGATATCATCAGGTCCGAGTTAAAACAGAAGATATTTGCAAGACGGCGTTCCGAACACGGTATGGACATTACGAGTACTTAGTGATGCCCTTCGGAGTAACGAATGCACCGGCGATATTCATGGACTTGATGAACCGAATCTTTTCACCATTCTTGGACCAGTTTATTGTGGTGTTCATTGATGATATTCTGGTTTACTCGAAGAGTAATGAAGAGCATGCAGAACATTTGAAGATCGCACTGCAGACGTTGAGACAGGAAAAATTATATGCAAAGATGAGCAAGTGCGAGTTTTGGCTGGAAGAAGTAAAGTTTTTGGGGCATGTCGTGTCTGGCGATGGAATCGTCGTTGATCCCGAAAAGATTGCGGCAGTTCGAGATTGGCCGGTTCCGAAGAATGTTGCGGAGATAAGAAGCTCTCTTGGACTCGCCGGGTATTACAGAAGGTTCGTGGAGAACTTTGATCGTCTGGCGGAACCGTTGACCAAGCTTACGCGCAAGGAGGTACCTTTTGTGTGGACAGAGATGTGTGCGTCAGCTTTTGAGGCGTTGAAGCAGAGATTGATTACCGCTCCTATTCTGACCATGCCAGACAGTTCCGGAGGATTGGTGATTCACAGCGACGCATCTGGGAAAGGATTGGGATGTGTTTTGATGCAGCATGGGAAGGTTATAGCGTATGCATCGAGACAGTTGAAGACCCATGAGAAGAATTACCCAACTCATGACTTGGAGCTTGCGGCGGTGATCTTTGCTTTGAAGATTTGGAGACACTACCTTTTGGGCGAAAGGGTCGAGGTTTTCACCGATCATAAAAGCTTGAAGTATGTGTTTACGCAGAAGGAGCTTAATATGAGGCAACGTAGATGGTTGGAGCTGATGGATGACTACGATCTTGATCTTAAGTACCATCCGGGAAAAGTTAATGTTGTGCCGGATGTGCTTAGTCGGTTGCCAGCAATTCAGATGTTGACTGCACAGAAGGAACTTGTTGAAGACTTTCGAAGATTTGATTTGGAGATTGTGCAACCGCATTCTTCGGGACAGTCGATGCAGCTGCAAATACAGTCGTCGTTGATCGAGAATATTAAAGCAGCGCAATTGCAGGACCCAAGATTGCGGAAGTTTCGAGAACAGGTTGAAGATGGACTTCGAACAGATTTATTGATCCATGAAGATGGTTCGTTGAGATATGGCAGCCGGTTGTGTGTGCCAAAGGGAGATATTCGTGAAGAACTTATGAAGGAGGCGCACAGTTCAGCATATTCCGTACATCGAGGAGGCACGAAGATGTACCTAGATATACGACAGCAATTCTGGTGGGAAGGCATGAAACGGGAAATTGCCCATTTTGTAGCAAGGTGCTTGGTGTGTCAGCAAGTTAAGGCTGAACATCAAAGGGTTGCTGGTTTATTGCAACCACTTCCGATTCCTCAGTGGAAGTGGGAACATTTAATCATGGATTTCGTGACAGCTTTACCGCGGAGTCCAAAAGGCAACAACGCAGTTTGAGTGATTGTTGATCGTTTGACCAAGGCAGCTCATTTCATTCCTTTTCAGGTTGGTCAATCAACAGAAACTTTGGCAAAACGGTACATGCAGGAGATTGTAAGATTGCATGGAGTACCGGTGAGTATCGTGTCCGACCGTGACACTCGTTTCTTATCACACTTTTGGAGAAGCTTTAGGAAAGTTTGGGGACTCGATTGAAGTTTAGCACAGCTTATCATCCTCAGACAGATGGCCAGTCGGAGAGAATGATCCAAACTCTTGAAGACATGTTGAGAGCTTGCATGTTAGACTTCAAGGGTTCATGGGAGGATCATCTTCATTTAGTGGAGTTTTCTTACAACAACAGTTTCCAGACGACTATTCAGATGGCTCCATTCGAAGCTTTATATGGTCGCAAGTGTCGTTCACCTGTTTGTTGGGACGATATCGGTGAACGAAGATTGTTGGGACCAGATTTGGTTATGCAGACAGTTGAGAAGGTTAACGCTATCCGGAATCATATGAAAGCAGCATAAAACCGACAGAAGAGTTGGGCAGATACGTCGAGAAGACCTCTAGAGTTCACCGTGGATGATTTAGTATTCTTGAAGATATCACCGACTAGAGGGGTGATTCGTTTCGGAAGTCGAGGAAAGCTCAGTCCTCGATTCGTCGAATCTTTTGAGATTTTGGAGCGTGTTGGCGAAGTAGCGTATCGAGTGGCGTTGCCGCAATCCTTGGCGAATGTTCATGACGTGTTTCACGTATCTCAACTCCGTAAATATGTTCGAGATGAAACACATGTGTTGGATCATTCGGAGCTGACCGTCCGAGAAGACTTAACTTTTGAGGAGCGACCGATGTCGATTATGGATCGAAGGGAAAAGGTTCTTAAGAACAAAGTTATCCCTCTTGTACTTGTTTCTTGGGGTAATCGCTCACATGGAGAGTCAACTTGGAAATAAGAAGATGAAATCCGGCAGAAGTTTCCTCATCTTTTCTTGTAGTTGTTGGTCGTTTATCCTTTTTGTGTTCTTGGAATTTCGAGGACGAAATTCTTTTGTAGTTGGGTATAATGTAACAACCGAGTTCAGTTATACCAATTTCTGTTGCCGTATTTGTTGTTTATGGTGTTTTATTCATTTATCGTGTTTGGATGCGAATGGTAGTTTACTTTACATTCGACCCGCTTGCTTGAACCTGTTGATTCATAGTTATAGTTTACCCTAGCTTATTGCATAGACCGTGCATCTAGTATAAACTGCATATCAACATTTTCGCCTTGCATCGCGTATTTTTTCATTTAACAATTTAAGTCGTGTAAAATAATTTAAAAATACATAACATGGCCGGCATGATACCCCTAACCCTGTGGTAGCGTCCATGCATCTTGTTTTCGTCCCGTTCAGTGAAACAGACGTGTTTGGATGGCTACGCGCACGTACGTGCGTCCGTTCTTGGGGGTATGCTTTTTCATTACATAATCTTTCATTCTAAATTTTGGAACTTGCATAAAATTTTCGTATTTCAAATCCAAAATTTTGGACCCGACCGGGCGCATTTCTAAAATATTTTGTATCCCGCCAAATTCTAATTATTTTTTTTAATTTCTTTATATTCGTTCATATATATTTATAACAGCCTAAAGATTCTGGTACAGCTTACAAAAAAATATTGTTAACAATTAAAATCTTTTATTCTCTTTCCCCATCTCCCTTTCTCCTTTGAGCCAATCAGATTCCTTCTTTAATCTGACACCGACCCCACACGTCTCTCTCTCTCCTTCAAAATCTTTCTCTTTCTCTTTTCTCTCTCTCTCTTCTTTCTCTCTCCTCTCGCGCCTCTCTCTCTCATCTCGCGAACACTGTGCGTTCCTCGAGTCGCGTCACCGCCTCCCCGCTACGCTCACCTCCCTTCTCTGCATCCATATATTTTCTTCTTCCTCCTTTTAAAACCCCGCAGCTTCCTTTCTCCTTTAACCCACATCAAGTGAAACCCTAACCCTAAAAGCTCTGCCGCCTCCTCTCTTTTCCTTAACCCCATCACCTCGTCGACCTTTCCCGCACCCTTGACACCTCCATCTTCTCTTCTTCCTCCTCTTCCTTCTCTTACCCGAGCGCTCAAGAAAACCCTGCACACCCGACCTTGCCATCGACCTCGAGACCTCGTCGACGACCGTACCTTGTCATCATCATCACCACACCACCTCTTCTCTCCCCTCACCTCTGTTCTCCTTCCTCGCACCAACCTCGCACCAAGAGATCCCACAGCTGAACCCTAAAATCCTGCACACCCAAACCCTAGCCGGAAACCGCAGCCTCTACCCTTCGCCGGCAACCCCTCGTCGTCGTCGCCCCTTGCCGACTCCCCTAGAATCTCAGAGCACCTACCACAGTAAGATCTTCTTGTTCTTCCATTCTTCACTTTCTTAATGCATTTTCCTTCTTGATTATTCACTGTTGTTTTGTTTGCCGGAATCCGGCCGTGCCGCCGACGATCCCGACGGCCCAGCAAGCATTTCTGACCTGTGTGATTCCCTTGTGCGTTGTTTGGATTCGTTCCGTGTACCGTGCGCGCGTCGCGACTTTTCCCGCCGACGCGCGACGTTCCGTATACCCGTTTCTTGATCTGTCAAGGCAAGTGAAACTTGCTACATGCTATTCATAATACTTTATACTTATTTGATTACATGTTAAACCTATAGATTTAATCCAGTGTCTCATGTTACATTTTAACATTCGATGTCCATTTTATCATTTTAGATTCATAACTTGGAACATACCATGTTGCATTTTGATTTACTATACATAGTACCCACATCTGTGTTTAAATCACTTAATAATTATCTGCATAGCCTATAGTACCCCTTATTTAGTTTATACCCTATCGGACATTGTTTGCATACATCTAGCCTAATATCTGTTCATTTGCATCCCTAGATCATTTAATACATATTAATGAGATTTTAACATTCCATGCTTGGTAAATTGTAGTTTAATTAGTATTGGAATTTTAACTTTAACCCTAATCATAACTGTGCATCTATATGCCTTAATCTGTACCTGATTGCATATCACATTACAATTTCCATTTTATTGTTCCATTAGCATCCCATGCTTGTTTTATATACTCATACTTATGTTAGTTGATTATTGGCACCCACATGACATCTTGTGCACCCTGACATGACTTGTTACACCTACTACTTGACACGACGTGGTACCGTACACCTCTTGACATGACATGATACCTATATACTACCTGGCTTGACCTGATGTACCATGGCTTCATCTGTTACCTGATCTTGTGTCTAATGCCAACAAATCTCACCTGTTGTCCTTACGGACTATTCCTATTGTCTATCCAGACAAAACTGTACCTGCCTGATCCTGTGTTGGCATTAGCTCTAGATTATTTAATACCTGACTTGACACATATAACTTGGGGTTATGGGGAAATCAATGATGAAACCTGACTTGTAACTCGACGGTTCTCTACCTTCTCTTATCAATCTTATGGGCTAGGCCAGCCCCAGAGTGATGCTGCTGACATCACTCGTCATTACCTACCACCCTTTACTGCCTTGCGGCACGTCTCGGATTCAACCCGAGAGTCATAGACCGTGATCCCAGGCACACACGGGATACTATTGAGTTACATCGATGATTCATCAAATTGATTTCAGAGACTTGAGAGTAGTTAACCCAATAGACCAGTTTAGATTGCTCACTGCACACTACCTTTCACTGCCCTGATTATTGCTGTTACACCTGCTTTACCATTTATGATCATACTTGCATGTCTTGCTACCCTGTTTATATATTATTGCTTGATGTTTTGACGCGCTGACGTCTGGGTTTTGCATGGCCCAGATTCCTTACCTTTGCTGCAGTCCGAGCAGGAGTACTTCAGTCAGTAGACTGAGCAGTGAGGACTCGTTAGTAGTTAGTTCTTTTAGTTTTCAGTATTTTCATTCCGGATATGAGCCCTCATTATGGGACGTACATTCCAGTTTATTCTTGTATTGGATCTTTTGCTTCCGCATTGTTTTATTCTTGGCTCATTTTATTTTGGCTTATGGACATGTGTTAGGTAGTTTATTATTGTCTTGATATCTCTACAGCCGTAATGTGACTGTGGAAGGATAATTCCTATCCACAGGTAGCATGGTTGGCTATGTCACGTGCCTACCTTAGCGTACTCTAGGAAGCGGGGCGTGACATATAGGATGAGCGACGAGGAAGTCTGCAAGAGCTTGCCCTTTTACTGCTTTCTGAGAAGTATAAACTATGTTAAACTCAAGTAGCATGACAGCCCATCTTGCCATTCTGCCGGCTAGGCTTGCTTTAGTCATCAAGTGTTTGAGCGGGTCGACCTTGGAGATCGGCATAACCCGATGAGCGAGCAGATAGTGCCTCAGCTTCTTCACAGCAAATATCAGAGTCGGGCATTGCTTTTCGATTTGGGAATAGTTGTGTTCCGTCCCGACTAGAGTTCGACTGAGGTGGTAGAGGGCATTTTCTTTTCCCTCCTCGTTATTCTGGGCAAGGAGCGCACCGAGTGACTCATCTAGCGCGACATTGTAGAGAATCAGCGGTCTATTTGAAACGGGAGCGGCCAGCACTGGAGGGTGCAACAAGTACTGTTTGATGCTGTCGAACGCTTCTTGACATTCGGCGTCCCAGACAAAAGGAGCGCCTTTCTTCATGAGCTTTGAGAAGGGCCTACATCTCCCCGATAAATTTGAGATAAACCTACGTATATAAGCAAGCTTGCCTTGAAAAGATCTTAGCTGCGTTAGACTCTTCAGAGGGGGCATCTCTATGATGGCCTTTATCTTGGATGGGTCGACTTCAATCCCTCGATGTCGGACTATGAAGCCCAGGAATTTTCCCGATGACACGCCAAAAGCACATTTCAGAGAATTCATTTTCAGATCGTGCTCCCTCAGTCTGGTGAGAACGGTCCTAAGATCTTCGATGTGATCGGCCTTGGCTTTAGTCTTGACGACCAGGTCATCAACATAACATTCGACGACCTTATGAATTAGGTCATCAAAGATATTGGTCATTGCCCTTTGATATGTAACACCTGCGTTCTTCGGTCCGAACGGCATCACTTTGTAGCAGTATATTCCGATCGGGGTTCGAAATGCTGTATGCTTCTCATCCTCAGGCGACATCTTGATCTGATTATACCCAGACGAGCCGTCCATAAAGGTGAATAGCTCGTAATTTGAGGTGTCATCGACCATCATTTTCATGACCGGTAGCGGGAAGTCGTCTTTAGGACAAGCCTTGTTGAGGTCCCTGAAATCGATACAAACTCGGATTGCCCATTTTTCTTCTTCACTGGGACTATGCATGCGATCCAATCCGCATATTTCTCTTTCCTGACGAAGCCGGCATCGATGAGCTTCTTGGCTTCCTCGATGACCTTTTCTTCTAGTTCCCTTCTCATACTTTGAGGAGCTTGTTTGACTGGCTTAGCTTCAGGAGATATAGCCAGTTTATGCACGGCCGCTTCAGAGGATAGGCCAGACATTTCTTTGTATGTCTACGCGAAGCAGTCAACGAACTCATGCAGCAGGGCAATTATCTGCTCTTTTATTTCCTCTGACAAGAGTGAGCTGATGTAGGCCGGCCTTGGATTATCGGGCGTTCCTAAGTCAATCTCGGTTAACTCGTCAAAGGTTGCTTGTCCGCCGTCTTCAAGCTCTTGAGGAGCTTCTTCTGGCTCGGCTATCTCGTCATCATCATTTGATCTTTCATTGGCCTCACCAACATGAATTATGTAGCACGCTTTGGAATCAGGTTGAATGTAGCCTATGCCCCGTCTATCTGGAATTCGTCCATCAATGAGTGCTCGGACCTGGGGCGGATGCCATAACCCTTCATAAAACTTTGCTTCGGACTCCATTTGATATAACCGGCATCCGCACTTTTTAAAATATTCCCGCATCTCGGATGCATAGTATCTGGGGTTGAGGACGGCTCTTATGCCTCTCTCATAGGGAAGGCATGCGACAGACAAATCGTCCGGGTGCACAACAGGATTTGACCCATAAAACAGGATGCCCTTCTGTCCATTTTTCCTTCCGGGAACGTAGAAAGTTTTCAGCTGGTCCACGGTGGAGACTAACAATGCATCGAGCTCTTTGCACATCGGCTAGGGGCCCTTCTGCAATTTTGAAGGTCTCTCGTAGTTTTGTTTGTTGCATAGGGGTCCAATCTGTACAGCTGTTACACGGCAAGTCCTCTTCCTCCGACTCTTCAGTGTCGCTGCCAAGATGAGAGCGGACTTTGCTGCTAGATGGGGCCTCAGTAACAGACTCGTCCGTATCGCTACCGAAACGTGGGCGAGTTTTACGGAAGGACGGACTTCCAGCGTCGGACTCATCAGTGTCGCTACCGAAACGCGGGCGCACTTGGGCGTTTTTGCTTTTGAAAGTGATAGCCAGCTCAAATTTGCTTTTGAGTCTTGGGGCCGCTCTATCCTCAGTCAGTTGTGGCTTAGCATTTTGGTGATTCATAAAGTACCGAGAATCTTCATATCGGACTTCATGCACACCGAACGGCTGGATGTCTCCGTCAATGCGTCTTTCTTCGCCATTTTTAGTATACTTCATGCATTGATGGAGAGTTGACGGAACGATGCCGTAATCGTGGAGCCACGGCCGTCCCAAGAGAATATTATAAGACGTGTCGGCGTCAATCACGTATATCTTAGCTTCAGTTTGCAGATCCCCGAATTTGATTGGCAAAGTTATAGACCCCAGAACTTGCTGGCAGTTTTGACTGAAGCCTTGAATGACAATTCTTTCCCTTGACAGGTGTCGGACGTCCATTGGCAAACTCTTCAATGTCCGCAAGTTCATGATGTTCACTGAGGACCCCGGATCAATCAATATGCAATTAATCCGATCTCCGTCGCTGTACCCGGTCACGTAAAGCGGCCGATTATGCTCAGCCGTTCCCAGTAGTAGGTCTTCGTCCTTAAACGTGACTGCGGCGGCGTGCAGAGTGTACTGGGTTTCTTTCATATTAATTTCCGCAAAGCGAGCCTGATACCGCTCAGGGTTTTGTAGAGCATGAATGAGAACATCTCTAAGCTCTTTAGATAGAACCAAGGTATCGTAGATGCTAACAAGAGACGGAAGCTTTCGGAGATGAGCCAAGACATTGTAGTCCACTGAGGAAGGACTTGAGTTTTCATTAGCCGGCTCTCTGCCATCTTCCTCATTAGCCACCTGTTTTTTCTTTCCTTTTGGGGCGTTTCCCTGATTTGGCGGTAGAGCCCTGCTACTTCTGAGCTGGATTTGGTTTGGCCTCAGTGGCGAGCTCTTCGTCCTCTTCGGGAAAACAGAGCTCCTCTTCAGAGTCGCTGCCAAGATGGATGGCGTAGCAGGTCACTACTGGGATCTCTTCATTGGAGTCTTCTTCTAACTCCTCCAGAATTTCAGCCGCTCGTACATGGAGGAACTCCTTCAATTGAATCAGAGTTCTTTCCTTCTGTTCATATTCTTCGAGGGAATCGATATATTTTTGAATGGTCGATCTCCCTGCAGACTCCTTTTCGCGCCGAGCTGCACTTTTCTTCTTCTTAAGCTTTTTGGATTTTGAGCCTGATGGAGCCGCCTTGGCAGCTGGAAAGGTAGGCTTCTTCTGCCTTTCCCATTCCACCCTGGGCTCTTTCCGAAGTAGCTTTATCATCTTCTTCATCTTATTAGATATGTGCGTACTCCACGGAGGCCGTGGTGAGTCCGTTTCATTTCTCAGGGCTGCGGGTTTGGTTGTCTGCTCCCAGAAGGCTTCAATTTCTGTCTGTATAAAGTTGGTGGTTGCAACTTGATTGTTCACCAACACACTTTTGGACAGCTCGATCTCTCCAGCCTTGTACTGCTTCTCGACCCAGTCCTTGAAGATATCGCAATCCTCGATCGCATGGCTCACTACTCGGTGGTACGGGTAATACATAGGATTGTCGGCCATTTTTGCTTCTTGAGGTCTTTTCGACTCCGGCAATTGTAGACTGTTGCTCAAGACATCTTTAAATATCTTGCGGACCTTGTCCCTTGTCACGCCCCGCTTCCCAAAATACGGAATACGAGGTATGACTAGGCCAGCCATGCTCCTACGGTCAAGGGATCGTCCCGCCGTAGTCACACTTCGGCTTCTAGCACTACATGGTAATCAGTAATAAAGCACAGTATTGAAGGAATCACATCACTAATTTTATTACATTAAAATTCCGTTGTTCACAGAGTACAGATAATAAAAACAATAACTAACCAAGTTCAATCTCACAATCTCTTTTATGGAAAGAAGTAAACGAAGTAGGTACACCAACTATATCTCCGTGAACTCGAAGGATAGATCCGTCTCCGGTACCGGTCCTCGCGCGGAATCTGAGCATGCATACTCAGGTCGTCAGAGCGACACAAATAATAATATTATTATAAGCAGATGAAACAGGTAAATGAGGTATTACTGGTATGAGAATAATGCAAGTAAACACTATATCACAGTATGATGCAGAATATGTTATGTGTCCCTATCGGTCTCTAAGTCATGTTTGAAATCACATAGTGGAAGGAGGATCATGTTTAACAGGAGTCTCGTACATACCCGAGACAACGGCCCACATGCCCGGGACATAACCCTGTCAGCCGGATCGCTAGATCCTGTCCTACACGTATAAGTATCACAGTTCGAATGATCATCCTCTAAACACGGTCCCGCTAAATACGATACTCTTTCCACTTTGATTTCCCCTTTTTCCCCAGGTTACACTATTTAAGATATTGATCTAGTTGTGTACGAGTATACCAAAGGCACGGTTTCATCACTGTCCACTGTATCAATCACTATCACGAATATTCACTTTCCATTGGTGTACTCGTCACTCCTAAACCAACATCTATCACGCACGATAATGCAATGTCCACACGCACTAACACTGTGTAAATGACAAGGGTATGATATATGTACTATATGCTACCAATAAGCTTTGTATGTTATGAATTAGCATGCATGTCATGAACTAAAATAAATTGCACAGATAATATGTTACGAATTCAGCGAAAATGATGTAGGTAAGATATATAGAACAATCAGTCAGTGATTCATCAAAATTTGTTTCAGTTCAATCGGAGTTTCGGTTTTCAAGATATAACTGTTTCAGTTTAAGTGTTCGCGGCTGGAATTTCAATTTCAGAACTGAACGTCTGTTTCGCGACACGAATTGCGCCCAGTTGGGCTCAGAATTTAGCGATGTCACAGTTAGATGAAATTTAGGGTTTTCGATAAAGTATTCAACGCAATAGACGGATTCTCAATCGCATCTGTACGTTGAAAGTTATACGCAGTTTAACCTCCAATGTCATTTCAGAAAGTATTCTGAACAGCTTTACGTTCTGCCCTTTTAAAATAAGTTTAAAATAACAAACTGCGATGAATCGGAATGAAACCACTTGTTTTCTTTCACTAACAGAAATATCTTATAACTACTGTAAAGTTCCGTATCATGCGATTTCAGGGAACACGGGGACGCAGGACTTTAGACAGAACACACTAATCAGAAACGCTCTGGACTGCAGTCCAGAGTCGTGTTCCGATCCAATTATCTTTATGGTTACATAACATAAATGATCAGGAATTTACATAGGATTAAAGTTCATCGAGTCGGCTTCGATTTAAGCCCTCGAACGCAGCTTTCCAATATGTATATGATTTATGGTGATTTTATTCGTTTTCAGGTACGAAAGAGTTCTAGTTTAAACAACATATATGGGGGTATCACTTTTCGTCACGAACGATCGTATTTTCCAGCGAATTTCGCACACGTTATATATCATTACAAGGGCCAACAGAACATATAGGTTACCGTCAAATTAGACAAATATTTCCATTAGGATCATACATCGAACACATACGTCTCAATATATTTAGTTACTCGGTAAGTTTCAATTTATATGACTTTAAGGTTGTACCACTAATAATTTAGCATGAAGCAAGTAAACACTTGCCTGGAGAACGCCTCGGGGTCGTACGGCAGCTGTGTCGTCGCGAACGCGCGGTATACGCCACGTATCGGGTTCCCGCGAGCCTCGATCTCGATGTGGATCTCGCGTCGGGGTTGTCCGGAGTCGTTTGCACAGCCACTAGACGTTGAGGAATGCTTTATGATCCTCAGCAAGTGTATTAGGATCGACGACGGTCTACGGCGTCGCTCCGGCTAAGGGATGTAGTGAGTTCTTGGTATTGATTTAAACTTGCGGTTTTGAAGGGGGAGAGAGAGACTCGGTTGAATAGGTGTAGGGGTGTGTGGTGTTGCTGATGACAAGGGGGTCGTAGGATGGTCGGTGATGTGGTGGGAAGTTCGCCGGCGTTGAGGGTGCAAGGTGGCCGAGCTTGATAGTAATGGGTTTCTTTTTCTTTTTCTTTTTCTTTTTTTTTGTGCAGGGATTGGATTGATGGAGGGCTCGGGTTGATGAAGGATGCAGGGGATGCTTGGGGTGAGTTACTTGAGAGAAGAGGATGAAGGAGAAGGGATGAGGGGTCGCTGAGGGGGCTGTCGATGGTGTTGTCGTCGTCGATGGGGCGACGAGTGATCGGGAAAAATGGATTTGTAAGCTTCGAGAGGGGGAGAGATGAGAGGGCTGGAAAAATGAGGAGGTGAGCGAAGTAGGAAAAAGATAAGGGAGACGGGGTTGCAGACGTGGGCAACGGCAGGGCGATGGCGAAGGCGGAGGAGGCGGTGTCGCGCGCGAGTTAAATGAGATAGCCGTTGGAAAATTTGAAGAGGGAAGAAGAACAGTGAAGGGGTCGGGGAGCGGGCTTGGATTAATGGTAGTGGGCTGCGCAAGGATTTATTTTCCCTTACAAATCTCGTAGGCTTCAAAAAAGAAACGGGCCGGTAAAAATAAAAACTATTAGTTCTAAAGAAGTGGGCTGGTGACAAAATAAAAAGGAAATGGGCTGAGGGTAATTTTTAACAGGAAATTTTATTAATTTAGGATGTGTGGGCTGAAAGAATTTTAAGGGGATGGGCCAGGGCTTTAAAACTTGGTTTAAGGAATTGTTTAGGAAAATAAGATTGGGCTGAGGGATTAGGGAAAATAATGGTTAAATTAAATTGGTTTTATTAGTGTTAGTTTTTGATTTTAAATTCCGGGTTTTGACTTTTAGAGTTAAGGAAAAATATAAACTTTGGGATTCAAGCAACCACCTTCAACAGAATATTTACAAGGCAAGGTTAATCTCAGGAATTTGGAAAATACAGGGAAAATTCTTGTAGATGGAGAACGGGGATTTACATCATACCCCCCTTAACAAAAATTTCGTCCTCGAAATTTAACAAAGATACAAGAGTACAATGTACTAAACAAAAAGATGTGGATAACGATCACGGATGTCTTCCTCCCGCTCCCAGGTGGATTCTCCTGGGGAACGACCGCCCCAAGACACTCGGACTAACGGAATGACTTTATTCTTTAGTACTTTCTCTCTGCGGTTAAGGATGGTAGTAGGCTGCTCCTCGTATGACAAATCGGTCCCCAAAACTAATTCTGAATGGTCCAGAACATGGTTCTCATTTCGTACGTAACGCCGCAACTGTGATACGTGGAAGGTATTGTGCACACCAGCTAGCGATGGAGGCAAGGCCAATCGATAGGCCACCTCTCCTACTCGCTCTAGCACCTCAAAAGGTCCGATAAAACGGGGACTAAGCTTTCCCCGACTCCCGAATCTGATAACTCCACGAGTAGGTGAAATCTTTAAGAACACATGATCTCCGACTTCAAACTCAAGTGCCCTTCTGCTGGTATCTGCCCAACTCTTCTGTCGATCCTGAGCCGTCTTAATACGTTGTCTGATCATTTGAACCTTGTCGACTGTCTGAACAATGAGTTCGGGGCCCAGTAATCTTCGTTCTCCCACATCATCCCAACATACTGGGGATCGACACTTCCGCCCATATAGCGCTTCAAAAGGAGCCATCTGAATACTAGCCTGATAACTATTGTTGTAAGAAAACTCAACTAGGTGCAGATGGTCCTCCCAGGAACCCTGAAAGTCCAACATACAGGCTCTCAACATATCCTCGAGCGTCTGAATTATACGCTCGGATTGTCCATCCGTCTGTGGGTGATAAGCTGTGCTGAATTTGAGGCGGGTTCCCAAACTCTCCTGTAAGCTCTTCCAAAAGTGTGACAAGAATCTCGTGTCCCGGTCTGACACAATGCTGACTGGAATACCGTGAAGTCGCACAATCTCCTGCATATATCTTTCTGCCAGTGATTCTGTCGACTGTCCTACTCGGAAAGGTAGAAAGTGTGCAGCTTTTGTGAGGCGATCGACGATAACCCAAATGGCGTTATTGCCTCTAGGGCTCCGTGGTAAGGCCGTCACAAAATCCATAGTAATGTGCTCCCACTTCCATTCAGGTATCGGCAATGGTTGTAGTAATCCTGCTGTTCTCTGATGTTCCGCCTTCACCTGCTGACATACCAAGCATCTAGATACGAACCTCGCGATTTCCCGCTTCATCCCGTTCCACCAAAAGTGCTGCTTTAGGTCCTGATACATTTTTGTACCTCCTGGATGCACAGAATAAGCTGAACTGTGTGCTTCGGTCAACACTTCTTCTCGTACATCCCCTTTAGGTACGCAGAGTCTGTTACCGAATCTCAGAGAGCCATCTTCATGTATAATCAAATCCGTTCTCAATCCAGCTTCCACTTGCTCTCTGAACTTTTGTAATCGAGGATCATCCGCTTGTGCCATCTTGATGCGATCCACTAGGGAAGATTGCACCTGTAGTTGCCAAAATTGACTTAGTGCGTTCGGCGTAACGACCTCAAGTTCAAGTCTCTGGAAATCCTCAATAATGCTCCTCTGATCGGTCAACATCATGACCGCTGGTTTGCGACTGAGTGCGTCCGGTACAACATTGACCTTCCCCGGGTGATACTGAAGATCCAGATCATAATCTGCCATTAGCTCTAGCCATCGGCGCTGCCTCATGTTCAATTCCTTCTGAGTGAATACATATTTCAAGCTCTTATGATCCGTGTATACCTCCACTTTCTCACCCAAAAGATAGTGCCTCCAAATCTTCAATGCAAATACTACCGCAGCTAACTCCAAGTCGTGCGTAGGGTAGTTCTTCTCGTGGTTTCTCAGTTGTCGAGAGGCGTAAGCAACCACTCGGCCGTGCTGCATCAAAACACAGCCTAAACCCTTCCCCGAGGCATCACTGTGTATCACCATACCACCGGAATTATCTGGTACTGTAAGTATAGGTGCTGTGGTTAACTTCTGCTTCAGAGTGTCGAATGCCTGAGTGCACTCCTCTGTCCATGTAAACGGCACGTCCTTCCTTGTCAGCTTCGTCAATGGTTCCGCGATCCTTGAGAAATCTTGGACAAATCTCCGATAATAACCTGCCAATCCCAGAAAGCTCCTAATCTCTGCTACTGATTTTGGCGTCGGCCAATCTCTGACAGATTCTATCTTTGCCGGGTCCACCGAGATGCCTTCGCTTGAAACAATATGTCCCAAAAACTGAACCTTGTCGAGCCAGAACTCACACTTGCTTAGCTTCGCATACAGCTTCTCTTCCCGAAGAACCTGCAGTACTGTGCGCAAATGTTCAGCATGCTCTTCCCGGGTCTTCGAATAGACAAGTATGTCGTCGATAAACACCACGACAAACGTGTCCAAGTATTTTGCGAACACCCTGTTCATTAAATCCATGAATATTGCTGGAGCATTGGTAACACCGAACGGCATCACAAGGAACTCGTAATGTCCGTATCGGGTCCTGAAAGCCGTCTTGCATACATCCTCAGCTGCTACTCTGATTTGATGATATCCAGAACGGAGGTCCAACTTCGAGAAAACCTTGGCTCCACTTAGCTGATCAAATAGGTCATCGATACGCGGGATTGGGTACTTGTTCTTTATTGTGACCTTGTTCAGCTCCCGGTAATCTATACACATTCGTAACGATCCATCCTTCTTCTTTACCAATAGAACTGGTGCACCCCACGGTGAAGCGCTTGGCCGAATAAATCCCTTCTCCAATAATTCTTCGACCTGTTTCTTCAATTCTGCCAACTCCACTGGTGCCATCCTGTAGGGGGCTCTGGATACTGGGGCTGTACCTGGAATCAAATCGATTGAGAACTCCAAGATTCGAGGAGGTGGTAGACCTGGTAGATCTTCAGGAAACACGTCTAGAAAGTCCCGAACAATTTCTGGGGCTGGGGTCTTATCAATCTCCATGGCTGTCAGTTCCTTAGGCTTTGCTCTGTACTTAGCTGGTTCCAAAGATTCGCTTCCGCCCTCGAAAACAAACTCCGGGTGATTAGGAATACGGAAGATCACCTTCTTTGCACGACAATCGATAACTGCATGAAAAGTGCTCATCCAATCCATCCCAAGGATTGCGTCGTAACTGCCTGTCCCAATTAGGAGGAAATTCGCATAGAATTCCCTGCCACACACTACAACCGGGCATAATCTACATTCTCGACTAGATATAATAACGCCATTACCCGTATGAATTTCCCATCCCTTGGTTAGTGGTTCATGTGGTATTGAGTGTGTAATTGTGAAATGCTCAGACAAGAAACAATGCGATGCTCCTGAATCAAAAAGTACTCTAGCTGGCAAGGAATGTACAAGTAGAGTACCTGTAACCACATCTCCTGACGCTTCTGCCTGCTCTGCGGTCAAGGTGAAAGCCCGTCCCTGACCGCGACCTGTAAATGGCTGTCTCTGTTCCTGCGGCCTCTGCTGTGGCGGTCCCGAACTTCCTTGTATCTCTGCTCGCTCAGGACAACTGTTAATCATGTGCTGACTGGAGCCGCAAATCAGGCACTGTCCCTTAGCACGGCGGCAGTCCTTCTGGGTATGTCCTCCTCTACCGCAATATCCGCAAGTTACGCCCTGCCTCTGGGGGCGATGCTGTGGTACGAAAGGGCGCTTCATTTGCGTCGTTCCTGCTCTGTGAACCGGTATGGCTTCTCGAGGAGGCGCGTGGTTACGTGCTGGAACGACTGGGGGTCTTCTGAACTTGTTAATCAATTGCTCCTGAACTCTCGCCGCGTTGAGTACCTGTGCGAAAGTCTGCAGATCTAACGATGCAATCAGCTGCTGCAACTCAAAATCTAACCCCTGAAGGAAATGCCTAGCTCTGGTGACTTCTGATTTGACCATGTATGGAGCAAAGCGGCTCAGACGGTTGAACTCTGCCGCATAAACGTCCACTGGGCGTCCATTCTGCTTCAGAAGAATAAACCTTTCCTCCATTTCTGCCTTGGCTGTGGGAGGAAAATAGTGATCTAAGAAGCACTCCTTAAACTTGTCCCATTCAATCGGCTCTTCAAGTCTGCTTTCTTCTACCGACCACCATGTACGAGCCTCGTCTTCTAATTGTATCTTTATCACATTCACTCTGTCTTCCTCTGGAACCCTGGCGGCTGCCAATAAATTCTCCATGTTTACCAGCCATTGTTCAGCCTCAAGGGGTTCAGCTAGCCCTGTGAACGCAGCTGGGTGTAACCGTCGGAAGTCTGACACAGTACCAGCCCTAGCCTGATAAGCTGGTGGAGTACCGCCCTCGGGGGCGGTAATAAGTGCGGAGGGTCCTCCTGCAGCGGTAATCGCCCTGAGTCCCTCAGTAAGCAAATCTGTCTTCCTCTCCTGAGCTTCCGCGAGAGTGGTCAGTGCACTGAGTATTCTTTCAGTGCGGTCCTGAGAGCTGGAGTCCGAGGAGGGGTCGTTCGGGGACGTCATATCACTGGAAGATTCAAAAGAATAGGTTCAGATTCAAGGATAGAAATCAAGAGTAGTGAAACAAGAATAACGTAATACAGCATAGTTAATGTTATCCCTTGATACTAAACACAGGCTCTGATACCAACTAAACCATGTCACGCCCCGCTTCCCAAAATACGGAATACGAGGTATGACTAGGCCAGCCATGCTCCTACGGTCAAGGGATCGTCCCGCCGTAGTCACACTTCGGCTTCTAGCACTACATGGTAATCAGTAATAAAGCACAGTATTGAAGGAATCACATCACTAATTTTATTACATTAAAATTCCGTTGTTCACAGAGTACAGATAATAAAAACAATAACTAACCAAGTTCAATCTCACAATCTCTTTTATGGAAAGAAGTAAACGAAGTAGGTACACCAACTATATCTCCGTGAACTCGAAGGATAGATCCGTCTCCGGTACCGGTCCTCGCGCGGAATCTGAGCATGCATACTCAGGTCGTCAGAGCGACACAAATAATAATATTATTATAAGCAGATGAAACAGGTAAATGAGGTATTACTGGTATGAGAATAATGCAAGTAAACACTATATCACAGTATGATGCAGAATATGTTATGTGTCCCTATCGGTCTCTAAGTCATGTTTGAAATCACATAGTGGAAGGAGGATCATGTTTAACAGGAGTCTCGTACATACCCGAGACAACGGCCCACATGCCCAGGACATAACCCTGTCAGCCGGATCGCTAGATCCTGTCCTACACGTATAAGTATCACAGTTCGAATGATCATCCTCTAAACACGGTCCCGCTAAATACGATACTCTTTCCACTTTGATTTCCCCTTTTTCCCCAGGTTACACTATTTAAGATATTGATCTAGTTGTGTACGAGTATACCAAAGGCACGGTTTCATCACTGTCCACTGTATCAATCACTATCACGAATATTCACTTTCCATTGGTGTACTCGTCACTCCTAAACCAACATCTATCACGCACGATAATGCAATGTCCACACGCACTAACACTGTGTAAATGACAAGGGTATGATATATGTACTATATGCTACCAATAAGCTTTGTATGTTATGAATTAGCATGCATGTCATGAACTAAAATAAATTGCACAGATAATATGTTACGAATTCAGCGAAAATGATGTAGGTAAGATATATAGAACAATCAGTCAGTGATTCATCAAAATTTGTTTCAGTTCAATCGGAGTTTCGGTTTTCAAGATATAACTGTTTCAGTTTAAGTGTTCGCGGCTGGAATTTCAATTTCAGAACTGAACGTCTGTTTCGCGACACGAATTGCGCCCAGTTGGGCTCAGAATTTAGCGATGTCACAGTTAGATGAAATTTAGGGTTTTCGATAAAGTATTCAACGCAATAGACGGATTCTCAATCGCATCTGTACGTTGAAAGTTATACGCAGTTTAACCTCCAATGTCATTTCAGAAAGTATTCTGAACAGCTTTACGTTCTGCCCTTTTAAAATAAGTTTAAAATAACAAACTGCGATGAATCGGAATGAAACCACTTGTTTTCTTTCACTAACAGAAATATCTTATAACTACTGTAAAGTTCCGTATCATGCGATTTCAGGGAACACGGGGACGCAGGACTTTAGACAGAACACACTAATCAGAAACGCTCTGGACTGCAGTCCAGAGTCGTGTTCCGATCCAATTATCTTTATGGTTACATAACATAAATGATCAGGAATTTACATAGGATTAAAGTTCATCGAGTCGGCTTCGATTTAAGCCCTCGAACGCAGCTTTCCAATATGTATATGATTTATGGTGATTTTATTCGTTTTCAGGTACGAAAGAGTTCTAGTTTAAACAACATATATGGGGGTATCACTTTTCGTCACGAACGATCGTATTTTCCAGCGAATTTCGCACACGTTATATATCATTACAAGGGCCAACAGAACATATAGGTTACCGTCAAATTAGACAAATATTTCCATTAGGATCATACATCGAACACATACGTCTCAATATATTTAGTTACTCGGTAAGTTTCAATTTATATGACTTTAAGGTTGTACCACTAATAATTTAGCATGAAGCAAGTAAACACTTGCCTGGAGAACGCCTCGGGGTCGTACGGCAGCTGTGTCGTCGCGAACGCGCGGTATACGCCACGTATCGGGTTCCCGCGAGCCTCGATCTCGATGTGGATCTCGCGTCGGGGTTGTCCGGAGTCGTTTGCACAGCCACTAGACGTTGAGGAATGCTTTATGATCCTCAGCAAGTGTATTAGGATCGACGACGGTCTACGGCGTCGCTCCGGCTAAGGGATGTAGTGAGTTCTTGGTATTGATTTAAACTTGCGGTTTTGAAGGGGGAGAGAGAGACTCGGTTGAATAGGTGTAGGGGTGTGTGGTGTTGCTGATGACAAGGGGGTCGTAGGATGGTCGGTGATGTGGTGGGAAGTTCGCCGGCGTTGAGGGTGCAAGGTGGCCGAGCTTGATAGTAATGGGTTTCTTTTTCTTTTTCTTTTTCTTTTTTTTTGTGCAGGGATTGGATTGATGGAGGGCTCGGGTTGATGAAGGATGCAGGGGATGCTTGGGGTGAGTTACTTGAGAGAAGAGGATGAAGGAGAAGGGATGAGGGGTCGCTGAGGGGGCTGTCGATGGTGTTGTCGTCGTCGATGGGGCGACGAGTGATCGGGAAAAATGGATTTGTAAGCTTCGAGAGGGGGAGAGATGAGAGGGCTGGAAAAATGAGGAGGTGAGCGAAGTAGGAAAAAGATAAGGGAGACGGGGTTGCAGACGTGGGCAACGGCAGGGCGATGGCGAAGGCGGAGGAGGCGGTGTCGCGCGCGAGTTAAATGAGATAGCCGTTGGAAAATTTGAAGAGGGAAGAAGAACAGTGAAGGGGTCGGGGAGCGGGCTTGGATTAATGGTAGTGGGCTGCGCAAGGATTTATTTTCCCTTACAAATCTCGTGGGCTTCAAAAAAGAAACGGGCCGGTAAAAATAAAAACTATTAGTTCTAAAGAAGTGGGCTGGTGACAAAATAAAAAGGAAATGGGCTGAGGGTAATTTTTAACAGGAAATTTTATTAATTTAGGATGTGTGGGCTGAAAGAATTTTAAGGGGATGGGCCAGGGCTTTAAAACTTGGTTTAAGGAATTGTTTAGGAAAATAAGATTGGGCTGAGGGATTAGGGAAAATAATGGTTAAATTAAATTGGTTTTATTAGTGTTAGTTTTTGATTTTAAATTCCGGGTTTTGACTTTTAGAGTTAAGGAAAAATATAAACTTTGGGATTCAAGCAACCACCTTCAACAGAATATTTACAAGGCAAGGTTAATCTCAGGAATTTGGAAAATACAGGGAAAATTCTTGTAGATGGAGAACGGGGATTTACATCCCTTCTGAAAGAGTAAACCTTGTTCTTTTTCTCCTCTAGGGAAGACCCATCTCCTTCCAGCAATGGCTTTCAAGACCGGTTGGTTTTGGATTCGCCCGCCCTTCGTTTTTCTTCATTATCGGACGCGTTGAAGACATTGGTACTGCCGGAACTCCCGCTTCTACGGTTGTCGTCTCGCTTGCTTTTCCAAGTCTTGTATCTCTGAGAGTCCGGGGTGGACTCTTGCTTCGAACGTTCCAGCATTTGGACTTTCTTGGTTAGCTCTTGAAACGTCTTGAGACCTGCTGTACACATGAATGGGACCATCCAATTGCTGAGGTTCCTAAAGAGAAGGCTGACGGACTGATCCTGCTCTAGCAGCGGTTCGCACTTGACCGTGAGATTACGCCATCAGGCGATAAAGTCGGTGTTGCTTTCATTCTTTCATGGCTTGGTCCTCACAAGGTCAGCAATGGAGATTTTATCACTGACACTCATGAACCTTTGCCGAAATAGAAACTCCATTTGGGCAAAGGTAATGACGGACCCGTCTGGTATACTCGCGTACCAGTCAAAAGCGACACCGGTCAGGCTGTTGACAAACTAACGAAGAAGGAGCGCATCATTGCCCCCTGTATTTCCGTACGATACTTTGAAGTGGGCGACGTGCTGATTTGCATTTCCCGTTCCGTCAAATCTTCCGAACTTAAGAATGACATAGCCGCTCGGGAACTCGATCAAATCGTACTGTGCAGGATATGGCCGCCCACTACTGCCAATCTCTTTCTGGGCTTCAGCTTCGGCCACCAATGTTTTAACCTTGCTGGTGACCAAATCCATTATCCGATCTTATGTTAGCGGGATAGTGTTATCTGGGTCCAAGGCGTCCCCCGAAGCGGAATGTGGCCGGTTTTTGTGCGGCTCGACGAATCTTGGACCCAAAGGGACAGGCATCGGCCGCTTCGGATTGTCATCATCTGGCTCATGAGTAGCGACTTGTGCTTGATTGGGAGACGCTCGAGCAATTTGAGCCGTAAGCTGCATCACAACGTTCGTTAAGTCATCAATCTTCGAATAGAGCTTGGCCATCTCTTTATCTTTGCTTCTGAACTATTTTCGAAGCTCTTGAAGCAGCTCTTGCTCCGCAGTCTTGGGGCGGAAAGTCGGCTCTTCCTCACTGTCCGAGCTTGACTCTGCATGGACCGAGGGGTATTTCTGCCTATCATCCTCATCGAGAGGGTTTTCTTCATCCAGCGGAGGCGGCTGTTCTTGGGAAGCGGTAACCACATTCAAGCCAGATTGGGCTTGGGATGTGGTGGCCCCATCCTTGCTTTTGTTGCGAAAGTTGTCACTGGGGCGCCCGCCCGCCATATAGACCGTATGGATAATATATCCAGCCGTCTTTTTATTATCGACGGCTGATTTCACAGATCGCTGTCTTGACCCCCCCTGTTTCGGTAGCGGGCAGTCGATTGAAGGCGGCTGGCCTGGCCGGATTCTTGAATGGTGCCGACGCTTCCTTTTTGGTTTTGCCCCGCTGTTTTCGCGCGGCACAGAGTGCCTGATAGACTCTTGAAGAGACGGTGTCGTACTTTTTTTGTTGGGGCTGGGACACGTCCCTTCATGGTATTGTTCGGACTGCTGTCTTCTTGATCCTGTCGGTCATGGCATTTCTCTGAACCCACTTCAGAAGTTCGAAGGAATTGCTGATTTTTATAGCCGACTCAGCCGTCGTCGCAGGATGACTCTGTTCTTGGAACCTCACAAGATTCCACATGGCCGGAGTCTTGGCCCTCTTGTTGGCTCGATACCTGAGCCGCTTCTGCCTTAACTTTTCTGTTTTAAGCACCTGGCAGACTTTGGCTCTTTGGGAAGACGCCGTAGACTGGACGATGGAGGATTTTGGAGATACGCTCGATTGTGCATTTGTTAGAGTCATCGCCTGAGCTCGTCCGCAACATTTGATGTTGCCCTTTATACCGAAAGTCTTGCCCCCAGCTGGAGCGCCAGAGAGTCGTCCAGACACCATCTTAAGCTTCGGTTGTGGTGCCTTAGCGATCACAACATTCGGCCTCTTACCCCTTGAGACCGGCTTGGCTACCTGTTTTGCCGGGATTTCTGCCAGATGAGCGATTCCGATAGGGTAGATGATGATGGAGCCAAACTGGTAGGGCAGTTCCTCCCACTGTCGACTGAGGCTTGCGAGGAGAACCACACGAGCATTGACCTTGACCACGTACGAGATCGGGGTCGCGTTGTAAGTTGAATTCGTCTTGGGAGACATTGTCATTGAAAGTTGATTGTTGCACGGAAAAAAACATTATTTCAGTACATGCAATCAATATGTATATTGATTGAGTTCGCATGAACGTTTAACCCGAAATATAGGAGGAGAGAAAGGTCTCACCGGGCGTACCAGAATCTGTAGGGTGTTTTTCGTCACCCCATTAAGATGGGAATGCGCGCGCGCTTGTCAGGCACATTACAGACTCCCCCTGCCTTAGATAGGCTGGGGTTTATTGATTGCGGGGATCCAAATTTTCAGCAGCCGCGGACTAAGCTGCCATTAATTACCCCTCACTTTTGGAGCGAGAGAACCTCCGATTAACGGGTCAAACGGGTCATGCGAACTCAATGTGCAGTGTATGTGTGTTGTGTTTTGAAAGGGGGTTTTGGATATATCGGGGGCCCCGCAGAGTTTTTACGGGGGTCCCGCTATCCGGATAGAGGGCTGGGGGTCAAGGGGGCTAGCAGCCCCCTTGCGGGGTGTGGGGCAGCGCCCCGTTAGAAAATTTTTTCTAACGGGGGAGGTATATTTAGTGTGAAGTATGTGTGTGTATGTGTGTGTATATATATATAAAGGGGAGAGGGCATCCAAAGGATGCGTAGGAAAAAGCGCTGGTGCTTTGAGCGCTAGCGCCTTGAGCGCAAGAGCGCTAGCGCCCCACGTGCCAGGCACGTGGGCGCTCGAGCGCTAGCGCTTTGGGCGCTAGCGCTCTGAGCGCGAGGGCGCTGACGCTTTGAGCGCAAGCGCCCCACGTGCGAGGCACGTGGACGCTCAAGCGCTAGCGCCCCATGTGGAAGGCACGTGGACGCTCTGAGCGCTAGCGCTAGCGCTTCGAGCGCGGGAGGGGGGCTAACGCTTTGGGAGGCGAAAGGGACTCAGTCCCTGCAATGGGAGTTGTACTTCCAGAAAGGAACACTTATTATTTTGTGCGTATATATATGTATATGTATGAGGAGTTAAACTCCTAATATATTTTTTTGAGGCTGATGAAGGGGCTTCTCCCCTTGAGTCCTCGATCTTCCCCAAAGTAGGGTTCTTGGAGATGGGTCTCCTTCTTCCTTCTCTTTTGGCAGGATCTTGGATGAACAAGAACTTATGAGATTTTTAAAAATCTCTCCTTTTTGAGATCCAATGGAAGATCTGAGTTCCCCTTTGTGGGTTTTGCGGTGAAAAACTATTTAGTTTTGGAAAAGAAAGAGTAAAACTGTTGATTTAATGCAAAAGAAAGAAGAAGAAGGTTTTAGAACCTTGAGGAAGGAGAAGATCACAAATCTTGATTCTTTTTTGAGAGAGAAAAAGATGTTGGGATATTTTCATTATCTTTACCTTTATAGACTATACACTTTACACATAGCCCCTTGGGCTTCACAAAATGGCATTTTGCCTATCCCATGGCTCATGTGCCATTTCTTTTTATACATAAGCCATGGGCTTTACAAAAATTTGGCTTTATGCCCATTTTTCTTACATTTATTCATAAAATAAAATAAAAGAAACACAACAAAATTATTTGTTACAAAATTTTTATCTTGGCATGGGGGAGGCCAGCCGCTTCATGTTCGGGCTCGATCCGGGTATGGGCCCACTTGATCTGAGCTTGGGCCCACTTGGCTTGGGGTTGACTTTGATTTTGACTTGGTCAACCGGGGTGTAAATTTTTACCCCAACAGGTGTATTTGACCACCTGGATATTTTGCAATCCAGGTTTGGTTGAGGAGACATCTAACTATTCTTGACCAAACTCTTCTAAACCCCTCATGGGCATTGCAGTGAGTGAAAGGGGACCCAGAGCTTCTGTGCAAACTTCTGAAATTTATTTGTTTCTGCTTTGGTTTCTGGTTATTAGCATCCACATGATTGTCTTTTATAGAAGTAGAAGCTTCAATAGTTTGAGAATTCTTTTTACACTGAGCATATTCATGGCCTTGCTTGTGACAATGAGAACAGTATTTGAAATGTTTTTCTAATATAAAAGATTGAGCAAATCTTTTTTTTCTGGTGATGTCTCAATCCAAATCAACCTTGGCATAGTCTTTAAAATATCAAGTTCCACGCATACTCTTGCTCTATCTGTTCTCAATATTATTATCCAGAGCAATCAAATTTCCAATAGGCTTCACTATGGACCGCAACATGCTCAAATTATAGTAATTTGGAGGCTGCTTAAGGAGCACCGCCCAAGCTGGAACTGTACTCGGCTCTATTTTATCTGTATAGAAAGAATTCCATTTGAAAAGCCTAAAAGAGTAACCTTGTATGAAAAGTATCTCTTTCATCCATAACTTGGCATAATCAACACCATCTTTCATTTTGAACAAAAGATGTCTAATATCTAAAAAGCTTATACATTTTTTGTATCAGGAATGTTTTAATTTCGGCAATTGAAGGTCTATCATACACACATTCAGCTGCCAGGGTGAATTTCCAATTAACTGTAGATTTCTCAAGCTCGGCTTCAGTAAAATATATGGCGGGATTCCCCTCTTCATCTAAAACAACCGGTTTTTCTTCAATTATAGTATCTGACTCATAATGATTGTTGCAGTTATAGAACAGAAGCATATGATTGTTCCCCTTTAAAAAGATCCATATCTTAAAAATAGAAACAAGAACAGAGTAAACAATTTGAACCATATGGAATCTTTTGCAACAGAAAACAGCAAATCAAGCCCAAAGATGAGATCGGAACTGAAAACTCCAAGATGACCAAGCTCCAAACCTTCACCGCAAAGCTTCAATGCAGAACCAAGATTCAAAGAACTTCAATGCAGAAAATCCCAAGATTCAAAGATCTTCAATGTAAAATTGTAAGAATCTTGTAGAAAAGAGAATCGAGTAGCAAAATCGAAAGAATTCTGATGTAAATTGATGAAAATTGATGAACAAAAAAGGGAATTAAGGTTAGCGAAACCCTAATTATCCTAATCGCCCCGTTGCCGCCTTGTCTTGTTTTCTTGTTGCTGTTTTAGGTCAATGACATTTATGTTAAAAAATGTAGAACCCGATATTTGATAATATCACCCAACATTTCACGATATCTGGTGTTTGACATAAAAATCTTCGGGCCGACACGACATATTGAACATGTTAGAATACACGTGATTGTGAACAGATTTCTAGCGTATTCTAGAAACTCGTCTTTATGTTATTAGACAACCAATCAGGGATGTAATTGATAAATGGCTATGTATATATAAAGAGGATAGAGCTAACCCCTGTCTATCCATTTCCATTCCCAAAATATCCTCTCTATTACTTTCACATGGTATCAAAGCCTTAGATCCAAGATTTCCATCACCGCTATTGATCTCCACCGTCTCCAACATCTCTGCCGATGTCTTCATGCCCTCTCCGATCGTGCTACAGTAAACTCACATCCACTAAAGTGTTTCCAGCAACTGCTACAGTGTTTTCCAGCGACTCAAACCACGGTTTTCATATCTCCTTTCAATTATCTTATGTGAGTTGAATTAAGGCTCTTTATAATAAATTTTTGTACGATTGTGAGCCAAAAACAAGTATGGGGGAGGATTTCACTTTCATTCACTCTTGACCCCTTCTTTATACCATCTTATTGAACTGTTCTTTCTAGTCTTCAGGTTTTGAGCTTACAGGCCAGTATCAGTGAGGACGCTGCTGCAAACAAGTTTGGGGGGATGGTTTGTATAGATGGTTTGTACGCATCATATGTAAATTTTGCATTGCATAAAAAAATACTAGAAGATTTTGAAAATAAAATTTAGAAAGTGAAAAAAAATTATGAAAAAGATAGGAAGAAATTTAAGAAATGCAAAAAAATTATATGTTTTAAAACGAAGCTAGTAATACGTAGTCATGAGCTATTGTCCCAAGGGTTAGTAAGATGAAGAAATTACTAGTCTGCGGAGAGAAATAAGTCTGGAAAATAGTCTCTATTCTTGAGTCAAAATTTCTGAATGTTGACATCGTACTATATGCACTTGCACACATCTTGAAATTTAGGATAGTGGAGAATACCTCGAAATACTCTTGCCTAGAAGTCTTAATATGAAGTAAAAAAATATAAATTAACAATATATAAATGATATATAAAATAAATGGTGCAAAAAATGAACACTAATTTTGTAATTAGTTAAGACGGTATAAAAAATATAGCGATGGTGTCTTATCACCTACTGTCTTAGACCAACTGATTTGGGAGTCACTGCTAAACCTTAGGTATTGCAAGACTAGGATATTGCTATTTACGCCTTAATAAGTGAGCATGTTCAGTAATCGGTTAGTTAGTAACTCAAGAAATATTAACGATCACATGAAGAATGTGTAAGCAAATCCCTATAAAATATCACCGACTAAAAAGTACCAAGGAAAGATGGACAAAATGTATGATAGCTTGAATTGAATTCTTCAAATGTATAGATGAATTTTACACAAATGTAGGGGTGTATGATCGATATTTAGAAGAAATGTAGGGTGGAAGACTAAAGACGGAGTTTTATTGAGAGATGGTGTGATTTCTGATATCTTTTCAAAACCATTAAGATAGGGCTCATGACAACTTAAAAGCTGGTATAGTTTGAAACTCTTATTTTTAAGTTTTTTCTTTTATATGTTCTTATCTTTGAATGTAATTTTTATTTTATTTTTTTTTATTTTGGGATTTTATGATGTAATCCGCTGAAAACCCCCAGGAGACAACACTCCTCCTACTAACGACACCTAGAACTTTAAAGCTAGGTTTTTTCTTTTTCTTTTGAAAATAAAATAACTTGCTCGAGACAATCAAAGATAAGTTTGGGAGTATTTAATCTGTCAAATTTATTGCACATTTGTATGAACATTTTCCTTATTATTATTAACTACTAAAAAGTGTTAATTGTAAATTAAGAACATATGTGAGTTTATTTGTAAAAAGATTGTTGTCATATGTTTTTTCATTTATAATTAATATAATTAGGGAAAATATATGCATATCATATTTAAATAAAATATTCATATTAAAATATGCATATCGTATCAAATATTCTTAACCATTATTATCAAGAAATCATATCATTTAATTGGTTGGAATAATATTTCAAATAAAAAAATGCTACTAATAATTGAATTTGAGATATTATGCAGGTATTATAATAGATTAGTTCAGGTCTGAACTATAAGTAGGAGATCCACTGCAAATCGAATCATAAAACCAAATCTGCCGAATATTAGGAGCAAATTGAAGAATCTCGCAATGGCAGAGACTAAGAAATATATTTTCAGAATATTTTTATCATAAGGATCTTCAAATATCGAGAAGAAAATGCATGAAAAATTTGGAAGCTCAAACCCGCCATACGACAGCGGATTCACGGTCAAAGAGGGCTTGGGCGGTAGAAGCGCGGTCTTATAGTGGCCGTAGGATGTGAAAACTCAGGGTCTTAATCGTAATTACTCATATTTATTTATGATGTCTAGGGTTTCACATTTCAGAGTTTATAAAAGGACCGAGAGTATCTATCATCAAAATCATCGAACTATCTATCCATCAAAAAATCGATTAAGATCTAGTGAGCAAACTAGGGTTTTGTAAATTACTTTTTCAGCGAGCAACTTTTTTAATGCAATAGTTAATCAATAAAGGTAGTCTTTTCTTTTAATTTTGTCGCATTACTTTCCGCATTTACTTTCCACATTACTTTCTGCATTTTTAATTTTAATTATGGGTTCCGCTTTCTTTCATCTTTCTTCTACTTCGTTGATCTCCATTAGCGAGTAAATTCTTGCTTGTTAGAGTTTGTAGAATAGGATAGAATATTGGATAAAAAATATCATTTAAATTCTTTTTAAAGTTTTAATTTTTATAAATTTTAGCAAAATGAATATTAACCCTCTTATCGGGCGCACTATCAATTCATGATAATCAAGAACACGATCTGAGTTTCGTTAATAATCGTTTTGTTAAGGGCTTGAGACAAATGGGGATCAATGGAAAGATAAGAGTCAGTAGAGAGAAATCATAATTCTCTCCAAGAACCCTATTCCACATTCATCGCTATTTTTCTAGTATTAAATAATTAAAAGATAAAAAAGAATTATTTTTTTAACTTCATCCATTAACTATTAAATCCTATAAAGTCTACAAGCCCTTCTATTATAAACTTTTCAAACATTCTTAATAATAACCGATAACAATTCCCCTTTCTTCTATCAACTTGTCTAAAACAAGAAAAGCAGTTCACCGTTTCCCTGTGGACGACCCGTACTCATCACGGCTAGCTATTTGTGACACCGTCTTGATTGCGGTAATTTAGAACACACATAGACACAACTTTTTCAAACCAATCAAGTATGCAGGTTTAGGCTCGTTTGAAGATATGAGCATTATTTCGAGAGTTGTTGCCTCGATTCCGAGAGTTGCCTCTCAGTGTTGTGATCTCGAGAGCAGTTCCCTCGATCCTAAGAGTTGTTGCCTTAAGGAGTTATTTCCTTTAGATTTTCTTCATTTATGATATGAGGTACCCTTTCATTATCATCCCATTTTGTGATGACCTTGCCATTCCTTCTCGTTATTTTGCAATCGGAGATCATGATTGGTTCTGAAGTTGTAACTTGAGGAGGTTGATTTTTGTTATTATATCGGTGGTTGGATCTTGAAGATCAACTACGATTATTTAGGTTGGATCTTTGAAAATCCATTTCATGTTATTTGGTTGTTGGAATTGATGACCTTAATCCACCGCCTACCAGTTGTTCGACGGATTGACTGAGGAGCATCTTTCACATTTGGTGTTTACGAGTAGCAATGATGATATTAGCTGCATCTTCTTCCATTTTCGAAGGACCATCGATAGATGACGAAATACAGAGATTTCGTCTTCTTTTGTTCGCACTCACTTCAGATTTGATTAAGGTAAGAGATGATCATGTATCTTGCCTCTCGTAGACAGATGCTTCATGTCCTTTAGTTATTAAAATAATATATAATCAATTTGGTGTATTAAAATAATACTAACTTGCCGACTACGTGGAGTGTACGGATCGTACGGGAGCATTTTATGCCCCGGATGTGGAGGCACCACCTACAAATAAAGAGTAAATAATAACTATATAAGTAACTTAAAAATAACTATGCTTGTATATCTATGATATAACATTCAAAATGAATTAATATGAGTGTAACACACCTGTAGGTATGGCAAAGTCCATTCTGAATGACTCGTCTGGGGAAGGTACAGACAGTGTGTCTGCATCAACACGTTCGGGGAGATCTGGAGGGGGTATGGACGGGGTGAAATGGCACCCCTCTGTAGCAGGATCTACTGCCTATGCAGATCCCCGGGCTGCAGAATCCCTCGGCCGATGCCTCTACCTCTGCCAGTGCCCCTGCTTTTGCCAGTGCCCCTGGTGCCCCTCACTGCTGATGTCGCCATCATCCCTATATAGAGGTACAATTATTACATATGCATGCAATACAAGTATAGATCGTAGAAAATGTGAAGTCATAATATAACATTAATGATAACCTTTTTTATTTCGTAGATGCATTAGGAATATCTACTTGGATCTCATCATCAATATCATTTTTAAACCCACATAACTTCACGCTCAGTCAAAGACAACCCGTTTACGGAGACAGATAGTCGGAGCACTCTAAGCAATCACATTCTCTCCGGACAATGGGACTGAAGGGCCAAAAAGCACCTGATGACCATCAAAGTGAGCACCGTCAAACCTGTAGGAATGGTTTAGTGGCAGAAAATGTTGATGACTGCAATAATAAACATTTTTTGAAAAATTCAACTGTCTCGATATTGTATCTTGGTGGCAGTAAGGGCATACTTTGTAACCATGTGCGAACCAACCTGATAGCATTCCATATGCAGAAAAGTCATTAATTGTTCTTATTAAAGCTTCACGCATCGTGAAGGTTGTGTATGTATTTTCATCGTAGGTTTCCACACCATCACTGAATAAATATTTTAACTCATCGTTCAGAGGGCGGAGGTAGACGTCGATATTGTTTTCTGATGATTTTGGTCCGTCAATAAGAAGATGTATCATAAAGTAAGATTGATCCATAACCAACCACAGCGACAGAGTATAAATCATCATTACAACGGACCATCTGCTGTGTCCTCTATCCATATAGTCGAAAAGGCAGAATCCACCACTAGCCAATCTGAGCCTTATATTGCGAGGATCGCTACTGAATATTGGGTGCCTCCAATAGAAATCGCTTCATGCCGGCGAATCTCTTAGATGACTCATTCTTCCATTTTCGCTTGGATTTGCACGATGATGCCAAATCACTTCCTCTGCTGTCTTCTTACACTTGAATAGCCTCTGCAGCTTCTATAATATGGGAAAGTATCGTGCTATCTTTATAGGTATATCTGGATTTTTATCAGATTATTTCGGGTTATAGTTGTTATATCCACAGGTGCGACATTCTTTCAAATTTAAATTCTCTTTCCGGTACAGCACGCAATCTCTGAAACATGCATGAATCTTCTCATGGTTCAGACCCAAATCAGACATCATCTTCTGGGTTTCGTACCAGCTCTCAAAAACGTTATTTTCCGAGGGCATAGAATCTTTCAGGAACTTCAGAAGTATCGTGAATGACTTATTGCTCTATCCATTTAGGCACTTAATCTGGAAAAGGAGAAAGAACCAAAATAGTGTGGAATACTTTGCATTATCATAAATTTGTCTCCTCGCATTATTCATGAACTTCTCACACTTATCTGCACGTTGTTCTTGACCGGAAAGAATGTCTTCTTCGGTAGGATAACTATTACCAGGTGTAGTCGATACCATATCCTCCATTTCCGTTCATGTAAAGAAGTTATATTCTTCTTCTTCTACTGCATTACTGTCACGTCCCGCTTCCCAAAATACGGAATATGAGGGGTTGACAAGGCCAGCCATACTCCTACGGCCAAGGAAACATCCTGCCGTAGTCACACTTCGGCTTCTAGCTTTACATGGTAATCAGTAAAAAATGCGCAGGTAATGAGAAATACAGTAACTGGAACAAAACAGTAAAATGAACTGACCTGATGGGAAACAAAAGATATAACTCTGGATAGCTAAACAAGATGTCCGTGATGTGCGTCTAGTCCTGGTCCAGACTAAATCTTCTCCTCACACTGAGCATGCATACTCAAGTCGTTAGAGCGACACAATAGCAATATAATATATAAAATCATGTGACAAGTCTAACAGTGATAATAGATATATATATATAACAGTAGATCAATGGCAGTATGGGTATGAACATGCAGTAATCAATGCAGCGGAACAGTAAAAAAAACAGTAGAATGATATGCCACGTATGTCAACACAGTAAGTAAGGTATATCAATACCAGTATCCCTATCTGTCTCTAAGTCTCACTGTACAGGTCACTAAGCCTATCGTCAGTCCAAGTGTGAGAATCAACCACTCGCGAGTGTCCTCCACCCAAGGGTAGAACCCAAAGGCAAAGGACCACGGGCCCAACATGTATATCACGGTAATAATCACGTACCCTGTAAATCTCCATATATCTCCCTAAATATATAAGCCGGTATGGGACTCCCGAGATTCTGTTGAACTCACACTCAAACTACCCCACATCCCGTGGTCTACATAAAACGCTAACCATAACCCTAAATACTAATCAGTCCGTGACAAGTCTGCGCGAGAACTGGAGGCAGGACCTCCATCAAGCACGTCCCGACTAATACCTAAGATAATGGCAGTGTCTGGTGCCTTATCTGTGACACCCGTGCAAGAGCTTCCATAAGTGTCTCATACCACTTATAGTCACACGTACACGCGTCCCGCAGACGTCGACAATGCAATAGAATCATAAGGTTCACTGATTGTGTACAAGTACGTATCACTTTCACTTATTCACTGATACACGAACACTAACGTACTTGCCACAATCATCACTAAAACCTAACACTGGGTAAATGCACGTTCACTGGGTTATCAATGCAATGACATGTGTATGATATGATGCGCAAACAGTATATAAAGCATGTTTAGGATGTCATGAATCAATAATCTACCACTTGCATAAATTATCATAAATCAAACGTGTACAGTTTAGCAAAACGATAAACAGGTAATAATTAGTATGTTCAGTTATCTATCCATCGAATTTAGTTTCATGCCAATCGGGTTCCAGGATCATTAATTATAGCCATTTCGTTTTAAGCGTTCACGTCTGGAAATCCGGTTTCAGAATCGGAAGTCCGTTTCGCAACGCATTTTAATTCCAGTTAGGATCAGAATTTAGCGACGCTACAGTTGAATGAAATCTAGGGTTTTCAATAAGGTTTTCAACGCAACAGACAGTTTCTCAATCGCGTCTGTACGTCAGGAGATATACACTGTTTAACATTAGTATGTCAGTTCTGATTGTGTTGGGACTGTTATACGTCCCGATCTATTAAATTACAGATTAAATAACAAACGATAACGAAACAGAATGAAACCACTTGTGTTGTCTAGCTAACACATTCACCTATAATAAACAATGGAGTTCCGCAATCTACGAGTTAAGAAAACAGGGTGGTGCTCATTACGGGACAGTAAACACTAACTGGAGTCGCTCTGGACTGCAGTCCAGAGTCGTACTCCGATCCAAATATTGTCACAGTTTAAGTATAGAAACAAGTAGAAATTTACATAGAGTTATAGTTCGTCGAGTCGGCTTCGATTTAAGCCCTCGAACGCAGCATTCCAATGTGTATATAATTTATGGTAATTTTAACGGTTTTCAGGTACAATAAAATTCCAGTTTTACTAGTAAACTTGGGAGCAGTCATTTTAGTCGTTAACGGTCATATTATCCTACGAAATTCACACACTAGATTCACGGCCATACGGGCCAAACTATGCCATTTAATTCCGTCAAATTAGGTGAGTATTTTCATTGGGACACATGTCGAACAGGTATGACACATAATTGATCTAAAATTGTAACTTTACGATCTATATAATTAAAGATTGTAACTTGAGTATATAGCATGTAAGCAAGTAAAGTACTTGCCTGGCGACGTGTCGACGATGGTATGGCAACTGCAACGGCACGATCGCGACACACGCGCGGCACGGCAACTTGACTTGGCTCAAACTCGAGTCTTGGCAGCGGCTTGGTTGCTGGGGTCTTGACGACGAGGGTGGTGGTCGTTGGTGTGTCGAGTCCGATGGGGAGGGATTGCAAATGGAGAGAGAGATATTGAGAGAGAGTTAGAGAGAGAAAGAGAGATTTAGAGAGAGAAAGAAAATGCAGAGGGTGTGAGAAAGAGAGCAGGGGAAGAGAGAGGGGAAGGGGAATTGAGAGATTGAGAGAGATGGCGACGGTGATGATGATGATGATGGGATCGACGAGAGCAAGGAGAGGGTGGTCGGAGAGGGAGACGGTGTGACGGTGAGGGTCTGAGATTGCGCGCGGGAAGAGAAAAGAAGGGAGAGAGCGAGAGCGGAGAGGGTAGGGTGCTCGGTCGACGAAGTGGAGTGGTGAGGGGCTCCGTTGGTGGAGGAGGAATGGAGGAGGTTTGTCGTCGTCGTCGAGGGGAGCGGGTGAGGGAAACTGTGGTGGCTGCGTGAATGGGTTCAAAAGAGAAGGAGGAGAACGAGGGAGCTGTCGGTTGGGTGAGGGAGTAGAGGGAGAAAGAAAGAGATTGAGGAGACGAGGGTGCGCGTCGTGGGGGTAACGGTGAGCGAGGCACGGCGCGTGTCGGGCGGCGACGTGGGCGCAACGGCAGGAAAACGCACGCGGGAATTATGGGGAGGTAGCCGTTGAGGAGAAGAAGGATGAATAGGAGCGGGTCGGGTCAGGTTGGGGTCGCGGCCTGAGGGAGTTGGGCCGGAGGGAGTGGGCTAGCAATTAAAATAAAAAGAATTTAAAGGAAAGGAAACGGGCCTGCTGCAAAATAAAATGAAATGAATTCCTAAAAATAGAGGGGATGGGCTCAGGTGAGATGGGTATGGCCGAAAGCTTGGGCTGAGGGAATTATTAAGGAAATTAAGTGAGAAATGGGGGAGTGGACCGCAGGTGATTTTATTAGAAATGAGGGGAAGAAAGGCCGGGCTTTTAAAATAGTAAGGAAATTTAGTTTATTTAAAAAATGAATAGGGTTTGGGGTTTAAAGAAAAAGGTTTTAAGTTATTTAAAGGAATGGGCTTGGGATTTTAAAAATAATGGGCGGATGAGGTGAGTTTGGGTTTAATAGGATTTTGAAATAAATAAATAAATGAATAATTATAAATAAAATAAAATCTTATAAGTTAATGAGAAACACGAATATTGGTATAAAAAGGGGTTAGGTGTCACAATTACCGTTTTCTTCTTCCGCCGCATTACCATCTTCTTCTTCTCCTTTCCCGTGAAATATCCAAGTTGTATAAAGTCTGGTAAAACTATGCTTAACGATGTGAAGCTCTACGATTTCTACTTTCTGCCAGAACTTATTCCCACACCTGTCGCACGGACAAAGGATCTTCCCAAACACGATCTTATTATGTTCGCGTACAAATTTAATGAAAGCAGCAACTCCTGAGACAAATTTAGGTTGCACGCATTGTTGTCAATCCATATACATCCAGTTCTTACTTCTGATATACTCATTAGCCATTTTAGACTGTATAACAGATAAAATGTAAGATTCGCAAATGGAAAAAAATAGTGAAATTATGGAATCGGTGCTTGAATCGGAGACTGTAGGGCTAGAAAGGCCAAGATATGAAGCGAAAAGGAAGGGGAATTTGGTTTTTGATGGTGACTACATTGAGAAACTAAAGAATGAGATAGTTATCGACAAAGAATAGAATGAGAAGGGCAAGTTTGTCGTTGAAGAATAGATTCTTCTTCCAAGATAGATGATAAATTATCCAAGTTTTGATTAATAATTTCGCTTAGTTGTAGGGTTGTTAGTATGTATATGCTTTGTGTATATTTGTTTCAATTTATGATTTCGGCTGTCGAGAGTAAAACTTCTATCCCATTAAAAATGTATAAAGCATACACCCATTCACTTGTGCTTTCATCCGTTTTGAGAAAATTTCGGCAGCACCTCCATACTGTTCTCCGGATACACTGTAATAGAAAAGATGATCATTTCAATATTGTAAAACAACATTGAAACGAATATCTAATCTATCGCTGTACAAGAAGAATCAGTGGAAAGATACCTATGAAATATCTCGAAACAAATGAAAAACACAAATGAATGCAGGTGTTTTCTTTATACATTTCTAACTTTTCCACACTAAACAAATCTATCAGCTATTAAACAAATCTATCAGTTATCATACGATTGAATTTTCTTGTCATATAGACTACGCAACGGTTGTTAGAACCGAACGATATCGTCTGATATTTAACAACTTTCGTATACTTCTATGTCTCGATAAATATCGAACGCATGTTAACCAATAGACGGGAACTAAGTCACGCTTTGATTTTCATATATGATTATTGATGAGAATATGAAAAAGTTCTATATTATCATCGAGTATCATACATACACTTAGTGTAAGATTTAATTTAAACTGGTTTTACATTTATTTTCAATTATAAGGGTTCGAAGTTTTTAGTTTAGAGTAAAGTTTTTAGTTTAGAGTAAAATTTGTTTCTAACCCAATGTTGGAAACTGATTTATTTTTAAATCCACTAGGATTCAAAATTATCTAAAAACCCAATACACAATAGATATTAAATAGTTTGATACCTAATACATCTAAACCTTGTTATGCTAGATTATATAAATCATATTTCTAAATACATACTCTTATCGGTTAAGACTCATTTCAAGGCTAATTAAATTTTTTACTCCCAGCGAAATTCAATAATAAAGGAACCAATAGGTTCTAATAGCACTTAAAGTTTTAATATATTTTGAGCAAAAGGAGAATCACTAGATTCAATATCCATCACCATTGCATAAACTCATTACCTCAAATTAAAACAAAAGCAAAATGGACCACAGATCCAAATAACACAAAAGACAAGTTTAAAATCTCATTCCTTTTCTTAAATACTATCCATTTGTAGTTTTCCATTCAAAAAGAAAACAAATGAAAATTTGGGTATTAATGCTAGATCAGGTGCGGATTTTATATGGTTATGCGTCGGGAGAGGGAGTTAGAGCTATGGTTCATGAATATGAGTGTCTGCGTGTGTGTGAGTGAGAGAGAGAGAGACGAGGGATGAGAGACGACGGATCTAGTGTTTTAATTTATTTTTTCAGAGAAATTCAAATTAGGTATATTTTGAATTGAGAGAGACATAGATGACAATAATTTTGGGATCATAATTTTTTATTGATCAAGAATGGAGGAGAAATAACCTAATTAAAATAAAGAGTGAAAATAATATTTTGGGTAGCTAGGCATACTGCTTAAAACTCATTTAATATTAACTACTAAAGGGTAAAAATGTCCAAAACCAATCGTGGGGAATCTATTTTGGAATATTCTAACAGCATTTTAATTTGTAATTGTGGTTGAAGAGTAGGATCAGCCAAAGAAACTAAGCTCGACCAGCAAAAACAGTTCAAAATGCCTCTAAAATGCTTATTGGTGGGAGAAAAATTTCAACTAAATATGTGAAGAAATTTTCAGCAGACCTAAGAGAGTCTCTCCTCACAATGCTTCCGGTTTGTTGCCAGAAAAGACAATAAAAAATTAAAATTATAGTACTGTCGATCATGAAATTTCATTTCTCATGATCACAAACGACTTTCTCACCGTTGGCAATCCTTTGACAAAACGATATTTCTTAATTCACTATACCATGTTGCTTTTAATGAATACCCTATTGAAATTGGACGGCAAAACGACACCGTTTCACCGATGAAACGTTACCCCCGATAACCTATTAATCAATTTCAAAATTTCAAATATCCCTTCCTTTAGCCTGTATATACTGGCGTTTACTATAGCGCGTTGCACCTAATTACAGAAACCTTTTATGTTAATTGTTAAATCTCTTCATAAATTTACCTACGCTCATCAAGCTTAATTATAAAATAATAATGAAATGGTAATTTAATAATTAAGTGTATCGCACTTGTAAAGTAATAATGATGTCGCATTTAATTACGTGCATTGCATGTAAAACAATTTTAGCTTAACAGTTCACCCATCAATATAAGTGGTTGTCCATCGATGGCATATGAATAAAATTTTAAATAATGTTTAACATGCACGCATCTTAATTTAAAGAGAGGGTAGGTACTAGCTACTAGTGGGAGGCTTTGCATCTCCTAATTAATTAAGGTCGAGACAACAAACAATTAACCCACGTTGCCTTCATGCATGACCCTTGTCCTTTGAACAAACTTTTTCCATATGATCCAAATGCATGCATGGTACTTGCGTTAATTTTCTCCAAGTCTTTTAGTCATCATTCTCAATCAATCTGTTCATGACATCTTAGAATTTATTTTTCCTTCCATCAAAATTTCAAAGTTATAATTAATTATGATAATTAATGCTTCATAAGATTTTTGTTTCTTTCAATTTTCCTTTTTTTTCCTTACAAAAAATGTTGCTAACAGTCTAGATACCTAGAACTTTAACTCTTGTTTGGTCTAGACATTTGGAAGTCATTAAGCAACTAAATTAGATGGTTAATTGTATAATTCATGTTAAATAAATCTAGGCTAAATGTCACATCACCAATCAATTGTATAATTCATGTTATTGGATGATTTGGAGAGCCTTGAATGGTTTGAGAAGAGGTTGGAGGAGATGAAGAGGGAGGTTAATGAATAAGGGAATGGTTGTAATGTTCCTCTGTATTATGACACCAAGGGGTTTGGGTTTTATTACAAGTTTGGTTTTGTTTTTAGTTATTGAACGAGGGAAGTAAATAAAAGTACGATTATATATTATCAATAAGGGAATGCTTGTAATGCCCTACGTTTTAATTTAAAAATATTAAATCGTAATTTGTTGTTTGGCCCCACGGAGCCCCAAACAAATGCCCTACGGTTAAATCCGTAGGGGCATATATATGGGTATTTAATAAAAAAAAGGCACAGAACAGAAAAGCCCTCGCCGTTTCCAAAATTCGCTCTCTCACTCTCTCCCGCGTCTCGATCGATCGTTCCCACGCGCGTCTCGATTTTTCGCCTCGTCGCCACCGCCCTCCGCCCGCGGCCCGCCACCTTCCTCGATCGTTCCCAAAACTTCCTTGTTGCCACCGCCCACGACTCGTCGCCGATTGCGTCGTCGACCACCGATCTCCTCCGTCGTCTCCTCCACCGCCCGCTACAGATTAGTAAATCTCAAATTATTTATAATTTTGATGATGTTTGGGCTAGGGTTCAGGGTTCGGGTAGGGGTGAGGGTGAGGGTTAAGGTTAGGCATCGGGTTCAGTTTAGGGTAGGGTTAGGGTTAGAGTTCGGTTGGGGTTGGGATTGGGGTTCGGGTTCGGTTGGGGTTGGGATTCGGGTTCGGTTTCGGTTGGGGTCGGGGTTAAGGTTAGGGTTAATTAGTTGGGCTTAGGGTTAGGGTAATTAGGGTTAGGGTTAGAGTTAGGGTTTGGTTCGGGTTTAGGGTTAGAGGCTAGGGTTAATTTGCGTTAATTAGAGAGTAAGGTTAATTTGGGTTAATTAGTGATAATTTGAAAGGGTTATGGTGTTGATTAGGGTTAATTAGGTTAATTTGGGTAAATTGGGTTAAATTTGGGTTGATTAGGGTTAATTAGGTTAATTTGGGTAAATTGGGTTAAGTTTGGGTTGATTAGGAATAATTTGTGTTAAGGTAACGATTATGCTTAATTGTGGTTAATTAGGTTAATTTGGGTTATTTAGGGTTAGGGTTTAGGGTGTACTAGTTCATTGCAGTAGGATACTCGATGATAACGTAAACGTACAACTTTACCGTAAAAACAAGAAAAATTTACCCTAAATTTGAAATTTCGAACCCTTAATAACGAAACATAAACGTAAAACCTATTCATGTTAAATATTCAAGTTAAAACCAATATATGATACTCGATGATAATATGAAACTTTCATATTCTCATCGATACTCATATATGAAACTCAAAGCGCCACTTAGTCTTCATCTATCGGTTAACATACGTTCGATATTCGTCGTGATATAGAACTATACGAAAGTTGTTAAATATCAGACGGTATAACTCGGTACTAACAACCGTCGTATAGTCTATGTGACGAGAAGATTCAATCGTATGATAACCGATAGATTTGTCCCGTGTGGACAAGTTAGGAATGTATAAAGAAAACACATGCATTCATTTGTGTTTTTATCCGTTTCGAGATATTTGGTCGGTACTTTTCCGCTGGTTCTCCGTATACAAAGATAGATTAGATGTTCATTTCAACGTTGTTTCACAGTTTTGAAATGATTATCTATTCTATTACAGTGTACTCGAAGAACAGCGGGGAGGTGCTGCCGAAATTTACTCGAAACGGTTGAAAGCACAAACGAATGGGTGTCTGCTCTATACATTCTTAATGGGATAGAAGCCTTACCCCCGACAGCCGAAACACACGCATACAACACGTATACACAACAAACGTATTATTAGAGAGTGATTCAAGATGTTCAAGTTAAAACCAATATATGATACTTGATGATAATATGAAACTTTCATATTCTCATCGATACTCATATATGAAACTCAAAGCGCCACTTAGTCCCCGTCTATCGGTTAATATACGTTCGATGTTCGTCGTGACATAGAACTATACGAAAGTTGTTAAATATCGGACGGTATAGCTCGGTACTAACAACCGTCGTGTAGTCTATGTGACAAGAAGATTCAATCGTATGATAACCGATAGATTTATCCTGTGTGGACAAATTAGGAATGTATAAAGCAAACACCTGCATTCATTTGTGTTTTCATCCATTTCGAGTTATTTCGTCAGTACTTTTCCGCTGGTTCTCCGTGTACGAAGATAGATTAGATGTTCATTTCAACGTTGTTTCACAGTTTTGAAATAATTATCTATTCTATTACAGTGAACTCGGAAAACAGCGGGAAGGTACTGCCGAAATTTTCTCGAAACGGTTGAAAGCACAAGCGAATGGGTGTCTGCTCTATACATTCTTAATGCGATAGAAGTCTTACCCCCGACAGCCGAAACACACACATACAACACGAATACACAACAAACGCACACACATCACATACACACTAACAACCCTACACTTAAACAAAATCATAAATTGAAACACATATATATAGAATACAACTCATACATGGGTATCCTCAAATCTAACTTTGATTATCGATAATTTATTCTTTTCAACGACAAACGCACACACAAAGTATATACACGGATTTTCTCCTTTGTCAGTAACCATCCCGTTCTTAGATTTCTCAATATAATCACCATAACCGACAATTTATATGTTATGCAGTCTAACATGGCCCATGAGTACGTCAGAATTAAGGACTGGATGTATGTGGATTGGCGACAACATATGCAACCTAAGTTTGTCGCAGGAGTTGCTGCTTTTATTGAGTTTGCATGCGCACATAATAAGATCGTGATAGAGAAGATTCTCTACCCGTGCGATAGATGTGGGAATAAATACTGACAGAAGGTAGAATTTGCAGAGCTTCATATCGTTAAACATGGTTTTACTAGACTTTATACAACTTGGCTATATCACGGGGAAGGAGAAGAACACGGTAATGCGGCAGAAGAAGAAGGAGAAGACGATAATGCGGCAGGAGAAGAAGGAGAAGACGGTAATGCGGCAGAAGAAGAAGACGGTAATTTCTTTCCATTAGAAGAAATGGAGGATATGATAGAGACTGCCCTAGGTGAATTTATTTGTACCGAAAATGACATTCCTTACGGTCAAGGACCGCGTGCGGATAAGTATGAAATATTCATGAATGATGCGCAAAAACCAATTTATGAGAATGCAAAGTATTCAATCATCTCATGGTTCGTCCAACTTTTCCAGATTAAGTGCCTAAATGGATGAAGCAACAAGTCATTCACAATACTTCTTTCATTCTTGAAAGATTCTATACCCTCAGGAAATAACGTGCCCGACAGCTGGTACGGAGCCCAGAAGATGATGTCTAATTTGGGTCTGAAGTGTGAGAAAATTCAAGCATGTCCTAAAAATTGTGTGTTGTACCGGAAAGAGAATTCAGATTTGAAAGAGTGTCCAACATGCGGAGAGGCCAGGTATAAGCCGAAAGATTCTGAAAAGAATCCCGATATACCTGTCAAGATAGCACGATACTTTCCCATAACACAAAGATTGCAGAGGCTATTCAGGTGCAAAAAAACAGCCGAGCCAATGATTTGGCATCACCGTACTCCTCCAAGTGAAGATGGAAAAATGAGTCATTCAAGAGATTCACCGGTATGGAAGGATTTCGATAGGAGGCACGTAATATTCAGTAGCGACCCTCGCAATGTCAGGCTCAGACTGGCTAGCGATGGCTTCTGCCCATTCAACTATATGGCTGGAAGCCACAGCACATGGCCCGTTGTAATGATAGTTTATAATCTGTCGCCTTGGTTGGCTATGGAACAATCATACTTTATGATGCCTCTTCTTATCATGGACCAAATTCACCGGGAAACAATATCGACGTCTATTTTCGACCTCTGATCGAGGAGTTAAAAATTTTATTCATTGATGGTGTAGAGACTTACGATGCAAACACAAATACAACCTTCATACCGCGTGCGGCTTTAATGTGGACAATTAATGACTTTCCTGAGTATGGAATGCTATCATATTGGTCCGTACATGGTCACAAAGCATGTCCTTATTGCCATCAACATACAATATCGAAATTCTTGAATTTTAGCAGGAAGGTTTGTTATTGCGGCCATCGACGTTTTCTGCCTCTAGACCACCCCTACAGATTAGACGATGTTCACTTTGATGGTCATCATGAGATTCTTGGACCTCCAGCCCCATTGTCCGGAGAGGACATGACTGCTCAGTGGGATGGTTACAATAATGTGACCTTCGGGATGATCCGACAAAACAGGTCAAACCACCATTCTGGAACAAGTTAAGTATTTTCTTCGAGCTTCCGTACTGGTCAACAAATTTAGTGCGTCATTGTCTGGACGTCATGCACATAGAGAAGGGAGTATCCGAGCATGTACTCAACTTACTTCTTTGTAAAGATGGAAAATCGAAAGACAACCTCAATACTCGGATGGATCTACAGGACTGGAAAATTAGAAGTGAATTCCATCCTAAACCGGTAGCGGGTAAACCAGGCAAGTTTGTACTTCCCAATGCCGCTTATCATATATCATAACCGGAGAAGAAAAGATTCTTACAGGTGTTGCATGATTTAAACGTTCCCACAGGTTTCTTAGGATCATTCAGTAAAAAGATAAAAATTGTGAAAGGCAAGATCGATGGGCTGAAAAGTCATGATCACCATGTTATTATGGAACACCTTCTCCCATTAGCCCTCAGGACCTCCCTCCCCGAATCGGTTGGTCTAGTAATCAATGACCTATGTTGTTTTTTCAGAGAATTATGCACTATAACACTGGATGTTGTGACGCTGGATAAACTAGAAAATTCTATTGCGTTGATACTTTGCAAGTTTGAGCGTATTTTCCCACCGTCATTCTTCGATATCATAATACACCTGACGGTTCATCTTGCAACTGAGGCTAAATTAGCCGGACCGGTACAATATCGATGGATGTATCCCGTTAAGAGGTGCGTAGAATTTTTCGTTTCGCGCAATTTGTAACATTATTGTTGTCATGCATGCCCGTATTTATTTATTTAACATATTTTTCTGTAGATGTCTCTACACTCTTAAAAAGTATATACGCAATAGAAATCGATTAGAGGGTTCTATCATGCAAGGTTATCTTCTAGATGAAGCAACCATATTTTGTTCCCGCTATCTGGACGAGAACATTGAGACGAGACTTAACCGGTCTCGAAAAATTCAGGACGGGCCATATGGTAAAGCTGATTATAAGAGGGTAGACACTATATTTATCAACAAGATATACCGATTTATCCTCCACAATAGCGCATGTCTTGAAAAAATTAGAGAGTAAGTTTTTTTTTGATTAATTGTTATATTTGTGTTTGTGTGTGTATGAAATGATATAATATTAATGTCATAATTTATTGTCGAGAACATAATTCATTTTAACGAGGTACGTGAGGGGCATCCTGATTGGAACGATGAACGATTGGAAAAATATCATCAGGATAATTTTTGCAATTGGGTTGCAGATCATGTAAATTATTCGAATAACATGTTCTTGCTATTAGTTTTAATCTAAACTTATATTGTTATGTATTTGTCGTAAAATTTGTTTTGTTAGATCTACGATCCGAACTTGTCTGCATCATTAGAGAGTGATTCAAGATGTTTAGCTCAGTTTCCTAGTATGGAGTTTGCATATTATAAAGGATTTGGTGTCCTTGGATACAAATTCGAAGTTAAAGACATAGAAACATCTAGAACCACTCAGAATAGTGGGATTACGACGGTAAGATCGGATGGTGTGATTTATTATGGATACTTAAATTGTATACTCGGCATCCAATATTCCGGACGATCAGAACCCTTTTAAATATTTCAGTGTCTTTGGTACGATACACGAACCGATACGGATAAGTGGAGAAGCAATCTCGGGACTTGGAAAAATGAATATGGATTGACCAGTATGAACACACATCGATTTTACGGTTAGGAAGATCCGTTTATCTTTCCGAACCAAGCGTTCCAAGTATACTACTCATAGTGTTTGAAGCATCCGGGATGGAGTGTCGTATGCCGTTGGAAATCCAGGGATGTTTACGATGTCCCAGAATTCAAGGACAGCGATGAGGATGAAGAAGAGAGAAAACTTAGAGTGCTCCGACCGTCTATTTCGAAAGACGGGTTGTCTTCGGCTGATCATGAAGTTACGTGGGTTAGAAAATATCGATGATGAAATCCAAGTAGATATGTCTAATGCGTCCACGAAACGAAAAAGGTTATCAGTAATGTTATATTATTACTTCACATTTTACGATCTATACATATATAGTATGCATATGTAATGATTGTCTAATGCGTCCACGAACCGTTTTAGCTAGATTTGATGATGAGGACGGGAACAGCGAGGGGCGGTGGCATAGGCAGAGGCAGAGCGGTTCTGCCGTCCAAAGAGCCGCGTAGGGAGCTTCAGAGGGTCGGTCTTGCACCCTGATCGGAGACCCCTTCGGATGCCTCCTTCCGTGTGGACTTGGCCGCACCTCCAGGTATATTGCACGCATATTCATTTTGAATGTAATTTTATAGATATACATGCATATTCATGACAAAATTACTTACATAGTCAATATTTGATTGTCTAGTTGGTGGTGGTGCGTCCACATCAGGGACAAAGGCCACTCCCGCACCTCCAGGTATGTTGCACGCATATTCATTTTGAATGGAATATTATAGATATACATGCATATTCATGTCAAAATTACTTACATAGTCAATGTTTTTCATGTCTAGCTGTTGGTGCATCCACATCAGGGACAGAGGCCGCTCCCGCACCTCCAGGTATGTTTATATATCATATAGTGCATGTATATTGATTTAGAATATTATATTATAAATATACATACATTCTTTTTGCTCTTACGTACTTTCATCAGGGGCAGAGCCCACTACCGCACCTGCGGGTATGTTTATATATCCTATAGTGTATACATGTTGATTTAGAATGTTATATTATTGATATACACATTCTTTTTGCAATTACTTATATAGCCAATGTTTGATTGTCTGATTATAGATGGTGCGTCCATGTCTGATGCAGGGGCACTCCCGTCATTTCCATACCCTCCGCTCAGTTTGCAGGTTTATATGAATAAATATTAATATTTATTCATTTTACATATCCTTTAAGAATAAACATGAACTTCATGTAATTTTATCTATGTATATTTTCTAGTTGGAGGGGATGCATCCACGTCCGGGTCACCGACTGTTACTCACCGGAAAAACTATCGCCCCGCTCGTGCTGCTGTCCGGGCCCAGGCTCGTGCTTCTGCCGCCGGAGGTATATATCACACTTCAATTTTCGTTAAACCTTGATTTCTTAATACCACTTTGTCTTAATATTGATTGTCTTGATATTTCTTATAGACGCAGAGCATCCCCATCCCGAAAGCAGGACTCGAGGCCCGAATCAGTCCCACGGGCTGAGGCCCGACAGAGCTAGGGGGAAGGCAGCATTCCCCCTCTTCTTTACCCCTGATTATCGCTATACCGACGATTATGCCGAGAGGTTCGGCCGGTATATGAGGGATGAGAGCCGCCTCGTGAAGAAGTATCCACTTCACGTTGAGTGGGGCGACCAACACCGGTGCTCATTCGCCCTCTTCTGAGATCAGGCTCGGGTATTAATATATATTTTCATTTGATTTATCCAATATATTTATTATTAACACTTGCAATTTAATAACATTGTTTTTTTATTTGCAGTTGGATTACGATTTTCAGCCTGTACCCGACCCTGATCATCCTGGGAGGGTGCTCGATCTTCACGCTCTGTACCATGGCCTAATGAAGAACATGCAATCGAAGGTCCGATACAATAGGAACGAGCTGAAGATCGACTGCTATTCCCTGTGGATGGCGACCCCCGAGGCAGAGAGAGCGGCCCTCTTACATACTCCGGTCTTTGCGAGAGTCGACGTAGATACATGGCCTCTATTGTGCCAATATTTCGAATCTCAGCGCAAACATGTATGTATTTTAAATGTAATTCATTATTTAGTATATAATTTTATTTTTTTGTGTTGCCTAATTAGAAAACTAAATCTGAATGTGTTGGGCAGAAACAGGCGGATCAAAATAAAAAAAAAGGAAGTCGGCGAAGAGGGGTCGCCCCACTTATACATGTGGCTCGAGGAATATTACTCATGTCATGGAGGCATTAGTAAATTACAATAGATCTACTGTGATATAATGTAATATTAAGAGTTATTTTATAATATATGTATATTTTTTGCGAATTGCAGAGAGCTCAGACCCTGGCGCAGGGTGGTATACCGAGCGTGCTGTCCGCGTATCTTGCCGTCCACGGCACATCGACAGATCCCGCCACGAGCGCGCTTTGATACCCTGACACAGCTACCTAGGAGTATTGCGTAAGTGTTAATATTTATTCAACCCCTATTTGAAATTTTTGTTTTGAAAAGTTCAAATTTAAATTATATACTTATATTTTACTGGTTAATGTGGGTGTAGGAGCGGGTGGTTGAGCAGGCGGAGGCATCGGGGATCGATTTTACTGGACAGAACGATCCGATACTGCTGACCCCAGTCCTAGATGCCGCACACGGAGGGCACCACAGAGGTTGGGAGAGAGGCCAAGGACTGGGTCCTAGCAGGGCCCATATGAGGTTGGACTCCACTCCGACGGTTACTTCCTCTATCTCCCGTGAGCGACGTCTAGAGCAATAACTTGACACCTTGAAGGCCACCGTCCAGGAGTTGAAGGAGATGATGGTATGTATACTACTTAATAGTAAAATATTATGTAATTTATAGATAGCAACATATCCAATATTAGTACGTAGCATGAGCTTATTTGGTTGTAGACTTAGCTTTGATTAATCATACATACATAGAACTGTCTAATTAAAATAAACTACGATTTTCCAAACTAGATATCCAAACGAGGCCTAAGTCCCTAAGTATTCATAGATTGGGGTTTCGCAATAACCTGATAATGATATGAATTCGACTAATACACAGTTCTTACTCGTTTATTATGCGCAAAACTGAACAGACGCGACAGGGTATTTCGTCTGAGGCTCCACATGCATCTCCTTCGGCTGCGGCTCCGCAAGCCACTACCTCGGCTGCGGTTACGTAGACCACTCCTACAGCTCCACAGCCTGTTCAGACTCCCGCAGTTGCGGCTCCGCGAGCCACTAGCTCGGCTGCGGTTGCGCAGACCACTCCTACAGCTCCACAGCCCGCTCAGACTCCCGCACCGTCCGCATTGCTCGAGTTGTTGACTCAGGGTTTATCCGAGGAGCAGGTACGCCAGATTACGGCGATTATCAGAGGTGGAGCTGGACCAAGCTAGGGTAGCTTTTTGATTTTTATATTTTAAACATGTATTTACTTATATAATACGTATTGTATATATTTTGGACGATATTGGTGGCGTTTACGTGTTCATGTTGATTTAGATTGATATCGTATTCTGCTTGTTGATTTCTTTTATATATTATGCGTGAGATGTTGATTATGAATACTGCGGTATATATTCTGCTCGTTGATTACTTTCATATATGATGTATATATTATTGTGTACAGGGCGAGAAAAAAACAGACAGCCCTTTTTAAAAAAAACAACCTGATAATATGACACATGTTGCACCTACCGTTTAATCCGTAGGGTCCAATTTTGCCCCTACACATTTATCCGTATGGAAAAAATATCAGGATACCTGATATTTTGACCCTATGGACTCAGTAACAGGGGTTAGGTTTGTCCCTACGGAGTAATCCATAGGGGCATTAGCTTTACCCCTACACATTTACCCGTAGGGACAAAATATCAGGATACCTGATATTTTGCCCCTACAAATCTGGACCTACGCATTAAGCCGTAGGGGCATGTATTTGTCCCTACGAAGTTATCCGGAAGGGTAACTGTTTTATTTTATAAACCGATAAATTAAATAAATATTTTGTCCCTACGGTGTAATCCGTAGGGACAGATGGACCTATGCATTAAGCCGTAAGGACAATTATTTCACCGTAGGGACATGTTTAAGGCTAAGACTTGCACCTGCGGCGTGTGCACCTGCGGCGTATTTCTGTGCCCCTACGAATATAGCCGTAGGGGCAGTGGTTTGCTCCTACGGCTTTATCCGTAGGGCAAACCCTATTTGTAGTAGTGCAAGGTTTGTGTTTTCTCCTCCTAATCCTAATTTTTTCCAATTAAATTATTAAATTTGGAACTTAGGTGATTATAATATATGATTTGTGTTGATTTTGATATATTAAATATGGTTAATGATGAATTGAATCGGTTGTAGAATGATGGGTTTAAAATTTATCTTGATTTTGTGGGTTGGTGGGTTTTATCATTAAAATATAATTGAAGAAAACTGTTTTAGATGGATTTTAGAATTGAAAATAGATGAAAATTGAAATATAAATTTGGTAATTTAGGTTAAGAGTTGAAGATATAAAGATTATAAATAACTGATGAATTTACTTGTTAGATTAATTTAGGGTAAGATGGATTATAGGATTATATTAGAAGAATTTAAGGTAAAATGTATTATAGTTAATTGAAGGGGTGCGTGCGCGCGTGCGTATTTGTGAGTATGTGTAAATATGTGTTCGTGTGAACGTATGTGAACGAATGTGTGTGTGTATGAGCGAGTGTATGTAGGAGTATCTGCGCGCGCACGTATATGTGTGAATGTGTGTGTGTATGAGTGTGCGTGTGCGTCCGCGTATAAAATATTTAAAAAATATATTCATCCAAAATTCTAACTTGTATTGTGTAAATTTAATGATTCTATATTCTTTATTTTCTAAATTTAATAATTTGATATCTTGTTACTTATGATTTATTATTTAGATTTTTTTAATTGTAGTATAATTTATAAACCAAATCAAAATAAAAATCAAATTCTTTAATACCAATTAAACTATAGTAGATGAATAAATAAAAACTAAAATCAAATTGATTAAGAAAAATTAACAATAATTAACCTATAACATTAATTATATTAATTAAGAAATTTTAATTAAGACTAGATAATAATAGTGAACCGAGACCATGATTAAAAAACGATTAAATAGAAAGTTATGGGATACCATAAAATTTTGATTAGAAACATAACTAGGGTTTTATGTCTTCATTTAATTAGTAAGTTTAAGATCGAAAGGTCTTAAACTTGTTTAGGATCGACCTATAGTTTCCCGTCCGACTGGTGTATGTTAAATCTTTTTCGCGTCGAATTGATAGGATCACATTATATATTTGTGAGGGTTGAGCGTCATGTTCAATTGTTTTAAATATATGTATAGTATTCGACGAGGAGATTTGACATACAGTAATTATCGGATTTGTCCAATTTGGACATGTTACGAATGCAACAAGACTCACATCTCACATCTCCCGTATTTTCGTCCATTTCGAAAAGTTTTGATGGTGCTTTCCACTTGTTCCCCGTATATAGATTTATGTACGAACACAGGAAACAGCGGGCAAGTGCTACCGAAATTTTCTCGAAATGGACGAAAAACAGAAGGATGTGAGATACGAGTGTTGCATTTGTAATGGGAATTAGGACCTTTATCCTGACAACCATGAAACTAATTATTCGTCCCGACCTTTTGCCCTGGGTACTTATGACCTTTCTCCGACTCTTTGGGGCTCAAGAGAATTGATCCTACTTAAACCTATACTAATCTAGAGTCCTTAGTATTGTTTGCATATCTCGGGTGGGTTTTATGAAAAATACTTTAATATAGTTTAAAAATAAATCTCGAGGGTAATTTATAATATTTAGGGTTTTCATGAACATATATTTTAATTGTTGTGGTGTTTTGGTGATAAAACCTAGCTTTTTAAAAGTTTATGGTATTTTTATGAAAACTAGCTTTTTTAGAAACTTGGTGGTATTTTATTAAAAATTCTAATTTTTCATTTTAAAAATATAGTTTCTTAATTTGTTTTTATTGAAAATATGGATTTATGATTTTTATATAATTTTTCAAAAATTAGTTTGTTTAGAAAGTCCCGTTTCTTAAAAAACCGTATTTTTATTTCCTTTCTAGATCGAATACTCCATGAGAAGTTTTGCATCTCGCTCTACTGTCCCAAGGATGTGCGATAATCCACACTATTCATTAGCAGATCCCCTAACGAGTGTTGTGGTGTAATTGCCAAGAATTTCAAAATACCGATTAAAAGAAACCCGTTTTGTAAATGTTTGGTATTTTAATGAAAAAGTTATAAGTTATATATATATATATATATATATATATATATATATATTAAAATTAGCTCTATGTTTAGAACACCGTACTATGTAACCATAGTGTGCATGTAGAGTAGGATGTTACCCCGTGAAGTTTTCCTAAAGGTGTCTTTTTAACAATTATTGAAATGAGGGTTATACTAAAGTTCATGGTATTTTAATAAAAAAGTGCGTTATATGTTTGTTTCACATGAAAATTTTGCTAACCTAAAACTAAATGATGGGAAATAAGATTAAAATTAATATAGAATGTTAATTTGATCTAATTTACTTATCTAGTGGAATACAAAAATTAAAAAGAAGATTATATCGGAGATAACTCCACTTTTGTCGATTTGTTTTAGAAATTTGTTTTGAGGTGGAAAAGGATAGAGATGAAGGGACTTATCCATTGTGTGTCGTTAGGAAGGGGTTAAAAGAGAGATGGGGATTCCCATGGCGTCGTGGAAGCTCTAAAAACGGTTTCGATCTTCGATGGAAAAAACTTGGTCGCTAACTCCACTTGGTACTTAGAGAGTCTGAGAGAATGTTTGCTAGAATTTTCAGAATGGGGAAAAGCTAGGACATGGGGTGGTATTTATAGTGAAGAATTAGGATTTGAGAATTAAAAATGTGAATTAAAAGAATTTAAATGGTGTTGAATGGTGAATTGAAGAGTCTCTATTTAATTGCAGGAAAATCAAACAGCGCAGGGGAGTTGAAGAGTCAAGTGTGCAAAGCACGGGGGGTTTGGGGCTACATCGACCGTCAGCATCGGCCCTATAATGAAAACGGACGGTCGGAACTTGATGATCCGTCTCGAAATTTGTGCAACGTGTCAAGTTGGGTGTGTACACCTCATTGCGCATGTTTGATTTTTCTGAATCTTTTCGTTTCTCCGTGTATTGCACGTGCAACTCTTAGGCTTCCGAATTTTTTTTAAAAAATCCTAAAAATAATTGGGTCTGATGGAAATCAAACACACAAGCTATATCACAGCAGTGCAGAGGTTTTACCAGTGAGCTACAAATTGCTTCTTGCTTTTATTTAACAAAAATAACTTTTAATTCTTACACAGGCTGTAATAACTTTTTCTTATACATTAAACCAGTAAAATTTATACAGGGATTTCAGAGTCGTTACAGAGACCTTTACATTATTTCGGCGATGCATTTATTTTGATTTGGTGTTATATGAACTTGATTTTTCCTTTGGCGCTGCAAGGTCTGCATCTCGGGCTAGAGGTGATGAGCATTCAGCTGCAAGCAGAAAGTTTTATGTAAGAATGCGGTTTTCATTTTAGTTTATTGCTTTTACTTTTACCCATTGGTTTATGTTTTAGATATGTTGTTGTAACGGGGTTTTTGAGTGATGTCTTTATGTCCATTGTATTGATCCATTTGTATGCCTCATGTGCTTAATTGAGCAATGCAAGATTGGTGTTTGATGCAATGCCTGTTAGAGATTTAGTCGGTTGGAATTCTTTGATATGTAGGTGGACCAATTTTTTGGCAACTAAAAAAATTGGAATTCTTTTAGTTCCATTTTTTGCTTCGGTTCGCTCTTTTACGGAGTTACTATGATTCCAATTCCTTGAGGAAATCCGCATGGTCGACCAAAATCTTAAGCAGTAAATTTCTGATCAAGGAAAGTACATCTGAAAATACATAAACCTTAAGGCAAAAATAGTTGAGCAACTCTAGCAAATCATGGCCATAATTTATGTAAACTGAACTATACCTGATTTCGAAACCAACTAAACTTCTAAAATTGCATGATCACACCATAAAATTTCACATCAGTGAGATCCCTAAGTAAATTTATATAGTGCTTATTTGCACATTTTCTTCCTCCTCGTGAAACCCGAATATAATCTAGATTCTTTCCTCTTATTTCTCGCATATTTATGGTATGATAATGTAATATATATAAAAGCTTATGGTAGCAGGTTAGAAATCAGGTATGATACAATTTCACAAGACTCTTGCTCAGAACTTGTACGTTAAGGGCTATAATATAATATAAACACACGTATGAATGGGACTTACAAGTTCCAGCCATCCTGAACGAGAATCAAACTGATGGTGCCCAATTAATTCATCATCGAATTCGCCAGCAATGCTATACTCAGAAGGCAGACAACAATTGCAGGTCTCACTTAAATCCAACAAATCTTACATGTACAACATGAGACGTGTGAATTCAAATTTGAGTAACTTCTTCTTCTTGTATGGTTCTTATGCAAATTTTATTTTTTGGAAATCTAAAGGAATACATGCAATAAACAGCAACGAAAACAAAGGCACCTATAGGCTTCGCAGTACCTGATGAGCCGCCAGAATCCAAAATTTTAGCTTCGGTATATTCAGGATCATCAGTTTTTGCCTAAATGTGCCTGCGGGCTTTCTCTCTTTTGGGCTGGAAGTCCTCATCAACATACAGTAAATATAGTGGACGGGGCAAATTGGGACTGGGATTAACAGTATAGCAGGGCCACTTGACAAATAGAAAGATCATATCCAATTTGCAACTTATCTTTGAATATCATGTTAACAATTCAACTCTCCTGAAATTTATACAGAAGAATCGCATGGCAATGTTCTCCTTTTACTCCCCAAAAATAAAAAACGTGAAAGAACTATACAAGTAAAAGATATTAACAGCAACTATATTTACAACTACGTGTAGTACCAACTACTGATGTCCCAACTTCATTCTGTTGTTTGGTTCACATGTATTTCCAACTATATTTTTTGCAAAACATGTGTTTACTTGGATTGTAGTTGCAACACAATAACTGCTTCTTCCATTTTTTGTGATCCAACACATACGGTTACAAAAAAACGTCCAATTTAAACGTAGTTGCAACTACATTATCTATAACCTTTTTCGCTGTTCCAACAAGTAGGAGCAACTCTTTGAAACCAAACACTTGTTTTTTTTAATTAGTGTAGTTGCAACCACCGGGGTTCCAACTACACCCAACCAAACAACGCCATAAATTGGTGGCTTAAAATAAATGATGTTCCTTAAACAGTATGCTTATAGCCAACCACTAGGCATAAATTGGTTCTTGGAAACCTCCAAGGATGAAAACAATCAACCTAGAACTCAATTGCAATGTAAGAAACAAAGTTGACGGCCTCTTACCTGGTGGAAAGCCAGAATCCATATGCCTGCCTTCACTTATTCCAAAGCTTTGATGCCAGTTCGGATCATGAGGGTTTGCGAGCATTCCATCTCCCACTCTCTGCTCATTAAAATAGAAAGGCAGGCCACTCCCTGAAGGCCAAGAACTGCTACAGTATGTAGCCAAGGCATGCTGGCGCTGAAGTCCGATCAAATTTTGTTGCATTTGTGGTGTAGAACGATTGGTGAAGCTATCTGCTGCGGATAAAGGGAACTCATTCTTATCTTTTTGGCAATAGATTGCAAATAACAATGCTTTAAAACACATACAACTCATAAATGCATAAATGGATTATAAGCCATATAATCGGATTAGGCAGAATTATAAAAAATAAACTTCAAAATGTAAATTCGTGTAAAAACACTTGAAAGATGGGGAAAAGGCGAAGAAAATATGTCGATGGGGAATAGACAGGCAAAAAAAAGGTCTTTGTTAAGAGGACAGCATATCATAACCGCCTTATTATATGGTACAAAATGCTGGACTCCTAAGAAGCATCATACACACAAGATGCACGTAGTGGATATACGCATGCTTCGTTGGATGCGTGGTAACACTGGAAAAAATAAGATACGAAATAAGAATATTCGTGCAAAAGTTGTTGTAGCGCATGTGGAGGAGAAGATGCGGGAAAATCGGGTAAGATAATTTGGTCATATGCGACGCAGAACTATAAAAGCACTGGTTCAATGAATGGATACTATCGATATAGGCAATGTCAAAAAGGCGCAAAGGAGACCGAAGAAAACATGAATGGAGGTGATACGAAAGGATATGGTTGCCTAAGGCCTTAATGAAAGTATATTGTTCGATAGGAGTGAGTGGAGGCGGAGGATTCATGTGATGGACCTGGCGTGATTCTCATGTTGGTTCATGTAGCCTACCCCATATGTTTGGGATAAAAGGCAGGCAAAGAACAATTGGAAATAATCATAGAAGCTTAAGAATTTCACTACTAACGGATCCACAGAAAGTCCAAAACTTGATGTGGATGCAAAATAATTAAAAAATCAAAGGAGATAGATTATAAAAAATCATGGAGGTTAAGCTATAATTACCATTTAAACGATGATCATTGGAAGTATTCTTCCTTCTGAACCAGAAGTCTCTGATGTCTTCGTTAGTCCTACCAGGTAACTAATACACAGCAACAACATTGCAGACTTTTCTATCAAATGGAAAAAGGAAAACCAACGTATATATGTGTAAAAGAAAAGCACAGATAGGGACGCATTTTACATATAATTCCAACAAAAATTAAAGTTGCATTTTTTAAAATTCTAAAGCGAACATATGCATTGAATAATAACACGAAGGACTCATTTGGCAACAAGGTTACAGTCTCCGGACCATTGTTTTGTAGGTTCGAGGCAAAAGTCCAAAATTGTAAGCAGGGAACGTTTGGCACAGAGTTTCACAACCCGCGGTCAAGAAGTTTCGATGGCTCAAAACCCCATTCTTTCTAAATTCCAAAATGATTGGAGCTTCGCAAATTTCAAGCTGCTCTCTTTTTTAAACCCTATTTTTAAAATGAAACCTTGGTCGCAAGACTGTAGCTAAACAGCCCTAAACTTCGCTACGGCTGCTGCCGTCCAAAGAGACTCATTAGGTGTCCTACAAGCCATTTCGACATGTCAACCTGTAGATTCAAGCCCCGAATATGCGGAAGCTATAGCTATCAAAATGGGTATTTTGATGGGTCTTCAAATATCCGATTCAAGCATTATTGTGGAAAACGATGCAAAGATGATGGTTTCTTGGATAAATGGGGAATGCTTACATCCACATTGAAGAGTTGCGCATATAGTTAATGAGTGCAGGACTTTAATTGCAAATTCTAATATTAGAATATGCTATGCACCTAGAGTGCAAAATAAGGTTGCACACAACATCGCAAAACATGCCGCTGCAAATTTATTTTTTGGTTCTTGGTTGTATCCGAAATTTCCTTCCACCCTCATGGGTGAGCTTTGTATCCAACAAAACTTCAGTTTAATTTAAGTGCTATGGCATTTCTTACACCCAAAAAGGGAAAGAAAAACTCCCCTATACTTTGCAAAACCACATTTTCTAGGAAATCGCGGTTTTGCATGTATGCAAACCGCAGTTCCGTTCGAACTTAAACCAAACCGGGGTTTCCGAAACCTTGATGCCAAACTGTTCCTAACCGAAGCGAAACAGAGGTTTCATCGTTGACAAGACCTAAGAATTTGGTACTTTCTATTAACCTGCATCGTACTCAACATATGCTAGTTACTGTAGAAAATCATGCAAGGCATCCATTAATCACCCAACACTGAAAACGAAAAAAGAGCTCTTATAGTCTTTATTTAAACGGATTTGTTTGGAAATTTGTAAATCCATAAAGGAGCTAGCAAAAAAAAACCCCAAATTCTAACATCACATGGGTGTTGGGCTCCAATTTCATTTCTTGATCTTCCCAAACTTTAGCGAAAACCCCCAAATTCTGACATCAGATGGGCTCTTGGCTCCACTTCCATTTCTTGATTTCTCCCAAAGGTAACAAAATTCGAACTTTAGCGGGAAATCAAGCCCTAATTTCTTGAACCTTTATTCACTTACAAAATCAAGCCCTGATTTCATTTTTGTCTTGACAATTTCTTGATTCTAAACTGAAACACGAAACCCTAACTAAGAGATCAACAAAATAAAAAGGAAAGGAAACCAAAATGAATTTAAGAAATCACCCACATGTTTGGCTATCTTAGCCCATTCCTTTCCGTAATCTTTCAGCAGCCTCATTCATTTCATCGGCTTCTTCGTCCATGGACCAAGGCCCACAATTGATGTTGTCGGAGTTGGATCCGCCGCCGTCTTCTTCAAGAGCGGCGGTTGCGAAGATCAGAAGGAGGAGGAAGAAGAAGAAGAAGCAAGAAAACAGAAGGCTTTGCTTGGCCATTGATGGAATGCTCTGATTTTATTTTTTTTGAATATTTTGGAAGAGGGAAGGGAGAAGTGGGAATTTTTGGGCTGTCAGCGCAAAACCATCTTGCTGTTAAGTATATTTTTAAACCAAAATTTTACCAATGTTTAAAAACTCGGTATCGGGTCTGTATGAGAGTCATATTTAAAATGGAAATCGACAATCTTGACCATATTGGTCAGAGCGGATTGAATTATCAAGAATTTGCTTCGCCATTGATGTAATGATCTAGTTTTTGTATCTTGGAAGAGGGAATGGAGAAGCGTGGATTTTCGGAATACAATAACCATTAATGTTGCCACGCTCGGTTGGTCATACCACTTTCTCTCTTGGAGTGTGTGTGGGGATCAATTAACGAAGAAATAAGTGTAGTGCATATTTGGGAAGTTTTTCGCTCACTGAAAAACCCCGTGGTGGTTTCTCATAAAATGATCAAAACATTTGATGGTTTTTGGTAAAATCCCCTAATTTTTATTCCTTGTTTGGATATAACTTTTTGGTGTTTTTTAAGTGGAGGCAGAAGGTATGCTAATTTTTATTCCTTGTTTGGATATCGATCGGTTTCTGGAGGGCGTAGAAGGCGGTGAAGAAGGAAGCGAGATCGGAGAGGTTCAGGGAGGAGAGGTTTTCGTGGCCTCCCCGGAGGAGGTGGGAGACAGAGGCGGGGAAGGGGACGAGGCGGACCGAGATGTTGGGGAAGGAGGCAACGAAGGGGCCCACGAGGGGCTCGTTTTTAGGGGTGGTGATGACGGTGATGTCGACGGTGGTGGGGCCGCGGAGGGAGAGGAGCTTGGCGATGGAGAGCATCGGGTTCATGTGGCCTGGAGCCATCAGAGGGAGCATGACGATGCGCAGGGGGCGTTGAGCTTGTGCTTCTGTTGCCATTGATGACAAGGAGCTACCACAAAGATTATTGTTAAAATTGTATTAATAAACTGAGAATTAGAAATAGAGAGAATAACGACGTTGGAGCTACAAAGATGGCAAATAACAGAGCTAGCGGGGAATCCCTGCACGTATATGGTTTTCTTTTGTAACGGCTTGTGTCTGTTGTGGGCCCTGTGCCGGCACTAGCAACATAGGATTGACTTTAAACCATTGAGATCAAGATTGATAGAACTGATCATCCACAAAGAGATTAAGGATTGACTTTTGACAGCCATATGAAGGAAAATTTTCTCCTACGGCAACCTAATAATATACCCATTATCCTCATATATACATATATGCAAGCAGGCATGGATACATACATGCAAATATTTGAAAAATTAATATATCAACCAAAAACTATTATTGCAATGGCATTCATCTATAACAATCAACAATTAAAACTACAAATGTTGGATACTGATATCATAAAGCGTTATACGCAACATATGAATTCACATGACTGAAACATGCATCAAAAAAATATATTCATCCAAAAGAAAGGCCACTGTCAACAAATATAGACAAATACGTCATAAAAACAGTAACTAATTAACAAGTTGATTTGCATCTGGATCAAGAAAATGAAAGGAAAAACAATTTACTATGATCAATAATGACAAGTCTATTACCATGACTCTCGACTAATAAAGGTGGCTTTTCGTCCTCGGTAGCTTGATAATTGGGATTTCATGGCGAATAAAAATATGCATATGCCGTTTGACCGGGAACTTCAATAGACTCAATGAGGTCAGGTGTACTGAAGTACGCTTTGTATTTCGCTATATCAGATGATGAAGCCCAAGCCCTAGCTAGCCCCAGCCCCATCCCAACCGAACCCTAGCCCCAGCCCCAGCCTCAGCCCCAACCCCAACTGAACCCTAGCCCCAGCCCCAGCCTCAACCCCCAACCCCAATCCCAACCCCAACCGAACCCCAGAACCGAACCCTAACCCTAACCCTAACCGAACCCGATGCCGATGCCGATACCAAACCCTCTCCCCTATCCGAACCTGGCCTGAACCCTAGACCTAACATCATCAAAATTAAAAATAATTTGAGATTTAATTACTAACCGGACGCGCGGTGGAGGAGACGACAGAAATCGGTGGTCGACGACGATCGGCGAAGGTGGCGACGAGGTGCGGAAAGTCGACGAAGGTTTGGGAACGACCGACGAAGGTGACGACGAGGCACGGAGCGCGGTGGCGACGAGGCGCGAGAACAGGCGATATGAGACGCGGGAGTGAGAGAGCGAAATTTTGGAAACGATGAATGATTTTCTGTGTTTTTTTTTATTAATAACATATTTATATGCCCCTACGGACATAACCGTAGGTCCACCGTTTGCGGTTCCGTAGGGCCAAACAAAATATTAGAACGTAAGGCACCGTAGGGACAACTATGTGGCCCTACGGATAAATCCGTAGGGGCAAGAAATATTTGTCTCTATGGATTCCTGGGTCCGTAGGGGCAACCCCATATTGTAGTAGTAGTGAAAAGTAGTTAAAAGCTTTTACCATAACCTTAAATCACTTGGCTTATATCCACATATTATAACTTTTATACACTATTTTTCATCCACTAATTAACATGCCGCCAGATATTTAAAAGTCATTATAGCTACTCATAATGGTTTCTATGCTTGAAGTCGTAGTTTCCTAATTAGATATATTCCATATATATTAGGAAATCAACCAAGAATTTCAAAACAGAAAATAATAATACAAATACTGTGATGTATATTCATACCACAAAAGTTGTTACCAAGCTATTTTATAAACTGTTCTCTCCAACATATATTTTCACAAGGAAGATATTACCTAGCATAATACAAAGATAATCAACTTCACATGAAAAAGAAGAACGAAAAAAACCAAAAAAAACTTATAATTAGACATGCATGCAAGCTCTCTCTAATTAACCCCCATCAACCTACTAAAAACCATTCAAATACTCATAACTCCAGCACAGATCCAATATAACATAAGGTATAAAGTTAAACCGGAAACAAATAGAGTTAGAGCTATGGTTCATGAATAAGAATGTCTGTGCGAGAGAGAGAGAGAGAGAGATGCGACCGATCTTGTGTTTTAATTTATTTTTTCAGAGAAATTCAAATTAGGTATATTTTGAATTGAGAGAGATATAGATGACGATAATTGTGGGATCATAATTTTTTATTGATCAAGAAAGGAGGAGAAGGAACCTAATAAAAATAAAGAGTGAAAATATTATTTTGGGTTGCTAGGTATACTGCTTAAAACTCATTTAATATTAACTGCTGAAGGGTAAAAATGTGCAAAACCAATCAATCAGGTGTTATGCATGTGAAAGTTATTTTGGAATATTCTAACAGCATTTTAATTTGGGGGAGCAAATCGTTAACGGTTTGTATTTTAGAGTATTTTAACGCAGTAAAATAAACAATTGGCCGGGTATATAAGCGCAATGAGAGTGAAACTTTGGGGCATTTAATAGCAATTTGGGTTTCATAAAGTTGCCTAAGCTTAACTCCAAAATTGTAACTATGCCATGTTTGGAATGGTTTGTGAGTTTAGAAAAATATAATTATCTAAACTCGAAAGTTGAAATAATCATGCTTTACTAAACTCCAATCTTACCAAAGTTTTCTAAACTCCAAAACTTATAACGAACCTACTTTGAAGTTTGGATAGCTCCAAGACAATATTTTGAAGTTTGGATAATTACAAAACCAAACACCCCATCAAAGTTAAAGTTCGAAATGAAGTTTAGGGCCATGGGTTTGCATGCCTTCTACCTAAAAATAAACTTCTATATTCTAAATCCCTATCAAAACAGGGCCCTAAAGTGTTGTACTTCACGTTAAAATATTAGTTGTACAAAAGCCCAAATTTCGATCCAAAAAACATTTTATATGTATTAATATTGATGATCTAAAACAAATTGAACTTCTTTCAGATTTTCTAAAATCCCAATACACGGTAGATTAGAAAGTTTTGAACTCAATACATCTAAATTGTATTATACTAGGTTATATATACATCATATTTCTAAATACACCCTTTAGGGTAAGTAGATATTTTCTTGCACATTCTAAACCGTATAATACAATGTTTAGCGGCATAAAGCTTCCTTGCACATTCACATATAATAAGTACTTTTGGATGTGGACCGTTCTAGAATCGCAAACCTTTCATTCCGAGTAATGTTCTACCGCATGAGCTATGGTCATCCATTGCAAGTTGCTGTCAACGGCATAGTAATGATATTAAATAATGTTGAAAATGCAGGCATCTTGATTGAGAGAGAGAGAGAGAGAGAGAGGAAGTTGTTGTAGCCTTTGCGTCTCCTTCTTTTAGTTAAATTAGGTCGAGACAACAAACAGACAACGTTGCCTTCATGCATGAGTTGGACCATATCCACTTGTGTACTTAATTCCAAATTTTTTCCATATAATCCAAATGGTTTAACTTTAATAAATTCTCGAGTTTTTAGTCAAATTCAACCTATCTCTTTTGTTGAAGTTCTTGTTTTAGAAATTATTCTAAGGCATCAAAATTTCCAAGTTATAATCATCATTCATAAGATGTCCTCCGTTGCTAAAACACCATATAAATGTATATTCATCATCCACCAATGGTCTATTGGTCAATGGTAGAAAACTATGGTTTCCATATCAAGAGATGAAAAAAAGCTACGATTTTAATAATCACTGTTTTATTTTATATAAATTAAACATCAAATTTAAAATGCGAAACCTGCTATTCCGTGAAATCCAGTTTAATCCGTCAGAACTAATCCAATCTGAAACCGGGCTTTAAACCCGTCCGAACCAGTTGGGTTCAACTATGGCTTCGGATTTATCTACCCAATCCAGGGGGCGGGTTTCAAGTGGTTGGAAAGTCCATGTGTCCTAACGGATTCGGATTCATTTATGGTTCAATACCTACCCAACCGGTTGATACACAACCCAACCCTATTGGATGGTATGTTGATCCACGACCGCCACCTGCCAATGTAAAAAAGTTCGATAATGCCACTTTATATTCCGTTATCACCACTGGTGTGTTTTTTTCTTTCTCTCACAAGGTTGATTTGAAAATTTTATTTATTAATATAATTAGGCACTAGAAAACAACGACAATCCCATTAATTCTAGGAAGCTAGGGATGTACATATGATGATATCACACAGATTTTTATTATAAATTAAGCCACTTGACTAAACGTCCAAGTAATTATTAATTAATTAATACCGATTATATCTTTAAGAACTCGATATCGATCCCGCCAATTGTCACTTTCCCTTTCCCAGCTCTAGGCACCAGTGTAACCGTCAAGTACTCGTCGGCCTCCGCATCGATTTCCTCGAGCAAATCTGTAATCCCGAGCCTCAGCGTCGTCACGGCCGACTTCTTCTTGTTATGGTCCCAGTCATGCCTATGAGGCACATTTACAAAGCTGCCTGCAAACTCGCACGACACGGGCCCCACTGCTTCTACTGTGTTAATGCACACGTCGAATTTGATAAATGTATCATCGTCGAATTCGATCTCCTCTATAACCAGCACTTCCTCTTCTTCTTCTTTATCCTTTTTGCTGCGTGAAGGCTTTGGCCTTTTCACCGTTATGGACACTATCGAGTTTAGAACCAGCGGGAATGTCGCTTCGGGTGTTGCCTGCAGCTTCGATTTTAGAAGAGAAGTAATCTTCTTGGTCGCACGATTGCTTTGGGTTGGCCGACTCTTGACCCAAGGGATGTCAACTTCTTGGTATGTAAACCTGTTAATTAATTTTGCAACATGCATGCATGCATTAATTTTCAAATCAATTTTAGTTAGCAAAATAACAATTTCAAATCACATATATATATTTTAGATTGTTGTTTTCTGATCCTGCTGCATGTGATGTGATGAGCAAATCTTAAAAATCTATTTACGTACCGAAGTGCATGGGACGACAAGCAATCTTTCACCTTAACCTTAACCAATCGGGCATTCTCATCGTAGAAAAGGAAGGAGGCATTAAGCCAATCTTTATCCTTAAAATTCATATGCTTGCCTGGAAGAAGATCTTTCCAGACATCCCACAAGCGATCGATGTTACCGTGATGAGCGAAGAATATGGGATCTCTTGCTGCAGAGTAAAATGTACCCATGTCCTCCATGTTCGGTTGGGTTCGATCACCGGTCCAGCCATGCACGGGGCCATGCGGGACATTCTCTACAGAGCCCCCGCCCGGGGAAGGACTGTCTCCAGCACGATAAGGAGATCCTAGGAAGAGCTCCGAGGTCTTTCCATTTGAAATCATCTGTCGATACATTGTCTGTTTGCAAACATGTTTACATTCAGAGGAAACATTTAATGTACGTACCTACACTCACGTTGTGTGTGTGTGTATATATATGTTATTAATTAAGATAAATTAATACATGCATGCGCATGAGGAAAATTTATCTTAAAAGCTATCGTAGAGATCGGTATCATGATTACTATTTTAATGCATATATAAGGGGATGCATGGGATATAAATATATCTAGAATTCAAATTTTAAGATAATAAAACCAAGTCTACTTATTAAATAGTAGAGGGTGACACCTTATAACTTATCTATGTATCTATTAATTAGTAGAGGGTGTGTGTATGTTATTAAATAGTAGAGGGTGACACCTTATAACCTATCTATGTATCTATTAGGACCGCATAATTAAGTTGACCACATGTTTTTATATATTTTGTATACCTTAAGATTTTCATCAAATTGCTGGGCTTCCGTGATCGACTTATCAGTCCCATCGTAATCAAGATCGATGGTAGCTGGCGGTTGGTGTTTTGCATCACGCAATTTGTCATATAAAGACGATGACACGTCTGTATATATTGTTGGTAACTTCATTCCCGCCGGCGCATCCCAATTCCAAAAAGGAATAGCGAAGGTCTCATCACCTATAAGCTTGCCCAGTATCCTCTCATGGAAGTAGAGATAGTATCGGTGCCAAGGGAAAAACAGCCACGAAAAATGAACCTACGCATCACATGCAACCGATACAAAAAAACCATGCATGAGACAAAATAGTCGTTATTAGAAGAGATAACCGATCGGTTTATCATCTAATTAATAGAGGAGAAAGTAGCAAACAAATTAGACAAAATAGTCATCTATCATAGGACAAAGTATCTTCTAAATTGGTCAAAAATAAATTCATCTTTCTCCGTGATCATTGCTGTCCATATTGATATTCATGACCTAAAATATACGTACTCCAATTATCACATGATTTAGGTTGATACTTGACCATTGATTTAGTGGTGGAAAATTACATTATTGATAAACCGTTACGTTTAGACCACTCCACTGGATGCAAGTGCAAGATGAGTATGACATCTTTTTCATATATGTGTATCTGTTAGAACATATATATTGACCACATGAATGGTGTCGATCGTTAAAAAATGGATATATCGTTGAACCTTGACCTATCTAGAACGGTTTTTTCGCTCTATACTAGCCGACCCCTTATGCATTCTCTACGTCACCGAAAAGGATTAAGTAAAGTAATTAAAAAATAACAAAGAGAAAAAAAAATCCTTTTTACTTGAATCTCCAAATCAGGAAAGCCAATTTGATCATAGCCCCCATCACAATATGCACAATGCACATTAGCTTGCTGGGTAAAGTTGCGAGGATCATCTGCGGGCAAGGCCTTCATGAGCTCAACGGCCTTTTCATACTTTGCGAGATATTCCGGACTCGCTAAATGCGCGGCCGGACGAACTTTAAGAGGCGTTTTCTTTGACGGCAGCTTAAAATCAATGATCGATAGGTTAGTATTAGGAGGACAACAATCTGAATTCGTCCCTGCGGGGACATCGGCAGGCTCACATTTTGAAATATCCGGGGCCTTGATGGGCGCGCTTAAGGCTTGATTGCGCCCGGTCATGCTTAGCCCTGTCGCCGTACCAGCCAGGCCAATCAGAATGTTACGGCGATCGAATGAAAGGTTTTTGTGGTCATCGCTTGCTTCGCATGTAAATTTGGTTTTCTTATAGACGTACTTGAATGCAATACTAGAGGGAGAGGAGAAGGTGCCCATTTTGATGTGAGTATGATATTTTTTTGAGAGATGTTAGGGATGAATTTATAAGGATCAAGATGTGGCTATCATTAGAGTTTTAATTTGGACGTAATATTAGTGGATGAATAGAAAAAAGTTAATGAAACTTTGCGTGTTGATTCGTTCTATATTTGGCCTACTGTACTACTGTTCCTCACGTACGTATGCATGGGTATATACGTGCGTGCATGCATGCATGTCCCTATGGGTATATACGTAATGTTTTGTGTGTAGATTTGTTCTATATTTTGCCTACTGTTCTGTTCCTCACGTACGTATGCATGGGTATATACGTGCATGCATGCATGTCCCTATTTGTAATTGTCCTTGAAGAGTAGGTTATAGTAATCGCTCAAAGAAACTTAGCTCGACTAGCAAAAATAGTTCAAAATGTCTCTAAAATGCTGATCGGTGGGAGAAAATTTCCAACTAAATATGTGAAGCAATTTCTAATAGACCTAAGAGAGTCTCTCCTCACAATGCTTTGACAAAATGATAATAAAAATAAAATTATAGCATGATCGTTCATGAAATTGCGTATGTTGATTTGTTCTATGTTCGGTCTATTGCCAGAAAAGATAATAAAATAAAATAAAATTATAGTAGGATCGATCATGAAATTTCATATCTTCCCATCACAAGCGACTTTATGAATGGTCTAAAATTATAGAAGAAATTTCAGTACATCAGGATGGCGTGAAAAAACAGCTTTCTCTCCTCACTAATTAAAGTTTTTGCTGTATGCATATATGGAATTGGCAAAATGATTACATCATTAACTGCTTTGGATTTTGACATCACTTCATTAAGCTAAAATGCCTTAAACTAATAATAATGTTACACTAAAATATATAAATAAAGGGTAAATTACACTGAAATGCCTTAAACTAATAATAATGTTACACTAAAATACTTTGATTGTATATATTAATTAACGAGGTTGTGTTTTATCCTTTTTGCCGCCATATTAAATATCCTTTTTATCAAGTGGAAGAATCAGAGAGATGGGACGTCGGCAATAAATTAAACAGATCGAGGAGTTTAGAGAAAAATAAAGGACGATGGATCAGATGTATAGTGGTGGTTGAGGAGAGGTAAATGAGACGGTATTCCAGGAAGACAGAGACAGGAGCGATGGAGGAGGAAAGTACTCCATGGAGACTAGGCAGAAGAGATGGAGGAGGAAAGGAAGGGGTAGAATCAAAAGGAGGGGCACCGAGGCAGCAAATAAAGAATGATATATAGAAGAAGGGAAAAAATAGAGAATTGCAAAGTCATCACTTACGCATAGAAGTATTTTTCCTTGAATATCCATCCTCAACAAAAGTTGTTTGATTGGATGAAATGGAAACATTAGAAAACATCAAATCAAGCCCAAAGATGAGATCGGAACTGAAAACTCCACGATGACCAAGCTCCAAACCTTCACCGCAAAGCTTCAATGCAAAACCAAGATTCAAAGAACTTCAATGCAGAAAATCCCAAGATTCAAAGATCTTCAATGTAAAATTGTAAGAATCTTGTAGAAAAGAGAATCGAGTAGCAAAATCGAAAGAATTCTGATGTAAATTGATGAAAATTGATGAACAAAAAAGGGAATTAAGGTTAGCGAAACCCTAATTACCCTAATCGCCCCGTTGCCGCCTTGTCTTGTTTTCTTGTTGCTGTTTTAGGTTAATGACATTTACGTTAAAAAAAATGTAGAACCCGATATTTGATAATATCACCCAACATTTCATGATATCTGGTGTTTGACATAAAAATCTTCGGGCCAACACGACATATTGAACATGTTAGAATACACATGATTGTGAACGGATTTCTAGCGTATTCTAGAAGCTCGTCTTCATGTTATTAGACAACCAATCAGAAATGTAATTGTTAAATGACTATGTATATATAAAGAGGATAGAGCTAATCCCTATCTATCCATTTCCATTCCCAAAATATCCTCTCGATTACTTTCACATGGTATCAGAGCCTTAGATCCAAGATTTCCATCACCGCTATTGATCTCCACCGCCTCCAACATCTCTGCTGACGTCTTCATGCCCTCTCCGATCGTGCTACAGTAAACTCGCATCCACTACAGTGTTCTACAGTGTTTTCCAGCGACTCAAACCACGGTTTTCATATCTCCTTTCAATTATCTTATGTGAGTTGAATTAAGGCTCTTTAGAATAAATTTTTGTATGATTGTGAGCCAAGAACAAGTATGGGGGAGGATTTCACTTTCATTCACTCTTGACCCCTTCTTTATACCATCTTATTGAACTGTTCTTTCTAGTCTTCAGGTTTTGAGCTTACAGGACAATATCAGTGAGGACACTGCTGCAAACAAGTTTGGGGGAATGGTTTGTATAGATGGTATGTACGCATCATATGTAAATTTTGCATTGCATAAAAAAATACTAGAAGATTTTGAAAATAAAATTTAGAAAGTGAAAAAATTATGAAAAAGATAGGAAGAAATTTAAGAAATGCAAGAAAATTATATGTTTTAAAACGAAGCTAGTAATACGTAGTCATGAGCTGTTGTCTCAAGAGTTAGTAAGATGAAGAAATTACTAGACTGCGGAGAGAAATAAGTCTGAAAAATAGTCTCTATTTTTGAGTCCAAATTTCTGAATGTTGACATCGTACTATACGCACTTGCACACATCTTGAAATTTGAGATAGTAGAGAATACCTTGAAATACTCTTCCCTAGAAGTCTTAGTATGAAGTAAAAAAATATAAATTAACAAAATATAAATGATATATAAAACAAATGGTGCAAAAAATGAACACTGATTTTCTGATTACTTAAGACAGTATAAAAAAATATAACGAGGGTATCTTATCACCTAGTGTCTTAGACCAACTGATTTGGGAGTCACTGCTAAGCCTTAGGTATTGCAAGGCTAGGATATTGCTATTTACGTCTTAATAAGTGAGCACGTTCGGTAATCGGTTAGTTAGTACCTCAAGAAATATTAACGATCACATAAAGAATGTGTGAGCAAATACCTATAAAATATCACCGACTAAAAAGTACTAAGGAAAGATGGACAAAATGTATGATAGCTTGAATTGAATTCTCCAAACGTAAAAATGAATTTTACACACACGTAGGGGGTATATGATCGATATTTGGAAGAAATGTAAGGAGGAAGACTAAAGACAGAATTTTATTGAGAGATGATGTGATTTTTGACATCTTTTCAAGAATATTAAGATAGGGCTCATGACAACTTAAAAGCTGGTGTAGTTTGAAACTCTTATTTTCAAGTTTTTTCTTTTATATGTTCTTATCTTTGCATGTAATTTTTATTTTATTTTTTTATTCTGGGATTTTATGAGTGTAATCCGCTGAAAACCCCGAGGAGATAGCACTCCTCCTACTAACGACACCTAGTGCTTTAAAGGCTTGTTGCACGAGTTAAGGGCAATCGTGTTGCCTATGAAAGTGTGCTAGGTTTTTTCTTTTTCTTTTGAAAATAAAATAGTTTGCTCGAGATGATCAATGATAAGTTTGGGAGTATTTAATCAGTCAAATTTATTGCACATTTGTATAAACATTTTCCTTATTATTATTAACTACTAAAAAGTGTTAATTGTAAATTAAGAATATATGTGAGTTTATTTGTAAAAAGATTGTTGTCATATGTTTTTTCATTTATAATTAATATAATTAAGGAAAATATATGCATATCATATTTAAATAAAATATTCATATTAAAATATGCATATCATATCAAATATTCTTAACTATTATGTCACGACCCGAAAGTACGGAACGTGACCGGCACTTAGATTACGAAGCGTCTAGAGGCGCCACGTAACCTAAGTAAGCCGAAGCCCAGAAATCTAAACCATAGAAGAAGAAGAAGAAGAAGAAGAAGAAAAAGAAAACAAGTTTAAAAGCATCAGCAATTTTCCCAAAAATTTCGGCAGAGTCTCCTCTGTAAAAACTGGCCCCCAAACGGGTACAACAAGTATAATATACATAAACAATAAAAAGCATCCCCAAACGGGAGCTAGCATCAACGCCAACAGGCGGAAACAACCACAGCAAGCACAATAATATACAACGCCAATAGGCGAGGCTCAAAACTCAAAAGAAAACAAAACCACCAGATCTGAATAACACATGCGCGACTCTAAGGTCGAAATAAACAACTGGTCCAATAAACTTATCAAGTAATACAAATATGGTTGATGGAGCTTACTAGATACAAATGAATGAATAAAAGTACAATGGTGGTTCGGATACAAGTGAACCAACCTACCGTGCAAATCACCCTGAAGAAAAGATGTGCCAACAAGCTGCCACGGAAACCTGTACATCGAACCTGTAAAGAATTTGGCACAACGGGGGTGAGTTGCCAACTCGTGAGTAGAAGACATCTACGAAAAGAAATCGAATGCACGACGCTATCCTAGGTCATAATAATAATACACTATAATATCCCAATCATCTAGTAATAGCAGGGTAATACTACGTGTAAGTGCAAATACTCCGTGTCGTGTCAGTGCCTCATATAATACTATGTCATATGAATGAAATGCATGCACCATGAAGGTAAAGTAACAAATCCTGAAATCCAGATATATATGTATAAGAAATCTTTAGCTATTATCATAGTAGAATGTGTATAAGAATCTGAAATCTGAATAATGAAACCCATGGAAATCCGTGTCAAACATCGACACAACACATGTAATCTCAAGTCTCAATATCTCGGGCTCCGTCAGTCCGGATCGGCCCATATCATCAAATCTCACGACAACGGTCGGTATCCTCCGGATATCCGCCGCGCCAGACATCACCGGTAGGTAGCCTTCCCCTGACAGGCTCATCGTCTACAACTCGATCTTCTTGCCCCGGGGTACCATACCGGGCCCACCATGTACCCGAGACGGTTCATCCACTCCTCGAATCGGGTCTCGAAATCCAACAGAAAACATGAAATACTCATGGTGGACGACTCATACATCACGAGAAAACCGCATCTTATTTAAAAAGAGAAGAGGAGAGAGAGAGAAGTTTTTATATATTTTTGCGGTTTTCCCCAAAAATCCAGAAATCTCATAGAAATCCAAATCTCAAAATCATGAGTAAGTATATGATAAGTGTCAGCATATGCCCATACTACTGTGCGATAACATGAAATATGAATGCATCAATGTCTAAGTAATAAATATCATGTCTTATACTAATGTCAGAAAATAATCACAATATTATATCTGTCTAGTTGCTAACTGATTCTATCCATAAAAGACAATATGATCTAAAGTGTACGTGACATAGCAATTACCGATGATGATGTGTGTGAGCCGGCAAATAAGTGTGCGTGGAACATGCGCATCATCGGTAATAGTGCTGGTGTCCTAACAGGTAAAGTTTATACTGATTATAGCAACATATAAAAGAACATGCACCATGATGATTACAGTATGAATGTAAATACAGATGTGCATTATCCACTCCTCTGCGAGATACGAGTACAACTACCACTATGTGAGTCGAACCTAAACCAGTGTCCATCTAACATCCTAAGGAATTAAACCTAATAGACTAGTCAGTAAGAAACTAGAGTCTACCTAAGGTCTTAATCAATATCTCTAATAGTCGGCGATCCCGCCTCAATAGCGTCACGTACGTAGTACGGCTTCCTCGAATCAAGAGTGCGGATCAATCATCAAATCTAAGGCTCGTACGGTAAAATCCATCGTACGGCATCCCAATATCGGGGTACGGTCAAGTATCTCCTAGGTGTCTCCTCATTCGTGTAATGTCATCATGATAAGCATCATTAGTTTATCCTCAGAAATATCATGTCGTAATCAAGTTATACATATATCATATTGTGATCAGTCACCAGTTACAGTCCGGGTACTATTCTAGCGTCCCATGTACATCAATATCACCACCACTCTTTATAATTTATATATGCATGTTCATTATCTCATTCTCTAATGATCCGCTAACACTTTATTACGACTGTATAGTCAAGAATCACGGCATCAAGCCTAGTTATACTGTTTCATCATACCTCGGATATCATATCACATCAATGAATCCCATATACGTGTGGTGTATATATATACACCTATACCTAGTTTTATATATATACACACATATACGTATACGCCAAGTCAAGTTTTAGTGTGTGCATGTACGTTTCTATCAGAAACCTACGAACCTTTCCCAAAGTATTCATCCTCAGGTATGGTTTTCCTAAATCAGTCTAGTCCCGCCTAGGGTCATTACTAGGGTCCTGCTCGGTAAGAATCTAGGGTCACATCGGGTTTCCTAATTTCACCAAGTACTATTCCAATTCTACATTGCGGGGGTGCTAAACGCCATCCACCCGACTTCCCCCCGTAGATATACATCTACTCACCTGGTCCATGTCTGCCGAAGACAGTGTCGCCATCCTCCTCTTCATCGCCCGCAGTCCACGTGAGGGGTACCTAGACGCAAACATTTAAATAGCATCGTAAACTAAATCACATACAAAAGTCAAACGATACAAAGAACAAGCATAGGTTAAAACCTATGTCCCGTCCACGCAAAGAACCAAATACCGCTCGATATCGGCGTACAAACTCCGATGGATCGAGATAACATCATCAAACAACTTGTAGTTTAAAAACACATTACTTATACCATAAAACACGATTAAATCCATCGAAACCCTAAAATCTATCAAACTGTCCAATTTCGCAAAAACCCGAAAATGCCAATATACCGTTTTTCATCAAAACTTGACATTTAAATGAAACTAATGGTCATAAAACTCATTAAATAGCATTACTAGACTATACAAACCATTACTATATTTTTAGTACACAAATTTATATAAATTTGAAATTTCTAGTTTACAACATTTAACAATTTTCAACATTTTCCAAGCAAAATACCACAATTCCACCTCAAAACATGATTTTGCATAAATTAATGACTTAAACCACAATTTATGATGATAATGATATAATGAAACCAATATTATATTTTAAATCCCTTTTATTTAGAATTTTCCAAAATCTAGTTAACAAAATAATAGCATTTTATTACTATTTTCCAATTATCAATTGAATCTAGTGATCAAACTAAGTTTTTCTTTCCATTAACATGTTAATATGCTCACTAAAACTACAATCTAATGATAGAAGTCTTAATTGGAATTTTATATTACCCATAAACATATTTTATAAAAAAACTAGTTAGCTAAAAAGTATAATTAAATCAATTTTAGGTTAACAATTTACAACATATCATCCCTATAAGAATTTCCACTTCTAAATATGTTAAACTAGTGATTATAACCCTCATTAATTAATAAAAATCACAACTTGATTTTTCAAACCCTAACTTGAATTTTAAAAGTAGTAAATAGAATTAATAGATTAAATCTAATTAAACTTTAAAAGAAATATCTAATAGAAATAAAATAAAAGAGAAGGATTTATACCTCCACAACCTCATGTCCAAACTTGAAAATGAGCCTCAAAAATACATGCTTTCCCACTCCAAATTCCATGTAAAGAAGAGTAGAGAATAAAGGGTATGAAAATATATATGATTTTGTGGAATTTTAATTGAATTTTTGATGTATTTTTGATGATTTTTGAATAAAAATGAGGTGGAAAATGGGGGGGGGGGCTGCCATGGATGAGTTGTGGCCGGCCATGGGGAGGGAGAAAGAGAAAAGAGTGAAGAAAAGTGTGGAAGTTTCAAGAAAGAATCATCATTTAAAGTCTTTTCATGGTTTAATTAATTATTTATTTATTTATTTACTATAGCAACTCAAGAAAGCTCTAGAAATTAGGAAAAATTTGCAAATAATTTTTACATGATACACACTAAATTCTAATATGCCATGGTTCATTTTTACAAATTAAAATCATTTAAATTTGTAATTTACACTAATTTAGTGTAAAAATAAAGCTTATGTTAATATTTAAAATAATTAATTTAGGAAATTTTTTTAATTAAACTAAAAATTTATAAGTGGCTAAATAAACACTATTTACTAGTAATTACATAATTAAATAGGTATTTTTGAATTTATAATGAAAAACAATCACGGTTTGGTTTTACGAAAAATACGTTTTACTTTACCGAAAATCCTAAAATTCACTTAAACACTTTTATTCATTTAATTATTTATTTAATTATTTTTAAAACGTTACAATCTTCCCCCCTTTAAGAAATTCGGTCTCCGAATTCAAGTTAAAACTCCCCCTCCAAATACTAAACATTTAGCAAAACACTCAAATCATCGGGGCTCCGAAATTATCAATACATAACAAAAATCAACTCCGTCAAGCATAACGAAATCATCGGAGTTATGGCGAGAATAAAATATCAAAACCCAATATGAAAACCAACATAATATACATCAATCTACAACTTATATATAGTGTGCATCATAGTGAAACTGTACAAATATCTGGATAAGGAAATATACAAAAACCCCTTTTGAAAATTGCCGTGTGATGCACGTGTCACGGCATAAGTAGCGGACGTTTATTTTAAAAAAAATAACTATATATATATATATATATATATCGTTTATTTAACATACACGTCCCGCCTGGTTACTAAATCAATAATAATAATTAGGAAAACATACTGCTCAAACTAAAATCAATCCCAATCACATCAATAAAATGTCATGTGCGTCCGGTGCGCACTGAAATCGAAACCAATTACAGATACCATGAATACCTACAAAACAAAACTAAGTGCAACATGTGTGCACCAAAAATATCTGTCAAGTGCAACGGGCGTGCACGACACAATATCAGGTGCATCTAATCTGCACAAAACCCCGATTTAGTGCATCTGATGTGCACAAAATCGCATCAAGTGCATCAAGTATGCGCAAGAATCCTAATCAGGTGCACATGGTGCACGAAAACATACATCGAATATCAAAATCGAAATCACAGCACAAAAATGCATGAAAACTAGGTCGAAACATATGTCAAAATCACGTGTAACCCCTATGCACGAAATCAAATCAAAAATCCCAAATATATAAAACCAAATCAAGTGTACTGGTTGTGTACTAAACAACATCAATACAACTGATATATGAAACACAAATAGAATGAAGGTACACACATGAAATACCAATCGTAGAACAAAGTCCTCAAAATACCAAAATCCAATCAATGAAAATATGAAATTCAAATCACTAAATCACAATCGTAAACACTATCGTCAATGTGCGCCTCTTTCCTCTGATGTCGGCTGCTTTAAACTCGCCTCTTCGTAGCTATGCAGACTGCGCTACCAACGGCAACACTCATATCTAGAGTCTCCCATGTAATCGATCCCTTCACCTGATATCCGGACTACATTAAACTTTTCGATCGATCCATCAAAATCCCATAATTCCCCGAGAGCTCAACACTCAAGTACAGTTTAAAAATATCCGGTACATACCCCAGCATCGATGATCCAGCTGTAGAAGGATAAACCCAAGCCTCACTAATGGCACAGCGGAACTGCCGTAAACCCTAAGGTTCAAGGGCATTCTCGTGGTCATTATGTCGAGTTAAGGTTTCATTCTTCTAGAGGGTCCATCGAAATACCTGCATGTTCTTCCGAATACTTTAAACTTAGGAAAATGGTTTTCTGATAATCGTTCGAACCCTTTAACTTCATCCGGACAGCATGTGAATACCCTTCATCCGCACGCTAAGCAATACTTCAATCCTTAAGAATGACCAATACTCTAATGGTTATCGCATTCGAGCCGCAGCTCCCTCTGCTCGTGGTAACAGAAACCACCATCCGACATCGATGAAGATAGATCAAAGGAACGAATGAAATACGGTGCAAACAATGTACATCCTAAGGCTCCTTAAGCAGAGTAGCGTATCGTAAGTATGCCGCGGACCATACCCACGGTACGTTACTCTACCTAAATCGCCTACTCCATCAACCAAGGGTCACCTAGACTTATACAGGGTTAAACCTAGCGCTCTGATACCAACTTTGTCACGACCCGAAAGTACGGAACGTGACCGGAACTTAGATTACGAAGCGTCTAGAGGCGCCACGTAACCTAAGTAAGCCGAAGCCCAGAAATCTAAACCATAGAAGAAGAAGAAGAAGAAGAAGAAGAAAAAGAAAACAAGTTTAAAAGCATCAGCAATTTTCCCAAAAATTTCGGCAGAGTCTCCTCTGTAAAAACTGGCCCCCAAACGGGTACAACAAGTATAATATACATAAACAATAAAAAGCATCCCCAAACGGGAGCTAGCATCAACGCCAACAGGCGGAAACAACCACAGCAAGCACAATAATATACAACGCCAATAGGCGAGGCTCAAAACTCAAAAGAAAACAAAACCACCAGATCTGAATAACACATGCGCGACTCTAAGGTCGAAATAAACAACTGGTCCAATAAACTTATCAAGTAATACAAATATGGTTGATGGAGCTTACTAGATACAAATGAATGAATAAAAGTACAATGGTGGTTCGGATACAAGTGAACCAACCTACCGTGCAAATCACCCTGAAGAAAAGATGTGCCAACAAGCTGCTACGGAAACCTGTACATCGAACCTGTAAAGAATTTGGCACAACGGGGGTGAGTTGCCAACTCGTGAGTAGAAGACATCTACGAAAAGAAATCGAATGCACGACGCTATCCTAGGTCATAATAATAATACACTATAATATCCCAATCATCTAGTAATAGCAGGGTAATACTACGTGTAAGTGCAAATACTCCGTGTCGTGTCAGTGCCTTATATAATACTATGTCATATGAATGAAATGCATGCACCATGAAGGTAAAGTAACAAATCCTGAAATCCAGATATATATGTATAAGAAATCTTTAGCTATTATCATAGTAGAATGTGTATAAGAATCTGAAATCTGAATAATGAAACCCATGGAAATCCGTGTCAAACATCGACACAACACATGTAATCTCAAGTCTCAATATCTCGGGCTCCGTCAGTCCGGATCGGCCCATATCATCAAATCTCACGACAACGGTCGGTATCCTCCGGATATCCGCCGCGCCAGACATCACCGGTAGGTAGCCTTCCCCTGACAGGCTCATCGTCTACAACTCGATCTTCTTGCCCCGGGGTACCATACCGGGCCCACCATGTACCCGAGACGGTTCATCCACTCCTCGAATCGGGTCTCGAAATCCAACAGAAAACATGAAATACTCATGGTGGACGACTCATACATCACGAGAAAACCGCATCTTATTTAAAAAGAGAAGAGGAGAGAGAGAGAAGTTTTTATATATTTTTGCGGTTTTCCCCAAAAATCCAGAAATCTCATAGAAATCCAAATCTCAAAATCATGAGTAAGTATATGATAAGTGTCAGCATATGCCCATACTACTGTGCGATAACATGAAATATGAATGCATCAATGTCTAAGTAATAAATATCATGTCTTATACTAATGTCAGAAAATAATCACAATATTATATCTGTCTAGTTGCTAACTGATTCTATCCATAAAAGACAATATGATCTAAAGTGTACGTGACATAGCAATTACCGATGATGATGTGTGTGAGCCGGCAAATAAGTGTGCGTGGAACATGCGCATCATCGGTAATAGTGCTGGTGTCCTAACAGGTAAAGTTTATACTGATTATAGCAACATATAAAAGAACATGCACCATGATGATTACAGTATGAATGTAAATACAGATGTGCATTATCCACTCCTCTGCGAGATACGAGTACAACTACCACTATGTGAGTCGAACCTAAACCAGTGTCCATCTAACATCCTAAGGAATTAAACCTAATAGACTAGTCAGTAAGAAACTAGAGTCTACCTAAGGTCTTAATCAATATCTCTAATAGTCGGCGATCCCGCCTCAATAGCGTCACGTACGTAGTACGGCTTCCTCGAATCAAGAGTGCGGATCAATCATCAAATCTAAGCCTCGTACGGTAAAATCCATCGTACGGCATCCCAATATCGGGGTACGGTCAAGTATCTCCTAGGTGTCTCCTCATTCGTGTAATGTCATCATGATAAGCATCATTAGTTTATCCTCAGAAATATCATGTCGTAATCAAGTTATACATATATCATATTGTGATCAGTCACCAGTTACAGTCCGGGTACTATTCTAGCGTCCCATGTACATCAATATCACCACCACTCTTTATAATTTATATATGCATGTTCATTATCTCATTCTCTAATGATCCGCTAACACTTTATTACGACTGTATAGTCAAGAATCACGGCATCAAGCCTAGTTATACTGTTTCATCATACCTCGGATATCATATCACATCAATGAATCCCATATACGTGTGGTGTATATATATACACCTATACCTAGTTTTATATATATACACACATATACGTATACGCCAAGTCAAGTTTTAGTGTGTGCGTGTACGTTTCTATCAGAAACCTACGAACCTTTCCCAAAGTATTCATCCTCAGGTATGGTTTTCCTAAATCAGTCTAGTCCCGCCTAGGGTCATTACTAGGGTCCTGCTCGGTAAGAATCTAGGGTCACATCGGATTTCCTAATTTCACTAAGTACTATTCCAATTCTACGTTGCGGGGGTGCTAAACGCCATCCACCCGACTTCCCCCCGTAGATATACATCTACTCACCTGGTCCATGTCTGCCGAAGACAGTGTCGCCATCCTCCTCTTCATCGCCCGCAGTCCACGTGAGGGGTACCTAGACGCAAACATTTAAATAGCATCGTAAACTGAATCACATACAAAAGTCAAACGATACAAAGAACAAGCATAGGTTAAAACCTATGTCCCGTCCACGCAAAGAACCAAATACCGCTCGATATCGGCGTACAAACTCCGATGGATCGAGATAACATCATCAAACAACTTGTAGTTTAAAAACACATTACTTATACCATAAAACACGATTAAATCCATCGAAACCCTAAAATCTATCAAACTGTCCAATTTCGCAAAAACCCGAAAATGCCAATATACCGTTTTTCATCAAAACTTGACATTTAAATGAAACTAATGGTCATAAAACTCATTAAATAGCATTACTAGACTATACAAACCATTACTATATTTTTAGTACACAAATTTATATAAATTTGAAATTTCTAGTTTACAACATTTAACAATTTTCAACATTTTCCAAGCAAAATACCACAATTCCACCTCAAAACATGATTTTGCATAAATTAATGACTTAAACCACAATTTATGATGATAATGATATAATGAAACCAATATTATATTTTAAATCCCTTTTATTTAGAATTTTCCAAAATCTAGTTAACAAAATAATAGCATTTTATTACTATTTTCCAATTATCAATTGAATCTAGTGATCAAACTAAGTTTTTCTTTCCATTAACATGTTAATATGCTCACTAAAACTACAATCTAATGATAGAAGTCTTAATTGGAATTTTATATTACCCATAAACATATTTTATAAAAAAACTAGTTAGCTAAAAAGTATAATTAAATCAATTTTAGGTTAACAATTTACAACATATCATCCCTATAAGAATTTCCACTTCTAAATATGTTAAACTAGTGATTATAACCCTCATTAATTAATAAAAATCACAACTTGATTTTTCAAACCCTAACTTGAATTTTAAAAGTAGTAAATAGAATTAATAGATTAAATCTAATTAAACTTTAAAAGAAATATCTAATAGAAATAAAATAAAAGAGAAGGATTTATACCTCCACAACCTCATGTCCAAACTTGAAAATGAGCCTCAAAAATACATGCTTTCCCACTCCAAATTCCATGTAAAGAAGAGTAGAGAATAAAGGGTATGAAAATATATATGATTTTGTGGAATTTTAATTGAATTTTTGATGTATTTTTGATGATTTTTGAATAAAAATGAGGTGGAAAATGGGGGGGGGCTGCCATGGATGAGTTGTGGCCGGCCATGGGGAGGGAGAAAGAGAAAAGAGTGAAGAAAAGTGTGGAAGTTTCAAGAAAGAATCATCATTTAAAGTCTTTTCATGGTTTAATTATTTATTTATTTATTTATTTACTATAGCAACTCAAGAAAGCTCTAGAAATTAAGAAAAATTTGCAAATAATTTTTGCATGATACACACTAAATTCTAATATGCCACGGTTCATTTTTACAAATTAAAACCATTTAAATTTGTAATTTACACTAATTTAGTGTAAAAATAAAGCTTATGTTAATATTTAAAATAATTAATTTAGGAATTTTTTTTTAATTATACTAAAAATTTATAAGTGGCTAAATAAACACTATTTACTAGTAATTACATAATTAAATAGGTATTTTTGAATTTATAATGAAAAACAATCACGGTTTGGTTTTACGAAAAATACGTTTTACTTTACCGAAAATCCTAAAATTCACTTAAACACTTTTATTCATTTAATTATTTATTTAATTATTTTTAAAACGTTACATATTATTATCAAGAAATCATATCATTTAATTGGTTGGAATAATATTTCAAATAAAAAAATGCTACTAATAATTGGATTTGAGATATTATGCAGGTATTATAATAGATTAGTTCAGGTCTGAACTATAAGTAGAAGATCCAGTGCAAATCGAATCATAAAACCAAATCTGCCGAATATTAGGAGCAAATTGAAAAATCTCGCAACGGCAGAGACTAAGAGATATATTTTCAGAATATTTTTATCAGAAGGATCTTCAAATATCGAGAAGAAAATGCATGAAAAATTTGGAAGCTCAAACCCACCATACGACAGCGGATCCGCGGTCAAAGAGTGCTTGGGAGGCAGAAGCGCGGTCTTATGGTGGCCGTAGGATGTGAAAACTCAAGGTCTTAATCGTAATTACTCATATTTATTTATGACGTCTAGGGTTACACATTTCAGAGCTTATAAAAGGACCGAGAGTATCTATCATCAAAATCATCGAACTATCTATCCATCGAAAAATCGATTAAGATCTAGTGAGCAAACTAGGGTTTTGTAAATTACTTTTTCAGCGAGCAACTTTTTTAATGCAATAGTTAAACAATAAAGGTAGTCTTTTCTTTTAATTTTGTTGCATTACTTTCCGTATTTCCTTTCTGCATTACTTTCTGCATTTTTAATTTTAATTATGGGTTCCGTTTTCTTTCATCTTTCTTCTACTTCGTTGATCTCCATTAGCGAGTAAATTCTTGCTTGTTAGAGTTTGTAGACTAGGATAGAATAATGGATGAAAAATATCATTTAAATTCTTTTTAAAGTTTTAATTTTTTATAAATTTTAACAAAATGAATATTAACCCTCTTATCGGACGCACTATCAATTCATGATAGTCAAGAATACGATTTGAGTTTCGTTAATAATCGTTTTGTTAAGGGCTTGAGACAAATAGGGATCAATGGAAAGATAAGAGTCAGTAGAGAGAAATCATAATTCTCTTCAAGAACCATACTCCACATTCATCGCTATTTTTCTAGTATTAAATAATTAAAAGATAAAAAGAATTATTTTCTTAACTTCATCCATTAACTATTAAATCCTATAAAGTCTACAAGCCTTTCTATTATAAAATTTTTAAATATTCTTAATAATGAACGATAACAATTCCCCTTTCTTCTATCAACTCGTCTAAAACAAGAAAAGCAGTTCACCGTTTCCCTGTGGACGACCCGTGCTCATCACGACTAGTTATTTGTGACACCGTCTTGATTACGGTAATTTAGAACACACATAGACACAACTTTTTCAAACCAATCAGGTATGCAGGTTTAGGCTCGTTTGAAGATACGGGCATTATTTCGAGAGTTGTTGCCTCGATTCCGAGAGTTGCCTCTCAGTGTTGTGATCTCGAGAGCAGTTCCCTCGATCCTAAGAGTTGTTGCCTTAAGGAGTTATTTCCTTTAGATTTTCTTCATCTATGGTATGAGGTACCCTTTCATTATCATCCCATTTTGTGATGACCTTGCCGTTCCTTCTCGTTTTTTGCCATCGGGGATCATGATTGGTTTTGAAGTTGTAACTTGAGGAGGTTGATTTTTGTTATTATATCGGTGGTTGGATCTTGAAGATCAACTACGATTATGTAGGTTGGATCTTTAAAGATTCATTTCTTGTTATTTGGTTGTTGGAATTGGTGACCTTAATACACCGCCCACCAGTTGTTCGACGAATTGACTGAGGAGCATCTTTCACATTTGGTGTTTACGAGTAGCAATGATGATATTAGCTGCATCTTCTTCCATTTCCGAAGGACCATCGATAGATGACGAAATACAGAGATTTCGTCTTCTTTTGTTCGCACTCACTTCAGATTTGATTAAGGTAAGAGATGATCATGTATCTTGCCTCTCGTAGACAGATGCTTCATGTCCTTTAGTTATTAAAATAATATATAATCAATTTGGTGTATTAAAATAATACTAACTTGCCGACTGCGCGGAGTGTACGGATCGTACGGGAGCATCTTATGCCCCGGATGTGGAGGCACCACCTACAAATAAAGAGTAAATAATAACTATATAAGTAACTTAAAAATAACCATGCTTGTATATCTATGATATAACATTCAAAATGAATTAATATGAGTGCAATATACCTGTAGGTATGGCAAAGTTCATTCTGAATGACTCGTCTCGGGAGGGTACAGACAGTGTGGCTACATCCACACATCCGGGGAGATCTGGAGGGGGTATGGACGGAGTGAAATGGCACCCCTCTGTAGTAGGATCTACTGCCTATGCAGATCCCCGGGCTGCAGAATCCCTCGGCCGATGCCCCTGCCTCTGCCAGTACCCCTGGTGTCCCTCACTGCTCCTGATGTCTCCATCATCCCTAAATAGAGGTACAATCATTACATATGCATGCAATACAAGTATAGATCATAGAAAATGTGAAGTCATAATATAAGATTAATGATAACCTTTTTTCATTTCGTAGACGCATTAGGAATATCTACTTGGATCTTATCATCAATATCATTTTTAACCCACGTAACTTCACGTTCAGTCGAAGACAACCCGTTTACGGAGACAGATAGTCGGAGCACTCTAAGCAATTGCATTCGCTCCGGACAATGGGACTGAAGGCCCAAAAAGCTCTTGATGACCATCAAAGTAAGCACCGTCAAACCTGTAGGAATGGTCTAGTGGCAGAAAATGCTGATAACTGCAATAACAAACATTTTTTGAAAAATTCAACTGTCTCGATATTGTATCTTGGTGGCAGAAGGGCATGCTTTGTAACCATGTGCGGACCAACCTGATAGCATTCCATACGCAGAAAAGTCATTAATTGTTCTTATTAAAGCTTCACGCATCGTAAAGGTTGTGTATGTATTTTCATCGTAAATTTCCACACCATCACTGAATAAATATTTTAACTCATCGTTCAGAGGGCGGAGGTAGACGTCGATATTGTTTTCTGGTGATTTTGGTCCGTCAATAAGAAGATGTATCATAAAGTAAGATTGATCCATAACCAACCACAGCGACAGAGTATAAATCATCATTACAACGGACCATCTGCTGTGTCCTCCATCCATATAGTCGAAAAGGCAGAATCCACCACTAGCCAGTCCGAGCCTGATATTGCGAGGATTGCTACTGAATATTGGGTGCCTCCTATAGAAATCGCTTCATGCCGGCGAATCTCTTAGATGACTCATTCTTCCGTCTTCGCTTGGAGTTGCACGGTGATGCTAAATCACTTCCTCTGCTGTCTTCTTACACTTGAATAGCCTCTGCAGCTTCTATAATATGGGAAAGTATCGTTCTATCTTGACAGGTATATCTGGCTTTCTATCAGATTATTTCGGGTTATACTTGTCATATCCACAAGTGCGACACACTTTCAAATCTGAATTCTCTTTCCGGTACAGCACGCAATCTCTGGAACATGCATGAATCTTCTCACAGTTCAGACCTAAATTGGACATCATCTTCTGGGCTTCGTACCAGCTCTCAAAAACGTTATTTTCCGGGAGCATAGAATCTTTCAGGAACTTCTGAAATATCGTGAATGACTTATTGCTCTATCCATTTAAGCACTTAATCTGGAAAAAGAGAAAGAACCAAAATAGTATAGAATACTCTGCATTATCATAAATTTGTCTCCTCGCATTATTCATGAACTTCTCATACTTATCTGCACACTGTTCTTGACCGGAAAGAATGTCTTCTTCGGTAGGATAACTATTACCAGGTGCAGTCGATACCATATCCCCCATTTCCTTTCCTGTAAAGAAGTTATATTCTTCTTCTTCCACCGCATTACCGTCTTCTTCTTCCGCCGCATTACCATCTTCTTCTTCTCCTTTCCCGTGAAATAGCCAAGTTGTATAAAGTCTGGTAAAACTATGCTTAACGATATGAAGCTCTACAATTTCTACTTTCTGCCAGAACTTATTCCCACACCTGTCGCACGGACAAAGGATCTTCCCAAACACGATCTTATTATGTTCGCGTGCAAATTTACTGAAAGCCGCAACTCCTGAGACAAATTTAGGTTGCACGCATTGTGGTCAATCCATATTCATCCAGTTCTTACTTCTGATGTACTCATTGGCCATGTTAGACTGTATAACAGATAAAATGTAAGTTTCGCAAATGGAAAAAAGTAGTGAAATTATGGAATCGGTGCTTGAATCGGAGACTGTAGGGCTTGAAAGGCCGAGAGATAAAGCGAAAAAGAAAGGGAATTTTGTTTTTGATGGTGACTACATTGAGAAATTAAAGAATGAGATAGTTATCGACAAAGAAGAGAATGAGAAGGGCAAGTTTGTCGTTGAAGAATGGATTCTTCTTCCAAGATAGATGATAAATTATTCAAGTTTTGATTAATAATTTTGCTTAGTTGTAGGGTTGTTAGTATGTATATGTTTTGTGTATATTTGTTTCAATTTATGATTTCGGCTGTCGAGAGTAAAGCTTCTATCCCATTAAAAATGTATAAAGCATACACCCATTCATTTGTGCTTTCATCCGTTTCGAGAAAATTTCGGCAGCATCTCCATGCTGTTCTCCGGGTACACTGTAATAGAAAAGATGATCATTTCAATACTGTCAAACAATATTGAAACGAATATCTAATCTATCGCTGTATAAGGAGAATCAGTGGAAAAATACCTATGAAATATCTCGAAACAAATGAAAAACATAAATGAATGCAGATATTTGCTTTATACATTCCTAACTTTTCCACACTGGACAAATCTATCAGCTATCATACGATTGAATTTTCTTGTCACATAGACTACGCAACGGTTGATAGAACCGAACGATATCGTCTAATATTTAAAAACCTTCGTATACTTCTATGTCACGATAAATATCGAACGTATATTAACCGATAGACGGAAATTAAATCACGCTTTGATTTTCATATATGATTATTGATGAGAATATGAAAAGGTTCTATATTATCATCGAGTATTATACATACACTTAGAGTAACATTTATTTTCAATTATAAGAGTTCGAAGTTTTTAGTTTAGAGTAAAATTTTTAGTTTAGAGTAAAATTTGTTTCTAACCCAATGTTGGAAACTGATTTATTTTTAAATCCACTAGGATTCAAAATTATCTAAAAACCCAATACACAATAGATATTAAATAGTTTGATACCCAATACATCTAAACCTTGTTATGCTAGGTTATATAAATCATATTTCTAAATACATACTCTTATCTGTTAAGACTCGTTTCAAGGCTAATTAAATTTTTTACTCCCAGCGAAATTCAATAATAAAGGAACCAATACATTCTAATAGCACTTATAGTTTTAATATATTCTGAGCAAAAGGAGAATCACTAGATTCAATATCCATCACCATTGCATAAACTCATTACCTCAAATTAAAACAAAAGCAAAATGGACCACAGATCCAAATAACCCAAAAGACAAGTTTAAAATCTCATTCCTTTTCTTAAATACTATCCATTTGTAGTTTTCCATTCAAAAAGAAAACAAATGAAAATTTGGGTATTAATGCTAGATCAGGTGCGGATTTTATATGGTTATGCGTCGGGAGAGGGAGTTAGAGCTATGGTTCATGAATATGATGTCTGCGTGTGTGTGTGTGAGCGAGAGAGAGACGAGAGATGAGAGGCGACGGATCTAGTGTTTTAATTTATATTTCCAGAAAAATTCAAATTAGGTATATTTTGACTTGAGAGAGATATAGATGAGGATAATTTTGGGATCATAATTTTTATTGATCAAGAATGGAGGAGAAATAACCTAATTAAAATAAAGAGTGAAAATAATATTTTGGGTAGCTAGGCATACTGCTTAAAACTCATTTATTATTAACTGCTAAAGGGTAAAAATGTCCAAATCTATTTTTCCTTGAATATCCATCGTCAACAAAAGTTGTTTGATTGGATGAAATGGAGACATTAGTTATCTTTCTCACGAGTCCATCGCAACCTCTATCATGCTCGAGCCTCCCGTCGCGCCATGCCAGTTCTGCGACATTCATCGTTATCTCGTGTGTCGAGACAAATAATCTGCACGTTCGTCGCTTCCATATCAGCAACCGAGGCAAGTGAATCCCTTCACTTGTTAATCATGCTATAGTAATCGCTGGATATAATATATCATGATATATGTATAACTATATATATTTTTACATATATATTATTTGCGAAGTTAATATCGAACCAGTACCATCATCGTAAATTTTAGTGTTTGAGACCCGATTTGGGTCGATTACGCCGTAGTAATATTATATAGTAACTCATGAATTAACTTCGTGTTGATCGGATAAAAGAAATTGATATTTCGATCGATAACCGTTTGCATAATCTAAGTGTTCGATATAAAACTCTACACGATAACTTAAGCGAAGAAGGTGGAACCCATGATCACTATACCATGTTGCTTTTAATGAACACCCTATTGAAATTGGACGGCAAAACGACGCCGTTTCACCCATGAAACGTTACCCTCGATAACCTATTAATCAATTTCAAAATTTCAAATATCCATTCCTTTTGCCTGTATATACTGGCGTTTACTATAGCGCGTTGCACCTAATTACAGAAACCTTTTATGTTAATTGTTAAATCTCTTCATAAATTTACCTACGCTCATCAAGCTTATAAAATAATAATGAAATGGTAATTTAATAATTAAATGCATCGTACTCGTAAAGTAAAGTAATAATGATGTCGCATTTAATTACGTGCATTGCATGTAAAACAATTTTAGCTTAACAGTTCACCCATTAATATAAGTGGTTGTCCATCGATGGCATATGAATAAAATTTTAAATAATGTTTAGCATGCACGCATCTTAATTTAAAGAGAGGGTAGGTACTAGCTACTAGTGGGAGGCTTTGCATCTCCTAATTAATTAAGGTCGAGACAACAAACAATTAACCCACGTTGCCTTCATGCATGACCCTTGTCCTTTGAACAAACTTTTTCCATATGATCCAAATGCATGCACGGTACTTACTTTAATTTTCTCCAAGTCTTTTAGTCATCATTCTCAATCAATCTGTTCATGACATCTTAGAGTTTATTTTTCCTTCCATCAAAATTTCAAAGTTATAATTAATTATGATAATTAATGCTTCATAAGATTTTTGTTTCTTTCAATTTTCCTTTTTTTTCATTACAAAAAATGTTGCTAACAGTCTAGATACCTAGAACTTTAACTCTTGTTTGGTCTAGACATTTGGAAGTCATTAAGCAACTAAATTAGATGGTTAATTGTATAATTCATGTTAATTAAATTTAGGCTAAATGTCACATCACCAATCAATTGTATAATTCATGTTATTTGATGATTTGGAGAGCCTTGAATGGTTTGAGAAAAGGTTGGAGGAGATGAAGAGGGAGGTTAATGAATAAGGGAATGGTTGTAATGTTCCTCTGTATTATGACACCAAGGGGTTTGGGTTTTATTTCAAGTTTGGTTTTGTTTTTAGTTATTGAACAAGGGAAGTAAATAAAAGTACGATTATATATTATCAATAAGGGAATGCTTGTAATGCCCTACGTTTTAATTTAAAAATATTAAATCGTAATTTGTTGTTTGGCCCCACGGAGCCCCAAACAAATGCCTTACGGTTAAATCCGTATGGGCATATATATGGGTATTTAATAAAAAAAAGGCACAGAACAGAAAAGCCCTCGCCATTTCCCAAATTCTCTCTCTCACTCTCTCCCGCATCTCGATCGATCGTTCCCACGCGCGCCTCGATTTTTCGCCTCGTCGCCACCGCCCTCCGCCCGCGGCCCGCCACCTTCCTCGATCGTTCCCAAAACTTCCTCGTTGCCACTGCCCACGACTCGTCGCCGATTGCGTCGTCGACCACCGGTCTCCTCCGTCATCTCCTCCACCGCCCGCTACAGATTAGTAAATCTCAAATTATTTATAATTTTGATGATGTTTGGGCTAGGGTTCAGGATTCGGGTAGGGGTGAGGGTTAGGGTTATGCATCGGGTTCAGTTTAGGGTAGGGTTAGGGTTAGGGTTTGGTTGGGGTTGGGATTGGGGTTCGGGTTCGGGTTCGGTTCGGGTTGGGGTTTGGGTTGGGGTTAGGGTTAATTAGTTGGGCTTAGGGTTAGGGTAAGTAGGGTTAGGGTTAGGGTTTGGTTCAGGTTTAGGGTTAGAGGCTAGGGTTAATTTGCGTTAATTAGAGGGTAAGGTTAATTTGGGTTAATTAGTGATAATTTGAAGGGGTTATGGTGTTGATTAGGGTTAATTAGGTTAATTTGGGTAAATTGGGTTAAATTTGGGTTGATTAGGGTTAATTAGGTTAATTTGGGTAAATTGGGTTAAGTTTGGGTTAATTAGGGATAATTTGTGTTAGGGTAACGATCATGCTTAATTGTGGTTAATTAGGTTAATTTGGGTTATTTTGGGTTAGGGTTTAGGGTGTACTAGCTCATTGCAGTAGGATAGCCGATGATAACGTAAACGTACAACTTTACCGTAAAAGCAAGAAAAATTTACCCTAAATTTGAAATTTCGAACCCTTAATAATGAAACGTAAACGTAAAATCTATTCATGTTAAACATTCAAGTTAAAACCAATATATGATACTCGATGATAATATGAAACTTTTATATTCTCATCGATACTCGTATATGAAACTCAAAGCGCCACTTAGTTTTCGTCTATCGGTTAACATACGTTCGATATTCGTCGTGACATAGAACTATACGAAAGTTGTTAAATATCAGACGGTATAGCTCGGTACTAACGACCGTCGTGTAGTCTATGTGACGAGAAGATTCAATCGTATGATAACCGATAGATTTGTCCCGTGTGGACAAGTTAGGAATGTATAAAGAAAACACCTGCATTCATTTATGTTTTCATCCGTTTCGAGATATTTCGTCGGTACTTTTCCGCTGGTTCTCCATGTACAAAGATAGATTATATGTTCATTTCAACGTTGTTTCACAGCTTTAAAATGATTATCTATTCTATTACAGTGTACTCGGAGAACAGCGGGGAGGTGCTGCCGAAATTTACTCGAAACGGTTGAAAGCACAAGCGAATGGGTGTCTGCTCTATACATTCTTAATGGGATAGAAGCCTTACCCCCGACAGCCGAAACACACACATACAACACGAATACACAACAAACGCATCATTAGAGAGTGATTCAAGATGTTCAAGTTAAAACCAATATATGATACTTGATGATAATATGAAACTTTCATATTCTCATCGATACTCATATATGAAACTCAAAGCGCCACTTAGTCCCCGTTTATCGGTTAATATACGTTCGATGTTTGTCGTGACATAGAACTATACGAAAGTTGTTAAATATCGGACGGTATAGCTCGGTACTAACAACCGTCGTGTAGTCTATGTGACGAGAAGATTCAATCGTATGATAACCGATAGATTTGTCTTGTGTGGACAAGTTAGGAATGTATAAAACAAACACCTGCTTTCATTTGTGTTTTCATCCATTTCGAGTTATTTCGTCGGTACTTTTCCGTTGGTTCTCCGTGTACAAAGATAGATTAGATGTTCATTTCAACGTTGTTTCACAGTTTTGAAATAATTATCTATTCTATTACAGTGTACTCGGAAAACAGCGGGAAGGTGCTGCCGAAATTTTCTCGAAACGGTTGAAAGCACAAGCGAATGGGTGTCTGCTCTATACATTCTTAATGTGATAGAACCCTTACCCACGACAGCCGAAACACACACATACAACACGAATACACAACAAACGCACACACATCACATACACACTAACAACCCTACACTTAAGCGAAATTATAAATTGAAACACATATATATAGAATACAACTCATACATGGGTATCCTCAAATCTAACTTTAATTATCGATAATTTATTCTTTTCAACGACCAACGCACACACAAAGTATATACACGGATTTTCTCCTTTGTCAGTAACCATCCCGTTCTTAGATTTCTCAATATAATCATCATAACCTACAATTTATATGTTATACAGTCTAATATGGCCCATGAGAACGTCAGAGTTAAGGACTGGATGTATGTGGATTGGCGACAACATATGCAACCTATGTTTGTCGCAGGAGTTGCTGCTTTTATTGAGTTTGCACGCGCACATAATAAGATCGTGATAGAAAAGATTCTCTGCCCGTGCGATAGTTGTAGGAATAAGTACTGGCAGAAGGTAGAATTTGCAGAGCTTCATATCATTAAACATAGTTTTACTAGACTTTATACAACTTGGCTATATCACGGGGAAGGAGAAGAACACGGTAATGCGGCAGAAGAAGAAGGAGAAAACGATAATGCGGTAGGAGAAGAAGGAGAAGACGGTAATGCGGCAGAAGAAGAAGAAAGTAATTTCTTTCCATTAGAAGAAATTGAGGATATGGTAGAGGCTGCCCTAGGTGAATTTATTCGTACCGAAAATGACATTCCTTTCGGTCAAGGACCGCATGGGAATAAGTATGAAATATTCATGAATGATGCGCGAAAACCAATTTATGAGAATGCAAAGTATTCCACCATCTCATGGTTCGTACAACTTTTCTAGATTAAGTGCCTAAATGGATGAAGCAACAAGTCATTCACAATACTTCTTTCGTTCTTGAAAGATTCTATGCCCCCGGGAAATAACGTGCCCGACAGCTGGTACGGAGCCCAGAAGATGATGTCTAATTTGGGTCTGAAGTATGAGAAGATTCAATCATGTCCTAAAAATTGTGTGTTGTACCGGAAAGAGAATTCAGATTTGAACGAGTGTCCAACATGCGGAGAGGCCAGGTATAAACCGAAAGATTCTGATAAGAATCTCCATATACCTGTCAAGACAGCACAATACTTTCCCATAACACAAAGGTTGCAGTGGCTATTCAGGTGCAAGAAAACAGCCGAGTCAATGATTTGGCATTACCGTGCTCCTTCAAGTGAAGATGAAAAAATGAGTCATTCAAGAGATTCACCGGTATGGAAGGATTTCGATAGGAGGCACGCAATATTCAGTAGCGACCCTCGCAATGTCAGGCTCGGACTGGCTAGCGATGGCTTCTGCCCATTCAACTATATGGCTGGAAGCCACAGCACATGGCCCGTTGTAATGATAGTTTATAATCTGTCGTCTTGGTTGGCTATGGAACAATCATGCTTTATGATGCCTCTTCTTATAATGGACCAAATTCTCCGGGAAATAATATCGACGTCTATCTTCGACCTCTGATCGAGGAGTTAAAATTTTTATTCATTGATGGTGTAGAGATTTACGATGCAAACACAAATACAACCTTCATACCGCGTGCGGTTTTAATGTGGACAATTAATGACTTTCCTGAGTATGGAATGCTATCAAGTTGGTCCGTACATGGTCACAAAGCATGTCCTCATTGCCATCAACATACAATATCGAAATTCTTGAATTTTAGCAGGAAGGTTTGTTATTGCGGCCATCGACGTTTCCTGCCTCTAGACCACCCCTACAAGTTAGACGTTGTTCACTTTGATGGTCATCAGGAGCTTCTTGGACCTCCAGCCCCATTGTCCGGAGAGGACATGACTGCTTAGTGGGATGGTTACAATAATGTGACCTTCGGGATGATCCGACAAAACAGGTCAAACCACCATTCTGGAACAAGTTAAGCATTTTCTTCGAGCTTCCGTACTGGTCAACAAATTTCGTGCGTCATTTTCTGGACGTCATGCACATAGAGAAGGGAGTATTCGAGCACGTACTCAACTTGCTTCTTTGTAAAGACGGGAAATCGAAAGACAATCTCAATACTAGGATGGATCTACAGGACTGGGAAATTAGAAGTGAATTCCATCCTAAACCGGTAGCGGGTAAACCAGGCAAGTTTGTACTTCCCAATGCCGCTTATCATATATCACAACCGGAGAAGAAAAGATTCTTACAGGTGTTGCATGATTTGAACGTTCCAACAGGTTTCTCAGGATCATTCAGTAAGAAGATAAAAATTGTGAAAGGCAAGATCGATGGGCTGAAAAGTCATGATCACCATGTTATTATGGAGCACCTTCTCCCATTAGCCCTCAGGACCTCCCTCCCCGAATCGGTTGATCTAGTAATCAATGACCTATGTTGTTTTTTCAGAGAATTATGCGCTATAACACTGGATGTTGTGACGCTGGATAAAGTAGAAAATTCTATTGCGTTGATACTTTGCAAGTTTGAGCGTATTTTCCCACCGTCATTCTTCGATATCATAATACACCTGATGGTTCATTTTGGAACTGAGGCTAAATTAGCCGGACCGGTACAATATCGATGGATGTATCCCATTGAGAGGTGCGTGGAATTTTTCGTTTCGCACAATTTGTAAAATTATTGTTGTCATGTATGCCCGTATTTATTTATTTAACATATTTTTCTTTAGATATCTCTACACTCTTAAAAAGTATATACGCAATAGAAATCGACCAGAGGGTTCTATCATGCAAGATTATCTTCTAGATGAAGCAACCATATTTTGTTCCCGCTATCTGGACGAGAATATTTAGACGAGACTTAACCGGTCTCGAAAAATTCAGGACGGGCCATATGGTAAAGCCGATTATAAGAGGGTAGACACTATGTTTATCAACAAGATATACCGGTTTATTCTCCACAATAGCGCATGTCTTGAAAAAATTAGAGAGTAAGTTTTTTTTGGATTAATTGTTATATTTGTGTTTGTGTGTGTATGAAATGATATAATATTAATGTCATAATTTATTTTCGAGAACAGAATTCATTTTAACGTGGTACGTGAGGGGCATCCTGATTGGAACGATGAACGATTGGAAAAATATCATCAGGATAATTTTTGCGATTGGGTTGCAGATCATGTAAATTATTCGAATAACATGTTCTTGCTATTAGTTTTAATCTAAACTTATATCGTTATGTATTTGTCGTAAAATTTGTTTTGTTAGATCCACGATCCGAACTTGTCTGCATCATTAGAGAGTGATTCAAGATGTTTAGCTCAGTTTCCTAGTATGGAGTTTGCATATTATAAAGGATTTGGTGTCCTTGGATACAAATTCGAAGTTAAAGATATAGAAATATCTAGAACCACTCAGAATAGTGGGATTGCGACTGTAGGATCAGATGGTGTGATTTATTATGGATACTTAAATTGTATACTCGGCATACAATATCCCGGACGATCAGAACCCTTTTAAATATTTCAGTGTACTTGGTACGATACACGAACCGATACGGATAAGTGGAGAAGCAATCTCAGGACTTGGAAAGATGAATATGGATTGACCAGTGTGAACACACTTCGATTTTACGGTTAGGAAGATCCGTTTATCTTTCCGAACCAAGCGTTCCAAGTATACTACTCACAGTGTTTGAAGCATCCGGGATGGAGTGTCGTATGCCGTTGGAAATCCAGGAATGTTTACGATGTCCCAGAATTCAAGGACAGCGATGAGGATGAAGAAGAGAGAAAACTTAGAGTGCTCCGACCGTCTGTTTCGAAAGACGGTTTGTCTTCGGCTGATCATGAAGTTACGTGGGTTAGAAATGATATCGATGATGAAATCCAAGTAGATATGTCTAATGCGTCCACGAAACGAAAAAGGTTATCAGTAATGTTATATTATTACTTCACATTTTACGATCTATACATATATAGTATGCATATGTAATGATTGTCTAATGCGTCCACGAACCGTTTTATCTAGATTTGATGATGACGACGGAAGCAGCGAGGGGTGGCGGCAGAAGCAGAGGCAGAGCGGTTCTGCCGCCTGGAGAGCAGCGTACAGAGCTTCAGAGGGTCGGTCTTGCACCCTGATCGGAGACCCCTTCGGATGCCTCCTTCCGCGTGGACTTGGCCGCACCTCCAGGTATATTACACGCATATTCATTTTGAATGTAATTTTATAGATATACATACATATTCATTTCAAAATTACTTACATAGTCAATGTTTTATTGTCAAGTTGGTGGTGGTGCATCCACATCAGGGACAGAGCCCACTCCCGCACCTCCAGGTATGTTGCACGCATATTCATTTGGAATGCAATATTATAGATATACATGCATATTCATGTCAAAATTACTTACATAGTCAATGTTTTTCATGTCTAGCTGTTGGTGCGTCCACATCAGGGACAGAGGCCACTCCCGCACCTCCAGGTATGTTTATATATCATATAGTTCATGTATATTGATTTAGAATATTATATTATAAATATACATACATTCTTTTTGCTCTTACGTACTTTCATCAGGGGCAGAGCCCACCACCGCACAAGCGGGTATCTTTATATATCCTATAGTGTATACATGTTGATTTAGAATGTTATATTATTGATATACGCATTCTTTTTGCAATTACTTATATAGCCAATGTTTGATTGTCTGATTATAGATGGTGCGTCCATGTCTGATGCAGGGGGCACTCCCGTCATTTCCATACCCTCCGCTCAGTTTGCAGGTTTGTATGAATAAATATAAATATTTATTCATTTTACATATCCTTTAAGAATAAACATGAACTTCATGTAATTTTATCGAAATTTATTTTCTAGTTGGAGGGGATGCGTCCACGTCCGGGTCACCGACTGTTACTCACCGGAGGAACTATCGCCCCGCTTGTGCTGCTGCCCGAGCCCAGGCTCGTGCTTCTGCCGCTGGAGGTATATATCACACATCAATTTTCGTTAAACTTGATTTCTTAATACCACTTTGTCTTAATATTGATTGTCTTGATATTTCTTATAGACGCAGGGCATCCCCATCCCGAGAGGGGGACTCGAGGCCCGAATCAGTGCCACAGGCTGAGGCCCGACAGAGTTAGGGGGGAGACAGTATTCCCCCTCTTCTTTACCCCTGATTATCGCTATACCGGCAATTATGCCGAGAGGTTCGGCCGGTATATGGAGGATGAGAGCCGCCTCGTGAAGAAGTATCCACTTCACGTTGAGTGGGGCGACCAGCACCGGCGCTCATTCGCCCTCTTCTGGGATCAGGCTCGGGTATTAATATATATTTTCATTTGATTTATCCAATATATTTATTATTAACACTTGCAATTTAATAACATTGTTTTTTTTATTTGCAGTTGGATTACGATTTTCAGCCTGTACCCGACCTTGATCACCCTGGGAGGGTGCTCGATCTTCACGCTCTGTACCATGGCCTGATGAAGAACATGCAATCGAAGGTCCGATACAATAGGAACGAGCTGAAGATCGACCGCTATTCCCTGTGGATGGCGACCCCCGAGGCAGAGAGAGGCCCTCTTACATACTCCGGTCTTTGCGACAGTCGACGTAGATACATGGCCTCTATTGTGCCAGTATTTCGAATCTCAGCGCAAACATGTATGTATTTTAAATGTAATTCATTTTTTAGTATATAATTTTATTTTTTTGTGTTGCCTAATTAGAAAACTAAATCTGAATGTGTTGTGCAGAAACAGTCGGATCAAAATAAAAAAAATAGGAAGTCGGCGAAGAGGGGTCGCCCCACTTATACATGTGGCTCGAGGAATATTACTCGTGCTATGGAGGCATCAGTAAATTACAATAGATCTACTGTGATATAATGTAATATTAAGAGTTATTTTATAATATATGTAAATTTTTTACGAATTGCAGAGAGCTCAGACCCTGGCGCAGGTGGGTATACTGAGCGTGCTGTCCGCATATCTTGCCGTCCACGGCACCTCGACAGATCCCGCCACGGGCGAGCTTCGATACCCCGACACAGCTACCCAGGAGTATTGCGTAAGTGTTAATATTTATTCAACCCATATTTGAAATTTTTGTTTTGAAAAGTTCAAATTTAAATTATATACTTATATTTTACTGGTTAATGTGGGTGTAGGAGCGTGTGGTTGAGCAGGCGGAGGCATCGGGGATCGATTTTACTGGACAGAACGATCCGATGCTGCCGACCCCAGTCCCAGACTCCGCACACAGAGGGCACCACAGAGGTTGGGAGAGAGGCCAAGGACTGGGTCCGAGCAGGTCTCATATGAGGTTGGACTCCACTCCGGCGGTTACTTCCTCTATCTCCCATGAGCGACGTCTCGAGCAATAACTTGACACCTTGAAGGCCACCGTCCAGGAGTTGAAGGAGATGATGGTATGTATACTACTTAATAGTTAAATATTATGTCATATTATAGATAGCAACAGATCCAATATTAGTACATAGCATGAGCTTATTTGGTTGTAGACTTAGCTTTGATTAATTATACATACATAGAACTGTCTAATCAAAATAAACTACGGTTTTCCAAACTAGATATCCAAATAAGGCCTAAGTCCCTAAGTATTCATAGATTGGGGTTTCGCAATAACCTGATAATGATACGAATTCGACTAATACACAGTTCTTACTCGTTTATTACACACAAAACTGAACAGACGCGACAGGGTATTTCGGCTGAGGCTCCACATGCATCTCCTTCGGCTGCGGCTCCGCAAGCCACTACCTCGGCCGCGGTTGCGTAGACCACTCCTACAGCTCCACAGCCCGCTCTGACTCCTACAGTTGCGGCTCCGCAAGCCACCTGCTCGACTGCGGTTGCGCAGACCACTCTTACAGCTCCACAGCCCGCTCAGACTCCCGCACCGTCCACATTGCTCGAGTTGTTGACTCAGGGTTTATCCGAGGAGCAGGTGCGCCAGATTACGGCGATTATCAGAGGTGGAGCTGGACCAAGCTAGGGTAGCTTTTTGATTTTTATATTTTAAATATGTATTTACTTATATGATACATATTGTATATATTTTGGACGATATTGGTGGTGTTTACGTGTTCATATTGATTTAAATTAATATTGTATTCTGCTTGTTGATTTCTTTTATATATTATGCGTGAGATGTTGATTATGAATACTGCGGTATATATTCTGCTTGTTGATTACTTTCATATATGATGTATATATTATTGTGCACAGGGCGAGAAAAAAACAGACAACCCTTTTTTTTAAAAAAACCTGATAATATGTCCCCACGGATTAATCCGTAGGGACACATGTTGCACCTACCGTTTAATCCGTAGGGTCCAACTTTACTCCTATACATTTATCCGTAGGGACAAAATATCAGGATACCTGATATTTTGACTCTATGGACTCAGTAACAGAGGTTAGGCTTGTCCCTACGGAGTAATCCGTAGGGGCCTTAGCTTTACCCCTACACATTTACCCGTAGGGACAAAATATCAGGATACCTGATATTTTGCCCCTACAAATCTAGACCTACGCATTAAGCCGTAGGGGTATGTATTTGTCCCTACGGAGTTATCCGGAGGGGCAACTGTTTTATTTTATAAACCGATAAATTAAATAAATATTTTGTCCCTACGGTGTAATCCGTAGGGACAGATGGACCTATGCATTAAGCCGTAGGGACAATTATTTCACCGTAGGGGCATGTTTAAGGTTAAGACTTGCACCTGCGGCGTGTGCACCTACAGCGTATTTCTGTGCCCCTACGAATATAGCCGTAGGGGCAGTGGTTTGCTCCTACGGCTTTATCCGTAGGGCAAACCCTATTTGTAGTAGTGCAAGGTTTGTGTTTTCTCCTCCTAATCCTATTTTTTTCAATTAAATTATTAAATTTGGAACTTAGGTGATTATAATATATGATTTGTGTTGATTTTGATATATTAAATATGGTTAATGATGAATTGAATCGGTTGTAGAATGATGTGTTTGAAATTTATCTTGATTTTGTGGGTTGGTGGGTTTTATCATTAAAATATAATTGAAGAAAACTGTTTTAGACGGATTTTAGAATTGAAAATAGATGAAAATTGAAATATAAATTTGGTAATTTAGGTTAAGAGTTGAAGATATAAAGATTATAAATAACCGATGAATTTACTTGTTAGATTAATTTAGGGTAAGATGGATTATAGGATTATATTAGAAGAATTTAAGGTAAAATGTATTATAGTTAATTGAAGGGATGCGTGCACGCATGCGTATTTGTGAGTATGTGTAAATATGTGTCGTGTGAACGTATGTGAACGAATGTGTGTGTGTGAGCGAGTGTATGTAGGAGTATCTGCGCGCGCGCACGTATATGTGAAAATGTGTGTGTATGTGTGTGCGTGTGCGTCCGCGTATAAAATATTTTAAAAATATATTCATCCTAAATTCTAACTTGTATTGTGTAAATTTAATGATTCTATATTCTTTATTTTGTAAATTTAATAATTTGATATCTTGTTACTTATGATTTATTATTTAGATTTTTTTAATTGTAGTATAATTTATAAACCAAATCAAAATAAAAATCAAATTCTTTAATACCAATTAAACTATATTAGATGAATAAATAAAAACTAAAATCAAATTGATTAAGAAAAATTAACAATAATTAACCTATAACATTAATTATATTAATTAAGAAATCTTAATTAAGACTAGATAATTGTGAACCGAGACCATGATTAAAAAACGATTAAATAGAAAGTTATGGGATACCATAAAATTTTGATTAGAAACATAACTAGGGTTTTATGTTTTCATTTAATTAGTAAGTTTAAGATCGAAAAGTCTTAAATTTGTTTAGGATCGACCTATAGTTTCCCGTCCGACAATTGGTGTATGTTAAATCTTTTTCGCGTCGAATTGATAGGATCACATTATATATTTGTGAGGGTTGAGCGTCATGTTCAATTGTTTTAAACATATGTATAGTATTCGACGAGGAGATTTGACATACAGTAATTATCGGATTTGTCCAGTTTGGACAGGTTACGAATGCAACAAGACTCACATCTCACATCTTCCCGTATTTTCGTCCATTTCGAGAAGTTTTTATGGTGCTTTCCACTTGTTCCCCGTATATAGATTTATGTACGAACACGGGGAACAACGGGCAAGTGCTACCGAAATTTTCTCGAAATGGATGAAAAACAGAAGGATGTGAGATGCGAGTGTTGCATTCGTAATGGGAATTAGGACCTTTATCCCTGACAACCATGAAACTAATTATTCGTCCCGACTTTTTGCCCTGGGTACTTATGACCTTTCTCCGACTCTTTGGGGCTCAAGAGAATTGATCCCACTTAAACCTATACTAATTTAGAGTCCTTAGTACTGTTTGCATATCTCGGGTGGGTTTTATGAAAAATACTTTAATATAGTTTAAAAATAAATCTCGAGGGTGATTTATAATATTTAGGGTTTTCATGAACATATATTTTAATTGTTGTGGTGTTTTGGTGATAAAACCTAGCTTTTTAAAAGTTTATGGTATTTTTATGAAAACTAGCTCTTTTAGAAACTTGGTGGTATTTTATTAAAAATTCTAATTTTTCATTTTAAAAATATAGTTTCTTAATTTGTTTTTATTGAAAATATGGATTTATGATTTTTATATAATTTTTCAAAAATTAGTTTGTTTAGAAAGTCCCGTTTCTTAAAAAACCCGTATTTTTATTTCCTTTCGAGATCGAATACTCCATGGGAAGTTTTGCATCTCGCTCTACAGTCCCAAGGATGTGCGGTAATCCACACCATCCATTAGCAGGTCCTCTAACGAGTGTTGTAGTGGTGTAATTGCCAAGAATTTCAAAATACCGATTAAAAGAAACCCGTTTTGTAAATGTGTGGTGTTTTAAAGAAAAAGTTATATATATATATATATATATATATATAATTAGCTCTATGTTTAGAACACCGTACTATGTAACCATAGTGTGCATGTAGAGTAGGATGTTACCCCGTGAAGTTTTCCTATAGGTGTCTTTTTAACAATTATTGAAATGAGGGTTATACTAAAGTTCATGGTATTTTAATAAAAAAGTGCGTTATATGTTTGTTTCACATGAAAATTTTGCTAAACTAAAACTAAATGATGGTAAATAAGATTAAGATTAATATAGGATGTTAGTTTGATCTAATTTACTTATCTAGTGGAATACAAAAATTAAAAAGAAGATTATATCGGAGATAACTCCACTTTTGTCGATTTGTTTTAGAAATTTGTTTTGAGGTGGAAAAGGATAGAGATGAAGGGACTTATCCATTGTGTGTCGTTAGGAAGGGGTTAAAAGAGAGATGGGGATTCCCATGGCGTCGTGGAAGCTCTAAAATCGGTTTCGATCTTCGATGGAAAAAACTTGGTCGTTAACTCCACTTGGTACTTAGAGAGTTTGAGAGAATTTTTGCTAGAATTTTCAGAATGGGGAAAAGCTAGGGCATGGGGTGGTATTTATAGTGAAGAATTAGGATTTGAGTATTAAAAATGTGAATTAAAATAATTTAAATGGTGTTAAATGGTGAATTGAAGAGTCTCTATTTAATTGCAGGAAAATCAAACAGCGCAGGGGAGTTGAAGAGTCAAGTGTGCAAAGCACGGGGGGATTTGGGGCTACATCGAACGTCGGCATCGGCCTTATAATGAAAACGGGCGGTCGGAACTTAATGATCCGTCTCGAAATTTGTGCAACGTGTCAAGTTGGGTGTGTACACCTCATTGCGCCTGTTTGATTTTTCTGAAACTTTTCGTTTCTCCGTGTATTGCACGTGCAACTCTTAGGCTTCCGAAAAATTTAAAAAAAATCCTAAAAATAATTGGGTCTGATAGGAATCAAACACATAAGCTATATCACAGCAGTGCAGAGGTTTTACCAGTGAGCTATAAATTGCTTCTTGCTTTTATTTAACAAAAATAACTTTTAACTCTTACACAGGCTGTAATAACTTTTTCTTATACATTAAACCAGTAAAATTTGTAAAGGGATTTCAGAGTCGTTACAGAGACCTTTACATTATTTCGGCAATGCATTTATTTTGATTTGGTGTTATATGAACTTGATTTTTCCTTTGGCGCTGCAAGGTCTGCATCTCGGGCTAGAGATGATGAGCATTCAGCTGCAAGCAGAAAGTTTTATGTAAGAATGTGGTTTTCATTTTAGTTTATTGCTTTTACTTTTACCCATTGGTTTATGTTTTAGATATGTTGTTGTAACGGGGTTTTTGAGTGATGTCTTTATGTCCATTGTATTGATCCATTTGTATGCCTCATGTGCTGAATTGAGTAATGCAAGATTGGTATTTGATGCAATGCCTGTTAGAGATGTAGTCGGTTGGAATTCTTTGATATGTGGGTATTGCTAAATGTGCTGCTGAGGGAAGTTTTGGTTCTCTTTGATGCGATGGAGAAAAGGGGGATCAAAGGTAATAAGGTGACCATGGTTAAAATTCTCTGCATATACTCGTTTAGGCGAGTGGGAGTTAGTTAATGTTGTGATCAAACAAGGATTTGATATCTTGGAGCTCTATGATCATTAGGTATTCACAAGCTCATAAATACTCTGATGCATTGGTGCTCTTCAGAAAAATGCACGATGCAAACATAAAACTAGACGAAATTGTTCTAGTTAGAATGCGTTTGGCTTATGCTCATTTTTGAGCCGTTCAGCTGTATAATGTTGGCTATAGTGCCCTCAAGTCAATTATTGTAATCACAGGCATGCGATTATGATAATTGAGGGAGGACCTAAACGGGTAGAACAGTTTTACTCAAAATGATAGTATGCTATCTTGTTTGCCTTTATCATCATATATATGCATTATGTGGTATTACAGATCACTATTATATGTTGATAGAGCTCATAGGATTCTTGCTTGACTACCAGCATTATGATGGTGATTATATACTTGGGAGCTGGGTGGTCTATCGGCACATCCTTAAATGTCCCTAGTCGAGAGTGTATCAAGACTAGACATCGATACTTCGGAGTAGACTAGTGTATGCTTATCGAGACCCCGACAAGGGGCGGTGGCCGGTCTCACAAGCCATTGGTCAGTCACCTAAGACGCTATACAGGTGTTCATTGAGTTATGAGTATACTGGACGGACTCGCCGGGAACATGCTAGTTGGTATTATACCTATTGTCAGATAGCAGTTCCCAAGTGACATGGGTATAGGTTAGTCTGTCGACCTGAGATCGTCATTTATCTCGTGTGAGTTCCCACTGTGTTTTGATTACTACCCTACCACGGCTCAAAGGAGTCATGCAAACAGGTTTTAGTTGGGTACAGTCCCGAACCACATGGAGGCAGTGAGCGGATCGTCGGGGATTCGTCGCTCCCGGTATTGGGGGTTGATGTCGCGAGGTGCACGGGTGACCATCACCAGAAATTCTTGGCCAAGGTAGACGAGAATTACTGATTGGATTAGTAGTTTCTCGGTGGGTGATGGGCTTTATACCGACACGAAATATCGTGTTATTAGGGTCTGGCTTTATCCACTCCTCTAGACTCGATATGCGATACTCTTAGACAAACAGACCGGACTGCACGGAGATTGTCACTGACAGGCTCAGTAAAGGTTCAGATGAGTTTGCTCGCCGGCCTTTCTTTCGCTCAATACCTGGGTAGCCGTTACGTACAGCTAGTGCCGCTGGCGTACTTGTATTTAAATCCACTGCCAGCGTATTGACGAGTCTTTAGAGTCCCACACAGAGAGTTTTCACGGTTCAGGCGATATAATGTAGATGACGTATGTTGATACATATAAGTGTCCGATTAAATATGTGTACAGGCTATGCAGACTTTTATCGGACGGTTGATAATACTGGCGACTTAGGATTGAGCCGGATTATTAAATCGAGTTTTGATTTAATAATTTATATATATATATATATTCTAGTATTATTGTTCACTATTCATTTTCTCTCTTGGCTATTCGTATTTTTATACGAATTCGCGTATATGTATTTCGATACGTATGCCGGGTTGTATTCCGTATTTATACGAAATATTTTCTAGAAGTTGGACACCTCATTATGTGATTTTCTTTTTAGAAAATCATTTGTCATTTGTAAATGAGGTGGAGGGTGAGGTGGCATGAGCATGGTGGTGGCATGTTGAGAAGTATGGTTCTTAATTGTTTATTGAAAAATATGATGACATTTTTCCATGGTTGAAAAAGAGAGCGAGATATTTTTTTCTACATGCCATCCACATTCATTCTTTTCTACACTCACTTGGCTCTAGGATGAGAGTGAACTCTTCCACACTTAGCCATTTTCTTGAGTTGCACGTGCCCATGGTATTCCTCACTTCCTCCTCCTTCTTCTTTGATTGCTCACTTGAGCATGAGACATGAGAGAAAAAGACAGTGAGATATTCCTACACACCCCACTCTCCATTGTTATCGACCATGGAGCGTCGGTTGTTTCGCTGAGCGTCGAAGCTGGAGCTTGTATCGTTTCCTTCGGGTGGATCATTTTCGATGGAGGAAGACCGACGGCCAAGCTCAATCGTGGACACCTCAAAAAGCTAAGGATGATGGTGGAAGACCGAAGGACACGGATCACTCGATATAATGCTTCTATCATAGTAGTTTATCTCTTTGTTAGTTTGCTAGTGTGGGTTTATGGTTCGATTCTAGACGGGTTCGTTAGCGCCAAGTTTTTTAAACGTCGTTTTTGTTCCGCATCGGCCACGGTAGATGGCCAGGGCGCTATCGTAACCCAACATAGTATCAGAATCATGCCATAAACCCATACTAGCTGGTTACACAAGGTTAAAATGTCGATCAACCAAATTTTCCGAATCGTTTTTCCATTTTCATGTGCCCGCTGTCGATTTTGAATATTGTTCAAAAAATCATTCAGAGCATCTTAAAAATACGTGCAAGCATTTGTAGGACACCAGAAGAAATTTGAGCACCTAAGCCAATAATTTGGCGGCGGAACCGCCGTGTAACTTGCCTATTGGCGGCGGTTCCGCGGCGGTTTTGTGGCGATATGGCGCCATATTTCTTCTGGCACTCTAATTCTTGGAAATATGATTTTTAGGATATTTGGTTTTAGCCCAGATTTGTTTGAGTGCTGGATTGTATTTGGGACCAATTTGGAAAAGTTTAGTCGATCGAAATTTTAAGTACGTGTTTATCAGTACATGTGATAATATCTGCGACCGTGAATATCATTGAGCGGTACAACCCGACTAGTTGCTATATGTTCAATTAGAGGGGTTTGTGATCGTGATATTCACGTTGATGTTATGAGTTGTGTTGATATTGTGGTTGAATTGTCGTGGTGGATAGCCAGTGGTGTAACGGTAGTTGTACAATTCAGATTCATTTGTATATTTGTTATTGCGGGACGAGCGTCCGACATGTGGACAGCCGTCTCTGCCAGATTGTATATTTTTTTATTAGGGCACGACCGGGTTGAGGTCGATGTCGCCATTATATATATACTTTTATTTTTAGGTTTACCCCACGGTGGAGTGCACGAATAGCCGGATTCTAAAGAGTAATGGGCCCGCATCTCATGGCGTTGAGACGGAGAGGGCTTTTCTCTAGAATTGGCGGGCTATTCGCCGCACTCGTAGGGGGTATAGGATGACTCACGAAGGAGTGTTCAAGTTACCGGATTCCATGAAATGCTGGGTGGCTCATTCACTTTGTTGATTGGGTTGCCTCACTTCTGAGATTGGCGGGTAACTTGCCGCGCTCGTAGTGGTCCAGGTTTCGCAGTACCTGATTGGCAGGTAACTTGCCTCACTTCTGAGATTGGCACCTATAGGCTTCGCAGTACCTGATGAGCCGCCAGAATCCAAAATTTTAGCTTCGGTATATTCAGGATCATCAGTTTTTGCCTAAATGTGCCTGCGGGCTTTCTCTCTTTTGGGCTGGAAGTCCTCGTCAACATACAGTAAATATAGTGGACGGGACAAATTGGGACTGGGATTAACAGTATAGCAGGGCCACTTGCCAAATAGAAAGATCATATCCAATTTGCAACTTATCTTTGAATATCATGTTAACAATTCAACTCTCCTGTAATTTATACAGAAGAATTGCATGGCAATGTTCTCCTTTTACTCCCCAAAAATAAAAAACGTGAAAGAACTATGCAAGTAAAAGATATTAACAGCAACTATACACACCAATACATGCTATTATTGCTGGCTGTATCTTGAATTTTGATACGCTGTATAAGCTTTGGTTTGAATCGGACGAGAATTTTGAGCTTCTCCATTCACCTCTGTTCCTGCAGGAAAAAATAACTTAATTTAAAGGAAGTAACAGCATAATTTTCTATGTTAATTTTAATGAAGAATCTTCAATAATCAAGATAGGATATAAGAGGGAAAGAATTAGCATCGTGTGACCAACTATGATTGTTACCCTCCCTATTATTATCAGGAACAACAATAATATTTCCATAACATTTCTTAGACATTCTGCCTCAAAAGATAATTATTCAGAAACAGATATGACTCCCGTGCGTAAGTCATGCAACAACCTGACAAGTACAGATTACAAGACTACTATTTTCTAGACTACAAATTGCAACACACCCCAATATAGGGTTTGTTTGGTTGCTTGCGGTTGGAAATAAAATATATTTACAACTACGTGTAGTACCAACTACTGATGCCGCAACTTCATTCTGTTGTTTGGTTCACATGTAGTTCCAACTATATTTTTTGCAAAACATGTGTTTACTTGGATTGTAGTTGCAACACAATAACCACTTCTTCCATTTTTTGTGATCCAACACATACAGTTGCAAAAAAACGTCCAATTTAAGCGTAGCTGCAACTATATTATCTATAACCTTTGTTGTTGTTCCAACAAGTAGGAGCAACTCTTTGAAACCAAACACTTGTTTTTTTAATTAGTGTAGTTGCAACCACTAGGGTTCCAACTACACCGAACCAAAACAACGCCATAAATTGGTGGCTTAAAATAAATGATGTTCCTTAAACAGTATCCTTATAGCCAACCACTAGGCATAAATTGGTTCTTGGAAACCTCCAAGGATGAAAACAATCAACCTAGAACTCAATTGCAATGTAAGAAACAAAGTTGACGGCCTGTTACATGGTGGAAAGCCAGAATCCATATGCCTTTCTTCACTTATTCCAAAGCTTTGATGCCAGTTCAAATCTTGTTGCATTTGTGGTGTAGAACAATTGGTGAAGCTATGTGCTGCGGATAAAGGGAACTCATTCTTATCTTTTTGGCAACAGATGGCAAATAACAATGCTTTAAAACACATACAACTCATAAATGCATAAATGGATTATAAGCCATATAATCGGATTAGGCAGAATTATAAAAAATAAACTTCAAAATGTAAATTCGTGTAAAAACACTTGAAAGATGGGGAAAAGGAGAAGAAAATATGTCGATGGGGAAAAGACAGTAAAAAAAAAAGTCTTTGTTAAGAGGACAGCATATCAAGCTTGTGCATCTTGTTCTCAATGTTTGGTGGGTTCCAGCGATTAAATGTCTTTTACCATGCAAATTTTGCATTTGAACATCAATCAACCTTTTTAATACCAATCGAAGTGGGTGCTAATTGTAATTATTTAAGCATCAACAATCAGTATTTTAAACCTTGTTTGACAACAGGCAGAGTCGCAGAGGGCGCATTCAACTTCTAACCCACCCACAAAATGTCCATGATTTTGTGCTTATGCAAAAAATTTAAAAATACAAAGGAGATAAATAAGTAAATATCCTAAAGGGTTAGAAAACAATTGTACTGTAAGCAACAAGATTGTCTGACAAGCATAGCTCCAACACTAAAACTTTCCTCTTCAAGGTGAGAGGCCGTTGGTTAGATTCTTGAAGAGGTAGCATTCAAAAATAAAACACAAACAGAACATAAAGCCCTGGCTTATTACCGAATGAGCTCCTGATGCCAATTTCATTGCTTTTGTGCATGTTTAGGTCATTAGATGTGGCCATGGTCATCCTACCCTGAACTTGTGTTGAAAATTGATGCAAATTAAAGTCTATGGTTAGGTGCCACCTTTTGACATGCATGACATTGTTAGGTGATGACAATGATAGCTGGTGACTTTGTTAGGTGCTACTTTTGACATCCATGACATTGTTAGGTGATGACAATGATAGGTGGTGACTTTGTTAGATAGTGATATTGTCCTAGGTGCTATAAAAGCACATCTTATGAGTGAGGCATTTTGTATCAATCACAAGTATCATCACAAGAGGCAAAGGCTAAGAGAGATTTGTATAGAGAGATTTGAGAGAAATCTCATAGGGTTGTTCTTGTGTGTAAACTTGATTCAAGTATAGTAGACGTTTGCAGATTCCGCTCTGCCGGGGACTAGCCATACGGTGGGTGAACCTCGTTAACAAATCTATCCTGTTTGTGATTGATTGTTTTCTTATTCCTGCACTTTAATTTATATTGTCTTTCGTCGTTTAATTGCGTGATTGTATTTTTGCGTGATTTGGGTTTTGTCGTGAGCACTGTTCCGTGGATCGACTCTCCCTCCCAACAACTGGTATCAGAGTAAGGTTAAGAGAACCTAGGGTTCTTCGATTCTATAATCTAGGTAACGGTGGGTAACGACGCTTGTGTCCTCTTCCCCACTTTCTTAGATTGTAGTTTTGAAGGCGTTAGTTCAGATCTAGAAGGAAGCCGGGTTTGCTTTGATACAGACGAAAGATGGCGGAGGATAAGATAAGAATCGAGAAATTCAATGGTCACAATTTTGGTTGATGGCGCATGCAGTTGGAAGACTGTCTATACCAAAAGGATCTATATCGTCCGTTGCTAGGAGAAAAGCCCGAGAAGATGACCGATGAGGAATGGAACCTTTTGGATAGGAAAGCTTTGGCGACGATCAGATTGTCGTTGACTCCGCAGGTGGCCTTTAATATCTCAAAGGAGAAAACAACTAAAGCGCTAATGACGACGTTAGCGAAGTTGTATGAGAAGCCATTGACATCAAATAAAATATTTTTGAAGAAGAAGCTTTTCAACATGAAAATGGTAGAGAATGGTTCGGTGATAGAGCATCTGAACGAGTTCAACAGTGTGACAAGCGAACTTGAGTCCGTTTCAATCATCTTTAAAGACGAGATTCGAGCCCTATTGTTCCTATGTTCGTTGCCAGAGAGTTGGGAGAACCTAGTGATGACGGTTAGCAACTCTATCTCAGGGATTCTCACGTTTAATGATGCGGTAAGCTGCATATTAAACGATGAGATGCGAAGAAAGTCCGTGAGTGGGAGTTCTGGAACTTCTGCACTTTCGGTGGAGAATCGTGGCAGAACAATGGAAAGGGGAAAGTGGAAAAAGGGCAAGTTTAAAAGCCGGGGTAAATCTCAAGAAAAAATCTAAGGCGCCTGTTGGAATTGCAGAAAGAAGGGCCACAGAAAAAGTGAATGTAAGCTTCCGAAGAAATGCTCAGATGAGAAGACGGATGAAAAGGAAGCGAATGTAGTGTCTATATAAGAACAAGGGGAACAAGGTCTTTGTCTATCGGTGAGCGAGAACACAAAGGCGGATACTTGGTTCCTAGATTCAGGGGCTTCTTTTCATTGCACTTCAGGCAGACATCACTTTAGCGAGTATGCTCAGGGCGATCTTGGACATGTGACGGTGGGAAACGGTCAATCGTGTAAGATCGTTGGAAAGGGGATGATCATCTTGCAACCATCAGGAGGTGGTCAAATCAAATTGAAGAATGCTCGTCACATTCCGAATTTGAAGAAAAGCTTGATTTCCACAAGTGAGCTAGACAACGAAGGGTTTACTACAACGTTTGGGAATTCTCAATGGAAGATTTCCAAACGGTCGTTGGTGGTCGCAAGGGACAAGCTGAGCGGTTCGTTGTACTCATTCAATGGGAGCAGCGAAGGCTCGGTTGCATTGACGGCAAGTTCGGAGAAAGATTCCGAGACTTCGTTGTGGCATAAAAGATTAGGACACCTCAGCGAGAAGAACATGAAAATTCTTCAAGCTAAGGGAGTTCTTTCGGGGCTGAAAAAGGTGGAGTTGGGGTTTTGCGAGAGCTGCGTTTGTGGGAAGCAAAGCGCGCTCAGATTTCAAATTGGAGGCGTAGCAAAAAGAACAAGCAACTGGAGATGGTGCATACGGACGTGTGGGGTCCGGTCTCGGTGGAGTCTTATGGAGGAAATCGGTATTTCGTGACGTTCATCGATGATACAAGTCGGAAGACATGGGTGTACGCGATGAAGAAAAAGTCCGATGTGTTTGGCATCTTCAAACACTGGATTGCGCAGGTGGAGAACCAAACGGGAATGAAGGTTAAATGCCTAAAGTCCGATAATGGCGAGGAATACTGCACCCAAGAGTTCGAGGAGTTTTGCTCGAAAAAGGGTATTCGTTGGTTGAAGACGGTACCTGGGACACTACAGCAGAATGGCATCGCTGAAAGGATGAACAGAACGATCCTAGAGCGAGTGCGAAGCATGACCTTGGATGCGAATTTGCCAAAATTCTTATGGGCAGCAGCGGTCGATACTGCTGTGTATCTGATCAACAGAAACCCGGCAAGTGCGCTTGATGGAGGTATTCCAGAAGAAATTTGGTCGGGTAAACCGGTCAACTATTCGCATCTTAAAGTATTTGGCTGTATTGCATATTCTTTGATTGATAAGGCAGAAAGGAGTAAGCTTGACTCCAAATCTAAGAAGTGTGCTTTTATTGGGTATGGTGGAGACGAGTTCGGATATCGGCTGTGGGATTACACAAGTAAGAAAGTAATACGAAGCCGGAACGTTGTCTTTGATGAGCAGCACTTATATAGAGAAGAAAAGCAAGCCAAAGATGGTGTTGTATCTGAGTTCGTGGAGTTAGACGGAACTCAAGAGAACAATCAGGTGTCTACAAGTGGGGATCAAAACATGGAGGAAGCTGCAGTGCAGGATCAGGTTCAAGAACATGATGGCGACCATATTCAGCAACCAGATGTACCAGTTTTGAGGAGATCTACAAGAGAAAGGAGACTACCTGAAAGATTTGTGACCGACTTCATTTTGTACACGTATTCGGAAGAGCCTGAATCCCTTGAAGAGGCGACGCAAGACGGTGCTAGTAAGCAGTGGGAGCAAGCTATGGGTGAGGAGGTGGATTCTTTGAAGAAGAACCGCACGTGGGACCTAGTGAAGGTACCCAAAGGTCGAAAAGCGTTGCTGAATAGGTGGGTGTACAGGATAAAAGATGAGACCGATGGTGTGAAGCGATACAAAGCTCGCTTGGTAGTCAAGGGATATGCACAAAAGTAAGGAATTGACTATCAAGAGATATTTTCCCCTGTGGTGAAAATGACATCAATTCAGGTGATCCTTAGTATTGTGGCGGTGGAGGATCTGCACTTAGAACAGCTTGATGTAAAGACAGCGTTCCTTCATAGAGATTTGGTAGAGGAGATTTATATGATGCAACCACCGGGATACGAGGTGAAGGGAAAAGAATCTATCGTGTGTAAACTGCGAAAGAGCTTATACGGCCTTAAGCAAGCTCCAAGGCAGTGGTATCTCAAATTCGATCAGTTCATGCTAGAGACGGGCTTTGTGCATGGTGAGTCAGATCACTGTGTCTATATTCAGACTTTTGAGGATGGAGACTATATCATTCTATCCCTCTATGTAGATGATATGTTGGTAGCGGGTCCGAATTTCAAGAAAATTCAAAATCTGAAGAAGATGATGGCTGAAAAGTTTTCCATGAAAGATTTAGGAGAGGCCAAACAAATTTTGGGCATGAAGATCGTTCGAGATAGGAAGCAGCGGAAGCTGTGGTTATCGCAAAGCGACTATATCGAGAAGGTTTTGAAGCGGTTCAACATGGACAAGTCAAAACCGGTGAGTACACTTTTAGCAAAACATTTCAAACTCATGAAGGAGTTTTGCCCGACAACTTAAGAGCAGAAAGACGAGATGGCAAGATTGCCTTATGCTTCTGCGGTGGGGAGTTTAATGTATGCAATGGTGAGTACGAGACCAGATATTGCATATGGGGAGTTGTGAGCCGGTATATGAGGAAGGAGCATTGGAATGCGGTGAAGTGGATTTTGAGGTATCTTAAGGGTACGTCTAGTCACTGCTTATGTTTTGGGGGCGACTCTCTAATGGTGCAAGGTTACGTTGATGCGGACTACTCGGGTGATCGAGATAGTAGAAAGAGCACAACGGGTTACGTATTTACAGTTGGGGGAACAGCGGTAAGTTGGATATCTCAACTGCAAAAAGTGGTAGCATTGTCAACTACGGAGCCTAAGTACGTGGCGATCACGGAAGCCAGCAAAGAGATGATATGGCTACAAGGGTTACTCGAAGAGTTGAATAAGAAGCAAGACTTCAATACCTTGTGGAGCGACAGCCAAAGTGCAATACATTTGGCAAAGAATGCAGCATATCATTCTCGGACGAAGCATATCAAGGTGCGGTACTACTTCATACGCATGGCGTTAGAAGATGGTGAGTTGACACCGCAGAAGATCGCGGGAGAAAAGAATCCGGCGGATATGTTCACCAAAATAGTAGACAGAGATAAGCTGAATCTCTGTTGCAGATTGGTGAATCTCTCCATGAAAATTTAATGAGGAGAGAGCAGCAGCTGAATCGTGTGAAGTTTACTAGTGCGAGAATCAAGCCAAAAAAAATTACTCCAAGTGGGACAATGTCGAGATTGTGATGAATTTGCATCAAGGTGGAGTTTATTGAAAATTGATGCAAATTAAAGTCTATGGTTAGGTGCCACCTTTTGACATGCATGACATTGTTAGGTGATGACAATGATAGGTGGTGACTTTGTTAGGTGCTATTTTTGACATCCATGACATTGTTAGGTGGTGATAATGATAGGTGGTGACTTTGTTAGATAGTGATATTGTCCTAGGTACTATAAAAGCACATCTTATGAGTGAGGCATTTTGTATCAATCACAGGTATCATCACAAGAGGCAAAGGCTAAGAGAGATTTGTATAGAGAGATTTGAGAGAAATCTCCTAGGGTTGTTCTTGTGTGTAAACTTGATTCAAGTATAGTAGACGTTTGCAGATTCCGCTCTGCCGGGGACTAGCCATACGGTGGGTGAACCTCGTTAACAAATCTATCCTGTTTGTGATTGATTGTTTTCTTATTCCTGCACTTTAATTTATATTGACTTTCGTCGTTTAATTGCATGATTGTATTTTTGCGTGATTTGGGTTTTGTCGCGAGCACTGTTCCGTGGATCGACTCTCCCTCCCAACAACTTGTTCTTCTGCATTATCAAAAGGTGAAGAAGAGCAAGGGCTAACGTGGTGAGAAGCTGAAAGGATATCTGAATGAAGTACTGGTAGCTTCTGTTACAACCATCACTACTACAAATAAGGGTTTCCCCTACGGATATCTCCGTAGGGGTGAAAAAACACCCCGTAGGTGCAAAGGCCGCAGGTGCAAAGGCCGCAGGTGCAAGTTGAAGCCCTGAACTTGCCCCTGCGGGCAAAATCCTGCCCCTGCGGAGTTCTGTGTAGGGCCAGTTTCACCTACGGAGTAGGCCGTAGGGTAAAAAAAGTTATTTTATTTACGGGTTTTTTAAATATATTAACTGTACCTACGGAGATAGCCGTAGGGCCAAGTACTATCCCCTATGGATATCTGCGTAGGTACTTATCCGTAGGGGAAAAATATCAGGATTCCTGATTTTTGCCCCTACGGATAACTCCGTAGGGGCCTTTGTTTGCCCCTACGAATATGTCCGTAGGGGCACTCCCAACCCCCCGGTACTGAGATCAGGGGGGAAATATCAGTTATTGCTGATATTTTGCCCTTACGGATATAGCCGTAGGGGCAATATGTGTACCTACGGATTAATCCGTAGGTACACATTATCTGTATTTTTTTTTAAAAAAAGGGCTGCCTGATTTTTTCCCGCCCTGTGCACAATAATATATATAACAATAAAATATAAAATTAATCATCACACAACATATATCGCAGTATTCATAATCACATCTCACGCATATAATATACAAAAGAAACCCAAAAACTGAATATGATATAAATATAAACCAATATCAATATCGTTTCAAAATGTAGTACAATGTGTATGATATAAATAAATACATGTTTCAAAAAATAAGAACCAAAAAGCTACCCTAGCTCGGTCCAGCTGCACCTCTGAATAACGATAGAATAACGCGCGCCTGCTCCTCAGTCAATAAACTCTGCAATTCGGCGCGAGCGGGAGTCTGAGCGGCCTGTGGAGCTGGCGATGTGGTCTGCGCAGCCGCCGTCGAGGTAGTCGCTTGCGGAGCCGCTGCTGCGAGAGTCTGAGCGGGCGGTGGAGCTATAGGAGCTGTCTGCGGAACCGCAGCCGATGTAGTGGCTTGCGGAGCCGCAGCCGAAGGAGATGCATGTGGAGGCTCGGTCGATGAACCCTGTCGCGTCTGGACCTAACGTGTGTAAGAAGCGTGTAAGAACTGTGTATTATTCGAATTCGTATCATTATTAAGTTATTTCGAAACCCCGTTTGGATATCTAGTTTGGAAAACCGTTGTTTAATTTAATTACATATGTATGTATGATTAATCAAACTTAAGTCTAAAACCAAATAAGCTCAAGCTACGTACTAATTATGGATATGTTGATATCTATATAATATGACATGATATTTTACTATAAAGTAGTATACATACCAGCATCTCCTTCAACACCTGAACGGTGGCCCTCAAGCTCTCCAGTTCCTGATGGACACGTCGGTCACTGGAGACGGAGGAAGTAACCGCCGGGGTGGAGTCCAACCTCATATGGGCCCTGCTAGGGTCCAGTCCCCGGCATCTCTCCCAACCTCCGTGGTGCTCTCCGTGTGCGGCGTCCAGAACTGGGGTCAGCAGCCTCGGATCGCTCTGTCCGGTAAAATCGATCCCCGAGGCCTCGTCCTGCTCAACCACCCGTTCCTACACCCACATTAAGCAGTAAAGTATAAGTATAAAATTGAAACTTGAACCTTCCAAAACTAAAATTTCAAATTTGGGTAGAAAAAATATTAACGCTTACGCAATACTCTTGGGTAGCGACGTCGGGATATCGAAGCTCGTCCGTGGCGGGATCTGTCGAGGTGCGGTGGACGGCAAGATATGCGGACAGCACGCTCGGTGTACCACCTTGCGCCAGGGTCTGAGCTGTCTGCAATATTAGAAAATAACTCTTAATATGAGGTATATTAGAAAATAACTCTTAATATTGTATTATATCACAAATGAAAATATATATTAATACCCGAGCCTGATCAAAGAAGAGGGCGAATGAGCGTCGGTGCTGCTCTCCCCACTCAACGTGAAGTGGATAGTTCTTCACGAGCCGGCTCTCATCCCCCATATACCGGCCGAACCTCTCGGCATGAGGACCGGTATAGCGATAATCTAGGGTAAAAAAGAGGGGGAATGCTGCCTTCCCCCTAGCAACTGTCAGAACATTATATTTAGTACATACTGGTCTATAAAATTGATAAGAAATACCAAAATCAACAAATTCAAAGCCTTACCTACAGAGATAGCCGATGTGCTCCTCTGGTGTAACACTCGAGCCCAATACTACTATTTTCTGTTATTGGTTGAGCATTAGATATTACTCATTTTATTTATCTTGCTTGTTTGGGTCTTACTGTAAAATTTTATCTGGCTAAGTCATTTCTGCATATAACAAATTTTAGCACCTAAAATAAAATTAAAAATATTCATCTTGGCCTACTTGACACCCCTAATCTCGTGGTAGCGTCTGTGCATTGTGTTCTCGTCCCGTTCAGTGAAACGAACGAGTTTGGACGGCTACGCGTGTGTACATGTGTCCGTTTTGGGGTATGTTTTTTAATCATAAAATACTTAATTTTAAAATTTGGATCCCGCTTAAAATCCTATTATTTCAATTTTAAATTTTTGGACTCGACCCGGGTGCGATTTGGAAATGTTTTATTTGGTGCCAAAATCCCAAATTTTAATATTATTAAAACCATCGCATATATTTTTCTAACTAACCTGATATCTTACTGTTCATTACCTATCTTTTAAATCTTTAAGTTAACCATATAATATTTTTACAATCTTTTATATCCTTCTCAATTTATTCTCTCAGCCAATCGCAACCTCCCCTTTAACCCCGTGGGCCCCACTTTCTCTCTCTCCCTCTTCTCTCTCTCTCTCTCCACTCTCTCTCTCTCTCTCTCCCCCTCATATATTCTCTCGTACTTCTCTTTATCATTCTTTCTCTTCTTGCTTCATGTCTCGTTTCTCATTTTTTTTTTAACTGTTCTTTTGTTGCCGGAATTCCGTCGTGCCGGTGACGCTTCTCGACGTTCCAGCAAGGTACCCCGACCCGTGTGGTTCCTTTGTTCATCGTTTGGGTTCATTCCGTGAACCGTGCGCCCGTCGCGAGTTTTCCCCGCCGACGGTTAACGTTCCGTTTTCTCGATTCGCGACCCATCGAGGCAAGTTAATCTTGCTACATGCTATATAATTCATTTTATACCTATTTAAATAAATACCATACCTATAGTTTAAATCCAGTGCCCCATGTTTAATTTTATAACGTTTCGATATTCCGCTTGCATCCGTTTATATCATATTAAATCTAGATCATGAAAACTTATCTTGTGACATACTAGATTACATTATACTGCAACCATATCATTTAAAATATATATCGTCGTAATATTTATTATTATTATCTTTAATTAGTTTATAATCTGCATTTTATAATGTTATACATTTGAAAATCTTACAGTTTACACATGAAACGTCGTTGAAAAATCGGATATGACAAGTCTGAAATTTACTGTACACCTTATCTTATAAAATTCATTATAAATCATAGAAAAATCATTAGTATACGTTCTTTAGTTCGTTACGAAGCTAACTCAGAATAATATAACTCTATGAAATATTTACTGGCAAAATAAATTGTTTAAATAACGTAAAATGCAAATGAACACGTCTCTAAACTGCTGTCCAGGGAAATTCCAGCAGCAAACTTTCAATTTCGAATGTTCATAAATTTTTGTAGGGACAACCTGCGATGCTTATACTTATAAAATTGAAAACCTTATTGAATTATCTTTGTTTTGGTATAAGACACGTCCCTTTTGGAGAACGTTTGTTGTTTTTAAGCTATTTTATAAATTAGGGTGACGCTGAATTTCTGAACAGAACTTTCTTGTGCATGGTTAATCAATACCACTTTTATAGTTATTAATTATTTTGAATATGCTATCCATATTAATATTATTATATCAATATTTATATCACATATTGCTTAGTTGTACATCCCATATTACCATTTTATAGTTTTATAACTTTTCGGATACCCGTTTGCATCCATCGCATTTAAGATACATATATTTGCATCCATAGATCACATTACTACATAATAATGTGATATTAACACTCCATGTTTAATAAATTGCATCCTAATTAATATTGGAACTATAAATGTAAGCCTAATCGATAACTGTGCATCCATATCCTTGAAATTATATCTATTTGCATATCATATTACATGTTCCAGTTTATTGTTCTGATAGTACTCATGCTTGTTTATTTATACACATGCTTATGTTAGTTTGATTATGAGCACCTACATGACATCTTGTGCTTCCTGACATGATCTGTTACACTTCCTACTTGACATGACATGGTACCGTACACTCTTGATTGACATTGTCACACATGGTATTGTACCGTTTACTATTGACTTGACCTGATGTACCATGACCTGACCTGTTACCTGATCTAGTGCCTAATGCCAACAAACCCGACAAGTAGTCCTCATGGACCATTCCTGTTGTCTATCCAGACAAAACCTGCTGTTACCTGATCCTGTGTTGGCATTAGTTCTTGATTACTGAATACCTGACCTGACACATATAACTTGGGGGTATGGGAAATCAAAAGTGTAAACTAAAGTGTAACTTAAAAGGGTATTACTTGATCCGTGGTCCCGGGGGGGTAACGGGACAGAGCCATTCGTGACTCTTACATTTTCCTGATCCGTGGTCCCGGGGGGTAACGGGACAGAACCACTATTGGTTCCCATATTCCTGATCCGTGGTCCCGGGGGGTAACGGGACATATCCTTTGAGTTACATGGAGGATTACTCAAATTGATTTCAAAAACTTTAGGATAGAAAACCTGATAGAACAGTTTAGTTACCCACTGCACACTATCCTGCACTGCTTGTTTCATACTATTGCTTGTTCATGTTTATTTCTGCATTGCCTATTACACTGTTCATATTATATTACTTGATGACATGACGCGCTGACGTCTGGGTTTTGCATGGCCCAGATTCCGTACCGCTGTTGTAGTCCGAGCAGGAGTAATTCAGCCAGCGGCTGAGCTGTGAGTTCAGTCGTAGTTAGTTTTATTTCCTGCATTTATTTCCTGATGTGAGCCCGCATTATGGGACACACTTTTCAGTTATTTGTATTGGATCATTTGCTTCCGCATTTATTTATTATTGACTCGTATTATTCTGGATTATGGACATGTTTTAGATAGTTTTATCTTGTTCTTGATATCTCTACAGCCGTAATGTGACTGTAGATAGATACTTCCTACCCACAGGTAGCATGGTTGGCTATGTCACGTGCCCAATCTAGCGTACTCTGGGAAGCGGGGCGTGACATGGTTCTTTTGGTATCAGAGCCAGGTTAGTTGGGTTGATTCTTTTGTAGTTGGGTATTGTACCCAATACACAAATCAGAATACCCGTGTTTAGGAAACATGTCCTGCCACTTTGCCGTTTTACCATTCTTGAATAACATTCTTCCTGATTATATCTTTTACGATGTGCAAACTTCCTTTGCATATCGATTCGAAAACCTGATTCCTTGTTATCTCTAGGACTTAGGCGACTTGGATGGAGTTATGTAATTGTGGTTATGATACCGCGGCATAGTTACAATGCGGTACTCTATTTAAGTATCTTGGAGTTCTAGCCTTGATCTATATTCAAAATCTATCATTATGCTAATGTTGGGTATTTTGAGTTCAGGATTATGGCCGGTAATAAATTGAAGACATACCAGAGGTGTGTGGACGAAGCCGCCATGCTTGGAGTGATAAGAGGAATGCTGGAGAATCAAAGAAACAGACCGAGCTGATCCAGCAGCAAGCGGACTCGTTTCGGGAAGGTTTGCAGATCGTTCAGCAGTCTGTGAACAATGTTGGAGCTAGACCAGTTGACCGTGTAGGGACCGTAGCAGATTTCAGGCGGTTCGGTCCGTCTACATTTACTGGTTTAAAGGAGCCGTTGCCAGTGGAGCAGTGGCTAGTTAACACAGAGAACTTGCTTTTTGCGGCACAGATTCCAGATGACAAAAAAGTTGTTGTGGTACGCATTCAGCTAGTGGACTACGCCCGAGAATGGTGGCTTGTTGAGGAGACCCGCTTGCCCAAGCCGATCAAGTGGGCGGATTTTTCTAAAAGTTTCCTGGAGAAGTTCTTCCCGCGGACTGCACGGGAGGAAATGGAAGAGAAGTTCATCGGACTAAAGCAGAAGGGAGCACTCGTAGATGTGCATGTAGCAGAATGGACGAGACTCAGTAGTTTCGCTGGACCTTTAGTTGCCAACGATGCAGACAGGGCACGGAGGTTCATGCGCAGCCTGGACGTGGACATCCAGAGGCAGATTGTCTTCCTGGGTTTGACCACTTTCTCACAAGTACTTACGGCAGTCGAGAGCAGCAGAGTTTATCTGGGATGAAGGGGAGTTTTTCTGTCAGGCCAGTCGAGTTTAGGGCTAGGTCGACAAATAATATTCTTGCATCAATGGAAGTGATGAAAGTGAAGAGCCGGCTGTTGTTCGTGATTTTATGGACGTGTTTGAAGATATATCGGGTTTACCGCCAAAGCGAGACGTGGAGTTCGCAATTGATCTTATTCCTGGGGCAGCGCCAGTATCCGAAGCGTATTATCCAATGGCGTCAGTAGAATTGGAAGAAGTCAAGAAACAGGTTGCAGAATTGCTTGAAAATGGTTGGATTCGAAGCAGTAACTCGCCTTGGGGAGCTCCAGTTCTTCTAGTAAAGAAGAAGGATGGCACAAGAAGGATGTGCATCGACTATCGAGAATTAAACCGGGTGGCTATCAAGAACAAGTACCCGATCCCTCGCATTGGAGAATTTTTTGAGCAGCTTAGTGGCGCGAGGGTATTCTCGAAACTGGATTTGCGATCCGGATATCATCAGGTCCGAGTGAAAACAGAAGATATTTGCAAGACGGCGTTCCGAACTCGGTATGGACATTACGAGTACTTAGTGATGCCCTTCGGAGTAACGAATGCGCCGGTAGTATTTATGGACTTGAGGAACCGAATCTTTTCACCGTTCTTGGATCAGTTCATTGTGGTATTCATTGACGATATTCTGGTTTACTCGAAGAGTTTTGAAGAGCATGCTGAGCATTTGAAGATCGCACTGCAGACGTTGAGACAGGAGAAATTGTATGCGAAGATGAGTAAATGCGAGTTTTGGCTGGAGGAAGTAAGGTTTATGGGGCATGTTGTGTCTGGCGATGGCATTGCCGTCGATCCAGAAAAGATTGCAGCAGTTCGAGATGGGCCTATTCCAAAGAATGTTGCTGAGATAAGAAGTTTCCTTGGATTAGCCGGATACTACAGGAGATTTGTGGAGAACTTTGCTCGTCTGGCAGAGCCGTTGACCAAGCTTACGCGCAAGGAGGTACCTTTTGTATGGGCGGATAAGTGTGCGTTAGCTTTCGAGACGTTGAAGCAGAAGTTGATAACCGCCCCTATTCTGACCGTGCCAGACAATTCCGAAGGATTGGTGATTCACAGCGACGCATCTGGGAAAGGATTGGGATGTGTTTTGATGCAGCATGGGAAGGTTGTAGCATACGCATCGAGACAGTTGAAGACCCATGAGAAGAATTATCCAACTCATGACTTGGAGCTTGCGGCTGTGATTTTCGCTTGAAGATTTGGAGACACTACCTTTTGGGTGAGAGAGTCGAAGTTTTTACAGATCACAAGAGTTTGAAGTATATGTTCACTCAGAAGGAGTTGAACATGAGGCAGCGTAGATGGTTGGAGCTGATGGCTGACTACGTTCTTGATCTTAAGTACCATCCGGGGAAGGTTAATGTTGTGCCGGATGTGCTTAGTCGGTTACCAGTAATTCAGGTGTTAACTACGCAGAAGGAGATCATCGCAGATTTTCGAAGATTTGACTTGGAGGTTGTGCTACCACATTCTACGGGACAGTGGTTGCAGCTGCAAGTACATTCGTCTTTGATCGAGAATATTAAAGCGGCACAATCACAGGATCCTGGACTGCAAAAGTTTCGAGAGCAAGTTGAAGCCGGGCTACGAACAGATTTACTAATCTATGAAGATGGTTCGTTGAGGTATGGTAGCCGTTTGTGTGTGCCAAAGGGAGATGTTCGCGAAGAGCTTATGAAGGAGGCACACAGTTCAGCTTACTCTGTACATCCAGGAGGCACAAAGATGTACCGTGATATTCGACAGCATTTCTGGTGGGAAGGCATGAAATGGGAGATTGCTCGCTTCGTGGCTAAGTGCTTGGTATGTCAGCAAGTCAAGGCTGAACACCAAAGGGTTGCTGGTTTGTTGCAACCACTTCCGATTCCTTAGTGGAAGTGGGAACATATAACCATGGATTTCGTGACGGCTTTACTGCGAAGTCCAAAAGGCAACAATGCAGTATGGGTGATTGTCGATCGATTGACCAAGACAGCTCACTTTATACTTTTCCGGGTTGGTCAATCAACGGAGACTTTGGCAGAACGGTACATGCAGGAGATTATAAGATTGCATGGCGTACCGGTGAGCATCGTGTCCGATTGGGACACTCGGTTCTTATCACACTTCTGAAGGAGTTTACAGGAAAGTTTGGGGACTCGATTGAAGTTTAGCATAGCTTATCATCCTCAAACTGATGGTCAGTCGGAGAGAACGATTTAAACTCTTGAAGACATGTTGAGAGCATACATGTTGGACTTCAAGGGTTCATGGGAGGATCACCTACACTTGGTGGAGTTTTCTTACAACAATAGTTTTCAAGCAACTATCCAGATGGCTCCGTTTGAAGCTTTATATAGTCGTAAGTGCCGTTCACCTGTTTGTTGGGATGATGTTGGTCAACGAAGATTACTGGGACCAGATTTAGTGGTACAGACAGTTGAGAAGGTGAATACAATCAGGAAGCTTATGAAGGCAGCTCAAGACAGACAGAAAAGTTGGGCTGGCACGTCAAGAAGACCTCTAGAGTTCGCCGTGGGTGATTTGATATTCTTGAAGATATCACCGACTAGAGGGGTGATTCGTTTTAGGAATCGAGAGAAGCTTAGTCCTCGATTCGTTGGACCCTTCGAGATATTGGAGCGCGTTGGAGAGGCAGCGTACCATTTGGCGTTACTGCGGTCCTTGGCGGGTGTGCATGACGTGTTTCATGTATCTCAACTACGAAGGTCTGTTCGAGATGAAACACACGTCTTGGATCATTCGGAGCTAACATTACGAGAAGACTTGACTTTTGAGGAGCGACCGATTGAAATCGTGGATCGAAAGGAAAAGGTTCTCAAGAACAAGGTTATTCCCCTTGTGCTTGTTTCTTGGGGAAATCGATTGCATGGAGAGTCCACTTGGGAACGAGAAGATGAAATCCGACAGAAGTTTCCTCACCTTTTCCTGTAGTTTTCTATCTTTGTATTTTTGGAATTTCGAGGACGAAATTCTTTTGTAGTTGGGTATAATGTAACACCCGAGCCCAATACTACTATTTTCTGTTATTGGTTGAGCATTAGATATTACTCATTTTATTTATCTTACTTGTTTGGGTCTTACTGTAAAATTTTATCTGGCTAAGTCATTTCTGCATATAACAAATTTTAGCATCTAAAATAAAATTAAAAATATTCATCTTGGCCTACTTGACACCCCTAATCTCGTGGTAGCGTCCGTGCATTGTGTTCTCGTCCCGTTCAGTGAAACAGGCGAGTTTGGACGGCTACGCGTGTGTACATGTGTCCGTTTTGGGGTATGTTTTTTAATCATAAAACACTTAATTTTAAAATTTGGATCCCGCTTAAAATCCTATTATTTCAATTTTAAATTTTTGGACTCGACCCGGGTGCGATTTGGAAATGTTTTATTTGGCGCCAAAATCCCAAATTTTAATATTATTAAAACCATCGCATATATTTTTCTAACTAACCTGATATCTTACTGTTCATTACCTATCTTTTAAATCTTTAAGTTAACCATATAATATTTTTACAATCTTTTATATCCTTCTCAATTTATTCTCTCAGCCAATCGCAACCTCCCCTTTAACCCCGTGGGCCCCACTTTCTCTCTCTCCACTTTCTCTCTCTCTCTCTCCCTCATATATTCTCTCGTACTTCTCTTTATCATTCTTTCTCTTCTTGCTTCATATCTCGTTTCTCATTTTTTTTTAACTGTTCTTTTGTTGCCGGAATTCCGTCGTGCCGGTGACGCTTCTCGACGTTCCAGCGAGGTACCTCGACCCGTGTGGTTCCTTTGTTCATCGTTTGGGTTCATTCCGTGAACCGTGCGCCCGTCGCGAGTTTTCCCCGCCGACGGTTAACGTTCCGTTTTCTCGATTCGCGACCCATCGAGGCAAGTTAATCTTGCTACATGCTATATAATTCATTTTATACCTATTTAAATAAATACCATACCTATAGTTTAAATCCAGTGCCCCATGTTTAATTTTATAACGTTTCGATATTCCGTTTGCATCCGTTTATATCATATTAAATCTAGATCATGAAAACTTATCTTGTGACATACTAGATTACATTATACTGCAACCATATCATTTAAAATATATATCGTCGTAATATTTATTATTATTATCTTTAATTAGTTTATAATCTGCATTTTATAATGTTATACATTTGAAAATCTTATAGTTTACACATGAAACGTTGTTGAAAAATCGGATATGACAAATCTGAAATTTACTATACACCTTATCTTATAAAATTCATTATAAATCATAGAAAAATCATTAGTATACGTTCTTTAGTTCGTTACGAAGCTAACTCAGAATACTATATATAACTCTATGAAATATTTACTGGCAAAATAAATTGTTTAAATAACGTAAAATGCAAATGAACACGTCTCTAAACTGCTGTCCAGGGAAATTCCAGCAGCAAACTTTCAATTTCGAATGTTCATAAATTTTTGTAGGGACAACCTGCGATGCTTATACTTATAAAATTGAAAACCTTATTGAATTATCTTTGTTTTGGTATAAGACACGTCCCTTTTGGAGAACGTTTGTTGTTTTTAAGCTATTTTATAAATTAGGGTGACGCTGAATTTCTGAACAGAACTTTCTTGTGCATGGTTAATCAATACCACTTTTATAGTTATTAATTACTTTGAATATGCTATCCATATTAATATTATTATATCAATATTTATATCACATATTGCTTAGTTGTACATCCCATATTACCATTTTATAGTTTTATAACTTTTCGGATACCCGTTTGCATCCATCGCATTTAAGATACATATAATTGCATCCATAGATCACATTACTACATAATAATGTGATATTAACACTCCATGTTTAATAAATTGCATCCTAATTAATATTGGAACTATAAATGTAAGCCTAATCGATAACTGTGCATCCATATCCTTGAAATTATATCTATTTGCATATCATATTACATGTTCCAGTTTATTGTTCTGATAGTACTCATGCTTGTTTATTTATACACATGCTTATGTTAGTTTGATTATGAGCACCTACATGACATCTTGTGCTTCCTGACATGACCTGTTACACTTCCTACTTGACATGACATGGTACCGTGCACTCTTGATTGACATTGTCACACATGGTATTGTACCGTTTACTATTGACTTGACCTGATGTACCATGACCTGACCTGTTACCTGATCTAGTGCCTAATGCCAACAAACCCGACAAGTAGTCCTCATGGACCATTCCTGTTGTCTATCCAGACAAAACCTGCTGTTACCTGATCCTGTGTTGGCATTAGTTCTTGATTACTGAATACCTGACCTGACACATATAACTTGGGGGTATGGGGAAATCAAAAGTGCAAACTAAAGTGTAACTTAAAAGGGTATTACTTGATCCGTGGTCCCGGGGGGTAACGGGACAGAGCCATTCGTGACTCTTACATTTTCCTGATCCGTGGTCCCGAGAGGTAACGGGACAGAACCACTATTGGTTCCCATATTCCTGATCCGTGGTCCCGGGGGGTAACGGGACATATCCTTTGAGTTACATGGAGGATTACTCAAATTGATTTCAAAGACTTTAGGATAGAAAACCTGATAGAACAGTTTAGTTACCCACTGCACACTACCCTGCACTGCTTGTTTCATACTATTGCTTGTTCATGTTTATTTCTGCATTGCCTATTACACTGTTCATATTATATTACTTGATGACATGACGCGCTGACGTCTGGGTTTTGCATGGCCCAGATTCCGTACCGCTGTTGCAGTCCGAGCAGGAGTAATTCAGCCAGCAGGCTGAGCTGTGAGTTCAGTAGTAGTTAGTTTTATTTCCTGCATTTATTTCCTGATGTGAGCCCGCATTATGGGACACACTTTTCAGTTATTTGTATTGGATCATTTGCTTCCGCATTTATTTATTATTGACTCCTATTATTCTGGATTATGGACATATTTTAGATAGTTTTATCTTGTTCTTGATATCTCTACAGCCGTAATGTGACTGTGGATGGATACTTCCTACCCACAGGTAGCATGGTTGGCTATGTCACGTGCCCAATCTAGCGTACTCTGGGGAGCGGGGCGTGACATCTGGTATCTGCATGTATCAAAATTTGAATACTATTAATTAATTTCAGTAGATACATATTAACAAGATAAACTCGCATATAGCGCTGCTTACACATAAGACAAGGAGTGAATATGCTCTTGTAGATCATCAGGCGCAAATCTAATCTCATTAAGCAGCACATGATAATGAGTTGGACGCGTGGTGCCCTATTTCTCATAAGTGCATGCTGCATGAATAATATTGTGTTAATTCCAAACTAAATACAAATATAACAAACTTATCAATTATATAGTATTCAATTTGATTTCAAACAAATACCAAATAAGAATTTATTGTACATGTCCACGACTTACAATCATTCCCGCATGCGAGCACATATAAAAATCATAGTTTCTAGGATGACAAATTTTATTGTCAACTACTGTCACCACCTACAGCTAGACAATAATAAAAAATTACTATCTAAGTAAGAGCAAAAGGAATGTGTGTATATTTATGATATAGCATTCTAAATCAATATACATGCACTATATAATATATAAACATACCTGGAGGAGCGGGAGTGGCCTCTATCCCTGATATGGACGCATCACCAACAACTAGACAATCAAACATTGACAATATAAGTAATTTTGACATAAACGGGCATGAATATCTATAATATTACATTCAAATGGATATTAGAGAGCGCACCTGCAGTGAGAAGTGGTAAAAATATCACCCAACAAGAGTGTAATTTACAGAATCAGTTGAAACTCTTGAAAGTCATAGAAGAACCTGACCTGCACAAATCTGATGTATACTTTCCATTGGACACTAAGAAGTCTCTAAAAGAAAAAGCCAATGTGAAAGCCATCATTAGTTCATATCAGAAGATTGATGCTGAAACAGAGAACAAGGGATGTCATTTTCTTCTTCTTCTGCCACATTACTGTCTTCTCCTTCTTCTTCTGCTACATTACCGTCTTCTCCTTCTTATTATGTGCGCGTGCAAATTCAATGAAAGCAGAAACTCCAGTGACAAACTTAGGTTGCATACGTTGTTGCTAATTCACATACATCCGGTCCTTAACCCTGACGTACTCATGGGCCATGTTAGACCGTATCATATAAATTGTAGGTTATGATGACTATATTGAGAAATCTAAAAACAGAATGGTTACTGACAAAGAAGAAAATCCGTGTATATGCTTTGTGTGTGTGTTTGTCGTTGAAAAGAATAAATTATCGATAATCAAAGTTAGATTTGAGAATACCCATGTATGAGTTGTATTCTATATATGTGTGTTTCAATTTATGATTTCGCTTAAGTGTAGGGTTGTTTTTACTTAAATGCATACATACGCACATATCACATAAACACATGCATACATATCACATGACCATATTCTCGTTTTATTCCAAATTTTTAGAGCCGTTTATATGATTCTGTTTCTTTCGTTCTATTCTGTTAATGACCATTTCCTCGCTTAAATCAATAATAAACAGCCTCTGACTTGCGTCATTAAAACAATTCTCACTTCTCCCCTAACCCTAACCCCAGCCCCAGCCCCAACCCCAGCCTAACCCCAACCCTAACCCCAACCCCAACCGTAACCCCCCGCGCGATGGGAAGATAATTTTTAGGTAATGAGCGTAGGGATCGATCCGTGCCTTTTTAATTAAATCTATATTTAGATGCCCCTACGGATAAGTCCGTAGGTTCTTGGTTTGCGGCTCCGTAGGGGTAAACAACAATTTACGATTTAATATTTTTTAAATTAATATGTAAGGATCGTAGGGGCAACCTTTTGGCCCGAGAGAGATTGTACTAATTTTCTAAGATTAATTAAAGGCGATAGGACAAATCAAATTCACCATGAATCATCATTCTTCAATATAGGAGATACCCCAAGACAACACAAAATGTTGACTTTGAATTACTTTTCTATTCCATTTTATTTGTGTAAATTAACAAGAAAGATAATTGGTATGATCAATATATAAGATAGAAAAATCAACAAAATAAAAGTTAATGCTTGCCTGAGGGGCACCATTTTCATTTGATTCAAGTCGATACTCATGCATAATCCAATCCGTCTTTTGCCCATTTGGTGCTCTACCGATATAATAGACCAAGGTCTTCCTCATTCCAATCAAATTGTGTTTCGAGTATATTGGTTTATCCCTTCCTGTTGCTTTTCAAAAACCAGTTTTTGTTGCTCTATTCGAGTGAGTTTCCGTTGGATATTTCTTATCTTTATGGCTAAAAAAGTGCCATTCACTTTGTTCTTCTGCCGCTATCCTACAATATTCTGCTTGAGTAAACTAGTCAATGAGTAACCCATGTAATGAGACAAGAAATAATAGGAAATCAATCATATACGTCACCTTGAAGATCCGATGGCTCAATCTTGTACAAATCTATATCTCTTATGACATTTAGGTCAATTCTTTTGAAAGCTACTTTCTTTCTTAAGTAGTAACCAACGAGTTCTTCTCCGGTAGGATAGAAGCGGAACCCTGGCGGCACATCTGAAAATGTGTTCATAATTGCACAGATATAGCGATCCTGCAAATTAATAATAGAACCATACTAATTAGGCAGTTTATTAGGTTCATAATAAACAAATAGTCTTGAAATAAGAATTCACAGGTTATGTATTATTAATTCTCTAATATGTACATAAATACGTGGACTAATTTCAGAAGTGTAATATTTATAGAATTAAAAGACCGTTTTGAACATGTAAAGTACTTTCAAACAACGTGTTTTTCTATACATATCTTATGTAAGATGTGTAGATCAACTTATGATCATCCATAAGATACCGCAAAAAAAGATCGAGAACTTGAGAAACACAAACCCGCTATAAGTAATCTCTCTCTCTCTCACTTTCACAACCTAACTGCCCCCCTCCCTACAACAGAAAAAAAATCCAACCCCAACACAGCCAACTCGCTCATATACGTACATATACACATAAAACAAAAACTATATATGCAAACGTGCGAAACACATGCAAAATTAGTTTCCAATGATTTAGATTCTAGCCTCACCTGACCCCAAATCCTAGCCCCGTCATTGAAACATGCACATGAAGTTAATTAAGAGAATTATCAACTTGGCTCGTAGATATGGAAGAATTTTAACAAGTAATGTCAATGTTCTTGTTATGATAAATATAAATCAGTACTCTTTAGATCAATAGACATGCACAATTCATATTAAAGAAAAATACAATAATATGGAAATGTTCCGCATGTAACTAAATATATGCCTCACCCATGAGTATGTCTTTAAGTAAACTAATATTTTATATAGTAAATGAATGTCCTAAATAATGCACCCATCATTAATTAAATAGAAACCCTAACTTGGGAAAAACTAAGATATTACAAATTACCATTTTTTTATCAAATCAATGTTTATCAAAACTCATAAATCCAATAATCCTACAATTTCTTGATATTCGGCTCACCTATAATATAACAATCCATATGTCTAATTAACTAATTAACCTGAAATTTATCGATACAAGGCATCAAGGTATTTCTAGGAGATGGCATAAAATTTAGACACATTCATCAGATCACCTTGCAGATCAACATAATAGTATGATAGTTCTAAGTTGATACTCTTTTTCATAATTATAAACATAGATCCGTATATAATTAACCATGCTTGATTTGCCAAACTCCTATTGTTAACATGAAACATATGCTTTATATTTAAATAAAAGGGATTTCTTAATTTTTATATTAGAACATTGTACATACCTAATTTCCACTTGAAATCGGTTTTTTTCTTTTATCAGTACTCGTTGACATACAGTAACAAACAATGTTTGATTAGAAGGACCTAAGATTTTCTCGATCAACAATAATTTTAGTAATCAAACCAGGCTAAAATTGCTGGAAATTCCTCTCAGATTTGCCAAATTCAGCAAACCTCAACCCCAACCTAATCCTAACCCCAGCCCCAGCCCAGCCCAGCCCAGCCCCACCCCACCCCCAATCTAACCCTAACCCCAGCCGCAGCCCAGCCCCAGACCCAACCTAACCCTAACCCCAGCCCCAGCCCCAGCCCCAGCCCCAGCCCCAGCTAAACCCCAACCCCAGCCCCAGCCCCAGCCCCAGCCCTAACCCTAACCCTAACCCGAACATAAACTGAACCCGATGCCTAACCCTAACCCTCATCCCTACCCGAACCCTGAACCCTAGCCCTAACATCATCACAATTATGTTTAATTGGAGATTTATTTACCTGTAGACGGTGGAGGAGACGACGGAGACGCTTGGCGGTCGACGACGCACGCAATCGGTGACGAGGAACTCGACGAGGAAGAACGAGGGCGGTGGCGGGCTGAGAACGGAGGGCGCGCGGTGGCGACGAAGAGAAAATTGGAGACGCGGGAACGAGAGAAAATTTTGGGAACGAGAGGGAAAGAGATCGAGGCGTAGGGCATTTCTGTGCCCTTTTTTATTAAATTCCCATTTAGCTGCTCCTACGGACATAACCGTAGGTTATTGGTTTGCGGCTCCATAGGGCCAAACAACAAATTACGATTTAATATTTTTAAATTAAAATGTCGGGCACTGTAGGGACAACCATTGGGCCCTACGGCTTAGTCCGTAGGGGCAAGAAAAATCTGCCCCTACGGATTTAATCATCCGTAGGGGCAACCCCATATTGTAGTAGTGCATTGGATATATAATATATAGGTCTGTTTGTTGTATTTGTCGCAATGAATTAAGAAAACACCCATCTATGTTGGTAGTGGCATTAGCATGCCAAATAATCTTTGGCATTTTAAGGGAACCAGTTGTTATTTTTTGCGCTAAAAATTGCTAATATCCATAGAGGCTAAAATTTTTTGCTTCTAACTAATGCACTCTAAGCCATAATTTGGTGCTTATACGAAAACTTTGAAGATGCAGAGGAGAGCCATAATTTGGTGCTTATACGAAAACTTTGAAGTTGCAGTGGATCTATATATATATGCAAATCGTCAGATGCTAAAATATAATTTGTAACTGCACGAACAACAACAATCACTGGCTTTATAGCTGATGAGCAGCCAGAACATAAACATATGCCAGTTCCATTACTAGATTATCAGAGAAAATATTAGTATTGAACAAAAGATAATTCTTTCGGACGTTCCCTAGTTAAAACTTAATATGGATACGATTCAACCGGACAACCTATGTTATAAGCTAGCAAATAAAAGTTGCTGCACCCAATATACCACATGCAATACAACCATCACTCGTTATTTCCTAAGCTACTTGTAGCCAATCCATTTTGGTTCTTTTGAATGGGGAAAAAAGTCAAAAACCAACTATGAGAATAACGAAACCAGTGTTAATGTAAGCAACGAAAATGAATAGTTTGTTACCTGATGAAAAGCAAGAGTCTACATGCCTGGCATTTTCAGAGTTTTGATACCAGTTCAGGTTGTTCATGGTGGTGACTAGTCTATCTCTTTCGTGTACCTCATAACTATTGGAGGGCTGAGAACTGCTAGCTACTTGTATAGGCATTGAGGAAGCAAAGGCCAAGGCAGGCTGGTGCTGACATTCCATAAAGTTCTGTTGTATTTGTGGCGCAGAATGATTGGCGAATGTATATTCTGGCATATAAGAGGACTCAATTGTAATTTTCGGTATAAATTGCAAATAATTATAGATGCTTTACATTTTGTTTCTAACTAACACATGGTAAATTTAAAACTTGGTGCTTCTGCAAAATTTTTGGAAATTCAAGAAATGTAGATATGCATATAACGACTAGAATATATTTGTAGTGTTAGCAACTAAAAACACTGGGTTATTTCCTGTAGGCTTCCAGATTCCACAATATGCCACCTGTAATGCTAAATTATTAGAGAAAGAAAAGATTGAGCGGAAAAAGGATTTCAAACATTTCTTAGACTTTGCTAATCAACAGACAATTTATGCAAATAAAATACAAGCCCCTTGTAAGTTTTGCTATTGGCCTAACAAATAGAAACAACGACACCCCAACTTACCAAATTCAAAACAATCAGCAACTCATTATCTTCTGGGCTGCAAATCGGAATGTCTTGACTAAAATTGTTATCTTACCTAAGTGATGCTAGTTAAGAAAAACTAACGATGAGAATAACAAAAACCAACGGTAATGTAAGCAACGAAAATCAATGGTTTGTTACCTGATGAAAAGCGAGAGTCCACATGCCTGGCATTTTCAGAGCTTTGATACCGGTTCAGGTTGTTCATGGTGGTGAGCAGTCTATCTCTTTCGTGTGCCTCATAACTATAGAAAGGCTGAGAACTGCTAGCTTCTTGTATATGCATTGAGGGGGCAAAGGCCGAGGTAGGTTGGTGCTGATATCCCATAAAGGGCGGTTGTATTTGTGGCGCAGAACGATTGGTGCATGTATAATCTGGCAGAATCAATCGTAATTTTCGGGATTCAAATTGCAAGTAATTATAGATGCTTGATATTTTGTTTCTAACTAACCCATGGTACATTTAAAACTCTGTGATTATGCAAAATCTCTGGAAATTCAAAGAATGTAGATAATGCAAATAACTATAACGACTAGAATATACTTATCCTGTTAGCCACAAAAAACACTGGGTTATTTCCTGTATACATATGCCACTTATATCACTAAATTATTAGAGAAAGAAAAAGAATTGAGCGGAAAAAGGGTTTCAAGCATTTTTCCTACCTTTGCTAATCAATAAGACAATTTATCCAAATAAAATACAATCCCCTTGTAAGTTATGTTATTGACCTAGCAAATAGAAATTGCGACACCCCAATTTATCACATTCAATACAGCCAGCAACTCGTTATTTTCTGGGCTGCAAATCGGGATGCCCTGACTAAAATTGTTAGCTTACGCAAGTGATGCTACTTAAGAAAAACTAACGATGAGAATTACGAAAACCAATGGTAATGTAAGCAAGGAAAATCAATGGTTTGTTACCTGGTGAAAAGCGAGAGTCTACATGTCTGGCATTTTCAGAGCCTTGATACCAGTTCAGGTCATTCATGCTGGGGAGCATTCTATCTCTTTCGTGTGCCTCATAACTATAGAAAGGCTGAGAACTGCTAGCTTCTTGTATATGCATTTAGGGGGCAAAGGCCGAGGCTGGGTGGTGCTGATATCCCATAATGTTCGATTGTGTTTGTGGCGCAGAATGATTGGTGAATGTATAATCTGGCATATAGGGGGAATCAATCGTAATTTTCGGAATACACAATGCACATGATCATAGAGGCTTAGCCATTTTTACTTCTGACTAACCCATACTACCTTTTGAAACTAAAAGTGTTTTATGCAAAATCTTTGGAAATCCAAAGAAAGTAGGTAAGCAAATAGAGAGAGACTAGAATATACTTATAGTACTAAACAAAACACGCTGGATTAATTCGTGTAGGCTGCCAAAATCCATACATATACCGATTTCTATTACTAAACCATCAGAGAAAAAGAGTATTGAACACAAAATAAAAATTTCCTAGCTTTGTTAGTCCGATAAGACAATTTATCAAAATAAAGTACGATAACAGTGACACCCCAATTCACCACATGCAATGCCGTCAGCAACTCATCATTTTATAGGCTACAAATTGGAACACCCTATTGAATTAGGATACATTGTTGCTTTGTATAAGAATGGATAGGAAATTTGGTTCTATGAGTGGTGCTTTATTCCAGGGCAACCTTGTCGTACGCTTTCTCTAAATCAATAAATATCATATGCAAATCTCTTCTCCTCTCTCGAAAACGCTCGACAAGTTGACGAAACAAATGAATAGTCTCTGTCGTCGATCGTCCAGGCATGAACTCAAACTGGTTCTTTGTTATCTTAATATCCTTCCTTAGCCTGTGTTTAATCACTCTCTCCCAAAGTTTCATGGTGTGACACATAATTTTTATTTCACGGTAGTTTGAGAAACTTTGAATGCCATCCTTGTTCTTGTAGATAGGTACAAAGATACTTTTCCTCCATTCATTTGGCATCTTTTTTGTCTGCCAAATCTTATTAAATAGTCAGCCATTTAACGCCTATTTCTCCTAAGCATCTCCAAACCTCGAAAGAAATCCCGTCAGGACCAACCGATTTTCTTAAACTCATTCTGTTCAAACCTTCTTTAACCTAAGGTAGTCTTATTTTACGCACGAAATCACGGTTTATATCTTGAGATTAAATGACAAGTCCATCCAAATTCTTAGTAAAACTCTCATTAAAAAATTTGTCAAAATAATCTCTCCACCTTTTCTTGATATCCTCATCTCGAACTAAAACCTTTTGATTTTCATTTTTGACACACTTCACCGCACATAAGTCTCTGATCTTCCTTTCCCGCATCCGAGCAATCCGGTATATATCATTTTCAGCCTTTTTAGTGTCTAATTTCACATACACCTCCTTGTAGACCTTAGATTTAGCTTCCCGAACAGTTTTCTTAACTTCCTTTTTAGCCATTTTATACTTCTCAAATCTCTCCACATCTCTACTTTTCTTCAAATTTTTATAAGAATCCTTTTTAATTTTAATAGCAGCATTTACTTCTTCATTCCACCATTATGTGTTCTTAGATGGTGGAGCACCACCTCTCAACTCACTAAGTAGATCTCTAACTACCCTCTTGATACAACTAGCCATTTTGTTCCATGTTCTGTCTGAATCATCTTCCGACTGCCAATCCGCTTCTTGGACTACACGATCTATAAAAAAAATTTGGTTACCTTCTTTCAATCGCCACCATTTAATTCTAAGCTCTATCTTGCGTCTAATCTTCCTAGTTACTCTTCTAAATCGAAAATCTAGATATAAAAGTCTATGTTAAGTGGTTACACTTATAGGGTATTTTTCGTCACCCCATTGAGATGAGAATACACGTGCGCTGGTCAGACGCATTACAGATTCCTCCTGCCTAGGGTAGGCTGAGTTTTATTGATTGTGGGGATCCGATTCTCCGGCAGCCGCGGACTAAGCTGCCGTTAATTACCCCTCGCATTTGGAGCGAGAGAACCTCCGATTGACAAGTTAAACTGGTCATGCGAACTCAATGTGCAGTGTCGTGTTTTGGAGGGATTTTGGATATATCGAGGGCCCCGCAGAGTTTTTACGGGGGTCCTGCTGGGGGTCAAGGGGGCTAGCGGCCCCCTTGGAGGGTGCGAGGCAGCGTCCCGTCAGAAATTTTTTCTAACGGCGGAAATATATTTAGTGTGGAGTGCATATATAAAAAAAATAAAATAAAAAAAGGGAAAAGCGTCTTAAAGACACGTGCGTGGAACGTGGGCGCATGGTGCCTGAGGTCACGTGGCGGACACGTGACCGATGAGCGCCTCAGCGTCCGGGGTCACGTGGCGCACACGTGACCACGAGAAACACCCGCGGGAAGGGGGCTGGCCCCTAGGTTGGGGAGTTGAACTCCCAAGGGGCTTTTGGAGTTGAACTCCTAACAGAAACTACTTTATGGAGTTAAACTCCAACAGATCTAGAAAGGAGTTAAACTCCTAGGAATTTTTGGCTCTTCTTTTGAGCCTTGGATCTGTCCAAAGTTAGATTTTTGGAGATGAGTCTCCTTCTTCCTTCTCTTGATCGGCGGGATCTTCGAGAAAAAGGGGATGAGACTTAAAAGTCTCCCCTTTTCGAGATCTGATTGGAGATCCGAGCTCCCCTTCATGGGTTTTGTGGAGAAAAACTATTTATTCTTGAGAAAGGAAGAGTTAAACTCTTGATTTAATTCAAAGAAGAGTAAAAGAGTTTTAGACCCTTGAGAAAGGAGAAGGAGGCACAAACCCTAGTTTTTGGGGAGAATGAAAAGTTGTATCTTTTATTCATCATCATGTTGCTTTATATAGGCTTACACATTTACATATAGCCCCTTGGGCTTAACAAAATAGCATTTTACCCATCTCATGCCTCATGTGTTATTTCTTTTTGCACATAAGCCATGAGCTTTATAAAAATTTGGCTTTATACCCATTTTGCTTACATTCATGCATAAAAAATTACATCAAAATTATTTATTACATGATTTTTTATTTCGGCATAGGAGAGGCCGGCCGCTTCATGTTCGGGCTCGACTCGGGCATGAGCCCACTTAATCTGGGCTTGGGCCCACCTGGCTTGGGGTTGACTTTGACTTGGTCAATCGGGGTGCAATTTTCGACCCCAACAAAGTGTCCCCCATCAATGAATGCACACCGCATGCATGAGTTGTGTGCATGAAATTGATGGATCTTGAAGTTGGACTTCGAGGTGGAACATCATTCCAGGGGCAGAGCATCATCCCGGGAGTGTAATTCCGGGGATCGGAGCATCATTCCGAAGAGCGGAGCATAATTCCAGGGATCGGAGCATAATTCCGATGAGGATAATTTCGGGAATCGGAGCATAATTCCGAGGATCGGAGCATGATTCCGAAGAGCGGAGCATGATTCCAGGAATCAAAGTATAATTCCGATGAGTGGAGCATGATTCCAAAGGGTCGGAGCATAATTCCTACGAGCAGCAGACATTCTGACCGGAGCATAATTTCGATGCAGAGGTTGATTCTCAGGCGAAGCATAATTCCGATAGGGAAAGCGGATACTCCGAGGTGAAGCTTGATCTCGACACGGGGTACATTCTGAGACGAAGCATGATTTTGACGCAGAGCTTGCTGGTTGATTTGATTCCGAGGTGGAGCTTAATTCCGACGAGGAGGTCGCTTGTTGATTCCGAGTCGAAGCATAATTCCAACAGGGAAGGCAGATACACCGAGGCTAACCTTGATTTCGACGCAGGGGACACTCTGAGACAAAGCATGATTCCGGCGCAGAGCTTGTTGGTCGACTTGATTCTGAGGCGGAGCTTAATTCCGACGAGGAGGTCGCTGGTAGATTCCGAGCCGAAGCATAATTCCGACAGGGAAGGCAGATACACCGAGGCAAAGCTTGATTTCGACATGGGGTACACTCTGAGACGAAGTATGATTCCGGCGCAGAGCTTGTTGGTCAACTTGATTCCGAGGCGGAGCTTAATTCCGACGAGAAGGTCGCTGGTTGATTCCGAACCGAAGCATAATTCTGACAGGGAAGGCAGATACACTGAGGCGAAGCTTGATTTCGATGCGGGGTACACTCTGAGACGAAGCATGATTCCGGCGCAGAGCTTGTTGGTCGACTTGATTCCGAGGCGGAGCTTAATTCCGACGAGGAGGTCGCTGGTTGATTCCGAGACGAAGCATAATTCCGACAAAGAAGGCAGATACACTAATTTCGACGTGGGGTACACTCTGACACGAAGCATGATTCCGATGCAGAGCTTGTTGGTCGACTTGATTCCGGGGCGGAGCTTAATTCCGACGAGGAGGTCGCTGGTTGATTCCGAGTCGAAGCATAATTTCGACAGGGAAGACAGATACACCGAGACGAAACTTGATTTTGACTCGGGATACACTCTGAGACGAAGTATGATTCCGGCGCAAAAGTTGTTGGTTCGATTTAATTTAGATTGACATCGGCATTGCTACACTGGAATATGGTACCAGAAGCAAACTATCATTTGCCATGAGTGGATTTGGGGATTTTGGTTTTTGTTTGGCATCTGCATTGCTGCACTGGAATAATGCCAGGAGCAACTCATCATTTGTCCCGAGAGGATTTGGGAATTGATGGCTTAGGAGGCAGGTTTAGATCCCTATCACCTAAGGCTTTTTAATTTTATGGGCCGTAAGGGTCCCATAAAAGCATTTTCTCCTTACGAGTCGAAAGGATCTCGTAGGTGTATTTTCTTCTTAGGAGTCGTGAGGACTCTTAAGTGTGTTGCTCCTTTGTGAGTTGTAAGGATCTCACGCGGGAATTTTCTCCTCACAAAGTCGAGAGGACTTTACGAGTGCATTTCATCTCTTTTTCACGAGTTTGCGCCCTTTCGGATTTTCACAAACTCGTCGGCAGTCCTGCTGTTTTTACTCACGGAGCCCTTTCGGGTTTTCATCTGTGCCCATTTTGCTTGTGGACATACCCGTTTTTTTGTTTTTTTTTGAATCTTCATTGCCGGTGGGACTTTGAATGTGGTCCCGCTGGTAGGATTCGGGAGAGATTGGGATCGTTTTACGTCCGTGGATTGTATACGGTTTTGCAGGATGTATGATCCAGACCGTAGGGCCGGAAGAATTTCGGGACTTTGTTGGCGTCTGCATCGCTGTACTGGAATATGGTACCAGGAGCGACTCATCATCCGCAGTTGAGGTATGGGATTTGGAATTTGGTTGGCGTCTGCATCACTGCACTGGAATATGGTACCAGGAGTGACTCATCATTCGCCATTGGGATACTCAGACTTTGGTTGGCGTCTGCATCGCTGCACTGGAATATGGTACCAGGAACGACTCATCATTCGCCGTTGGGGATTTGAGTTTTGGACGGCGTCTGCATCGCTGCACTAGAATATGGTACCGGGAGCGACTCATCATTAGCCATTTTTTTATTACCGCGATTGCTCTATCATTTCAGCTTTTCTTATCGCGAAAGTCGCGATTGCCCTATCATTTCGGCTATTTATTTGCGGTTGCCCCATCATTTCGGTTTTATTTTTATCTTTATTTTTACTCGCTGATTTTTATTGCGAGTTGCTCCATCATTTCAGTTTTATTTTCATCTTTATTTTTACTCGCTGATTTATATTGCGAGTTGCCCCATCATTTCTGCTTTTTATTTTTATTTTATATTTTATATTTTTTTTATTTACACATTTTTACATCCCGGTTTAACGACTTAAAGGTCGATTATTCCCAATTTAATAACATGGTGGTCAGCGGTTCCCAGTTTAAAAACTTAGAGGTTTATCTGACGGGGAGCTTAGAGAAAATACCCGATTGAGCAGTTGTCAGGGGCACCGCTGGAGCTTGCCCGAGATGCCTTATTAGTTTGTCGGTGTTGATGGCCTTGCCCCCAGCTGGGGCTAATGAAAGTCGTTCAAATACCGATTTGCGTTCGAAGATTGCAGTCGAAAGTCGTTAACCCTGTAAATAGAAGCATGATTTCAGTACAGGCAATCAATGTATATGTTGATTGAGTTCGCATGGATATTTAACCCGAAATATGGGATGAGAGATGGTCCCACCGGGCGTACCAGAATCTGTAGGGTGTTTTTCGCCATCCCATTAAGACGGGAATACACGCGCGCTGGTCAGGCGCATTACAGATTCCTCCTGTTTAGGGTAGGCTGTGGTTTATTGATTGTGGGGATTCGAATCTCCGGCAGCTGCGGACTAAGTTGCCGTTAATTACCCCTCATATTTGGAGCGAGAGAACCTCCGATTGACGGGTTAAACTGGTCATGCGAACTCAATGTGCAGTGTTGTGTTTTGGAGGGGTTTTGGATATATCGGGGGCCCCGCAGAGTTTTTACGGGGGTCCCGCTGGGGGTCACCTTGTGGGATGCAGGGCAGCGTCCCGTTAGAAAAAAATTTTAACGGGGGATATATATTTAGTGTGGAGTGCATATATAAAAAAAATTTAAAAAAAAAGGGAAAAGCGTCTTAAAGACGCGTGCGTGGCACGTGGGCGCATGGTGCCCGGGGTCACGTAGCGCACACGTGACCGTTGGGCGCCTTAGCGCCCGGGGTCACGTAGCGCACACGTGACCGTTGGGCGCCTTAGCGCTCCGGGGTGACGTGGTGCACACGTGACCACGGAAAACACCCGCGGGAAGAGGCCTGGCCCCTAGATTGGGGAGTTGAACTTCCAAGGGGTTTTTGGAGTTGAACTCCTAACATTAACTACTTTATGGAGTTAAACTGCAACAGATCTAGTAAGGAGTTAAACTCCTAGGAATCTTTGGCTCTTCTTTTGAGCCTTGGATCTGTCCAAAGTTAGATTTTTGGAGATGTGTCTCCTTCTTCCTTCTCTTGATCGGCGGGATCTCGAAGAAAAAGGGGGTGGGACTTAAAAGTCTCCCCTTTTCGAGATCTGATTGGAGATCTGAGCTTCTCTTCGTGGGTTTTATGGAGAAAAACTATTTATTCTTGAGAAAGGAAGAGTTAAACTCTTGATTTAATTCAAAGAAGAGGAAGGGGGTTTTAGACCCTTGAGAAAGGGGAAAGAGGCACAAATCCTAGTTTTTGGGGAGAATAAAAAGTTGTATCTTTTATTCATCATCATGTTGCCTTATATAGGCTTACACTTTTACATATAGCCCCTTGGGCTTTACAAAATAGCATTTTACCCATCCCATGCCTCATGTGCTATTTCTTTTTGCACATAAGCCGTGAGCTTAACAAAAATTTGGCTTTATGCCCATTTTGCTTACATTCATGTATAAAAAATTATATCAAAATTATTTATCACATGATTTTTTATTTCGGCATGGGAGAGGCCGGCCGCTTCATGTTCGGGTTCGACTCGGGCATGAGCCCACTTGATCTGGGCATGGGCCCACCTGGCTTGGAGTTGACCTTGACTTTGACTTGGTCAACCGGGGTGCAATTTTCGACCCCAACTACACTCTCACCTGACACTACCTTACAGTCAATACAGCAATCTCTATCTATTCTTCTCATTAGAAAAAAGTCTATTTGACTAGCACTTGATCCGCTCCTAAAAGTGATAAAGGTGGGACTCTCTTTTCCTAAACCAGGTATTTGGTAAGATCAAGTCATAAGATAAGGCAAAATCTAGAATCGAGCCACCTACTTCATTCCTTTGTCCAAAACCAAAACCTCCATGGATAATATCAAACATACTACGACTAGTACCTACATGTCCATTGAGATCACCACCAATAAAAAAGTTTATTTGTCGCGATGAATTAAGAAAATGCCCATCTATGTTGGTAGTGGCATTAACATGCCCAATAATCTTTGGCATTTTAAGGGTTATTTTTTGCGCTAAAAATTGCTAATATCCATAGAGGCTAAAGAATTTTGCTTCTAACTAATGAACACTAAGCCATAATTTGGTGCTTATACGAAAACTTTGAAGATGCAGAGGATATATATATATATATATATATATATATATATATATATATATATATATATATATATATATATATATATATGCAAATCATCAGATGCTAAAATATAATTTGTAACTGCACGAACAACAACAATCACTGGCTTTATAGCTGATGAGCAGCCAGAACACAAACATATGCCAATTCCATTACTAGATTATCAGAGAAACTATTAGTATTGAACAAAAGATAATTCTTTCCGACGTTCCCTAGTTAAAACTTAATATGGATACGATCCAACCGGACACCCTATGTTATAAGCTAGCAAATAAAAGTTGCTGCACCCAATATACCACATGCAATACAGCCATCACTCGTTATTTCCTGAGCTACTTGTAGCCAATCCATTTTGGTTCTTTTGAATGGGGAAAAAGTCAAAAACCAACTATGAGAATAACGAAACCAATGTTAATGTAAGCAACGAAAATGAATGGTTTGTTACCTGATGAAAAGCGAGAGTCTGCATGCCTGGCATTTTCAGAGTTTGGATACCAGTTCAGGTTGTTCATGGTGGTGACTAGTCTATCTCTTTCGTGTAGCTCATAACTATTGGAGGGCTGAGAACTGCTAGCTACTTGTATAGGCGTTGAGGAAGCAAAGGCCAAGGCAGGCTCGTGCTGATATTCCATAAAGTTCTGTTGTATTTGTGGCGCAGAATGATTAGTGAATGTATATTCGGGCATATAAGAGGACTCAATTGTAATTTTCGGTATAAATTGCAAATAATTATAGATGCTTTATATTTTGTTTCTAACTAACACATGGTAAATTTAAAACTTGGTGCTTCTGCAAAATTTTTGGAAATTCAAGAAATGTAGATATGCATATAACGACTAGAATATATTTGTAGTGTTAGCAACTAAAAACACTGGGTTATTTCCTGTAGGCTTCCAGATTCCACAATATGCCACCTGTAATGCTAAATTATTAGAGAAAGAAAAGATTGAGCGGAAAAAGGATTTCAAACATTTCTTAGACTTTGCTAATCAACAGACAGTTTATGCAAATAAAATACAAGCCCCTTGTAAGTTTTGCTATTGGCCTAACAAATAGAAACCACGACACCCCAACTTACCAAATTCAATACAGTCAGTAACTCATTGTTAGAAATTAAACTTGTTTTCGGTTACAAAGAATTGAAGAGACATCGGTTATAAAAGGAAGGGATACCAATTCATGAATAGGTTTAATGAAAGGATATGTAACGGTTATTGTAATCAATTGGTATTATGAAGAGTCATAATGAAGGGGCATGTAAACTCCTATATAAGGAGATGTTTTGTAAAGTTTTTAAAAAGAGCAAGGAAAATATAAGAATAGTTTATTGATACTTTCTCCATTCTCTATCCATTCTCTCCTCCAAACACATTCGGCTACATCGTAGACCGAACATAAAGTTGTGAAGATCCTAACAACCCCAACTTACCAAATTCAATACAGTCAGTAACTCATTGTCTTCTGGGCTGCAAATCGGAATGTCTTGACTAAAATTGTTATCTTACCTAAGTGATGCTACTTAAGAAAAACTAACGATGAGAATAAAAAAAACCAACGGTAATGTAAGCAACGAAAATCAATGGTTTGTTACCTGATGAAAAGCGAGAGTCTACATGCCTGGCATTTTCAGAGCTTTGATACCGGTTCAGGTTGTTCATGGTGGTGAGCATTCTATCTCTTTCGTGTGCCTCATAACTATAGAAAGGCTGAGAACTGCTAGCTTCTTGTATATGCATTGAGGGGGCAAAGGCCGAGGCTGGGTGGTGCTGATATCCCATAAAGTTCGGTTGTGTTTGTGGCGCAGAATGATTGATGAATGTATAATCTGGCATATAGGGGGAATCAATCGTAATTTTCGGAATACATAATGCACATGATCATAGAGGCTTAACCATTTTTACTTCTTACTAACCCATACTACCTTTTGAAACTAAAGTGTTTTATGCAAAATCTTTGGAAATCCAAAGAAAGTAGGTAAGCAAATAGAGAGAGACTAGAATATACTTATTGTACTAAACAAAACACGCTGGATTAATTCGTGTAGGCTGCCAAAATCCATACATATACCGATTTCTATTACTAAACCATCAGAGAAAGAAGAGTACTGAACACAAAATAAAATTTCCTAGCTTTGCTAGTCCGATGAGACAATTTATCAAAATAAAGTACGATAACAGTGACACCCCAATTCACCACATGCAATGCCGTCAGCAACTCATCATTTTATAGGCTACAAATTGGAACACCCTATTGAATTAGGATACATTGTTGCTTTGTATAAGAATGAGAAGGAAATTTGGTTCTATGAGTGGTGCTTTATTCCAGGGCAACCCGAACAAACAATAGTGAGCAGTGGTTGAGGTCCAGAACTCATTTGAGCGACTGCGATCTCAGATTTTTTCTTGGTTTGTCTTGCATGAAGATTTCTACTTTTCATAATAAAACCATTGTTATGGCTTTAGTTTTGTTTCTCACGTTGTGGAAGTTGAATATGGTGTTAGAGAAGTAGCAAATGTTACTAAGGTGTCTAACACCATTTATGTCAAAGCAAAACACCATAATTTACCACATGGTTTTCTGGACTACAAATTGCAACAGAAGCCATTATGAACTGTTAGTTTAACATAAATGATGGTGCTTATACACTTTACCTATAATCACCTGCTAGGCATAATTGGGTTCTTGTAGAAACCTAGTATGCTTATCTTCAATCATTTTAGAGCTTAGAAGTCAGTTCGGTTATAAATGTTCGCGATCATTCTATCTCTCTCATACGGCTCGTTTATATAAAAAGACATCGAGGGTGTAACAGCAGAGGCATGCTGGTGCTGATATCCGATTTATTTATTTTTTGCAGTGTTCCAGGCAAACGTTGGAATCTCGGGATTTCAGATTGAGCAGGTCCAAGACAGCATATATGCATTGCAAATTTAGCAAATAGAGAAGTCGAGACCATATTGGTATAACACTGGAAGGACAAGAGATATTACCGAGTGATCAGTTTAGATATCTAGGTTCCATCATCCAAAAAGATGGGGAGATCGATAGCGATATTAATCAAAGAATTCAAGCTAATTGGTGGAAATGGAGGAGTGCAACAGAGATTTTATGCGATCATAACTTTCCGTTAAAGTTGAAAGGGAAGTTTTATCGGAGCGCTATTCAGACTGCCTTATTATAAGGTACAGAATGCTGGACTCCTAAAAAGGATCATACACACAAGATGCACATAGCGGAAATGCGCATGTTTCGTTGGATGTGTGGTAACACTAGAAAAGATAAGGTACGAAATGAGGATATTCGTACAAAAGTTGTAGCATATATGGAGGAGAAGATACGGGAAAACCGGCTAAGATAGTTTGGTCATATGCGACGCAGACCTATGAAAGCACTGGTTCGATGAATGGATACTATCGATATAGGCAATGTCAAAAGGGCGAAAAGGAGACCGAAGAAAACATGAATAGAGGTGATACGAAAAGATATGGTTGCCTAAGGCCTCAATGAAAGTATATTGTTCCATAGGAGTGAGTGGAAGCGGAGGATTCATGTGATGGACCTGGTGTGATTCTCATGTTGGTTCATGTACCCTACCCCATATGCTTGGGATAAAAGGCTCAGTTGTTGTAGTGTTCCAGGCAAAGAACAATTGGAAATAATCATAGAAGCTTAAGAATTTCACTACTAACGGATCCACGGAAAGTCCAAAACTAGATGTGGATGCAAAATAATTAAAAAATCAAAGGAGATAGATTAGAAAATAATCATGGAGGTTAAGCTATAATTACCATTTAAACGATGATCATTGGAAGTATTCTTCCTACTGAACCAAAAGTCTTCGTTAGTCCTACCAGGTAACTAATACACAGCAACAACATTGCAGACTTTTCTATCAAATGGAAAAAGGAAAACCAACGTATATATGTGTAAAAGAAAAGCACAGATAGGGACGCATTTTACATATAATTCCAACAAAAATTAAAGTTGCATTTTTTAAAATTCTAAAGCGAACATATGCATTGAATAATAACACGAAGGACTCATTTGGCAACAAGGTTACAGTCTCCGGACCATTGTTTTGTAGGTTCGAGGCAAAAGTCCAAAATTGTAAGCAGGGAACGTTTGGCACAGAGTTTCACAACCCGCGGTCAAGAAGTTTTGATGGCTCAAAACCCCATTCTTTCTAAATTCCAAAATGATTGGAGCTTCGCAAATTTCAAGCTGCTCTCTTTTTTAAACCCTATTTTTAAAATGAAACCTTGGTCGCAAGACTGTAGCTAAACAGCCCTAAACTTCGCTACGGCTGCTGCCGTCCAAAGAGACTCATTAGGTGTCCTACAAGCCATTTCGACATGTCAACCTGTAGATTCAAGCCCCGAATATGCGGAAGCTATAGCTATCAAAATGGGTATTTTGATGGGTCTTCAAATATCCGATTCAAGCATTATTGTGGAAAGCGATGCAAAGATGATGGTTTCTTGGATAAATGGGGAATGCTTACATCCACATTGAAGAGTTGCGCATATGGTTAATGAGTGCAGGACTTTAATTGCAAATTCTAATATTAGAATACGCTATGCACCTAGAGTGCAAAATAAGGCTGCACACAACATCGCAAAACATGCCGCTGCAAATTTATTTTTTGGTTCTTGGTTGTATCCGAAATTTCCTTCCCCCCTCATGGGTGAGCTTTGTATCCAACAAAACTTCAGTTTAATTTAAGTGCTATGGCATTTCTTACACCCCAAAAAAGGAAAGAAAAACTCCCCTAAACTTTGCAAAACCACATTTTCTAGGAAATCGCGGTTTTGCATGTATGCAAACCGCAGTTCCGTTCGAACTTAAACCAAACAGGGGTTTCCGAAACCTTGAACAGTTCCTAACTGAAGCGAAACAGAGGTTTCATCGTTGACAAGACCTAAGAATTTGGTACTTTCTATTAACCTGTCATCATACTCAACATATGCTAGTTACTGTAGAAAATCATGTAAGGCATCCATTAATCACCCAACACTGAAAACGAAAAAAGAGCTCTTATAGTCTTTATCTAAACGGATTTGTTTGGAAATTTGTAAATCCATAAAGGAGCTAGCAAAACCATCTCGCTCTTAAGTATATTTTTAAACCAAAATTTTACCAATGTTAAAATACTCGGGATCCGGTCTGTATCCAAGAGTCATATTTAGAATAGAAATCGACAATCTTGACCGTATTGGTCAGGGCGGATTGAATTATCAAGACTGTGCTTCGCCATTGATGTAATGGTCTAGTTTTTGTATCTTGGAAGAGGGGATGGAGAGACGTGGATTTTCGGGCTTCATTTTTAGTGTTATTTACCCTCTAAAAAACACCTTGTAGTTTGACCCGTTTATGAAAAACCTTCCGGGGTTATTGTTGCTAGAAAAAAACCATCTTGATGTATATATGCGCTATTAGCGAAAACTTTCTTTCCATTAACTATCTTATTAATTGACAATTCTACCAAGCTTTAAAATCTCGTTATAGGAATAGGTATCGGGATTAGTATCGGAGGGTCATTTTTGGGATCGGAATCGACAATCTCCGTGGTATCGGTCAAATTGGATTGAAATATCGATTTTATTAAGAAAAGTGTTTCTTAAATGTTAGGAAAATTTTAAAATAAATATTTTAAAAAATTATAAATAATTAGTAAAATTATTTTTTAATTGATGAAGTATAAAGTAGTTTTAATGATTTCAAACTACACCTATTAGTAATTCCAATAACCATTAATGTTGCCGAGCATAGCTCGGTTGGTGATACCACTTTCTCTCTTGGGGAGTGTATGGGATCAATTACCAGGAGGCTCATAATTTAACACGTTCGGCGCAAATCCATGAGACCGGGTGGGTGGGTGCATGTGATGTGTCCGTGGATTTGGCTTTCAAGCCAATTTCGAAAAGAAAAATATTAGATGGTAACGGTCTCAGAACTCGTATGGTCATTTTTCAGGATCAGGATCAGCCATCTCATATAGAAACGGTCGATATTTCAACCATGAAATCTACCCTGTATTTTTAGCTATCCAAAAATGAGATATTTCACCAAAAACCAAAGTGAAAGTTTGAAAGTTAATGAAACACTTTGAAATATGTGCCTGTAGTGCATATTTGGGGTGTTTATAGCTCACTCAAAAACCCCGTGGTGGTTTCTCAGACAATGATCAAAACATTTTGTGGTTTTTGGTAAAATCCCCTAATTTTTATTCCTTGTTTGGATATGGAGCAAGGATAACTTTTTGGTTTATTTTAAGTGGAGGCAGAAGGCATGCCAATTATAGTTTGCGAGCCCCAAACTTCAAATATGGAATTTAGATAACTTATATCAGATTGGAGTTGAGATAGCCGTAAAACTCTCTTAATTTTAGAGCTAAGATAACCGTATTTATGCCAACTCCAAAATAATTACCAAACTGGGCAAAGTCAGCATTTTGGAGTTAGCCGTAAAGTTTTTCTAAATTTATGAAACTCTCCATTCCCCAACATGGCCTAAAAGGTTTTAATAATAGCTTAGATTTTATTAAAACCATCCACTCATCTAGATTTTCACATTGCACCAAAATTTAGAAGTTATAATCATCATTCATAAGATGCCCTCCGTTTCTAAAACAGCATATAAATGTATATTCATCATCCACCAATGGTCTATTGGTCAATCCTTTTTTTTTTATCACTAACAAATGCTCCGTATCAACTGGGCTTAGCTTAGCCGGTAACAATTTACTTTTCAATATGAGAGTTCCTTAGTTGGATTCCCAAAGAAGGTTGATTTCAACAAATAAAAAAGCAAAAAACAAAGGCACACTAGTAAAATAAGGGGTTGCCCCTACGGATAACAACATCCGTAGGGGCAGCTAAAGTTTGGCCCTACGGATTAATCTGTAGGGCCAAACGGTTGCCCTTACGGTCCTCCCATATTTATTTAAAAGTTATTAAATCTTAAAGTGTTGTTTGCCCCTACAGAGCCGCAAACCAAGCACCTACGGGTATATCCGTAGGGGCATCTAAATAGAGATTTAAGTGATCGATCCCTACGCTGATTATTTCTTATTCCCTTTATCGATCACTGTTGCGCGCGAACCCAAATCCCCAAACCCTCGACGTTCCCGCCGATCGCCGTCGCCGGCGTCGTCGTCGCCAGCGCCGGCCGAATCGTCGTCGCCACCGCCTGCTTCTTCCTCATCTCCGTTCGTCGTCGCCATCGCCTGGTTCTTCAACCCACGGCCGATTCGTCGTCGCCACCGATTCGTCGTCGCCACCGCCTGCACAGGTTAGGAAATCTTAATTAAACAATTTTTTGATTGTTTTAGGTCTATGGTTCATGGTTTGGGTAGGCATCGGTTGGGGTTAGCGTTACGGTTAGGGGTGAGGCTGGGAGGCTGCTGTTACGGTTGGGGTTGGGGTTCGGCAGGGGGTAGCGGTTGGGGTTGGGGTTGTGTGTCCCTGAGCACTTCTTGATTGGGGCTGGGGCTGGGGCTGCGGGCTGGGGCTGGGGCTCGGGCTGCAGCTAGGGCTGTGGTTGGGGTTGGGGCTCGAGCTCGGGCTGCGGTTGGCGTTAGGGTTAGGGTTGGGGCTGGGGCTGGGGCTCGGTCTGCGGTTGGGGTTGGGGTTCGGCAAGGGGTTGCTGTTGGGGTTGGGGTTGGGGTTGGGGTTAGGGTTAGGGTTAGGGTTGGGGTTGGGGTTTTGGATTTCAGGGTCTAAGCTTTTTTCTTTGAATTATTTTGTTTTGTTGCTGGTTCTTAGGTGAAGGGTGAATTTAGGGTTAGGTATTAGCTATCTGGTTGATCTTGGAACGCAATTTTGAAGATCAAATATTTACTTTATAATTTGATCAGGTTTGAATTGTTGGGTTCTTGTCGTTTGTGTTGCAATATTAGTATTTTCTAATGTTGTCTAATGAGATTGGAGGGCTTTGATATGCTCTACGATATGCATTTCTAACGATTTGTCCTGCAGTCTGATACCAAGAACAACAAGTAACGAATAATAGAAAGGACGAGTCGTGTATTTAGGAAAAAGCAGAAAATGTTTTTTCTGACACCGTGTACCCAATTTTCCCACACACACCCCTTCACACATGAAGGTTGGCAGATGATGTTTTTCTGGTAACATCTTCAGCATCATCGAGACTTAATTGCATTTGAAAGGAGGATATATATTCTTTCAACTTAAATTTATATTATATTCATCTTGTTTATTGATTTCTTTTCTATGTTGCAGGTATGTATCTCAATCTCAAGTCTAATGCATCTTAGTTCTTTAATGCTCAATTCTCAAAGGAACTTAGTTCTCCATAGGAGCTTAGTTCTCCAAGATATGAGCATGCTCCTCCCCATAATGCGCATATGCGCAAACGCCACGTTCACTACGTGCAACGCACGTGTGCCCGCCATGCGCGCACCACATGCAATGCACGTGCGCACCACATGAGAATATTTAATAATATTAAAAGGAGCTTAGTTCTCCATAGGAGCTTAGTTCTCCAAGATAGAAGCATGCTCCTTCCCATAATGCGCATATGCGCAAGCGCCATGTGCGCTACGTGCAACGCACGTGTGCCCGCCATGCGCGCACCACGTGCAATGCATGTGCGCACCACATGAGAATATTCAATAATATTAAAAGGAGCTTAGTTCTCCAAGTTAGGAGCCTGCTCCTCCCCATAATGCACATATGCGCAAGCGCCATGTGCGCTACGTGCAACGCACATATGCCCGCTATGCGCGCCCCCATGTGCAATGCACGTGCGCACTACATGAGAACATTTAATAATATTAAAAGGAGATACGTTCTCCGTAGGAGCTTAAGTCTAATGCATATACACGGATTTTCTTCTTTGTCAATAACTATCCCGTTCTTATATTTCTCAATATAGTAAGCATAATCTACAATTTATATTTTATACAGTCTAACATGGCCCATGAGTACGTCAGAGCGAAGGACTGGATGTATGTGGATTGGAAACAACGTATGCAATCTAAGTTTGTCGCAGGAGTTGCTGCTTTCCTTGAATTTGTACGCACACATAATAAGATCATAATAGAGAAGATTCTCTGTCCGTGCGATAAATGTGGCAATAAGTACTGGCAGAAGGTAGAATTGGCAGAGCTTCATATTGTAAAACATGGGTTTACTAGACTTTATACAACTTGGAAATATCATGGGGAAGGAGAAGAATGCAGTACTGTGGCAGAAGAAGTAGAACACGATAATGCGGCAGGAGAAGAAGAATTCGGTAATTCGGCAGAAGGAGAAGGCGGTGATTTATTTCTATCAGAAGAAATGGAGGATATGGTAGAGGCTGTCCTAGGTGAATCTATTCGTACCGAAGATGACATTCCTTCCGGTCAAGGATCTCGTGCGGATAAATATAAAAATTTCATGAATGATGCTAGGAAACCAATTTATGAGAATGCGAAGTATTCCACCCTCTCATGGTTCGTCCAACTTTTACAGATTAAGTGTCTAAATGGATGGAGCAACAAGTCATTCACAATACTTCTTTTGTTCTTGAAAGATTCTATGTCTCCGGAAAATAATGTGCCCGACAGCTGGTACGAAGCCCAGAAGATGATGTCTGATTTGGGTCTAAAGTGCGAGAAGATTCAAGCATGTCCTAAAAATTGCGTGTTGTACCGGAAAGAGAATTCAGATTTGAAAGAGTGTCCAACATGCGGAGAGACCAGGTATAAGCCGAAAGATTTTGATAAGAAGCCTGATATACCTGTGAAGATAGAACGATACTTTCCCATAACACAGAGGCTACAGAGGCTATTCAGGTGCAAGAAAACAGCCGAGGTAATGATTTGGCATCACCGTGCTCCTCCAAGTGAAGATGGAAAAATGAGCCATCCAAGAGATTCACCGGCATGAAAGGATTTCGATAGGGGCACGCAATATTCAGTAGCGATCCTCGCAATGTTCGGCTCGGACTGGCTACTGATGGCTTCTGCCCATTCAACTATATGGCCAGAAGTCACAGCACATGGCCCGTTGTAATGATAATTTATAATATGTCGCCTTGGTTGGCTATGGACCAATCATACTTTATGATTTCTCTTCTTATCGACGGACCAAACTCACCGGGGAACAATATCGACGTCTATCTCCGACCTCTGATCGAGGAGTTGAAATCTTTGTTCGTTGATGGTGTAGAGACATATGATGCAAACACAAAGACAACCTTCATACTGCGTGCGGCTTTAATGTGGACAATTAATGACTTTCCTGCGTATGGAATGCTATCAGGTTGGTCCGTACATGGTCACAAAGCATGTCCTCATTGCCATGAACACACAACATCGAAATTCTTAAATTTTAGCAGGAAGGTTTGTTATTGCGGCCATCGACGTTTCCTGCCTACAGACCACCCCTATAGGTTAGACACGGTTCACTTTGATGGTCATCAGGACCTTCTTGGACCTCCATCCCCATTGTCCGGAGAGGACGTGGCTGCTAAATGGGATGGTTACAATAACGTGACCTTCGGGATGGATCCGACGAAACAGGTCAAACCACCATATTGGAACAAGTTAAGCATTTTCTTCGAGCTTCCGTACTGGTCTACAAATTCAGTGCGTTATTGTCTGGACGTCATGCATATAGAGAAGGGAGTATCAGAGTACATACTTAATTTGCTTCTTTGTAAAGACGGGAAATCTAAAGACAACATGAATGCTCGAATGGATCTACAAGAATGGGGAATAAGAAGTGAATTGCACCCTAGACCGGTAGCGGGTAAACCAGGCAAGTTTGTACTTTCCAATGCCGTTTATCATATGTCACAACCGGAGAAGAAAAGATTCCTGCAGGTGTTGCATGATTTGAAAGTCCCCACAGGTTTCTCAGGATCATTCAGCAAGAAAATAAAAATTGTGAAGGGCAAGATTGATGGGCTGAAAAGTCATGATCACCATATTATCTTGGAGCACCTTCTTCCCTTAGCCCTCAGGACTTCTCTTCCCGACTCGGTTGGTCTAGTAATCAACGACCTATGTTGTTTTTTCAGGGAGTTGTGTGCTAAAACACTGGAGGTTGTGATACTGGATAAACTAGAAAATTCTATTGTGTTGATACTTTGCAAGTTTGAACGTATTTTCCCGCCGTCATTCTTCGATATCATAATACACTTGACGGTTCATCTTGCAACTGAGGCGAAATTAGCCGGACCGGTACAATATCGATGGATGTATCCCGTCGAGAGGTACGTGTAATTTTTCGTTTCGCGCAATTTAAAAATTTATTGTTGTCCTGTATGCCCGTATTTATTTATTCAACATATTTTCATTAGGTATCTCTACACTCTTAAGAAGTATATACGCAATAAAAATCGACCAGAGGGTTCTATCATACAAGGTTATCTTCTTGATGAAGCAACCACATTTTGTTCCCGCTATCTGGACGAGAACATTGAGACAAGACTTAACCGACCACGAAGAATTCAAGATGGACCATATGGTAAAGCCGAGTATAAGAGGGTAGACACTATGTTTATCAACAAGATATACCGGTTTATCTTGCTTAATTGCGAATGTCTTGAACAAATTAGAGAGTAAGTTTTTTTGGATTAATTGTTATATCTGTGTTTGTGTGTGTATGAAATGATATAATATTAATGTCACTATTATTTGTCGAAAATAGAATTCATTTTAACGAGGTACGTGAGGGGCATCCTGATTGGAATGAAGAACAATTGGAAAAATATCATCGGGATAATTTTTGTGATTGGGCCACAGATCATGTAAGTTATTCGAATAACATTTTATTGCTAGCAGTTTTAATCTAAACTTGTATCGTTATGTATTTGTCGTAAAATTTGTTTTGTTAGATCCACGATCCGAACTTATCTGCATCATTTGAGAGTGATTCAAGATGTTTAGCTCAATTTCCTAGTACGGAGGTTGCAAATTACAAAGGATTTGGTGTCCTTGGATACAAATTCGAAGTTAAGGAATTAGAAACATCTAGAACCACTCAGAATAGTGGGATTGCGACGGTAGGATCGGACGGTGTGATTTATTATGGGTACTTAAATTGTATACTCGGCATCCACTATCCCGGACGATCAGAACCCTTTTATATATTCCAGTGTACTTGGTACGATACACGAACCGATACGGACAGGTGGAGAAGCAATCTTGGGACTTGGAAAGATGAATATGGATTGACCAGTGTGAACACACTTCGATTTTACTGTCAGGAAGATCCGTTTATCTTTCCGAACCAAGCGTTCCAAGTATACTACTCACAATGTTTGAAGCATCCAGGGTGGAGTGTTGTATGCCGATGGAAACCCAGAGATGTCTGTGATGTCCCAGAATACGAGGACAGCGATGAGGACGAAGAAGAGAGAAGGCTTAAAGTGCTCCGACCGTCTGTTTCGAAGGACGGGTTGTCTTCGACCGATCATGAAGTTACGTGGGTTAGAAATGACATCGACGATGAAATCCAAGTAGATATGTATAATGCGCCCACGAAACGAAAAAGGTTATCAGTAATGTTATATTATTACTTCACATTTTACGCTCTATACATATATAGTCAATACTTTTAATGATTGTCTAATGCGTCCACGAACCGTTTATCTAGATTAGATGACGATGTCGGGAGCAGCGAGGGGCGGCAGGAGCTCCAGCAGAGGCAGAGCGGTTCTGCCGTCCGGAGAGCTCCGTAGGGAGCTTCAGAGGGCTAGTCTTGCACCCAGATCGGAGACCCCTTCGGATGCCTCCTTCCGTGTGGATTTTGCCACACATCCTGGTATACTGCACGCATATCCATTTTGAATGTAATATTACAGATATTCATGCCTGTTTATGTTAAAATTACTTATATGTCAATGTTTGATTGTCTAGTTATTGGTGATGCGTCCATATCTGGGACAGAGGCCACTCCCGCTCCTCCAGGTATATTTATATATCATATAGTGCATATATATTGATTTAGAATGCTATACCATAAATATACACACATTCCTTTTGCTCTTACTTAGCAATTTTTATTATTGTCTAGCTGTAGGTGGTGACACCACCGTACCTGCGGGTATGTTTATATATCCTATAGTGCATGCATATTGATTTAGAACGTTATATTATTGATCTACACATTCTTTTTGCAATTACTTATATAATCTATTTTTAATTGTCTAATTATAGGTGGTGCGTCCACATCTTCCGCAGGGGACACTCCTGCCGCTTCCATACCACCCGCATCGTCTGCAGGTTAGTATGAATAAATATAAAATATTTATTCATTTTACATATGCTCTATAGAATAAATATGAACTTCATGGAAATTTAGCGTCAATGTTTATTTTCTAGTTGCAGGGGATGCGTCCGCATCCGGGACCCCGGTTGTTCCTCACCGGAGGAACTATCGTCCCACTCGTGCTACTGCCCGGGCCCAGGCTCGTGCGATAGTCACCGGAGGTATATATCACACTTCAATTTTCGCTTAAGCTTGATTTCTTAATACAACTTTGTCTTAATATTGATTGTCTTGATATTTCGTGCAGACACAGGGCCTCCCCACCCCCAGAAGGGGACTCGAGGCCCGAATCAGTCCTATAGGCTGAGGCCTGACAGAGCTAGGGGGAGGCACCATTCCCCATCTTTTTTACCCTTGACTATCGCTATACCGGTCCTCATGCCGAGAGGTTTGGCCGGTATATGGGGGATGAGAGCCGGCTCGTGAAGAACTATCCACTTCACGTTGAGTGGGGCGAGCAGCACCGGCGCTCATTCGCCCTCTTCTTTGATCAGGCTCGGGTACGTATTAACGGCCTATTTTCATTTGATTTATCCAATATATTTATTATTAACACTTGCAATCTAATAACAATGTTTTTTTTGTATTTTCAGTTGGATTACGATTTTCAGCCTGTAGCCGACCCTGATCACCCTGGGAGGGTGCTCGACCTTCATGCTATGTACAATGGCCTGATGAAGAACTGCAGACCAAGGTCCGATACAACAGGAATGAGCTGAAGGCCGACTGCTACTCCCTGTGGATGGCGACCCCCGAGGCAGAGAGAGCGGCCCTCCTATCTACTCCGGCGTTTGCGAGAGTCGACGTAGAGATATGGCCTCTATTGTGCGATTATTTCGACTCCCAACACAAACAGGTATGTATTTTAAATGTAATTCATTGTTTATGATATAATTTATTTCTTTGTGTTCTTTAATTAGAAAACTAAATGTTAATGCGTTGTGCAGAAACAGGCCGCTTCGAATACAGAGAACAGGAAGTCGGCGAAGAGGGGTCGCCCCACTTACACAGGTGACTCGAGGAATATTACTCGTGCCATGGAGTTATCGGTAAATTACAATAGACCGACCTTTCTGAAATTCTGCAATATTAAGAGTTATTTTCTAATATTTCTAATATTAAGAGTTATTTTCTAATATTGCAGACAGCTCGGATCGTGGCGCAAGGCGGTACACCGAGCGTGCTGTCCGCATATCTTGCCGTCCACGACACCTCGACAGATCCCGCCACGGGCGAGCTTCGATATCCCGACGTCGCTACCCAGGAGTATTGCGTAAGTGTTAAATATTTATTCTACCCATATTTGAAATTTTAGTTTTGGAAGCTTCAATTTTAAATTTTATACTTATACTTTACTGCTTAATGTGGGTGTAGGAGAGGGTGGTTGAGCAGGCCGACACCTCGGGGATCGATTTTACCGGACAGAACGATCTGAGGCTGCTGACCCCAGTTCTGGACGCCGCACTCGGAGGGCACCACAGAGGTTGGGAGAGAGGCCGGGGACTAGGCCCTAGCAGGGCCCATATGAGGTTGGACTCCACCCCGACGGTTACTTCCTCCGTCTCCAGTGAGCGACGTGTCCAGCAGGAACTGGAGAGCTTGAGGGCCACCGTTGAGGAGTTGAAGGAGATGCTGGTATGTATACTACTTTATAGTAAAATATCATGTCATATTATACATATCAACATATCCATAATTAGTACGTAGCTTGAGCTTATTTGGTTTTAGAGTTAGGTTTGATTAATCATACATACATACGTAATTAAAATAAACAACGGTTATCCAAACTAAATATCCAAATGGGATTTCGAAATAACTTGATAATGATACGAATTCGAGTAATACACAGTTCTTACATTCTTCTTACACACGTTAGGTCCAGACGCGACAGGGTACATGTCATGCATCTCCTTCGGCTGCGGCTCCGCAAGCCACTACATCGGCTGCGGTTCCGCAGACAGCTCCTATAGCTCCAGCGCCCGCTCAGACTCCCGCAACCACGGCTCCGCAAGCGACTCCCTCGACGGCGGCTGCGCAGACCACATCGCCAGCTCCACAGGACGCTCAGACTCCCGCTCGTGCCGAATTGCAAAGTTTATTGACCGAGGAGCAGGCGCGCGTTATTCTATCGTTATTCAAAGGTGGAGCTGGACCGAGCTAGGGTAGCTTTTTGGTTCTTATTTTTTGAATATTGGTTTATATTGATATTGATATTGGTTTATTTTTTGAATATTGGTTTATATTGATATTGATATTGGTTTATTTACATATTGTACTATATTTTTAAACGATATTGATATTGATATTGGTTTATATTTATATCATATTCAGTATTTGGGTTTCTTTTGTATATTATATGCGTGAGATGTGATTATGAATACTGCGATATATGTTGTGTGATGATTAATATTATATTTTACTGATATATATATTATTGTGCACAGGGCGAGAAAAAATAAGGCAGCCCTTTTTTAAAAAAAAAACAGATAATGTGTACCTATGGATTAATCCGTAGGTACACATGTTGCCCCTATGGATTAAGCCGTAGGGGCAAAATATCAGCAGTAACTGATATTTCCCTCTGATCTCAGTGTCAGGAGGGTTGGGCTTGTCCCTACGGATATATCCGTAAGGACAAACAAAGACCCCTACGGATATATCCGTAGGGGCAAAATATCAGGATTCCTGATTTTTTGCCCCTACGGATAGGTACCTACGCAAATATCCGTAGGGGATACTTCTTGGCCCTACGGATATATCCGTAGGTACAGTTAATATAATTAAAATAATCGTAAATAAAATAATTTTTTTTCCTCTACGCCCTAATCCGTAGGTGCAAATGTACCTACACAGAACTCCGTAGGGGCAAGTTTTTGTCCGTAGGGGCAAGTGTAGGGCTTCGACTTGCACCTACGGTGTTTGCACCTACAGATGAATTTTTTGTCCCTACGGATATACCCGTAGGGGCAGTGCTTTGCCCCTACGGATAAATCCGTGGGGGCAACCCTTATTCGTAGTAGTGGCATGCACCGAGGTTGGTGTTTGCCTAATCCATCACTAATGGATGCCTCCGTTGCCTGCGCAATACCACTTTTGCAGTAATGACGTTAATCATGAATTCTTCTGACATTAACTTTTTTCATTTCAATATAATTATTGTTTGTAGTTGTAAGATAAACATATACATGGATCAATGGAAGGTAGATAGCTGGTCGATTAATTTGATCCTATTACTCGTCCGAAATGACCATTATAACCCTACCCGAAGTTGGCGTGTTCAAAACCTCAATCCGCCTGGCATTTGAATACAGCTGGTTATAATTATTTTTGGCCCACCTGAACACGCAACCCGTACCGGCCCACAGCCGATCTGTATCCGCCCATTTAATAAACATCTAAGGATAGATATTTAGTTCTACGGCCAAAATTTAAAACCCTATGTCTATATAAGTTATGCAAACATATTTTCACTTCCCAAATCTAATTAAGCCGCATTCTTTTCTTGTCTTTACGCTATTCTTTTCTCAATTTGTATTTCAAAATCAAAAACCAAATATTTTTAGTTCTTGGTAATGTGATCCAGTGGAGAAATTTAGGGTTTCAACTTTAAGATCAAGATCAATGGTAGAAAACTATGGTTTTCATATCAAGATAAGAAAAAAAGCTAGGATTTTAAGAATCACTGTTTTATTTTATATAAATTAAACATCAAATTTAAAATGTGAAACCTGTTATTCCGCGAAATCTTGTTTAATCCGCTAGAACTAATCCAATCTGAAACCGGGCCTTAAACCCGTCCGAACCAGTTGGGTTCAACTATGGCTTCTGATTTATCTACCCAATCCAATGGGCGGGTTTCAAGTGGTTGGAAAGTCCATGCGTCCTAACGGATTCGGATTCATTTATGGTTCAATATACCTACCCAACCGGTTGATACACAACCCTATTGGATGATATGTTGATCCACGTCTGCCACCAGCCAATACAAATTAATGTCACTTTACAATTTGATCAGGTTTGAATTGTTGGGTTCTTGTCGTTTGTGTTGCAATGTTAGTATTTTCTAATGTTGTCTAATGAGATTGGAGGGCTTTGATATGCTCTACGTTATGCATTTCTAACGATTTGTCCTGCAGTCTGATACCAAGAACAACAAGTAACGAATAATAGAAAGGACGAGTTGTGTATTTAGGAAAAAGCAGAAAATGTTTTTTCTGACACCGTGTACCCAATTTTCCCACACACACCCCTTCACACATGAAGGTTGGCAGAAGATATTTTTCTGGTAACATCTTCAGCATCATCGAGACTTAATTGCATTTGAAAGGAGGATATATATTCTTTCAACTTAAATTTATATTATATTCATCTTGTTTATTGATTTTTTTTCGATGTTGCAGGTATGTATCTCAATCTCAAGTCTAATGCATCTTAATTCTTTAATGCTCAATTCTCCATAGGAGCTTAGTTCTCCATAGGAGCTTAGTTCTCCAAGATATGAGCATGCTCCTCCCCATAATGCGCATATGCGCAAGCACCACGTTCACTACGTGCAACGCACGTGTGCCCGCCATGCGCGCACCACATGCAATGCACGTGCGCACCACATGAGAATATTGAATAATATTAAAAGGCGCTTAGTTCTCCATAGGAGCTTAGTTCTCCAAGATAGGAGCATGCTCCTTCCCATAATGCGCATACGCGCAAGCGCCATGTGCGCTACGTGCAACGCACGTGTGCCCGCCATGCGCGCACCACGTGCAATGCATGTGCGCACCATATGAGAATATTCAATAATATTAAAAGGAGCTTAGTTCTCCAAGTTAGGAGCCTGCTTCTCCCTATAATGCACATATGCGCAAGCGCCATGTGGGCTACGTGCAACGCACGTATGCCCGCTATGCGCGCCCCCATGTGCAATGCACGTGCGCACTACATGAGAACATTTAATAATATTAAAAGGAGATACGTTCTCCATAGGAGCTTAAGTCTAATGCATATACACGGATTTTCTCCTTTGTCAGTAACTATCCCGTTCTTATATTTCTCAATATAGTAAGCATAATCTACAATTTATATTTTATACAGTCTAACATGGCCCATGAGTACGTCAGAGCTAAGGACTGGATGTATGTGGATTGGAAACAACGTATGCAACCTAAGTTTGTCGCAGGAGTTGCTGCTTTCCTTGAATTTGCACGCACACATAATAAGATCATAATAGAGAAGATTCTCTGTCCGTACGATAGATGTGGCAATAAGTACTGGCAGAAGGTAGAATTGGCAGAGCTTCATATTGTAAAACATGGGTTTACTAGACTTTATACAACTTGGAAATATCACGGGGAAGGAGAAGAATGCAGTACTGTGGCAGAAGAAGTAGAACACGATAATGCGGCAGGAGAAGAAGAATTCGGTAATTCGGCAGAAGGAGAAGGCGGTGATTTATTTCTATCAGAAGAAATGGAGGATATGGTAGAGGCTGTCCTAGGTGAATCTATTTGTACCGAAGATGATATTCCTTCCGGTCAAGGACCTCGTGCGGATAAATATGAAAATTTCATGAATGATGCTAGGAAACCAATTTATGAGAATGCGAAGTATTCCACCCTCTTATGGTTCGTCCAACTTTTACAGATTAAGTGTCTAAATGGATGGAGCAGCAAGTCATTCACAATACTTCTTTCGTTCTTGAAAGATTCCATGTCTCCGGAAAATAATGTGCCCGACAGCTGGTACGAAACCCAGAAGATGATGTCTGATTTGGGTCTAAAGTGCGAGAAGATTCAAGCATGTCCTAAAAATTGCGTGTTGTACCGGAAAGAGAATTCAGATTTGAAAGAGTGTCCAACATGCGGAGAGACCAGGTATAAGCCGAAAGATTTTGATAAGAAGCCTGATATACCTGTGAAGATAGAACGATACTTTCCCATAACACAGAGGCTACAAAGGCTATTCAGGTGCAAGAAAACAGCCGAGGCAATGATTTGGCATCACCGTGCTCCTCCAAGTGAAGATGGAAAAATGAGCCATCCAAGAGATTCACCGGCATGGAAGGATTTCGATAGGGGCACGCAATATTCAGTAGCGATCCTCGCAATATTCGGCTCGGACTGGCTACTGATGGCTTCTGCCCATTCAACTATATGGCTGGAAGTCACAGCACATGGCCCGTTGTAATGATAATTTATAATCTGTCGCCTTGGTTGGCTATGGACCAATCATACTTTATGATGTCTCTTCTTATCGACGGACCAAACTCACCGGGGAACAATATCGACGTCTATCTCCGACCTCTGATCGAGGAGTTGAAATCTTTGTTCGTTGATGGTGTAGAGACATATGATGCAAACACAAAGACAACCTTCATACTGCGTGCGGTTTTAATGTGGACAATTAATGACTTTCCTGCGTATGGAATGCTATCAGGTTGGTCCGTACATGGTCACAAAGCATGTCCTCATTGCCATGAACACACAACATCGAAATTCTTAAATTTTAGCAGGAAGGTTTGTTATTGCGGCCATCGACGTTTCCTGCCTACAGACCACCCCTATAGGTTAGACACGGTTCACTTTGACGGTCATCAGGACCTTCTTGGACCTCCATCCCCATTGTCCGGAGAGGACGTGGCTGCTAAATGGGATGGTTACAATAACGTGACCTTCGGGATGGATCCGACGAAACAGGTCAAATCACCATATTGGAACAAGTTAAGCATTTTCTTCGAGCTTCCGTACTGGTCTACAAATTCAGTGCGTTATTATCTGGACGTCATGCATATAGAGAAGGGAGTATCAGAGCACATACTTAATTTGCTTCTTTGTAAAGACGGAAAATCTAAAGACAACATGAGTGCTCGGATGGATCTACAAGAATGAGGAATAAGAAGTGAATTGCACCCTAGATCGGTAGCGGGTAAACCAGGCAAATTTGTACTTCCCAATGCCGTTTATCATATGTCACAACCGGAGAAGAAAAGATTCCTGCAGATGTTGCATGATTTGAAAGTCCCCACAGGTTTCTCAGGATCATTCAGCAAGAAAATAAAAATTGTGAAGGGCAAGATCGATGGGCTGAAAAATCATGATCACCATATTATCTTGGAGCACCTTCTTCCCTTAGCCCTCAGGACTTCTCTCTCCGACTCGGTTGGTCTAGTAATCAACGACCTATGTTGTTTTTTCAGGGAGTTGTGTGCTAAAACACTGGAGGTTGTGACACCGGATAAACTAGAAAATTCTATTGTGTTGATACTTTGCAAGTTTGAGCGTATTTTCCCGCCGTCATTCTTCGATATCATAATACACTTGACGGTTCATCTTGCAACTGAGGCGAAATTAGCCGGACCGGTACAATATCGATGGATGTATCCCGTCGAGAGGTACGTGTAATTTTTCGTTTCGCGCAATTTAAAATTTTATTGTTGTCCTGTATGCCCGTATTTATTTATTCAACATATTTTCATTAGGTATCTCTACACTCTTAAGAAGTATATACGCAATAAAAATCGACCAGAGGGTTCTATCATGCAAGGTTATCTTCTTGATGAAGCAACCACATTTTGTTCCCGCTATCTGGACGAGAACATTGAGACAAGGCTTAACCGACCACGAAGAATTCAAGACGGACCATATGGTAAAGCCGAGTATAAGAGGGTAGACACTATGTTTATCAACAAGATATACCGGTTTATCTTGCTTAATTGCGAATGTCTTGAACAAATTAAAAAGTAAGTTTTTTTGGATTAATTGTTATATCTGTGTTTGTGTGTGTATGAAATGATATAATATTAATGTCACTATTATTTGTCGAAAACAGAATTCATTTTAACGAGGTACGTGAGGGGCATCCTGATTGGAATGAAGAACAATTGGAAAAATATCATCAGGATAATTTTTGTGATTGGGCCACAGATCAAGTAAGTTTTTCGAAGAACATTTTATTGCTAGCAGTTTTAATCTAAACTTGTATCGTTATGTATTTGTCGTAAAATTTGTTTTGTTAGATCCACGATTCGAACTTGTCTGCATCATTTGAGAGTGATTCAAGATGTTTAGCTCAATTTCCTAGTACGGAGGTTGCATATTACAAAGGATTTGGTGTCCTTGGATACAAATTCGAAGTTAAGGAATTAGAAACATCTAGAACCACTCAGAATAGTGAGATTGCGACGGTAGGATCGGACAGTGTGATTTATTATGGGTACTTAAATTGTATACTCGGCATCCACTATCCCGGACGATCAGAACCCTTTTATATATTCCAGTGTACTTGGTACAATACACGAACCGATACGGACAGGTGGAGAAGCAATCTTGGGACTTGGAAAGATGAATATGGATTGACCAGTGTGAACACATTTCGATTTTACTGTCAGGAAGATCCGTTTATCTTTCCGAACCAAGCGTTCCAAGTATACTACTCACAATGTTTGAAGCATCCGGGGTGGAGTGTCGTATGCCGATGGAAATCCAGAGATGTCTGCGATGTCCCAGAATACGAGGACAGCGATGAGGACGAAGAAGAGAGAAGGCTTAAAGTGCTCCGACCGTCTGTTTCGAAGGACGGGTTGTCTTCGACCGATCATGAAGTTACGTGGGTTAGAAATGACATCGACGATGAAATCCAAGTAGATATGTATAATGCGCCCACGAAACGAAAAAGGTTATCAGTAATGTTATATCATTACTTCACATTTTACGCTCTATACATATATAGTCAATACTTTTAATGATTGTCTAATGCGTTCACGAACCGTTTATCTAGATTAGATGACGATGTCGGGAGCAGCGAGGGGCGGCAGGAGCTCCAGCCGCGGCAGAGGCAGAGGCAGAGCGGTTCTGCCGCCTGGAGAGCTCCGTAGGGAGCTTCAGAGGGCTAGTCTTGCACCCAGATCGGAGACCCCTTCGGATGCCTTCTTCCGTGTGGATTTTGCTACACATCCAGGTATACTGCACGCATATCCATTTTGAATGTAATATTACAGATATTCATGCCTGTTTATGTTAAAATTACTTATATGTCAATGTTTGATTGTCTAGTTATTGGTGATGCGTCCACATCTGGGACAGAGGCCACTCCCGCTCCTCCAGGTATATTTATATATCATATAGTGCATGTATATTGATTTAGAATGCTATACCATAAATATACACACATTCCTTTTGCTCTTACTTAGCAATTTTTATTATTGTCTAGCTGTAGGTGGTGACACCACCGCACCTGCGGGTATGTTTATATATCCTATAGTGCATACATATTGATTTAGAACGTTATATTATTGATCTATACATTCTTTTTGCAATTACTTATATAATCTATTTTTAATTGTCTAATTATAGGTGGTGCGTCCACATCTTCCGCAGGGGACACTCCTGCCGCTTCCATACCATCCGCATCGTCTGCAGGTTAGTATGAATAAATATAAAATATTTATTCATTTTACATATGCTCTATAGAATAAATATGAACTTCATGGAAATTTAGTGTCAATGTTTATTTTCTAGTTGCAGGGGATGCGTCCGCATCCGGGACCCCGGTTATTCCTCATCGGAGGAACTATCGTCCCGCTCGTGCTGCTGCCCGGGCCCAGGCTCGTGCGATAGTCACCGGAGGTATATATCACACTTCAATTTTCGCTTAAGCTTGATTTCTTAATACAACTTTATCTTAATATTGATTGTCTTGATATTTCGTGCAGACGCAGGGCCTCCCCACCCCAGAGGGGGACTCAAGGCCCGAATCAGTTCCATAGGCTGAGGCCTGACAGAGCTAGGGGGGAGGCACCATTCCCCATCTTTTTTACCCTTGACTATCGCTATACCGGTCCTCATGCCGAGAGATTCGGCCGGTATATACGGGATGAGAGCCGGCTCGTGAAGAACTATCCACTTCACGTTGAGTGGGGCGAGCAACACCGGCGCTCATTCGCCCTCTTCTTTGATCAGGCTCGGGTACGTATTAACGGCCTATTTTCATTTGATTTATCCAATATATTTATTATTAATACTTGCAATCTAATAACAATGTTTTTTTTGTATTTTCAGCCGGATTACGATTTTCAGTCTGTAGCCGACCTTGATCACCCTAGGAGGGTGCTCGACCTTCATGCTCTGTACAATGGCCTGATGAAGAACATGCAGACCAAGTTCCGATACAACAGGAATGAGCTGAAGGCCGACTGCTACTCCCTGTGGATGGCGACCCCCGAGGCAGAGAGAGCGGCCCTCCTATCTACTTCGGCGTTTGCGAGAGTCGACGTAGAGATATGGCCTCTATTGTGCGATTATTTCGACTCCCAACACAAACAGGTATGTATTTTAAATGTAATTTATTGTTTATGATATAATTTATTTCTTTGTGTTCTTTAATTAGAAAACTAAATGTTAATGCGTTGTGCAGAAACAGGCCGCTCCGAATACAGAGAACAGGAAGTCGGCGAAGAGGGGTCGCCCCATTCACACAGGTGACTCGAGGAATATTACTCGAGCCATGGAGTTATCGGTAAATTACAATAGACCGACCTTTCTGAAATTCTGCAATATTAAGAGTTATTTTCTAATATTTCTAATATTAAGAGTTATTTTCTAATATTGCAGACAGCTCGGACCGTAGCGCAAGGCGGTACACCGAGCGTGCTGTCCGCATATCTTGCCGTCCACGGCACCTCGACAGATCCCGCCACGGGCGAGCTTCGATATCCCGACGTCGCTACCCAGGAGTATTGCGTAAGTGTTAAATATTTATTCTACCCATATTTGAAATTTTAGTTTTGGAAGCTTCAAGTTTAAATTTTATACTTATACATTACTGCTTAATGTGGGTGTAGGAGCGGGTGGTTGAGCAGGCCGACACCTCGGGGATCGATTTTACCGGACAGAACGATCTGAGGCTGCTGACCCCAGTTCTGGACGCCGCACACGGAGGGCACCACGGAGGTTGGAAGAGAGGCCGGGGACTGGGCCCTAGCAGGGCCCATATGAGGTTGGACTCCATCCCGGCGGTTACTTCCTCCGTCTCCAGTGAGCGACGTGTCCAGCAGGAACTGGAGAGCTTGAGGGCCACCGTTGAGGAGTTAAAGGAGATGCTGGTATGTATACTACTTTATAGTAAAATATCATGTTATATTATACATATCAACATATCCATAATTAGTACGTAGCTTGAGCTTATTTGGTTTTAGAGTTAGGTTTGATTAATCATACATACATACGTAATTAAAATAAACAACGGTTATCCAAACTAAATATCCAAATGGGATTTCGAAATAACTTGATAATGATACGAATTCGAGTAATACACAGTTCTTACATGCTTCTTACACACGTTAGGTCCAGACGCGACTGGTACATGTCATGCATCTCCTTCGGCTGCGGCTCCGTAAGCCACTACATCGGCTGCGGTTCCGCAGACAGCTCCTATAGCTCCAGCGCCCGCTCAGACTCCCGCAACCACGGCTCCGCAAGCGACTCCCTCGACGGCGGCTGCGCAGACCACATCGCCAGCCCCACAGGACGCTCAGACTCCCGCTCGCGCCGAATTGCAAAGTTTATTGACCGAGGAGCAGGCGCGCGTTATTCTATCGTTATTCAAAGGTGGAGCTGGACCGAGCTAGGGTAACTTTTTGGTTCTTATTTTTTGAATATTGGTTTATATTGATATTGATATTGGTTTATTTTTTGAATATTGGTTTATATTGATATTGATATTAGTTTATTTACATATTGTACTATATTTTTAAACGATATTGATATTGATATTGGTTTATATTTATATCATATTCAGTATTTGGGTTTCTTTTGTATATTATATGCGTGAGATGTGATTATGAATACTGCGATATATGTTGTGTGATGATTAATATTATATTTTACTGATATATATATTATTGTGCACAGGGCGAGAAAAAATAAGGCAGCCCCTTTTTAAAAAAAAAAACAGATAATGTGTACCTATGGATTAATCCGTAGGTACACATGTTGCCCCTATGGATTAAGCCGTAGGGGCAAAATATCAGCAGTAACTGATATTTCCCCCTGATCTCAGTGTCAGGAGGGTTGGGCTTGTCCCTACGGATATATCCGTAAGGACAAACAAAGACCCCTACGGATATATCCGTATGGGCAAAATATCAGGATTCCTGATTTTTTGCCCCTACGGATAGGTACCTACGCATATATCCGTAGGGGATACTTCTTGGCCCTACGGATATATCCGTAGGTACAGTTAATATAATTAAAATAACCGTAAATAAAATAACTTTTTTTCCTCGAGGCCCTAATCCGTAGGTGCAAATGTACCTATACAGAACTCCGTAGGGGCAAGTTTTTGTCCGTAGGGACAAGTGTAGGGCTTCGACTTGCACCTACGGTGTTTGCACCTACAGATGAATTTTTTGTCCCTACGGATATACCCGTAGGGGCAGTGCTTTGCCCCTACGGATAAATCCGTAGGGGCAACCCTTATTCGTAGTAGTGGCATGCATCGAGGTTGGTGTTTGCCTAATCCATCACTAATGGATGCCTCCGTTGCCTGCGCAATACCACTTTTGCAGTAATGACGTTAATCATGAATTCTTCTGATATTAACTTTTTTCATTTCAATATAATTATTGTTTGTAGTTGTAAGATAAACATACACATGGATCAATGGAAGGTAGATAGCTGGTCGATTAATTTGATCCTATTACTCGTCCGAAATGACCATTATAACCCTACCCGAAGTTGGCGTGTTCAAAACCTCAATCCGCCTGGCATTTGAATACAGCTGGTTATAATTATTTTTGGCCCACCTGAACACGCAACCCGTACCGGCCCACAGCCGATCTGTATCCGCCCATTTAATAAACATCTAAGGATAGATATTTAGTTCTACGGCCAAAATTTAAAACCCTATGTCTATATAAGTTATGCAAACATATTTTCACTTCCCAAATCTAATTAAGCCGCATTCTTTTCTTGTCTTTACGCTATTCTTTTCTCAATTTGTATTTCAAAATCAAAAACCAAATATTTTTAGTTCTTGGTAATGTGATCCAGTGGAGAAATTTAGAGTTTCAACTTTAAGATCAAGATCAATGGTAGAAAACTATGGTTTCCATATCAAGATAAGAAAAAAAGCTAGGATTTTAAGAATCACTGTTTTATTTTATATAAATTAAACATCAAATTTAAAATGTGAAACCTGTTATTCCGCGAAATCTTGTTTAATCCGCTAGAACTAATCCAATCTGAAACCGGGCCTTAAACCCGTCCGAACCAGTTGGGTTCAACTATGGCTTCTGATTTATCTACCCAATCCAATGGGCGGGTTTCAAGTGGTTGGAAAGTCCATGCGTCCTAACGGATTCGGATTCATTTATGGTTCAATATACCTACCCAACCGGTTGATACACAACCCTATTGGATGATATGTTGATCCACGTCTGCCACCAGCCAATATAAAAAAGTTGGATAATGCCACTTTACATTCGGTTATCACCACTGGTTTATTTATTAATATAATTAGGCACAAGAAAACAACAATCCCATTAATTCTAGGAAGCTTGGGATGTACATATGATGATATCACACAGATTTTGATTATAAATTAAGCCACTAGACTAAACGTCCAAGTAATTATTAATTAATTAATACCGATTATATCTTTAAGAACTCGATATTGATCCCGCCAATTGTCACTTTCCCGTGCTCAGCTCTAGGCACCAGTGTAACCGTCAAGTACTCGTCGGCCTCCGCATCGATTTCCTCGAGCAAATCTGTAATCCCGAGCCTCAGAGTCGTCACGGCCGACTTCTTCTTGTTATGGTCCCTGTCATGCCTATGAGGCACATTTACAAAGCTGCCTGCAAACTCGCCCGACGCGGGCCCCACTGCTTCTACTGTGTTAATGCACACGTCGAATTTGATAAATGTATCATCGTCGAATTCGATCTCCTCTATAACCAGCACTTCCTCTTCTTCTTCTTTATCCTTTTTGCTGCGTGAAGGCTTCGGCCTTTTCACCGTTATGGACACTATCGAGTTTAGAACCAGCGGGAATGTCGCTTCGGGTGTTGCCTGCAGCTTCGATTTGAGAAGAGAAGTAATCTTCTTGGTCGCACGATTGCTTTGGGTTGGCCGACTATTGACCCAAGGGATGTCAACTTCTTGGTATGTAAACCTGTTAATTAATTTTGCAGCATGCATGCATGCATGCATGCATTAATTTTCAAATCAATTTTAATTAGCAAAATAACAATTTCAAATCACATAATATATATTTTAGATTGTTGTTTTCTGATCCTGCTGCATGTGATGTGATGAGCAAATCTTAAAAATCTATTTACGTACCGAAGTGCATGGGACGACAAGCAATCTTTCACCTTAACCTTAACCAATCGGGCATTCTCATCGTAGAAAAGGAAGGAGGCATTAAGCCAATCCTTATCCTTAAAATCCTTATGCTTGCCTGGAAGATCTTTCCAGACATCCCACAAGCGATCGATGTTACCGTGATGAGCGAAGAATATGGGATCTCTTGCTGCAGAGTAAAATGTGCCCATGTCCTCCATGTTCGGTTGGGTTCGATCACCGGTCCAGCCATGCACGGGGCCATGCGGGACATTCTCTACAGAGCCCCCGCCTGGGGAAGGACTGTCTCCAGCACGATAAGGAGATCCTAGGAAGAGCTCCGAGGTCTTTCCATTTGAAATCATCTGTCGATACATTGTCTGTTTGCAAACATGTTTACATTCAGAGGAAACATTTAATGTACGTACCTACACTCACGTTGTGTGTGTGTGTGTATGTTAATAAATAGTAGAGGGTGACACCTTATAACTTATCTATGTATCTATTAGGACCGCATAATTAATTAAGTTGACCACATGTTTTTATATATTTTGTATACCTTAAGATTTTCATCAAATTGCTGGGCTTCCGTGATCGACTTATCAGTCCCATCGTAATCAAGATCGACGGTAGCTGGCGGTTGGTGTTTTGCATCACGCAATTTGTTATATAAAGACGATGACACGTCTGTATATATTGTTGGTAACTTCATTCCCGCCGGCGCATCCCAATTCCAAAAAGGAATAGCGAAGGTCTCATCACCTATAAGCTTGCCCAGTATCCTCTCATGGAAGTAGAGATAGTATCGATGCCAAGGGAAAAACAGCCACGAAACATGAACCTACCCATCACATGCAACCGATACAAAAAACCATGCATGAGACAATATAGTCGTTATTTGAAGAGAAAACCGACCGGTTTATCATCTAATTAATAGTGGAGAAAGTAGCAAACAAATGAGACAAAATAGTCATCTATCATAGGACAAAGTATCTTCTAAATTGGTCAAAAATAAACTCATCTTTCTCCCTGATCATTGCCGTCCATATTGATATTCATGACCTAAAACATATGTACTCCAATTATTACATGATTTAGGTTGATACTTGACCGTTGATTTAGTGGTGGAAAATTACAATATTGATAAACCGTTACGTTTAGACCACTCCACTGGATGCAAGTGCAAGAAGAGTATGACATCTTTTTCATATATGTGTATCTGTTAGAATATATATATTGACCACATAAATGGTGTCGATCGTTAAAAAATGGATATATCGTTGAACCTTGACCTATCTGGAACGGTTTTTTCGCTATATACTAGCCGACCCCCTTATGCATTCGATCTCTACGTCACCGAAAAGGATTAAGTAAAGTAATTAAAAAATAACAAAGAGAAAAAAAATCCTTTTTACTTGAATCTCCAAATCAGGAAAGCCAATTTGATCATAGCCCCCATCACAATATGCACAATGCACATTAGCTTGCTGGGTAAAGCTGCGAGGATCATCTGCGGGCAAGGCCTTCATGAGCTCAACGGCCTTTTCATACTTTGCGAGATATTCCGGACACGTTAAATGCGCGGCCGGACGAACTCTAAGAGGTGTTTTCTTTGACGGCAGCTTAAAATCAATGATCGATAGGTTAGTATTAGGAGGACAACAATCTGAATTCGTCCCTGCGGGGACATCGGCAGGCTCACATTGTGAAATATCCGGGGCCTTGATGGGCGCACTTAAGGCTTGATTGCGTCCGGTCATGCTTAGCCCTGTCGCCGTACCAGCCAGGCCAATCAGAATGTTACGGCGATCGAATGAAAGGTTTTTGTGGTCATCGCTTGCTTCACATGTAAATTTGGTTTTCTTATAGAGGTACTTGAATGCAATACTAGAGGGAGAGGAGAAGGTGGCCATTTTGATGTGAGTATGATATTTTTTGAGAGATGTTAGGGATGAATTTATAAGGATCAAGATGTGGCTATCATTAGAGTTTTAATTTGGACGTATAATATTTAGTGGATGAATAGAAAAAAGTTAATGAAACTTTGCGTGTTGATTTGTTCTATATTCGGCCTACTGTACTGTTCCTCACGTACGTATGCATGGGTATATACGTGCATGCATGCATGTCCCTATTTGTAGTTGTCCTTGAAAAGTAGGTTACAGTAATCGCTCAAAGAAACTTAGCTCGACTAGCAAAAATAGTTCAAAATGTCTCTAAAATGTTGATCCGTGGGAGAAAATTTTCAACTAAATATGTGAAGCAATTTCTAATAGACCTAAGAGAGTCTCTCCTCACAATGCTTTGACAAAATGATAATAAAAAATAAAATTATAGTATGATCGATCATGAAATTGCGTATGTTGATTTGTTCTATGTTCGGTCTATTGCCAGAAAAGATAATAAACTAAATAAAATTATAGTACGATCGATCATGAAATTTCATATCTCCTGATCACAAGCGACTTTATAGCTCACAGTACATCAGGATGGCCAATCCTTTTGACAAAATGATATTACTTAGTTTCTGTTGGCGTGAAAAAACAGCCTTCTCTCCTCACTAATTAAAGTTTTTGCTGTATGCATTACTTTGATTGTATATATTAACGAGGTTAATGTGTTTTATCCTTTTTGCATCTCCTCCTACTAATTAACCCACGTTGCCTTCATGCATGACCCTTGTCCTTCGAACAAACTTTTTCCATATGATCCAAATGCATGCATGGTACTTGCTTTAATTTTCTCCAAGTCTTTTAGTCATCATTCTCAATCAATCTGTTCATGACATCTAAGAATTTATTTTTCCTTCCATCAAAATTTCAAAGTTGTAATTAATTATGATAATTAATGCTTCATAAGATTTTTGTTTCTTTCAATTTTCCTTTTTTTCCTTACAAAAAATGTTGCTAACAGTCTAGATACCTAGAACTTTAACTCTTGTTTGGTCTAGACATTTGGAAGTCATTAAGCAACTAAATTAGATGGTTAATTGTATAATTCATGTTAAATAAATCTAGGCTAAATGTCACATCACCAATCAATTGTATAATTCATGTTATTTGATGATTTGGAGAGCCTTGAATGGTTTGAGAAGAGGTTGGAGGAGATGAAGAATAATGAATAAGGGAATGGTTGTAATGTTCCTTTGTATTATGACACCAAGGGGTTAGGGTTTTTATTACAAGTTTGGTTTTGTTTTTAGTTATTGAACAAGGGAATGGTTGTAATGTTCCTCTTGCTTTATTGTGGGTTAATTACTTCATTAACTGTCACGCCCCGCTTCCCAAAATACGGAATACGAGGGGTGATAAGACCAGCCATGCTCTTACGGTTAAGGAAATATCCTACCGTAGTCACACTTCGGCTTCTAGCGTTACGTGGTAATCAGTAAATAATGCACAGGAAATGAGAAATGCAGTCACTAAATCAAAACAGATATAAAACTAACCAGAAGGCGTCAAGGAAAGATAGCGCTGGCGTCGCTGATCTAGATGTCCGCAATATACTCAAGATACGACAGATGCTGATCCGAGATAAGTCCACTTCTCACTCTGAGTATGCATACTCAGGTCGTCAGAGCGACACAACAGCAATATATATAAATACAAATGTAAACACGTGCAATGATGATGAACATGAAACAGTAAACATGAAGTAATGACATGAGCGTGAAGTAACCGGTACAGGTAAACAGTAAAGCAGGTATATCGAATCAATAAGCAATGCATGTTGTTCACACTATAATATTGCATTATTATATTCCCCATTCTTATTCTTTTATAAATAAACAGGTGCTTTTGACGCATGTCTGCTACATGTTACAGGTTACAGGTTCTTAGACAGAAAACAGTGAAAACGATGTAAAGACGATGAAAAAGTGGACTTTGACCAACAAATAAAAGACTCTTGATCAAGCCTACATCAAAGATAAAATTCACAAAGTACAAGGCAATGCAAGGTCCAAGATTACAAAGCGAACGGTTAAAAGTCCACCCATATTCTATTATCTTCTACTTGTAAATGATCCACCCATATTCTTCACGCTTCCTCATCATTTAACTTAAGATTATATGTGTTTTGCAGATCTACTTAGCTTTCGGCATTTTCTAAGTTTTCCTCCTAGGGTTCCATCTCCACTTAGGAATTTCTATCAACCCTTACTAAAAATACAAGTTCTATTCTTCACTCCTTTCTCTTATCTAAATCCCAATCACATACCCCTACGTATATGTATAAATCACCCCTACACTTGGAAATTCAAATCAAGCAATCATGCCCTTGTCCGTTGTCCAAAGTACTTATTAGTAGGTGAATTTTTAATTGAATTTTGCTTACACATCCTTCATGCGACCGTTAATACTTCTTAAGATACCAACAACCGATTACAAGATGTGTTTGCACATTAAAGCGTAATTCCTAGTCTTGCAACACCCAAGACTTTAGCAGTGACTCCCAAACCAGTTGGTCTAAGGCACTAGGTGATAAGGCACCCTTGCTAAATATTTTTCTATTTTTTACAGCCTTAAGTAATCATAAAAACCAGTGTCCATTTTTTTCTTTATTCACTTTTTTTTCTTTTATTTTCATTGTACTAAGGACTTTAGACAAGAGCATTTCAAGGTCCACTACTACAAATAAGGGTTGCCCCTACGGATTTGTCGGTAGGGGAAAACCACTGCCCCTACGGATTCGTGCGTAGGGGCGAAAAAAAACCCCGTAGGTGCAAAGGCCGCAGGTGCAAGTTGAGGTCCTGAACTTGGCCCTACGGATAAATTTATTCCCCTACGGATAAATCAGTAGGTGCTATAGCCCCTACGGAGTACCCCGTAGGGGTAATAAAATCATATATTTAATTTTTTTTTTAATATATTGTATATACCTACGGATATATCCGTAGGTCCTATTTAGTCCCCTACGGATAAAGCCGTAGGGGATATAAAGTAGCCCCTACGGCTGTTTCCGTAGGGTCCTCTCCCAACACAATGAACTGAGATCGGGGGGAAATATCAGGGGACCTGATATGTTGCCCCTACGGATATATACGTAGGGGATAAGTATTGGCCCCTACGTATATATCCGTAGGGGCACCCCCAACACCCTGCACTGATATCAGGTGGGAAAATATCAGGTTTCCTGATATTTTGCCCCTACGGATAACTGCGTAGGGGCAATATAGTTACCTACGGTGTAATCCGTAGGTACATGTTTTCTGTATTTTTTTTTAAAAAAGGGCTGCTAGATTTTTTTCCGCCCTGTGCACAATACTATATACATCAATCAAATCATATATTGCAGTATTCATAATCACATCCCACGCATATATATAATATACAAAAGAAACCCAAAAACTGAATATGATATAAATTCAAACCAATATCAATATCGTTTCAAAATGTAGTACAATGTGATATAAATAAATACATGTTTCAAAAAATAAGAACCAAAAAGCTACCCTAGTTCGGTCCAGCTCCACCTCCGAGTAACGTTCGAATAACGCGCGCCTGCTCCTCGGTAAATACACTATCCAATACTGCAAATAAAGGAGTCTGAGCGGCATGTGGAGCTGGCGTCGTGGTCTGCGCAGCCGCCGTCGAGGTAGTCGCTTGCGGAGCCGCGGCTGCGGGAGTCTGAGTGGGCGGTGGAGCTACAGGAGCTGTCTGCGGAACCGCAGCCGATGTAGTGGCTTGCGGAGCCGCAGCCGAAGGAGATGCATGTGGAGGCTCGGCCGATCTACCCTGTCGCGTCTGGACATAACGTGTGTAAGAAGCGTCTAAGAACGGTGTATTATTCGAATTCGTTTCATTATTAAGTTATTTCGAAACCCTGTTTGGATATCTAGTTTGGAAAAGCGTTGTTTATTTTAATTACATATGTATGTATGATTAATCAGACTTACGTACTAATAAGGGTTGTGTTGATATGTATATAATATGAAATGATATTTTACTATAAAGTAGTATACATACCAGCATCTCCTTCAACTCCTGAACGGTGGCCCTCAAGCTATCCAGTTCCTGATGGACATGCCGGCCACTGGAGACGGAGGAAGTAACCGCCGGGGTGGAGTCCAACCTCATATGGGCCCTGCTAGGGCCCAATCCCCGGCCTCTCTCCCAACCTCCGTGGTGCCCTCCGTGTGCGGCGTCCAGAACTGGGGTCAGCAGCCTCGGATCGTTCTGTCCGGTAAAATCGATCCCCGAGGCCTGGGCCTGCTCAACCACCCGCTCCTACACCCACATTAAGCAGTAAAGTATAAGTATAAAATTTAAACTTGAACCTTCCAAAACTAAAATTTCAAATTTGGGTAGAAAAAATATTAACACTTACGCAGTAATCCTGGGTAGCGACGTCGGGACATCGAAGCTCGCCCGTGGCGGGATCTGTCGAGGTGCCGTGGACGGCAAGATATGCGGACAGCACGCTCGGTGTACCACCTGACGCCACGGTCCGAGATGTCTGCAATATTAGAAAGTAACTCTTAATATTAGAAATATTAGAGAATAACTCTTAATATTGCAGAATATTAGAGAATAACACTTAATTTACCGATAACTCCATGGCTCGAGTAATGTTCCTCGAGCCACCTGTGTAAGTGGGGCGACCCCTCTTCGCCGACTTCCTGTTCTCCGTATTCTGAGCGGCCTGTTTCTGCACAACGCATTAACATTTAGTTCTCTAATTAAGAAACACAAAGAAATAAATTATATCATAAATAATGAATTAAATTTAAAATACATACTTGTTTGCGTTCGGAGTCGAAATAAGCGCACAATAGAGGCCATGTCTCTACGTCGACTCTCGCAAACGCCGGAGTAGATAGGAGGGCCGCTCTCTCTGCCTCGGGGGTCGCTATCCATAGGGAGTAGCAGTCGGCCTTCAGCTCATTCCTGTTGTATCGGACCTTGGCCTGCATGTTCTTCATCAGGCCATTGTACAGAGCATGAAGGTCGAGCACCCTCCCCGAGTGATCAGGGTCGGCTACAGGCTGAAAATCGTAATCCAACTGAAAATACAAAAAAAAAACATTGTTATTAGATTGCAAGTGTTAATAATAAATATATTGGATAGATCAAATGAAAATATATATTAATACATACCCGAGCCTGTTCAAAGAAGAGGGCGAATGAGCGCTGGTGCTGCTCGCCCCACTCAACGTGAAGTGGATAGTTCTTCACGATCCGGCTCTCGTCCCCCAAATACCGGCCGAACCTCTCGGCATGAGGACCGGTATAGCGATAGTCAAGGGTAAAAAATAGGGGGAATGCTGCCTCCCCCCTAGCTCTATTAGGCCTCAGCCTATGGGACTGATTCGGGCCTCGAGTCCCCCTCTGGGGATGGAGAGGCCCTGCGTCTGCACGAAATATCAAGACAATCAATAATAATACAAAGTTGTATTAAGAAATCAAGGTTAAACAAAAATTCAAGTGTGATATATACCTCCGGTGAATAACGCACGAGCCTGGGCCCGAGCAGCAGCACGAGCGGGACGATAGTTCCTCCGGTGAGGAACAACCGGGGTCCCGGACCCGGACGCATCCCCTCCAACTATAAAATAAACATCGACGCTAAATCTCCATGAAGTTCATATTTATTCTATAGAGCATATGTAAAATAAATAAATATTTTAAATTTATTCATACTAACCTGCAGACGATGCGGAGGGTACGGAAGCGGCAGGAGTGGCCCCTGTGGAAGGTGTGGACGCACCACCTATAATTAGACAATTAAAAATAGATTTTATAAGTAATTGCAAAAAGAATGTGTAGATCAATAATATAACGTTCTAAATCAATATGCATGAACTATAGGACATATAAACATACCCGCAGGTGCGGTGGTGTCACCACCTACAGCTAGACAATAATAAAAATTGCTAAGTAAGAGCAAAAGGAATGTGTATATTTATGATATAGCATTCTAAATCAATATACATACACTATATGATATATGAACATACCTGGAGGAGCGGGGGTGGCCTCTGTCCCAGATGTGGACGCAGGACCAACAACTAGACAATTAAAAATAGATTTGATAAGTAATTGCAAAAAGAATGTGTAGATCAATAATATAACGTTCTAAATCAATATGCATGCACTATATGATATATAAACATACCTGGAGGAGCGGGGGTGGCCTCTGTCCCAGATGTGGACGCAGGACCAACAACTAGACAATCAAACATTGACAATATAAGTAATTTTGACATAAACAGGCATGAATATCTGTAATATTAAATTGAAAATGGATATGCGTGCAGTATACCTGGAGGTGTGGAAAAATCCACACGGAAGGAGGCATCCGAAGGGGTCTCCGATCTGGGTGCAAGACCGGCCCTCTGAAGCTCCCTACGGAGCTCTCCGGGCGGCAGAACCGCTCTGCCTCTGCCTCTGCCTCTGCCGCGGCTGGAGCTCCTGCCGCCCCTCGCTGCTCCCGACATCGTCATCCAATCTAGATAAACGGTTCGTGGACGCATTAGACAATCATTAAAAGTATTGACTATATATGCTCTAGAGCGTAAAATGTGAAGTAATAATATAACATTACTGATAACCTTTTTCGTTTCGTGGGCGCATCATACATATCTACTTGGATTTCATCGTCGATGTCATTTCTAACCCACGTAACTTCATGATCGGTCGAAGACAACCCGTCCTTCGAAACAAACGGTCGGAGCACTTTAAGCCTTCTCTCTTCTTCGTCCTCATCGCTGTCCTCGTATTCTGGGACATCGTAGACATCTCTAGGTTTCCATCGGCATACAACACTCCACCCCGGATGCTTCAAACACTGTGAGTAGTATACTTGGAACGCTTGGTTCGGAAAGATGAACGGATCGTCTTGACCGTAAAATCGAAGTGTGTTCACACTGGTCAATCCATATTCATCTTTCCAAGTCCCAAGACTGCTTCTCCACCTGTCTCTATCGGTTCGCGGATCGTACCAAGTACAGTGGAATATATAAAAGGGTTCTGATCGTCCGGGATAGTGGATGCCGAGTATACAATTTAAGTACCCATAGTAAATCACACCGTCCGATCCTACCGTCGCAATACCACTATTCTGAGTGATTCTAGATGTTTCTATGTCCTTAATTTCGAATTTGTATCCAAGGACACCAAATCCTTTGTAATGTGCAACCTCCATACTAGGAAATTGAGCTAAACATCTTGAATCACTCTCAAATGATGCAGACAAGTTCGGATCGTGGATCTAACAAAACAAATTTTACGATAAATACATAACGATACAAGTTTAGATTAAAACTGATAGCAATAAAATGTAATTCGAATAACTTACATGCTCTGTGACCCAATCACAAAAATTATCCTGATGGTATTTTTCCAAACGCTCTTCGTTCCAATCAGGATGCCCCTCACGTACCTCGTTAAAATGAGTTCTGTTTTCGACAAATAATTGTGACATTAATATTATGTCATTTCATACACACACAAACACAGATATAACAATTAATCCAAAAGAACTTACTCTCTAATTTGTTCAAGACATTCGCAATTAAGCAAGATAAACCGGTATATCTTGTTGATAAACATAGTGTCTACCCTCTTATACTCGGCTTTACCATATGGCCCGTCTTGAATTCTTCGAGGTCGGTTAAGCCTTGTCTCAATGTTCTCGTCCAGATAGCGGGAGCAAAATGTGGTTGCTTCATCAAGAAGATAACCTTGCATGATAGAACCCTCTGGTCGATTTTTATTGCGTATATACTTCTTAAGAGTGTAAAGGTACCTAATGAGAATATGTTGAATAAATAAACACGGGCATACATGACAAAAATAAATTTATAAATTGCGCGAAACGAAAAATTACACGTACCTCTCGACGGGATACATCCATCGATATTGTACCGGTCCGGCTAACTTCGCCTCAGTTGCAAGATGAACCGTCAAGTGTATTATGATATCGAAGAATGACGGTGGGAAAATACGCTCAAACTTGCAAAGTATCAACGCAATAGAATTTTGTAGTTTATCCAGCGTCGCAACCTCCAGCGTTTTAGCACACAACTCCCTGAAAAAACAACATAGGTCGTTGATTACTAGACCAACCGAGTCGGGGAGAGAAGTCCTGAGGGCTAATGGAAGAAGGTGCTCCACGATAACATGGTGGTCATGACTTTTCAGCCCATCGATCTTGCCCTTCACAATTTTTATTTTCTTGCTGAATGATCCTGAGAAACCTGTGGGGACTTTCAAATCATGCAACACCTGCAGGAATCTTTTCTTCTCCGGTTGTGACATATGATAAGCGGCATTGGGAAGTACAAACTTGCCCGGTTTACCCGCTACCGGTTTAGGGTGCAGTTCACTTCTTATTCCCCACTCTTGTAGATCCATCCGGGCATTCATGTTGTCTTTCGATTTCCCGTCTTTACACAGAAGCAAGTTAAGTATGTGCTCTGATACTCCCTTCTCTATATGCATGACGTCCAGACAATGACGCACTGAATTTGTAGACCAGTACGGAAGCTCGAAGAAAATGCTTAACTTGTTCCAATATTGTGGTTTGACCTGTCTCGTCGGATCCATCCCGAAGGTCACGTTATTGTAACCATCCCATTTAGCAGTCACGTCCTCTCCGGACAATGGGGATGGAGGCCCAAGAAGCTCCTGATGACCATCAAAGTGAACCGTGTCTAACCTGTAGGGGTGGTCTGGAGGCAGAAAATGTCGATGGCCGCAATAACAAACCTTCCTGCTAAAATTCAAAAATTTTGATGTTGTGTGTTCATGGCAATGAGGACATGCTTTGTGACCATGTACGGACCAACCTGAAAGCATTCCATATGCAGGAAAGTCATTAATTGTCCACATTAAAGCCGCACGCAGTATGAAGGTTGTATTTGTGTTTGAATCATATGTCTCTACACCATCAATAAACAAAGTTTTCAGCTCCTCAATCAGAGGTCGGAGATAGACGTCGATATTGTTCCCTGGTGAGTTTGGTCCGTCGATAAGAAGAGGCATCATAAAGTATGATTGGTCCATAGCCAACCAAGGCGACAGATTATAAATTATCATTACAACGGGCCATGTACTGTGACTTCCAGCCATATAGTTGAATGGGCAGAAGCCATCGGCAGCCAGTCCGAGCCGGACATTGCGGGGATCGCTACTGAATATTGTGTGCCTCCTATCGAAATCCTTCCATGCCGGTGAATCTCTTGGATGGCTCATTTTTCCATTTTCGCTTGGAGGAGCACGATGATGCCAAATCATTGCCTCGGCTGTTTTCTTGCACCTGAATAGCCTCTGTAGCCTCTGTGTTATGGGAAAATATCGTGCTATCTTCACAGGTATATCAGGCTTCTTATCAGAATCTTTCGGCTTATACCTGGCCTCTCCGCATGTTGGACACTCTTTCAAATCTGAATTCTCTTTCCGGTACAACACGCAATTTTTAGGACATGCTTGAATCTTCTCGCACTTTAGACCCAAATCAGACATCATTTTCTGGGCTTCGTACCAGCTTTCGGGCACATTATTTCCCGGAGGCATAGAATCTTTCAAGAACGAAAGAAGCATTGTGAATGACTTGTTGCTCCATCCATTTAGGCACTTAATTTGGAAAAGTTGGACGAACCATGAGAGGGTGGAATACTTCGCATTCTCATAAACTGGTTTCCTAGCATCATTCATGAAATTTTCATATTTATCCGCACGCGGTCCTTGACCGGAAGGAATGTCATCTTCGGTACGAATAGATTCACCTAGGGCAGCCTCTACCATATCCTCCATTTCTTCTGATGGAAATAAATTTCCGTATCCTGCCGTATTACCGAATTCTTCTTCTTCTCCTGCCGCATTATCGTGTTCTCCTTCTTCTACCGCAGTACTGCATTCTTCTCCTTCCCCGTGATATTTCCAAATTGAATAAAGTCTAGTAAACCCATGTTTTACAATATGAAGCTCTGCCAATTCTACCTTCTGCCAGTACTTATTGCCACATCTATCGCACGGACAGAGAATCTTCTCTAATATGATCTTATTATGTGCTCGTGCAAATTCAAGGAAAGCAGCAACCCCTGCGACAAACGTAGGTTGCATACGTTGTTTCCAATCCACATACATCCAGTCCTTAACTCTGATGTACTCATGGGCCATGTTAGACTGAATAACATATAAATTGTAGGTTATGCTGACTATATTGAGAAATATAAGAACGGGATAGTTACTGACAAAGGAGAAAATCCATGTAGATGCTTTGTGTGTGCGTTTGTCGTTGAAAAGAATAAATTATCGCACGTTATGTTGACCGATAGACGGGGACTAAGTGGCGCTTTTAATTAGTTTCATATATGGGTATCGATGGGAATATGAAGGTTTCATATTATCATATATTGGTTTTAACCCGAACATCTCGAGTCGCTCTCTGATTATGCGTTTGTATGTATGTGTTCCGGCTGTCGGGGGTAGGCTTCTATCCCATTAAGAATGTATAGAGCGAACGCCCATCACTTGTGCTTTCAACCGTTTCGAGTAAATTTCGGCAGCACCTCCCCGCTGTTCTCCGAGTACACTGTAATAGAATAGATAATCATTTCAAAGCTGTGAAACAACGTTGAAATGAACATCTAATCTATCTTTGTACACGGAGAACCAGCGGAAAGGTACCGACGAAATATCTCGAAACGGATGAAAACACAAGTGAATGAATGCGTTTGCTTTATACATTCTTAACTTGTCCACACGGGACAAATCTATGGGTTACCATACGATTGAATTTTCTCGTCGCGCAGACTATACGACGGTTGTTAGTATCGAGCTATACTGTCCGATATTTAACAACCTTCGTATAGTTCTAGGTCACGACGAGCATCGCACGTATGTTAACCGATAGACGGGGACTAAGTGGCGCTTTAGTTTCATATACGGGTATCGATGGGAATATGAAGGTTTCATATTATCATATATTGGTTTTAACCCGAACATCTCGAGTCGCTCTCTGATTATGCGTTTGTATGTATGTGTTCCGGCTGTCGGGGGTAGGCTTCTATCCCATTAAGAATGTATAGAGCGAACGCCCATCACTTGTGCTTTCAACCGTTTCGAGTAAATTTCGGCAGCACCTCCCCGCTGTTCTCCGAGTACACTGTAATAGAATAGATAATCATTTCAAAGCTGTGAAACAACGTTGAAATGAACATCTAATCTATCTTTGTACACGGAGAACCAGCGGAAAGGTACCGACGAAATATCTCGAAACGGATGAAAACACAAGTGCATGAAGGCGTTTGCTTTATACATTCTTAACTTGTCCACACGGGACAAATCTATGGGTTACCATACGATTGAATTTTCTTGTCGCGCAGACTATACGACGGTTGTTAGTATCGAGCTATACTGTCCGATATTTAACAACCTTCGTATAGTTCTAGGTCACGACGAGCATCGCACGTATGTTAACCGATAGACGGGGACTAAGTGGCGTTTTAGTTTCATATACGGGTATCGATGGGAATATGAAAGTTTCATATCATCATCGAGTATCATATATTGGTTTTAACCCGAACATCTCGAGTCGCTCTCTAATTATGCGTTTGTATGTATGTGTTCCGGCTGTCGGGGGTAGGATTCTATCCCATTAAGAAAAAATGGAGTGTATTTCGCTGTGAGAGACTCTTCAAAGAAATGGAGGAAGAAGCACTAAAGAAAAAAGAGAGAAAAATAAGAATATAAAGTTGAAACTAAAGTTGAGCTATCCGCTGAAATCATAAAGCATAGGAAAGTTGATTGAGTCTTGATCTATTGCTCTTTCTTTGCATTATCTCGTATGTCCATTTATAGATTTTAATGCCACATGAGATGTAATCAGTCAGCTCCCTATGGTTGTATTAATGTCAGCTCTTACACAATATGGGTATCTGCCTTACGATTAAGACAACTATGGAATATGTTAATTTAAAATGTAAGGCTAGCTTTCTATGTATTCTGAGGGACTGCTTGCATAGAACTTAGCTTGATCCTCTCAATTATTACACATAAATATGCTGACATGCCTCTCATAACCCTAACCCCAGCCCCACAGTAACCCTAACCCTAGCCCCAACCCTAACCCCAGCCCACCGTAACCCTACCCCAGCCCCACAGTAACCCTAACCCTAGCCCCAACCCTAACCCCAGCCCATCGTAACCCTACCCCAGCCCCACAGTAACCGTAACCCCAGCCCCACCGTAACCCTAACCCCAGCCCCACCACAGCAGCAGCCGAACCCCAACCCTAACCCTACCCCGACCCCGACCCCGACCCCGACCCCGACCGCCACCGCGCCCCTGCCCAAACCCAACTCTCGCGCGCGCAACCCAGACCCAGCCATGAATAATCCAAAAATGCTTTAATTTACCTCGAGATTTATACCTGAACGGGCGGTGGCGACGACGGCGTCGAATTGGCGAAGAAACCGGCGGTGGCGACGACGGTGGCGACGAAACTGGCGGTGGCGACGAGGATGGCGACGAAATCGGCGGTGGCGACGACGGTGGCGACGACGGCCGGCGACGGTGGCGACGCGACGGTGGCGATTTAGGGTTTTTCGCGCGCGTTTGAGGGAGAGAGAGAAAATGAGCGTAGGCTTTTCGATCTGGATTTGTTTTAAATTGATATTTACTTGCCCCTACGGATATGTCCGTAGGTCCTTTGTTTGCGCCACCGTAGGGGCAAACACCAAATTAAGAATTAAATTTTTTATTCTTGAAAGTCAGTGCCCGTAGGGGCAACCCTTTAGCCCTACGGATTAATCCGTAGGGCCAAGTAAAATCTGCCCCAACGGATAATCCCATCCGTAGGGGCAACCCCCTATTTTACTAGTGGTCTCTTCTACTATTCCAAGTTTCAAGGTGCGTGATTGTGCAAATTGTAGGGTATACATTTTCAGAATCTAGACTTAAGTTAGGAACTATTTTTCAAACTTATACTCTAATAAGAACATCAATACTCTTCCTTTGTTTCAACTTAGCCCAAGAAGTGAACCCAAAATTTGCCTATTTCTAAATAAACTACAAGGCATATACTCTCTACCATTAAACTTTAAGGAATGTTATCTTTAGGGTTTTTAATTTACTAAGTCTAAGATCTAGTTGTTCCTAGCTAGTTAACCTATCTGTCAAACTCTAGTCAAATAAGCCAAAATTGAATACAATAATTTTTATAATTTTTGAAATTTTTCAATTTTTATGGGTTTTCAAATAAGTATGCAAATGCAAACATATGTACAAATGAATGCGAAGGAAGAAGACGTACCGAGCATACCCCCAAACTTGAACTTGACAGTGTCCTCACTGTCATGCTAAACCAAGAGGTTCAAAATACCGGCACTCCCCTATTTATTTATTTATAATTTTTATATTTTTAATGTTTTGAAATTTTTTTTTAATTTTTTATAGAAAAGAAAACAAAAAATATTTACATATATACAAAGATTCCCCTAAACTTAAGCTTGGCCTTGCACAAGCTAAAAGTTAGCACCAACCATTCAAAAATCTTATCGTGGAAATGGTAGAGTTGGTGCAAGAAAATGAGAAGCACGCGAGACCGTGTGGAAAGAAGAATGGTAGAATATGGTCTCGGTGGGGGAGAAGAATGGCGAAAAGAAGAAGGAAGTGGAGTACGATCTTGAGGATGTAAATCAAGCGAATAAATTAGCGCAATTTGTGATGACTGATGTGTTAAAAGCGATTGCGCTAAACTATCAACTCTTCGTGAAATAGGGTCAAATCCCTCAAGATTCGCAAGAAAACATGGGCACGCCGAACTTGGTATAGGAAATGAAAGCGTAACGGTCATTTCTACGGTCGGGACAATAGGAGAGACGAAAGGGAGTGAATTAGGGATAGTATCTTTCTCACCGTAGTAAACTGTTTCGAACTTGAAAGATTCCATTAATGGTTCGAAACGACTGTAAGCAACCGAGTCTGATGGATTAACTAACTCATCTGAAAATGCAAAGGACTCAAACTCGGGCGGTGAGACTTCAACATCGTCCGAAAAAGTGAAACACTCGTACGTGTCATCGGCTGTGAGAACTGTGTCAGATTCAAAGGAAAAGTTTTCAAGCTCACAGTCGTCAAGCGTGAAATGAGGAGTGGTCGGAACGATGGAAAAGAGGGAAGGTGATTTAGGTAATGGTTCAAGAGGATGAATTGGAAAATCCGACACATCAAAGAAAAATGGTTCAACCTCAATATGATCCTCACTATTCTCCTCAATATTCAACTCATAATTCTCCTCAATATTCAACTCATCCATGCCATTATCATCAAAATCAAGACGCATATGAGATTCGGGAGAAACATTTAATAACTCGGGATGATGATTTGAACATAAAATTTCAATTAAATCAACAGGTTCATCATCCGAAATATTCCCGGCGTCTATATCCTCAATCAAGTGAAAGTCAATTTCTTTAGACACCTCCTCAAAAGCATGGATGTTTATCAATGTAGGTTCTAGAGTGGAAGTGTAAAGGTTAAACGGATTGGGTGCTGTTTCACTCGAAGGGGGTTCCTCACAATTTGGCAAATCAAACACTACAAAATCACACAACTCATTTTTATCCTTAACTGATGAATCATTTGGGACAATCGATGGAAAACCGGAGTTGTGGGCTTCAATTGGGTATGGGTAGGTTTGATTTGGAAATCCTCTCCCATTCTCACTCAGTCCAACCGCCTCCTCATATATTGAAAAATTTGGGGCTAGCGGGAAACTAGCTACCGGTTCAGCAGGTTGCATAAGGGCGGCCACGGACGCTTCCACATTCCTAACCATTTTGTTTGTTGCTGTGATATACGCCTCCAACGCCTCTTCCAAACTAGACTTTGGTGGTAAAGGGGTTTCGGCAAAAGATTCGAAATTGTTTGGATATGTGAAACTCCCTAATGGCTGTGTAAAAACATTGTCTAGTGACGGTGGAAAAGTCGGGTAGGACTGGTAGGAAGTGGGTGATTGGACAGGGGTAGGGTCAACATATGGATAAAAAGGTGAATAGTCGTGCGGATCCCTATAACTAGATGTGTGGAGAGGGGTGAAAGATCGGCTGCGAGATTGAGCAATATGCTCAGCAATGGACATCGGCTTAGGAGTGACAGAAGGACTTGAAAAAGTGGTATCAACATATGGAGGTGGTAAAGATTGACTTGGTTGACACAAAGTGGGTTGAAAAGTCGAATTGTTTCTCCTAGACGCCTCTATTTGATCTTTCAAAGATATTTTAGGCATGGAAGGATCGTCTTTAAATTGATCGAATAAATTGCCGAACGACGCAAAATTAGGTTCGGGATACCAAAGTTCGGCAAGTGATTTGTTATGTGGGGTACCCATGTTAGAAGAAAAGGAGAAAGAAAGAAAGTTTGTTGGTGCAAGGATTTCCGAGCGACAAAAGTTGCACGTATTTTTTTTTTATAAAAAATTCCTCTTATTATTCTTTTTTATTTGTTTTGCAAAAAAAATTTCGATAAAGGGCTAAGACACAAATGCAAATAACCAGAAATGCATAATCAGTCCGAGATCTAGGGTCACCTAGGTCAGCTAGACAGCTCCTAACTGTTCCAAAGAGCTAGAAATAGAACCTCAAACCGTCTCTTCACCGCCAATTGCGGCCAGGTAAGTGGGAAGGAACCACCACGACAGTGGGCCTAATTAAAAACCACTAGTCTAGACACCGCAAAATCAGTTAGGATAAACGGTCGATACCTATACTAGTCCTTTTCCTATTGAGCTCGATTTCCTTAGGGCTGAGTCTAGTATTTTTTATTAATTTTGGTCGATGCAAAATGCTTTAGATGTTTTCTGGGGTCGTGGGAAGGGTGATGAAATCCCCACCCAATCTGATTTGGTCAAGAGCCCCTTAAAGTCCGATTAAAGATATGCAAAACAGTAAATCACTTGCAATCAAATTTTTTTTATGAATTTCAAAATTTGCAAGTTTTCTAATTAAAATTTTCCTTTTTTTCCCTCTTGCTCTTAATTTGGAAAGATATATTTAGCAAAAAGATTAAGGCTATGCAAATCAGAAAAGATCATTTGCAATCAATTTTTATTTTAAACGCGCGCAAAGAATCCTGCACAAGATTTGTTATTTAGAAAGAAAAAGATTTTTAAAGCGCAAAGAATCCTGCAGGAGATTTTTCAGAAGATATATCGGAGATTTGCAGAGGAGGAGATCAGAAGACTTACTGATTTTTTATTTATTTATTTTTTTTACCGCGCTTCTGCCTCTGGTTTTTTTTTTTTTATAACCCGACCAGGCCGCGGCGGTTCCACGGCCAGAAGCTGGGTCGCACGGCGGTTCCGCGGCCGGAAAGGCAGCGTCGGTTTTTTTTTTTTTTTTGCAGCACCAGATCACGCGGTTGACTTGTTGACTCGGTCCTCTGAATTTTTTTTCTGTTCCTCTGTTGTTGTAATCTTCTGTTGATAGGATCGTCTATTTGCTGTTTCGCTTTCTGTAGATTTCCAGATCCGAATTTGTGCGTAGATCCTGCAAAATTCACACAAAGATACCCTTTCCAAAAATAACAGATGATATATTTTTATATTTTTTAGATTTTTCAGATTTTTATGATTTTTTTTTTAATTTTGATTAACCCGAAATCGCGAAAAGAAAATTCTACGCCATCCCCGGCAACGGCGCCATTTGATTGATAGATTTAGCGTGCTTGCGTTTTCTAAAAGATAGATCAAAAATATTTGTAACCACAATCAAGAACGGCGTCGCTTGAAGCTAGCCGGTGAGTACGGGTCGATCCACAGGGATGTTGTGAATTTCCTAATCGCGCTAACGAGTTAATTCCGAAGGGTGTTCGGATTGATTATTAAATCTAAAAATTGAAGTTGTATGATACTAGGATTAGAAACTTGCTAGGATTAGGTTTAGGGAAAATTTGGTAAACAAAGATCTACATCTCTTTCCATTGCCTTTAATTAAAGATATCATATTAGTGTTATGGTAAATCTTAACAAAGGGGATTAGGATGATTGGGAAGATTGATTCTTCCTCTAGATTCTTGTCCTTCCTTTCTTAATCTTTACCTTAACCTCCATGGAAAACCTTAAAATCCGGGCCTTTATACTACGGTATCACCGCTACCTCGAGGGATAGGGTGCCGTAGGGAGCGGAATAAGAAAGTATGCATGGAGTCCTAATTTTCATAAAAGATTGGCAAAGAAAAGAGATGAGAGATCCTCATCTCTCAAATCCTTCCCTATTCCTAACCCTAGCAAGCGAGGAAACTACTCGCTCATTAAGGAATTTAAAAACATCTATCTAGGGCAGAGAATAAAAATTACCTAGGGCAAGAATTGAAATCTAAACTAGAGCAAGGAATTAAATCTACTTACAGATACATCTCTCCAATCATCAACACAGGATTGTCAGATCTGAATTCATGAATTGAAAAGAAACACCGATACTCTCCAAAAGAATTCTAAAATTTATTATTAAAAGGAGGCATGAGAAATTAAAATGAGTAGAGTTCCTATTTATAGAGAATAGGAAACCCTAGGTTATAATTGATTTGCATGTCTACATTTACCAAAATATCCTTAGGAAGACCTAGTCAAACTAGACTTCAAGCTTTGGTAAAATTTTATGTCTCTTTAAAAGAAAGTATTGGGCCTTGGATCTTTGGGCTTCCTTATTATTTGGTTCTTTATTAAAATAGCTTCTATGTTTCTTCCAGATCTCCAGTGAATAATTGCGGTGGACTTTTAACCGTTCGCTTTGTAATCTTGGACCTTGCATTGCCTTGTACTTTGTGAATTTTATCTTTGATGTAGGCTTGATCAAGAGTCTTCTATTTGTTGGTCAAAGTCCACTTTTTCATCGTCTTTACATCGTTTTCACCGTTTTCTGTCTAAGAACCTGTAACCTGTAACATGTAGCAGACATGCGTCAAAAGCACCTCTTTATTTATAAAAAGAATAAGAATGGGGAATATAATAATGCAATATTATGGTGTGAACACATGTCAATATCATTAACCCTATCAGTCTCTAAGTCTCACTGTTCAGGTCGCTAAACCTATCGTCAGTCCAAGTGTGAGAGTCAACCACGCAGGAGTATCCCCAACCCAAGGGTAGGTCCCCAGGGGCAAGGGAACACGGGCCCGAAACACTCGCTAATAATCAGTAATATCACCCATATGACTCCTAGAATCGCTGTATATGCCGGCAATGGGACTCCCGAGATTCCGTTGAACTCCCACTCAAACTACCCCACACCGCGTGGTCTATGTCGGACCCCAACCATAAACCCAAATACTAGTTGGTCCATGACAAGTCTACGCGAGAACTGGAGACAGGATCTCCATCGAGCATGTCTCGACTGGTACCCATTATAAATGGATAGTGTTTGACGCCTTACCTATGACACTAATATAAGTGCTTCTATAACCGTCCCATACCAGTTATAGTTACACCTACATATGCCCCATAGGCGTCGACAATGCAATAAATTAACTGGGTCCACTGATTGTGTACAAGTACGTGTCACTTCACTTATTCATTCACGCTTTAACACTAACGTACTTGCCACAATCAAAACACTAATACTATCACTGGGTAATGTACACGATCACTAGGTTACCAATGTATATGACCTCTACATGATATTGTGAGAATGCATTACTTACGACATGAATAAGATATCAGCAGCTAGTGTCCTACCACTTGCAAAATTTACTATAAATCATCCGTGCAGAATTAAGCAAAACAATATAAAAGGGGGTAAGCAGTATGTTTAATTATCTATCCATCACAATTGGACTCACGTCAATCGGGTTTCAGGTTTGGTAATTACGGCCATTTCATTTTAAGTGTTTACTGCTGGAAATCCAATTTCTGAATTGGAAGCCCGTTTCGTAACACGTTTTAATCCCGGTTGGGTTCGTAATTAGGCGACGCCACAGTTGGATAATATTTAGGTTTAACAGTTAAGTTTTCAACATATCAGATGGATCGATGATATCCACTGTATACGGGAAGATATGTTCAGTTTAATATCAATATGTACAAACTGTCACTGCAGAAAACTGCAGGACACAACGGTATCCTAAAATACGAATTAAATGTCAACGAAGATGAAACGACACGGGACTAGATTCAAGTGTTAGCTAACTAAATTATCTACGTGACCATATGGGTTCCGTGCATTTTTAGTTTAAGGAAGGGATGTACAGGTGTTCCCAATGCCAGGCATTCAAAACGAACGTTGCTCCGGACTGCAGTTCAGGGCCACGAATCGCCTCAGCATTCATTGATATAAGTTATCAAAATATCAAGGTAGACTATGGGGAGCTATAGGTTTATCTGTTGGCTTCGATACGAGCCATAGAACATCGCATTTCGTTCTGTATTTAATTTACTATTAATTTTGCAACGTGATATGTACGGGAATTTCCAGACTTAGCGTCGGTTCTCGGGGATATTGTTTCAATATATAAACATTAACTTTTAGATTCCAACATGTAGTTATTTATCAGTACGCGATCTAAATATCACGAAACAGGAGTTTTAAGTGATTGGAACATATATAAATATGCATATCAAAAGATGATTATCGAGTTTTAATAACCACAACTAAGGGGTTTTATAATGATTTATTACGTACGCATATATAAGTATATTTGAGTATATGTAGCATGATAGCAAGTTCAGAAACTTGCCTGGCGACGACACAGCTACGGCGACACGGTAGAGACGGCAACGACGCGAGCACCAGCACGGCAATAGCAAGGCGGCGAGCTCGGTTGGCTCGGAGTTCACCTTGGAGGTGAAGTTGGAGGTGGTGGTGTTGTGGGGTCGGCGACGGGGGTGGTCGAGACAGTGATGGATGCTGGTGGTGAGAAGGGAGAGAGGGGGCAGAGCAGCGGGCTCAGTTGTTGGTGTTGGAGTGAGGAGTTCCAGCAAGGTGAGCTTGGATGCGGTTTGTAGGTGAGGGAGCGCAGAGATGGTGGCAACACGGTGGTGGCCGGGCTCCGATGAGGCGATGGTCTCAGTGATGCTGGAGGCGACAGAAGCGCCGTCAGTGGTTGTCACGTCCCGCTTCCCGGTATACGGCGAAGGGAACGCGACTGGTCCGCTACGTATATACTCAGAAGTACATACGCTAAGCATATCTAAGCAATATAAAAGTAAATACACAAGAGACAAGATATAATAAAAACAACTTTTATTTATTAACATTCTTTTGTACAATGCAAAGGAAATACAACTGAAATAAAACGATACCTAAACAATGGCATAACAAGAAATGAAAAGTACTGAATGGAAAATGTACAATGTCTAGAGCTCGGGGTTTTCACAAAACTGGTCCAAGTCTTCAGCAGTGGGCTTGTTCTCTGACGGGTCCAAACCACCTGACGACATTCAAAGAAGAAAGAATAGAATGTCGTCAGCGAACAGGTCGCTCGGTAAGCCCCAAAAATAAAGGAGAAATAGACAGAGAGTAAAAGAGAGAGAGAGAGAGAGTAGCTTTTAATGTTGTATTATATTGTTATAATGTTGTATTAACGCTGTTGTTTATAGCTTGGTACAGAAGAATGCCAGTGTATACGAGAGGGGTCTCTATATGCTAGAGACCAGGGCAAACGGAATATAGAGTACAAGGCTCCGTTAGAAGGCCCGGAACAACGGCAATTGGATTCATGTTATGTGTCTTAAGTCTTACCGTCTTGTGCCACTTCTAAAACCTTCTGTACCAGTCTACCCCTTAAACCCCGTAGTGTTTTGATTGTATTATATTGTAAACTGTATAGATTGTTTAATTGGGTGACTGACCGAAACTATGATATCAGTAAATGGATGTAACCGTAGAATCATGTAAATGGAATAACTGGAGAACCATGTAAATGGAATGTATATCCATGGTTCGGTTCGGTCAACTTGTAGATTTGTATTTCAATCATATTCATGTCAGATATAATCAGACTCAAACCTGAGTCAGACAATTAGAAATGTAAATCGAAGTCTTGATTATTTCTTAAACCTATATTTACTAGGATTCTTAGGGTAATTTATAGAACTTGAGGGGGTTTTCTGTAAAAATACTTTTATATACTTTTCAAAATACACCTCAAGTATTTATTATTCGTCTTTAGAGTTGTAATGAATGTGGATTTTATATTGTGATATTTCTAGTGAAAATATCCTAGTTTCATAAATAAAGGTGTTTATTTGTAATATTCATGGTATTTTAGTGTAAAATTGATTCTTGTGATTTTTAGAAAAAGGTGGAATATTTATATCATAACAAAATAGATATTTTAATGATAAATATACATATATTTATACAAAAATAATTTTAATATATTTTTGTATATTCTAAAAATCTCATTTTCTTAAGATGTCGTATTTTAAATCTTTCGAGACTGAATGCTCCTTGCGGAGGTCTGAATCTTGCACTATTAAGCCTGAGAATGTGCGATAAACCGCACCATCCCGAACGGGTTCCCCAAAATGGATTGTAGCGGCGCTTTGCAAAGATTATAAAATACTAAATCCTTTAGAAAACGGTTTTATGAAGTAAATGGTATTTATTTGTAAAAATGTCAATTTTCCGTGTTATATGTTCTAGGGTCTCCTAAGTCAATTAGACTATTCCTGACTAGTCTAAACAGCAAGTTGTGAGATATCTCAAATCGCATCTTCACCGCCAATTGTGGCCAGGTAAGTACAAGTGAAGAAAAGAGGGATCCGCTCACGAATCACCGTGAGACGGGCCTTTTAAAGTTATCCTTTTTGCTGCCATATTAAGTATCCTTTTTATCAATTAAGTGGAAGAATCAGAGAGATGGGACGGCAGTAAATTAAGCAGATCGAGGAGTTTAGAGAAAAATAAAGGACGATGGTTCGGATGACAGTGGTAGAATCAAGAGGAGGGGCAAAGAGGCAGCAAATATAGAATGATATATAGGAGAAGGGAAAAAATAGAGAATTGCAAAGTCATCACTTAAGCATAGAAGTATTTTTCCTTGAATATCCATCGTTAACAAAAGTTGTTTGATTGGATGAAATGGAGACATTAGTTATTTTTCTCATGCGTCCGTCGCAACCTCTATCGTGCTCGAGCCTCCCGTCACGACATGCCATTCGTCGCTTCCATATCAGCAACCGAGGCAAGTGAACCCCTTCACTTGTTCATCATGCTATAGTAATCGCTAGATATAATATATCATGATATATGTATAAGTATATATATTTTTACATATATATTATTTGCGAAGTTAATATCGAACAAGTACCATCATCGTAAATTTTATTGTTTGAGACCCGACTTGGGTCGATTACGCCATAGTAATATCATATAGTAACTCATGAATTAATTTCGTGTTGATCGGATAAAAGAAATCGATATTTCGATCGATAACCGTTTGCATAATCTAAGTGTTCGATATAGAACTCTACGCGATAACTTAAGCGAACAAGGTGGAACCCATGATCACTATACCATGTTACTATTAATGAATACCCTATTGAAATTGGACGGCAAAACGACGCCGTTTCACCCATGAAACGTTACCCTCGATAACCTATTAATCAATTTCAAAATTTCAAATATCCCTTCCTTTTGCCTGTATATACTAGCATATACTAGCGTTTACTATAGCGAGTTGCACCTAATTACATAAACCTTTTATGTTAATTGTTAAATCTCTTCATAAATTTACCAACGCGCATCAAACTTATAAAATAATAATGAAATGGTAATTTAATAATTAAGTGCATCGCACTTGCAAAGTAATAGTGATATCGTATTTAATTACGTGCATTGTATATAAAACAATTTTAGCTTAACAGTTCACCCATTAATATAAGTGGTTGTCCATCGATGGCATATGAATGATATTTTAAATAATGTTTAACATGCACGCATCTTAATTTAAAGAGAGGGTACGTACTAGCTACTAGTGGGAGGCTTTGCATCTCCTACTACTATTAATTAATTAATTATTAATTAATTAAGGTCGAGACAACAAACAATTAACCCACGTTGCCTTCATGCATGATCCTTGTCCTTTGAACAAACTTTTTCCATATGATCCAAATGCAGGTACTTACTTTAATTTTCTCTAAGTCTTTTAGTCATTCTCAATCAATCTGTTCATCACATCTTAGAATTTATTTTTTCCTTGCATCAAAATTTCAAAGTTATAATTAATTATGATAATTAATGCTATATATGATTTTTGTTTCTTTCAATTTTCCTTTTTTTTTCCTAACAAAAAATGTTGCTAACAGGCTAGATACCTAGACCTTTAACTCTCTTGTTTGGTCTAGACATTTGGAAGTCATTAAGCAACTAAATTAGATGGTTAATTGTATAATTCATGTTAATTAAATCTAGGCTAAATGTCACATCACCAATCAACTGTATAATTCATGCTATTTGATGATTTGGAAAGCCACTACCACTACTAAAATAGGGAGTTGCCCTACGGATAATGAAATCCGTAGGGGCAGATTTATGTTGGCCCTACGGATTAAAAAATCCGTAGGGGCAGATTTATGTTGGCCCTACGGATTAATCCGTAGGGCTAAAAGGTTGCCCTTACGGGCCTAGACGTTCAAGAATAAAAATATTAATTCTTAATTTGGTGTTTGCCCCTACGGAGCCGCAAACCAAGGACCTACGGACAAATCCGTAGGGGCACCTAAATAGCGATTTAATAAAGGCACAGATCGATCGCATACGCTCTCTTCTTCCTCTCTCGATCGCGCGCGAAACAAAATCCCCAAATCGCCACCGCCGTTCTCGTCGCCACCGCCGTTCAGATTAGTAAATCTTCAACTAAATTAAAGAAATTTTTGATTATTTAGGGCTAAGGTTCATGGCTGGGTCTGGGGTTGCGGTTGGAGTTGGGGTTCGGCAGGGGTTGCGGTCGGGATCGGGGTTGGGGTTGGGGTTAGGGTTGGGGTTCGGCTGCGGCTGGGGCTGGGGCTGGGGTTTGGGTTTGGCTTAGGGTTGGGGTTGGGGTTTAGCTAGGGCGCGCTGGGGTTAGGGTTAGGCTGGGGCGGGGCTGGGCTGGGGCTGGGTTGGGGCTGGGGCTAGGGGTGGGGTTGGGGTTGGGGCTAGGGTTAGGCTGGGGCTAGGGCGAGGGCTGGGGCTAGGGCTGGGGTGGGGCTGGGCTGGGGCTGGGGCGGGGCTGGGGCTAGGGTTAGGTTGGGGTTGGGTATCGATGTATATACATGTATCATATCATGAATGATTCATTTTCATTAAATGTGGTAAAATTAAGTGTATAAAATCATGCCATATAAATAGATTGCGTTCATGAATGGTGATCTAGTTAGGCGAACCAAAGTGTTGCATTGATGAAAGTTTACCGTAGAGAAAATTACGGCTAGCTCTATGCATTTAACCTGAATGTATCCAGTAATTACTAGCATGTATAGAAAAGTTGGTTTAATTTATGAAAAAATGGGGAGACAACATGCATGTATGCATATAGGTAACATCTGCCAATATGCCATATCCAGACCGCAATCTATTTTTGTCTATTGGCTAATATGAAAATATCGGCCCGCGTATATGACATAATCAAAGTTGTTAAATCTTGATACGGTTTGTGTTTCGTTTTTTTATTTATCATATCGTGTATCGTATCTGTTTCATATCGAAAGAAACAAAATTTTCTGTTACAATAACGAAATAATTATGTGTAGAACCAAATTTTAAAAATGATCAAATTAACAACATAAAGCAACGTACAAGTTAAAGCAAATTTCGGAATTGCAGCACTCAAATACATACATATAAATCATATAAACCCATGCATTTGATAATCAAATAGGGTTTTTTTCTGCCTCCCTACTTCAATATTTTGATGCATGTTTCAGTCATGTGAATTCATATGTTGCGTATAATGCTTTATGATATCAGTATCCTACATTTTTAGTTTTAATTGTTGAGTGTTATAGATGAATGCCATTGCAATAATAGTTTTTGGTTGATGAATGCTATTGCAATGTAGGATGATCAGTTCTATCAATCTTGATCTCAATGGTTTAAAATAATGTTACACATACAACACGAATGCACAACAAACGCATAATTAGAGAGCGATTCGAGATATTCGGGTTAAAACCAATATATGATACTCGATGATAATATGAAATCTTCATATTCCCATCGATACTCATATATGAAACTAAAAGCGCCACTTAGTCCCCGTCTATCGGTTAACATACGTGCGATGCTCGTCGTGACCTAGAACTATACGAAAGTTGTTAAATATCGGACAGTATAGCTCGATACTAACAACCGTCGTATAGTCTACGCGACGAGAAAATTCAATCGTATGGTAACCCATAGATTTGTCCCGTATGGACAAGTTAAGAATGTATAAAGCAAACGCCTTCATTCACTTGTGTTTTCATCCGTTTCGAGATATTTCGTCGGTACCTTTCCGCTGGTTCTCCGTGTACAAAGATAGATTAGATGTTCATTTCAATGTTGTTTCAGAGCTTTGAAATGATTATCTATTCTATTACAGTGTACTCGGAGAACAGCGGGGAGGTGCTGCCGAAATTTACTCGAAACGGTTGAAAGCACAAGTGATGGGCGTTCATTCAATACATTCTTAATGGGATAGAAGCCTACCCGCGACAGCCGGAACACACACATACAACAAGAATACACAACAAACGCATAATTAGAGAGCGATTCGAAATGTTCGGGTTAAAACCAAAATATGATAATATGAAACCTTCATATTCTCATCGATACTCATATATGAAACTAAAAGCGCCACTTAGTCCCCGTCTATCGGTTAACATACGTGCGATGCTCATCGTGACCTAGAACTATACGAAGGTTGTTAAATATCGGACAGTATAGCTCGATACTAACAACCGTCGTATAGTCTACGCGACGAGAAAATTCAATCGTGTGGTAACCAATAAATTTGTCCCGTGTGGACAAGTTAAGAATGTATAAAGCAAACGCCTTCATTCACTTATGTTTTCATCCGTTTCGAGATATTTCGTCGGTACCTTTCCGCTGGTTCTCCGTGTACAAAGATAGATTAGATGTTCATTTCAACGTTGTTTCACAGCTTTGAAATGATTATCTATTGTATTACAGTGTACTCGGAGAACAGCAGGGATGTGCTGCCGAAATTTACTCGAAACGGTTGAAAGCACAAGTGATGGGCGTTCGCTCTATACATTCTTAATGGGATAGAAGCCTACCCCCGACAGCCGGAACACACACATACAACAAGAATACACAACAAACGCATAATTAAAGAGCGGTTCGAGATGTTCGGGTTAAAACCAATATTTGATAATATGAAACCTTCATATTCTCATCGATACTCATATATGAAACTAAAAGCGCCACTTAGTCCCCGTCTATCGGTTAACATACGTGCGATACTCCTCGTGACATAGAACTATACGAAGGTTGTTAAATATCGGACAGTATAGCTCGATACTAACAACCGTCGTATAGTCTACGCGACGAGAAAATTCAATCGTATGGTAACCCATAGATTTGTCCCGTGTGGACAAGTTAAGAATGTATAAAGCAAACGCCTTCATTCACTTGTGTTTTCATCCGTTTCGAGATATTTCGTCGGTACCTTTCCGCTGGTTCTCCGTGTACAAAGATAGATTAGATGTTCATTTCAACGTTGTTTCACAGCTTTGAAATGATTATCTATTCTATTACAGTGTACTCGGAGAACGGCGGGGATGTGCTGCCGAAATTTACTCGAAACGGTTGAAAGCACAAGTGATGGGCGTTCGCTCTATACATTCTTAATGGGATAGAAGCCTACCCCCGACAGCCGGAACACACACATACAACAAGAATACACAACAAACGCATAATTAGAGAGCGATTCGAGATGTTCGGATTAAAACCAATATATGATAATATGAAACTTTCATATTCCAATCGATACTCATATATGAAACTAAAAGCGCCACTTAGTCCCCGTCTATCGGTTAACATACGTGCGATAATTTATTCTTTTCAACGACAAACGCACACACAAAGCATATACACGGATTTTCTCCTTTGTCAGTAACTATCCCGTTCTTATATTTCTCAATATAGCCAGCATAACCTACAATTTATATGTTATACAGTCTAACATGGCCCATGAGTACGTCAGAATTAAGGACTGAATGTATGTGGATTGGAAACAACGTATGCAACTTAAGTTTGTCGCAGGAGTTGCTGCTTTCCTTGAATTTGCACGCGCACATAATAAGATCATAATAGAGAAGATTCTCTGTCCGTGCAATAGATGTGGCAATAAGTACTGGTAGAAGGTAGAATTGGCAGAGCTTCATATTGTAAAACATGGGTTTACTAGACTTTATACAACTTGGAAATATCACGGGGAAGGAGAAGAATGCAGTACTACGGCAGAAGAAGAAGAAGAACACGATAATGCGGCAGGAGAAGAAGAAGAATTCGGTAATGCGGCAGGAGACCGAAATTTATTTCCATCAGAAGAAATAGAGGATATGGTAGAGGCTGCCCTAGGTGAATCTATTCGTACCGAAGATGACATTCCTTCCGTTCAAGGACCGCGTGCGGATAAATATGAAAATTTCATGAATGATGCTAGGAAACCAATTTATGAGAATGCGAAGTATTCCACCCTCTCATGGTTCGTCCAGCTTTTCCAGATTAAGTGCCTAAATGGATGGAGTAACAAGTCATTCACAATGCTTCTTTCGTTCTTGAAAGATTCTATACCTCCGGGAAATAATGTGCCCGAAAGCTGGTACGAAGCCCAGAAGATGATGTCTGATTTGGGTCTAAAGTGCGAGAAGATTCAAGCATGTCCTAAAAATTGTGTGTTGTACCGGAAAGAGAATTCAGATTTGAAAGAGTGTCCAATATGCGGAGAGGCCAGGTATAAGCCGAAAGATTCTGATAAGAAGCCTGATATACCTGTGAAGATAGCACGATACTTTCCCATAACACAGAGGCTACAGAGGCTATTCAGGTGCAAGAAAACAGCCGAGGTAATGATTTGGCATCACCGTGCTCCTCCAAGCGAAAATGGAAAAATGAGCCATCCAAGAGATCCACCGGCATGGAAGGATTTCGATAGGAGGCACGCAATATTCAGTAGCGATCCTCGCAATGTCCGGCTCGGACTGGCTACCGATGGCTTCTGCCCATTCAACTATATGGCTGGAAGTCACAGCACGTGGCCCGTTGTAATGATAATTTATAATCTGTCGTCTTGGTTGGTTATGGACCAATCATACTTTATGATGCCTCTTCTTATTGACGGACCAAATTCACCAGGGAACAATATCGACGTCTATCTCCGACCTCTGATCGAGGAGTTGAAATCTTTGTTCATTGATGGTGTAGAGACATATGATTCAAACATAAATACAACCTTCATACTACGTGCGGCTTTAATATGGACAATTAATGACTTTCCTACGTATGGAATGCTATCAGGTTGGTCCGTACATGGTCACAAAGCATGTCCTCATTGCCATGAACACACAACATCAAAATTCTTGAATTTTAGCAGGAAGGTTTGTTATTGCGGCCATCGACGTTTTCTGCCTCCAGAACACCCCTATAGGTTAGATACGGTTCACTTTGATGGTCATAAGGAGCTTCTTGGACCTCCATCCCCATTGTCCGGAGAGGACGTGACTGCTAAATGAGATGGTTACAATAACGTGACCTTCGGGATGGATCCGACGAAACAGGTCAAACCACAATATTGGAACAAGTTAAGCATTTTCTTCGAGCTTCCGTACTGGTCTACAAATTCAGCGCGTCATTGTCTGGACGTCATGTATATAGAGAAGGGAGTATCAGAGCACATACTTAACTTTCTTCTTTGTAAAGACGGGAAATCGAAAGACAACATGAATGCTCGGATGGATCTACAAGAGTGGGGAATAACAAGTGAATTGCACCCTAGACCGGTAGCGGGTAAACCGGACAAGTTTGTACTTCCCAATACCGCTTATCATATGTCACAACCGGAGAAGAAAATATTCCTGCAGGTGTTGCATGATTTGAAAGTCCCCACAGGTTTCTCAGGATCATTCAGCAAGAAAATAAAAATTGTGAAGGGCAAGATCGATGGGCTGAAAAGTCATGATCACCATGTTATCGTGGAGCACCGTCTTCCATTAGCCCTCAGGACTTCTCTCCCCGACTCGGTTGGTCTAGTAATCAACGACCTATGTTGTTTTTTCAGGGAGTTGTGTGCTAAAACACTGGAGGTTGCGACGCTGAATAAACTAGAAAATTCTATTGCGTTGATACTTTGCAAGTTTGAGCGTATTTTCCCACCGTCATTCTTCGATATCATAATACACTGAGGCCTGACAGAGCTAGGGGGGAGGCAGCATTCCCCCTTTTTTTACCCTTGACTATCGCTATACCGGTCCTCATGCCGAGAGGTTCGGCCGGTATTTGGGGGACGAGAGCCGGCTCGTGAAGAACTATCCACTTCATGTTGAGTGGGGCGAGCAGCACCAGCGCTCATTCGCCCTCTTCTTTGATCAGGCTCGGGTATGTATTAATATATATTTTCATTTGATCTATCCAATATATTTATTATTAACACTTGCAATCTAATAACAATGTTTTTTTTGTATTTTCAGTTGGATTACGATTTTCAGCCTGTAGCCGATCCTGATCACCCGTGGAGGGTGCTCGACCTTCATGCTCTGTACAATGGCCTGATGAAGAACATGCAGGCCAAGGTCCGATACAAAAGGAATGAGCTGAAGGCCGAGTGCTACTCTCTGTGGATGGCGACCCCCGAGGCAGAGAGAGCGGCCCTCCTATCTACTCCGGCATTTGCGAGAGTCGACGTAGAGACATGGCCTCTATTGTGCGCTTATTTTGACTCCCAACGCAAACAGGTATGTATTTTAAATGTAATTCATTATTTATGATATAATTTATTTTTTTGTGTTTCTTAATTAGAAAACTAAATGTTAATGCGTTGTGCAGAAACAGGCCGCTCAGAATACAGAGAACAGGAAGTCGGCGAAGAAGGGTCGCCCCACTTACACAGGTGGCTCGAGGAACATTACTCGAGCCATGGAGTTATCGGTAAATTACAATAGACCGACCTTTGTGATATTCTGCAATATTAAGAGTTATTTTCTAATATTTCTAATATTAAGATTTACTTTCTAATATTGCAGACATCTCAGGCCGTGGCGTCAGGTGGTACACTGAGCGTGCTGTCCGCATATCTTGCCGTCCACGGCACCTCGACAGATCCCGCCATGGGCGAGCTTCGATATCCCGACGTCGCTACCCAGGAGTACTGCATAAGTGTTAATATTTTTTCTACCCAAATTTGAAATTTTAGTTTTGGAAGGTTCAAATTTAAATTTTATACTTATAATTTACTGCTTAATGTGGGTGTAGGAGCGGGTGGTTGAGCAGGACCAGGCCTCGAGGATCGATTTTACCGGACGGAGCGATCCGAGGCTGCTGACCCCAGTTCTGGACGCCGCACATGGAGGGCACCACGGAGGTTGGGAGAGAGGCCGGGGAATGGGCCCTAGCAGGGCCCATATGAGGTTGGACTCCACCCCGGCGGTTACTTCCTCCGTCTCCAGTGACCGACGTGTCCATCAGGAACTGGAGAGCTTGAGGGCCACCGTTCAGGAGTTGAAGGAGATGCTGGTATGTATACTACTTTATAGTAAAATAACATGTCATATTATATAGATATCAACATATCCATAATTAGTACGTAGCTTGAGCTTATTTGGTTTTAGACTTAAGTTTGATTAATCATACTTACAGATGTAATTAAAATAAACAACAAACTACATATCCAAACGGGGTTTCGAAATAACTTAATAATGATACGAATTCGAATAATACACAGTTCTTACACGCTTATTACACACGTTAGGTCCAGACGCGACAGGGTACATCGGTCGAGCCTCCACATGCATCTCCTTCGGCTGCGGCTCAGCAAGCCACTATATCGGCTGCGGTTCCGCAGACAGCTCCTATAGCTCCACCGCCCGCTCAGACTCCCGCAGCCGCGGCTCCGCAAGCGACTACCTCGACGGCGGCTGCGCAGACCACATCGCCAGCTCCACAGGCCGCTCAGACTCCCGCTCGTGCCGAATTGCAGAGTTTATTGACCGAGGAGCAGACGCGCGTTATTCTATCGTTATTCAGAGGTGGAGCTGGACCGAGCTAGGGTAGCTTTTTGGTTCTTATTTTTTGAAACATGTATTTATTTATATCATACACATTGTACTACATTTTGAAACGATATTGATATTGGTTTATATTTATATCATATTCAGTTTTTGGGTTTCTTTTGTATATTATATATATGCGTGAGATGTGATTATGAATACTGCGATATATGTTGTGTGATGATTAATTTTATATTTGATTGATGTATATATTATTGTGCACAGGGCGGGAAAAAATCAAGCAGCCCATTTTTTTAAAAAAAATACAGATAATATGTACCTACGGATTAATCCGTAGGTACACATGTTGCCCCTACGGTACCTATCCGTAGGGGCATAATATCAGCAGTAAATGATATTTCCCTCCTGATTTCAGTACCAGGGGGTTGGGAGTGCCCCTACGGACATATCCGTAGGGGCCACGGCCTCGTCCCTACGGTGTTATCCGTAGGGGCAAAATATCAGGATTCCTGATATTTTTCCCCTACGGATAGGTACCTACGTAGATATCCGTAGGGGGTAGTACTTGGCCCTACGGTTATATCCGTAGATACATTTAATATATTAAAAAAACCGTAAATAATATAATTATTTTTACCCTACGGCCTACTCCGTAGGGGCAACAGGACCTACACAGAAATCCGTAGGGGCAAGAATTTGCCCGTAGGGGCAAGTTCAGGGTTTCAACTTGCACCTGCGGCCTTTGCACCTACGGGGTATATTTTCGCCCCTACGCATATATCCGTAGGGGCAGTGGGTTGCCCCTACGGATAAATCTGTAGGGGCAACCCTTATTTATAGTAGTGTACTACAAAGTGGGGTTGCCCCTACGAATTAACCCGTAGGGGCAAACCACTGCCCCTACGGATATGTCCGTAGGGGCAAGAAAATAACCTGTAGGTGCAAACGCCGTAGGTGCAAGTTGAAGCCCTGAACTTGCCCCTACGAACAAACAACTGCCCCTACGGCTTTCACTGTAGGTCCTGTAGCCCTTACGGAGTAAGCCGTAGGGACAAAAACATTATTTTATTTACGGGTTTTTAAAATATAATACTTGTACCTACGGATTACTCCGTAGGTCTAAGTCATAGCCGCTACGGATACATGCGTAGGTACTGATCCGTAGGAACAAAATATCAGAAATCCTGATATTTTGCCCCTACGGATATATCCGTAGGGGTTGTTGTTTGCCCCTACGGATATCTCCGTAGGGGCACTCCCAATCCCCTGATACTGAGATCAGGGGGGAAAATATCAGTTAATGCTGATATTGTGCCCCTACGGTTAAATCCGTAGGGGCAACATGTGTACCTACGGGTTAATCCGTAGGTACATATTATCTGTTTTTTTTTAAAAAGAGGGCTGCCTGATTTTTTTCTCGCCCTATGCACAATAATATATACATCAATCAAATATAAAATTAATCATCACACAACATATATCGCAGTATTCATAATCGCATCTCACGCATATAATATACAAAAGAAACCAAAATATCCAATATGATATAAATATAAACCAATATCAATATCAATATCAATATCGTTTCAAAATGTAGTACAATATGTATCATATTAATAAATACATGTTTAAGAAAATAAGAATCAAAAAGCTACCCTAGCTCGGTCCAGCTCCACCTCTGATAAACGCTAGAATCTAGCGCGCTATCTCCTCGGTCAATAAACCATGCAATTCGGCGCATGCGGGAGTCTGAGCGGCCTGTGGAGCTGGCGATGTGGTCTGCACAGCCGCCGTCGAGGTAGTAGCTTGCGGAGCCGCGGCTGCGGGAGTCTGAGCGGGCGGTGGAGCTATAGGAGCTGTCTGCGGAACCGCAGCCGATGTAGTGGCTTGCGGAGCCGTAGCCGAAGGAGATGCATGTGGAGGCTCGGCCGATATACCCTGTCGCATCTGGACCTAACGTGTGTAATAAGTGTGTAAGAACTGTGTATTATTCGAATTCGTATCATTATCAAGTTATTTCGAAACCCCATTTAGATATCTAGTTTGGAAAACCGTTGTTTATTTTAATTAAATATGTATGTATGATTAATCAAACCTAAGTCTATAACCAAATAAGCTCAGGCTACGTACTAATTATGGATATGTTGATATCTATAATATGACATGATATTTTACTATAAAGTAGTATACATACCAGCATCTCCTTCAACTCCTGAACGGTGGCCCTCAAGCTCTCCAGTTCCTGCTGGACGCGTCACTCACTGGAGACGGAGGAAGTAACCGCCGGGGTGGAGTCCAACCTCATATGGGCCCTGCTAGGTCCCAGTCCCCAGCCTCTCTCCCAACCTCCGTGGTGCCCTCTGTGTGCGGCGTCCAGGACTGGGGTCAGCAGCCTCGGATCGCTCTGTCCGGTAAAATCGATCCCCGAGGCCTCGGCCTGCTCAACCACCCGCTCCTACACCCACATTAAGCAGTAAAGTATAAGTATAAAATTTAAATTTGAACCTTCCAAAACTAAAATTTCAAATATGGGTAGAATAAATATTAACACTTACGCAATACTCCTGGGTAGCGACGTCGGGATATCGAAGCTCGCCCGTGGCGGAATCTGTCGAGGTGCCATGGACGGCAAGATATGCGGACAGCACGCTCGGTGTACCACCTTGCGCCACGGTCTGAGCTGTCTGCAATATTAGAAAATAACTCTTAATATTAGAAATATTAGAAAATAACTCTTAATATTGCAGAATATCACAAAGGTCGGTCTATTGTAATTTACCGATAACTCTATGGCTCGAGTAATATTTCTCGAGCCACCTGTGTAAGTGGGGCGACCCCTCTTCGCCGACTTCCTGTTCTCTGTATTCTGAGCGGCCTGTTTCTGTACAACGGATTAACATTTAATTTTCTAATTAAGGAACACAAAAAAATAAATTATACCCTCAACAATGAATTACATTTAAAATACATACCTGTTTGCGTTGGGAGTCGAAATATTGGCACAATAGAGGCCTTGTCTCTACGTCGACTCTCGCAAACGCCGGAGTAGATAGGAGGGCCGCTCTCTCTGTCTCGGGGGTTGCCATCCACAGGGAGTAGCAGTCGGCCTTTAGCTCATTCTTGCTGTATCGGACCTTGGTCTGCATGTTCTTCATCAGGCCATTGTACAGAGCATGAAGGTCGAGCACCCTCCCAGGGTGATCAGGGTCGGGTACAGGCTGAAAATCGTAATCCGACTGAAAATACAAAAAAAAATTGTTATTAGATTGCAAGTGTTAATAATAAATATATTGGAGAAATCAAATGAAAATATATATTAATACGTACCCGAGCCTGATCAAAGAAGAGGGCGAATGAGTGCCGGTGCTGCTCGCCCCACTCAACATGAAGTGGATAGTTCTTCATGAGCCGGCTCTCGTCCCCCATATACCGGCCGAACCTCTCGGCATGAGGACCGGTATAGCGATAGTCAAGGGTAAAAAAGAGGGGGAATGCTGCCTCCCCCTAGCTCTGTCAGGCCTCAGCATATGGGACTGATTCGGGCCTCGAGTCCTCCTCTGGGGATTGGGAGGCCCTGCGTCTGCACGAAATATCAAGACAATCAATATTAAGACAAAGTTGTATTAAGAAATCAAGCTTAAACAAAAATTGAAGTGTGATATATACCTCTGGTGACTATCGCACGAGCCTGGGCCCGGGCAGCAGCACGAGCGGGACGATAGTTCCTCCGGTGAGGAACAACCGGGGTCCTGGATGCGGACGCATCCCCTCCAACTAGAAAATAAACATTGAAGCTAAATTTCCATGAAGTTCATATTTATTCTATAGAGCATATGTAAAATTATGAATAAATATTTTATATTTATTCATACTAACCTGCAGACGATGCGGAGGGTATGGAAGCGGCAGGAGTGGCCCCTGCGGAAGATGTGGCCGCACCACCTATAATTAGACAATTAAAAATAGATTATATAAGTAATTGCAAAAAGAATGTGTAGATCAATAATATAACGTTCTAAATCAATATGCATGCACTATAGGATATATAAACATACCCGCAGGTGCGGTGGTGTCACCACCTACAGCTAGACAATAATAAAAATTGCTAAGTAAGAGCAAAAGGAATGTGTGTATATTTATGATATAGCATTCTAAATCAATATACATGCACTATATGATATAAACATACCTGGAGGAGCTGGAGTGGCCTCTGTCCCAGATGTGGACGCATCACGAACAACTAGACAATCAAACATTAGCAATATAAGTAGTTTTGACATAAACAGGCATGAATATCTGTAATATTACATTCAAAATAGATATGCGTACAGTATACCTGGAGGTGTGGCAAAATCCACACGGAAGGAGGCATCCGAAGGGGTCTCCGATCTGGGTGCAAGACCGGCCCTCTGAAGCTCCCTACGCAGCTCTCCGGGCGGCAGAACCGCTCTGCCACTGCCTCTGCCTCTGCCGCGGCTGGAGCTCCTGCCGCCCCTCGCTACTCCCGACATCGTCATCAAATCTAGATAAACGGTTCGTGAACGCATTAGACAATCATTAAAAGTATTGACTATATATGTATAGAGCGTAAAATGTGAAGTAATGATATAATATTACTGATAACCTTTTTCGTTTCGTGGGCGCATTATACATATCTACTTGGATTTCATCGTCGATGTCATTTCTAACCCACGTAACTTCATGATCGGTCGAAGACAACCCGTCCTTCGAAACAGACGGTCGGAGCACTTTAAGCCTTCTCTCTTCTTCGTCCTCATCGCTGTCCTCGAATTCTGGGACATCGTAAACATCTCAGGGTTTCCATCGGCATACAACACTCCATCCCGGATGCTTCAAACACTGTGAGTAGTATACTTGGAACGCTTGGTTCGGAAAGATAGACGGATCTTCCTGACTGTAAAATCGAAGTGTGTTCAAACTGGTCAATCCATATTCATCTTTCCAAGTACAAAGATTGCTTCTCCACTTGTTCGTATCGGTTCGCGTATCGTACCAAGTACACTGGAATATATAGAAGGGTTCTGATCGTCCGGGATAGTGGATGCCGAGTATAAAATTTAAGTACCCATAATAAATCACACCGTCCGATCCTACCGTCGCAATCCCACTATTCTGAGTGGTTCTAGATGTTTCTATGTTCTTAACTTCGAATTTGTATCCAAGGACACCAAATCCTTTGTAATATGCAACCTCCATACTAGGAAATTGAGCTAGACATCTTGAATCACTCTCAAATGATGTAGACAAGTTCGGATCGTGGATCTAACAAAACAAATTTTACGACAAAATACATAACGATAAAAGTTTAGATTAAAACTGATAGCAATAAAATGTTATTCGAATAACTTACATGATCTGTGGCCCAATCACAAAAATTATCCTGATGATATTTTTCCAATCGTTCTTCGTTCCAATCAGGATGCCCCTCACGTATCTCGTTAAAATGAATTCTGTTTTCGACAAATAATGGTGATATTAATATTATATCATTTCATACACACACAAATACAGATATAACAATTAATCCAAAAAAACTTACTCTCTAATTTGTTCAAGAAATGCGCAATTAAGCAAGATAAACCGGTATATCTTGTTGATAAACATAGTGTCTACCCTCTTATACTCGGTTTTACCATATGGTCCGTCTTGAATTCTTCGTGGCCGGTTAAGTCTTGTCTCAATGTTCTCGTCCAGATAGCGGGAACAAAATGTGGTTGTTTCATCAAGAAGATAACCTTGCATGATAGAACTCTCTGGTCGATTTTTATTGCGTATATACTTCTTAAGAGTGTAGAGGTACCTAATGAAAATATGTTGAATAAATAAATACGGGCATACAGGACAACAATAAATTTATAAATTGCGCGAAACGAAAAATTACACGTACCTCTCGACGGGATACATCCATCGATATTGTATCGGTCTGGCTAACTTCGCCTCAGTTGCAAGATGAACCATCAAGTGTATTATGACATCGAAGAATGACGGTGGGAAACTACGCTCAAACTTGCAAAGTATCAACGCAATAGAATTTTCTAGTTTATCCAGCGTCACAACCTCCAACGTTTTAGCACACAACTCCGTGAAAAAACAACATAGGTCGTTGATTACTAGACCAACCGATTCGGAGAGAGAAGTCCTGAGAGCTAATGGAAGAAGGTGCTCCACGATAACATGGTGATCATGACTTTTCAGCCCATCGATCTTGCCCTTCATAATTTTTATTTTCTTGCTGAATGATCCTGAGAAACCTGTGGGAACTTTCAAATCATGCAACACCTGCAGGAATCTTTTCTTCTCCGGTTGTGACATATGATAAGCGGCATTGGGAAGTACAAACTTGCCCAGTTTACCCGCTACCGGTCTAGGATGCAATTCACTTCTTATTCCTCACTCTTGTAGATCCATCCGAGCATTCAGGTTGTCTTTCGATTTCCCGTCTTTACAAAGATGCAAGTTAAGTATGTGCTCTGATACTCCCTTCTCTATATGCATGACGTCCAGACAATGACGCACTAAATTTGTAGACCAGTACGGAAGCTCGAAGAAAATACTTAACTTGTTCCAAAATGGTGGTTTGACCTGTTTCGTCGGATCCATCCCGAAGGTCACATTATTGTAACCATCCCATTTAGCAGTCACGTCCTCTCCGGACAATGGGGATGGAGGTCCAAGAAGCTCTTGATGACCATCAAAGTGAACCGTGTCTAACCTATAGGGGTGATCTGGAGGCAGGAAACGTCGATGGCCGTAATAACAAACCTTCCTGCTAAAATTCAAGAATTTCGATGTTGTGTGTTCATGGCAATGAGGACATACTTTGTGACTATGTACGGACCAACCTGATAGTATTCCATACGCAGGAAAGTCATTAATTGTCCACATTAGAGCCGCACGCAGTATGAAGGTTGTATTTGTGTTTGCATCATATGTCTCTACACCATCAATGAACAAAGATTTCAACTCCTCGATCAGAGGTCGGAGATAGACGTCAATATTGTTCCCCGATGAGTTTTGTCCGTCGATAAGAAGATGCATCATAAAGTATGATTGGTCCATAGCCAACCAAGGCGACAGATTATAAATTATCATTACAACGGGCCATGTACTGTGACTTCCAGCCATATAGTTGAATGGGCAGAAGCCATCAGTAGCCAGTCCGAGCCGGACATTGCGAGAATCGCTACTGAATATTGCGTGCCTTCTATCGAAATCCTTCCATGCCGGTGAATCTCTTGGATGGCTCATTTTTCCATCTTCACTTGGAGGAGTACGGTGATGCCAAATCATTGCCTCGGCTGTTTTCTTGCACCTGAATAGCCTCTGTAGCCTCTGTGTTATGGGAAAATATCGTGCTATCTTGACAGGTATATCAGGATTCTTATCAGAATCTTTCGGGTTATACCTGGCCTCTCCGCATGTTGGACACTCTTTCAAATCTGAATTCTCTTTCCGGTACAACACTCAATTTTTAGGACATGCTTGAATCTTCTCGCACTTTAGACCCAAATCAGACATCATCTTCTGGGCTTCGTACCAGCTGTCGGGCATATTATTTCCCAGAGGCATAGAATCTTTCAAGAACGAAAGAAGCGTTGTGAATGACTTGTTGCTCCATCCATTTAGGCACTTAATCTGGAAAAGTTGGACGAACCATGGGAGGGTGGAATACTTCGCATTCTCATAAATTGGTTTCCTAGCATCATTCATGAAATTTTCATATTTATCCGCACGCGGTCCTTGACCGGAAGGAATGTCATCTTCGGTACGAATAGATTCACCTAGGGCAGCCTCTACCATATCCTCCATTTCTTCTGATGGAAATAAATTACCGTCTTCTCCTTCTGCCGCATTACCGAATTCTTCTTCTTCTCCTGCCGCATTATCGTGTTCTCCTTCTTCTTCTGCCGCAGTACTGCATTCTTCTCCTTCCCCGTGATATTTCCAAATTGTATAAAGTCTAGTAAACCCATATTTTACAATATGAAGCTCTGCCAATTCTACCTTCTGCCAGTACTTATTGCCACATCTATCGCACGGACAGAGAATCCTCTCTATTATGATCTTATTATGTGCGCGTGCAAATTCAAAAAAGCAGCAACTCCTGCGACAAACTTAGGTTGCATACGTTGTTTCCAATCCACATGCATCCAGTCCTTAACTCTGACGTACTCATGGGCCATGTTAGACTGTATAACATATAAATTGTAGGTTATGCTGACTATATTGAGAAATATAAGAACGGGATAGTTACTGACAAAGGAGAAAATCCGTGTATATGCTTTGTGTGTGCGTTTGTCGTTGAAAAGAATAAATTATCGCACGTATGTTAACCGATAGACGGGGACTAAGTGGCACTTTTAGTTTCATATATGAGTATCGATGAGAATATGAAGGTTTCATATTATCATCGAGAATCATATATTGGTTTTAACTTGAACATCTCGAATCACTCTCTAATTATGCATTTGTTGTGCATTCTTGTTGTATGTGTGTGTTCCGGCTGTCGAGGGTAGGCTTCTATCCCATTAAGAATGTATAGAGCGAACACCCATCACTTGTGCTTTCAACCGTTTCGAGTAAATTTCGGCAGCACCTCCCCGCTGTTCTCCGAGTACACTGTAATAGAATAGATAATCATTTCAAAGCTGTGAAACAACGTTGAGATGAACATCTAATCTATCTTTGTACACGGAGAACCAGCGGAAAGGTACCAACGAAATATCTCGAAACGGATGAAAACACAAGTGAATGAAGGCGTTTGCTTTATACATTCTTAACTTGTCCACACGGGACAAATCTATGGGTTACCATACTATTGAATTTTCTCGTCGCGTAGACTATACGACGGTTGTTAGTATCGAGCTATACCGTCCGATATTTAACAACCTTCGTATAGTTCTATGTCACGACGAATATCGCACGTATGTTAACCGATAGACGGGGACTAAGTGGCGCTTTTAGTTTCATATATGAGTATCGATGAGAATATGAAGGTTTCATATTATCATCGAGAATCATATATTGGTTTTAACTTGAACATCTCGAATCACTCTCTAATTATGCGTTTGTTGTGCATTCTTGTTGTATGTGTGTGTTCCGGCTGTCGGGGGTAGGCTTCTATCCCATTAAGAATGTATAGAGCGAACACCCATCACTTGTGCTTTCAACCGTTTCGAGTAAATTTCGGCTGCACCTCCCTGCTGTTCTCCGAGTACACTGTAATACAATAGATAATCATTTCAAAGCTGTGAAACAACGTTGAAATGAACATCTAATCTATCTTTGTACACGGAGAACCAGTGGAAAGGTACCGACGAAATATCTCGAAACGGATGGAAACACAAATGAATGAAGGCGTTTGCTTTATACATTCTTAACTTGTCCACACGGGACAAATCTATGGGTTACCATACGATTGAATTTTCTCGTCGCGTAGACTATACGACGGTTGTTAGTATCGAGCTATACCGTCCGATATTTAACAACTTTCGTATGGTTCTATGTCACGACGAATATCGCATGTATGTTAACCGATAGACGGGGACTGAGTGGCGCTTTTAGTTTCATATATGAGTATCGATGAGAATATGAAGGTTTCATATTATCATCGAGAATCATATATTGGTTTTAACTTGAACATCTCGAATCACTCTCTAATGATGCGTTTGTTGTGCATTCTTGTTGTATGTGTGTGTTCCGGCTGTCGGGGGTAGGCTTCTATCCCATTAAGAATGTATAGAGCGAACACCCATCACTTGTGGTTTCAACCGTTTCGAGTAAATTTCGGCAGCACCTCCCCGCTGTTCTCCGAGTACACTGTAATAGAATAGATAATCATTTCAAAGCTGTGAAACAACGTTGAAATGAACATCTAATCTATCTTTGTACACGGAGAACCAGCGGAAAGGTACCGACGAAATATCTCGAAACGGATGAAAACACAAGTGAATGAAGGCGTTTGCTTTATACATTCTTAACTTGTCCACACGGGACAAATCTATGGGTTACCATACGATTGAATTTTCTCGTCGCGTAGACTATACGACGGTTGTTAGTATCGAGCTATACCGTCCGATATTTAACAACCTTCGTATAGTTCTATGTCACGACGAATATCGCACGTATGTTAACCGATAGACGGGGACTAAGTGGCGCTTTTAGTTTCATATATGAGTATCGATGAGAATATGAAGGTTTCATATTATCATCGGGTATCATATATTGGTTTTAACTTGAACATCTTGAATCACTCTCTAATGATGCGTTTGTTGTGCATTCGTGTTGTATGTGTAACATGATTTTAAACCATTGAGATCAAGATTGATAGAACTGATCATCCTACATTGCAATGGCATTCATCTACCAAAAACTATTATTGCAATGGCATTCATCTATAACAATCAACAATTAAAACTACAAATATAGGATACTGATATCATAAAGCGTTATACGCAACATATGAATTCACATGACTGAAACATGCATCAAAAAACATGTTCATCCAAAAGAAAGGCCACTGTCAACAAATATAAACAAAGGATTATTATATTAACTATGAAACATATTAGAAAAAGGATAGAAGTTAAAGATGTTAATAACATGATGATAATCAAAGCAGTTGCGTGCAGATGCTAAAACCGAATATGTGACACGGTATTATTGTAAAGATAGACATGTATTAAAAGAGGAGACGCCCAAGTAAAATCTATAACTAAATCCCTATCTTGCCCTTCCTTTTCTTCAAATCAGAAATGTGTCTTTTTTTTGCAATTATATATAGCTAAAACAAAGAAGTTCCTACAATTCTAAGCATTTCCGATTACAACGGCCCATCCTCAAAATCCAGAATCTTATGAGCATCTTATTCAATTAGCAAACATATTCAACCCAACATGCCCAACGGCTAAAAGTTCAACAAAACAGTCTCCGTTTCCAAGAAAATTTGAGAATGACAAATAAAATTATTAATTAAACTGGGCTTTACCCACATTATTAGTCCAGTTTCCAACACCTTCTCAAACTAGACATATTTTCCTCTTATGATCATCATCAACATTTTAATTAACGAGCTTAATGCTAATTAGAATGGAAATTAACTTAGACCCTGAAATTCAAAACCCCAACTCCAACCATAACCCTAACCCTAACCCCAACCCCAACCCCAACCCCAATAGCAACCCCCTGCCGAACCCCAACCCCAACCGCAACCCCAGCCCCAGCCCCAACCCTAACGCTAACCGCAGCCCGAGCCCGAGCTTCAACCCCATCCACAGCCCTAGCTGCAGCCCGAACCCTAGCCCGAGCCCCAGCCCCAGCCCCAGCCCCAGCCCGTAGCCCCAGCCCCAATCAAGAAGTGCTCAGGGACACACAACCCCAACCCCAACCCCAACCTCAACCGCTACCCCCTGCCGAACCCCAACCCCAACCGCAACAGCAGCCCCCCAGCCCCACCCCTAACCCTAACGCTAACCCCAACCGATGCCTACCCAAACCATGAACCATAGACCTAAAAAAATTAAAAATTTGTTTAATTGAAGATTTCCTAACCTGTGCAGGCGGTGGCGACGACGAATCGGTGGCGACGACGAATCGGCCGTAGGTTGAAGAAGCAGGCGATGACGACGACGAACGGAGATGAGGAAGAAGCAGGCGATGGCGACGACGAATCGGCCGGCGCTGGCGATGACGAGAACGGCGATCGGCGGGAACGAGGGTTTGGGGATTTGGGTTCGCGCGCAAGAGTGATAAGAGAATAAGAAATAATCAGCGTAGGGATCGATCACTTAAATCTCTATTTAGATGCCCCTACGGATACGTCCGTAGGTGCTTGGTTTGCGGCTCCGTAGGGGCAAATAACACTTTAAGATTTAATAATTTTTAAATAAATATGGAAGGACCGTAGGGGCAACCGTTTGGCCCTACGGAGTAATCTGTAGGGCCAAAATAAATCTGCCCCTACGGATGTTGTTATCCGTAGGGGCAACCTCCTATTTTAGTAGTGAGCCTTGAATGGTTTGAGAAGAGGTTGGAGAAGATGAAGAATAATGAATAAGGGAATGGTTGACACCAAAGGGTTAGGGTTTTATTACAAGTTTGGTTTTGTTTTTAGTTATTGAACAAGGGAAGTAAATAAAAGTATCGATTATATATTATCAAAGAGGCCCCTCTTGCTTTATTGTGGGTTAATTACTTCATTAACTGTCACGCTCCGCTTCCAAAAATACGGAATACGAGGGGTGATAAGACCAGCCATGCTCTTACGGTTAAGGAAATATTCTGCCGTAGTCACAATTCGGCTTCTAGTTTTACGTGGTAATCAGTAATCAATGCACAGGAAATGAGAAATGCGGTCACTAAATCAAAACAGATATAAAACTAACCAGAAGGCGTCAAGGAAAGATAGCGCTGGCATCGCTGATCTAGATGTCTGCAATATACTCAAGATACGACAGGTGCTGATCCGAGATAAGTCCACTTCTCACTCTGAACATGCATACTCAGGTCGTCAGAGCGACACAACAGTAATATACATAAATACAAATGTAAACACGTGCAATGATGATGAATATGAAACAATAAACATGAAGTAATGACATGAGCGTGAAGTAACCGGTACAGGTAAACAGTAAAGCATGTATATCGAATCAGTAAGCAATGCATGTCAATATCACTAACCTTATCAGTCTCTAAGTCTCACTGTTCTGGTCGCTAAACCTATCGTCAGTCCAAGTGTGAGAGTCAACCACGTAAGAGTATCCCCAACCCAAGGGTAGGTCCCCAGGGGCAAGGGAATACGGGTCCGAAACGCTTGCTAATAATGTTACACTAAAATTACTTTGATTGTATATATTAACGAGGTTAATGTGTTTTTATCCTTTTTGCATCTCCTCCCAGTAAGGTCGAGACAACAAACAATTAACCCACGTTGCCTTCATGCTTGACCCTTGTCCTTTGAACAAACTTTTTCCATATGATCCAAATGCACGCATGGTACTTGCTTTAATTTTCTCCAAGTCTTTTAGTCATCATTCTCAATCAATCTGTTCATGACATCTTAGAATTTATTTTTCCTTCCATCAAAATTTCAAAGTTATAATTAATTATGATAATTAATACTTCATAAGATTTTTGTTTCTTTCAATTTTCCTTTTTTTTCCTTACAAAAAATGTTGCTAACAGTCTAGATACCTAGAACTTTAACTCTTGTTTGGTCTAGACATTTGGAAGTCATTAAGCAACTAAATTAGATGGTTAATTGTATAATTCATGTTAAATAAATCTAGGCTAAATGTCATGCACATCACCAATCAATTGTATAATTCATGTTATTTGATGATTTGGAGAGCCTTGAATGGTTTGAGAAGAGGTTGGAGGAGATGAAGAATAATGAATAAGGGAATAGTTGTAATGTTCCTTTGTATTATGACACCAAGGGGTTAGGGTTTTATTACAATTTTGGTTTTGTTTTTAGTTATTGAACAAGGGAAGTAAATAAAAGTATCGATTATATATTATCAAAGAGGCCCCTCTTGCTTTATTGTGGGTTAATTACTTCATTAACTGTCACGTCCCGCTTCTCAAGATACGGAATACGATGGGTGATAAGGCCAGCCATACTCCTACGGTCAAGAAAATATCCTGCCGTAGTCATACTTCGGTTTCTAGCTTTACGTGGTAATCAGTAATCAATGCACAGGAAATGAGAAATGCGGTCACTAAATCAAAAAAGATATAAAACTAACTAGATGGAGTCAAGGAAAGATAGCGCTGGCGTCGCTGATCTAGATGTCCGCAATATTCTCAAGGTACGACAGGTGCTGATCCGAGGTAAGTCCACTTCTCATTCTGAGCATGCATACTCAGGTCGTCAGAGCGACACAACAGCAATATATATAAATACAAATGTAAACACGTGCAATGATGATGAACATGAAACAGTAAACATGAAGTAATGACATGAGCGTGAAGTAACCGGTACAGGTAAACAGTAAAGCAGGTAAATCGAATCAGTAAGCAAAGCATGTCAATATCACTAAACCTATCAGTCTCTAAGTCTCACTGTCCAGGTCGCTAAATCTATCGTCAGTCCAAGTGTGAGAGTCAACCACGCAGGAGTATCCCCAACCCAAGGGTAGGTCCCCAAGGGCAAGGGAACACGGGCCCAAAACGCTCGCTAATAATCAGTAATATCACCCATATGACTCCCAGAATCGCTGTATATGCCGGTAATGGGACTTCCGATATTCCGCTTAACTCACACTCAAACTACCCCACACCCCGTGGTCTACGTCAGACCCCGACCATAAACCCAAATACTAGTCGGTCCATGACAAGTCTACGCGAGAACTGGAGACAGGATCTCCATCAAGCATGTCTCGACTGGTACCCAAGATAAATGGACAGTGTTTGACGCCTTACCTATGACACTAATATAAGTGCTTCTATAACCGTCCCATACCAGTTATAGTTATACTTACATATGCCCCATAGGCGTCGACAATGCAATAAATTAACTGGGTCCACTAATTGTGTACAAGTACGTGTCACTTCACTTATTCATTCACGCTTTAACATTAACGTACTTGCCACAATCAAAACACTAATACTATCACTGGGTAATGTACACGATCACTAGGTTACCAATGTATATGACCTCTACATGACATGATAAGAATGCATTACTCACAACATGAATAAGATATCAGCAGCTAGTGTCCCACCACTTGAAAAATTTACTATAAATCATCCGTGCAGAATTAAGCAAAACAATATAAAAAGGGGTAAGTAGTATTTTTAATTAGCTATCCATCACAATTGGTTTCGAGTCAATCGGGTTTCAGGTTTGCTAGTTACGGCCATTTCATTTTAAGTGTTCACTGCTGGAAATCCAATTTCTGAATTGGAAGCCCGTTTTGTAATACGTTTTAATCCCAGTTGGTATCGTAATTAGGCGGCGCCACAGTTGGTTAATATTTAGGTTTAACAGTTAGGTTTCCAACGTATCATACGGATCAATGATATCCACTGTATACGGGAAGATATGTTCAGTTTAATATCAATGTGTACAAACTGTCACTGCAGAAAACTGCAGGACACAACGGTATCCTAAAATACGAATTAAATGTCAACGAAGGTGAAACGACATGGGACCAGATTTAGATGTTAGCTAACTAAATTATCTACGCGACCATATGGGGCTCCGTGCATTTTCAGTTTAAGGAAAGGGTGTACAGGTGTTCCTAAGGCCAGGCATTCAAAATGAACGTTGCCCCGGACTGCAGTTCAGGGCCACGAATCGCCTCAGCATTCATTGATATAAGTTATCAAAATGTCAAGGTAGACTATAAGGAGCTATAGGTTTATCTATTGGCCTCGATACGAGCCATAGAACATTGCATTTTGATCTGTATTTAATTTACTATTAATTTTACAACGTGATATGTACGGGAATTTCCACACTTAGCGTCGGTTCTCAGGGATATTGTTTCAATATATAAACATTAACTTTTAGATTCCAACATGTAGTTATTTATCAGTACGCGATCTAAATATCACGAAACATGAGTTTTAAGTGATCAGAACATATATAAATATGCATATCAAAAGATGAATATCGAGTTTTAATAACCACAACTAAGGGGTTTTATATTGATTTATTACGTACACATACATAAGTATATTTGAGTATATATAGCATGATAGCAAGTTCAGAAACTTGCATGGCGACGACACAGCTACGGCGACACGGTAGAGACGGCAACGACGCGGGCACCAGCACGGCAACAACAAGGCGGCGAGCTCGGTTGGCTCGGAGTTCACGTCGGAGGTGAAGTTGGAGGTGGTGGTGTTGTGGGGTCGGCGACGGGGGTGGTCGAGGCAGTGATGGGTGCTGGTGGTGAGAAGGGAGAGAGGGGACAGAGCAGCTGGCTCAGCTGTCGGCGTTGGAGTGAGGAGTTCCGGCGAGGTGAGCTTGGATGCGACTTGTAGGTGAGGGAGCGCATAGATGGTGGCAGCACGGTGGTGGCCGGGCTCCGATGAGGCGATGGTCTCAGTGATGCTGGAGGCGACAGAAACGCCGTCGATGGCGGTATGCAGGCTGCGTTAGTGCAAGGCAACGGTGACCGAGGGTGAGGCGGCGAGGTGCCTGGGTGATGATGGGTTGACGTTGGAGTTGTGCACGAAGTGGGTTGCGGCACGGGTGCCCCGGAAGAAGGTGGTCAACGGTGAGGTGCGGATCTCGAGGGTGAGCAGGGGGCGTTGGAAACTCGGCGGTGGAGTCCTTCGCAGTCGGAGGTGCTGTCGATGGGTTTTCTGGCGAGGCAGTGGGGGGCACGGGTTGTGCAGGTGCTCGTCGGGGTTGGCTCGGGGAAGAAGGTGGTGCTGGGTTGGAGAGGGGAGAACGAGGTGGTGGCGAGGGAGCGACAGCGACGTGCAGGCGAGGTCGGGGCTGTGGGTTGGAGTCGTCGCGGTGGGTGTGCAGGGGGAGGTGAGGAAGATGAGCAAGGAGAGGTGGAAGAAGAGGTGAGGTTGTCAAGGCGGAGTCAGGGATGCAGGCGAGGGTGCTAGGGCAACGATGAGGAGTCGCCGGCGAAGAGGCGATGGAGGTTCGGGTGTGCAGGGAAGAGGTAAGTGAGGATGATGATGGTGGCGGTTGTGATGTTGGGAGGGGCGAGGAGATGCAAGTGAAAGAATGAGAACGAGAGAGGGGTCGGTGGGTTGAGAGGAGGTCATGGGAAGCGGGCGCGGCCGTTGGGGCGCGGGCGTGGGTCGTGGGGGAGCGGGCGAGAGAAGCGGGGGAGAGTCGTTGGGGTTGTTAAGGGAGGCGAGGACGTGGTCGCTGAGGTGGAGCGGGTCGCTTGGGCGTGGGTGCGAGCGTTGGCGTGGACGCGAGACGCTGAGGCGAGGCAGAGGAAATGAGCAGGAAAGGGTGCGAAGAGAGGAAGAAGAAGGGAGTGGGGAGCGGGTGCGGGTGCGAGGGTTCGGGTCGAGTGCAAGTCGTGGGTGAGGGAAGTGTTTGGGCCGGGGATTCTTGGGCTGGGCTTGGGACTTAGGTTAAAAATAGATGAGGTAAAAATTAATTGGAAAAAGATAGGGTTAAGGTATGGGCTGGGTTGGGTAGATTAGGAAATTAATTTGGAAAAATAGAAAAGGTTTGCTTTGGGTTATGGGTTATGGGTTTAGAAGGCAATAATTTGGGAAATATAAAACGGGAATAGGGCTTGGGGTTAGAAAATTAAATTTTGAAATTAAATTTAGAAAAATTTAGGAACTAAAAATTGTACAAATTTGAAATAGAAATATTTCGGGAAAAGTATTTAATTTAAAAATACGGAAGGTATTTATAGTGAAACTGGGTATTACATTAACCTTTTAGGGCGTCTTAATTATAATGTTATTATTTAACAAAGTTTTGTTGCAATAATGATTACTTCTTGATGGAGGTCCTTTTCGGGTCTCCCTCAGATGTTGTCTTCCGTCGATCTCCCGGTGGATTTGGAATGTAATCTCCTTTTGCATGCGGGTCTCAATGGGTTTTGGGGAGATTGATAATTTGAGGAGTTTAGCGCCGAGTACCTGCAAAGAAGTCGCGGGATGGTTTGGTACCACCGAAGACCCTCCGACGATCAAGTTAGCACTAGATCCGAGCAGAGTAACGGCTAAGTGGAATAAAAATGGCTTATTTGACCCCTCTGTGATGGGGGTTTATATAGCGGCGGTAGCACGCAACAGCAGGCGCGAGAATCTCGCCGGCAGTTACGCTCCGGACGTCATGCCCGCGTAAAGAGCGGATCGCCCATTAATAAGGATCATGATGGCGTGGAACGTGGGGCATTGCTGGCGGAGAATCTGCGCGTGGTGAGATTTGTGAAGCGGCAGTTACGCCTGTGAGTGGTGAAGTTGGTCGGTCGGAGGGACCGAGGAAGACGGCCTCGGCTGGGGAGCTCGGAGACGAGCAAGAGGGCCGAGGAGTCTTGATCTCGTGGCAGCTCGGGGCGAGCTGAGGGGCCGAGGAGGCCAATTCATAGGGGGCTCTGAGGAGAGCCAGCTTGTGCTTGCAGGTCAGGTGCTGGGGTGGCCTGGTCGGCCCCAGTGGACCCCTTCTTCTGAGTTCTGGGACACGTCATCTGCCACGTGTCCTGATCTTGGAGATCGCCAATATTGAGCATCATCATTAGCCCCCCACTCTTGTCCCGACCAGCTAGCGTGTCGGGTCAGCAGTAGACTGCCGGGCCGCCCAGGGTAAGCTCCCTCCTAAGGTTTCGTCGGGACACGTCCCCGGGCTGTCGGCTGTCTTTTCTGCCAGCGAATCAGGGCGAGATCTCTGCATTTAAGGAAGGTGCGCCGGTTCGTGCATCCTGCCACTGAATTGACGGTCCACGTGTCAAGCGTCGGTTGGCCGACGCGACGTGTGCAGACCTGTGGCGTCTGATGGGGTGCGGCCCAGTGTGGGCATGACATGTGGAGTGATCGGAGCCGTTGGATGCGAGGAGGCGTTTTGGGAGATGAAGGACGCCGTCGGATGAGGCCGCTCGCGGTGATAAATAAGGATGGGGCCCGCCCCAGGCCCTTACTCCTTCATATTTCTCTGTTCTAAGTTCATGCATGACCCTTGCCGAACAAACTTTTTCCATATGATCCAAATGCATGCATGGTGCTTACTTTAATTTTCTGTAAGTCTTTTAGTCATTCTCAATCAATCTGTTCATGACATCTTAGAATTATTTTTTCCTTGCATCAAAATTTCAAAGTTTTAATTAATTATGATAATTAATGCTTCATAAGATTTTTGTTTCTTTCAATTTTCCCTTTTTTTTTCTTACAAAAAATGTTGCTAACAGTCTAGATACCTAGAACTTTAACTCTTGTTTGGGCTAGACATTTGGAAGTCATTAAGCAACCATTGGGTCTATTCCATCGGGGACACCAAATAGCCACGAAAGAACGCCGACGCAATAAGTTGCATCGCAATAGATTATTCCGACGGCTAAAGTTCGTCGCAATAATCAAAACTATTTCGACGGCTAATTCCCGTCGAAATAGTTTTTTTATCGAAGGTTAATTTCTGTCGAAATATATAAGTTTTTAAGTTAAAAGATTGTTTCGGGATTCATTTAAAAATCCTTTTTTATATTTCGACGTTAAATTGCTGTTGAAATAGTCTATTACGACGGGCCACGTCCGTCGGAATAGACTATTTCGACAGAAATTTCCCATCAAAATAAAATGGATTATAGTAAAAAAAAATTGAAAAAGGCAAGAAAATCTCCAATCCAATCTATTTCAATTTCATATCGATTCCATTCCATTCAAATAACGATTCTAATACAAATTTCATTCTATTCAAATATCGATTATTCAATACGATTGCAATACATAGAATGCGTTCTTTTACATCATAAATTTTCAAAAAAGTGAACAATGAAAAATCAACGGAGGACGAACACGGGAAGAGAGAGTCGATCACGAAGAAGGCGCTTATGGATTTCCTGGATAAATCCCCTACGATAAAGTTTAAAATACATAAATTAGTATAGATATTTTATATTAATCAAACGTATGTGTGCACGCTTGTTTCACTACTACAAATAGGGTTTGCCCATATGGACAAAGCCGTAGGAGCAAACCACTGCCCCTACGAATATATTCGTAGCGACACAAAAAGTCACCGTAGGTGCAAACACCGCAGGGGCAAGTCTTTGACTTAAACATGCCCCTACGGTTTAATAATTGCCCCTACGGCTTACTGAGTGGTACGTATGTCCCTACGGTGTAAGCCGTAGGGACAAAATATTTATTCAGTTTATCGATTTATAAAATAAAATAGTTGTCCCTACGTATTACTACGTAGAGCCAAATTTATACCTCTACGGATTAATCCGTAGAAGCAAGTCTAACACCTGTTACTGAGTCCATATGGGCAAAATATTAGGTATCCTGATATGTTGTCCCTACGGATAAATATGTAGGGACAAAGTTTGTCCCTACGAATTAATCTGTAGGGGCAACTGTTGCCCCTACGGATTAATCTGTAGGGAAAAATTATCAGGGTTTTTTTATAAAAAAAAAGGCTATCTGTTTTTTTCTCGCCCTGTGCACAATAATATATACATCATATAACCAAATACCGCAGTACGATAATCAACATGAACACATAATATATAAAAGAAATCAACAAACAGAATACTATATAAATCTAAATCATCGTGAACACGCAAACACCACCAATATCGTCCAAAATATATACAATATGTATCATATAAGTATATACATGCTTAAAATATAAAAATCAAAAAGCTACCCTAGCCCTAGCTCGGTCCAGCTCCACCTTTGATAATCGCCGTAATCTGACGCATCTGCTCCTCAGATAAATCCTGAGTCAACAACTCGACCAATGCGGACTGTGCGGGAGTCTGAGCGGGCTGTGGAGCTGTAGGAGTGGTCTGCGCAACCGCAGCCGAGGTAGTGGCTTACGGAGCCGCAGCCGAAGGAGATGCATGTGGAGCCTCAGCCGAAGTACCCTGTCGCGTCTGTTCAGTCTTGTGTGTAATAAACGAGTAAGAACTGTGTATTAGTCGAATTCGTATCATTATCAGGTTATTGCGAAACCCCAATCTATGAATACTTAGGGACTTAGGCCTCGTTTGGATATCTAGTTTGGAAAACTGAGTTTATTTTAATTAGACAGTTCTATGTATGTATGATTAATCAAAGCTAAGTCTACAACCAAATAAGCCCAGGCTACGTACTAATATTGGATATGTTGATATCTATAATATGATATAATATTTTACTATTAAGTAGTATACATACTATCATCTCCTTCAACTCCTGGACAGCGACCTTCAAGGTGGCAACATCTTGCTCTAGACGTCGCTCACGGGAGATAGAGGAAGTAACCGCCAGAGTGGAGTCCAACCTCATATGGGCCTGCTAAGACCAGATCCTCGGCCTTTCTCCCACCCTCCGTGGTGCTCTCCGTGTGCGGCGTCTAGGACTGGGGTCAGCAGCATCGGATCGTTCTGACCAGTAAAATCGATCCCCGATGACTCCGCCTGCTCAACCACCCGCTCCTACACCAACATTAACCAGTAAAATATAAGTATATCATTTAAATTTGAACTTTTCAAAACAAAAATTTCAAATAGGGGCTGAATAAATATTAACACTTACGCAATACTCCTGAGTAGCGGTGTCGGGTATCGAGCTCGCCCATAGCGGGATTTGTCGAGGTGCCGTGGACGGCAAGATACGCTGTCAGCACGCTCGGTGTACCACCTACCACCCTGCGCCAAGGTCTGAGATCTCTGCAATTCGCAAAAAATTTACATATATTATAAAATAACTCTTAATATTACATTATATCACGGTAGATCTATTGTAATTTACCGATGCCTCCATGACACGCGTAATATTCCTCGAGCCACCTGTATAAATGGGGCGACTCCTCTTCGTCGACTTCCTATTCTCTTTATTTTGATCCGCCTGTTTCTGCACAACACATTCAGATTTAGTTTTCTAATTAAGCAACACAAAAAAATAAATTATATACTAAACAATGAATTACATTTAAAATATAAACATGTTTGCGCTGAGAGTCGAAATATTGGCACAAGAGAGACCATATATCTACGTCGTCTCTCGCAAAGGCTGGAGTATGTAGGAGAGCCGCTCTCTCTGCCTCGGGATCGCCATCCACAGAGAATAGCAGTCAATCTTCAGCTCGTTCCTATTGTATCGGACCTTTGATTGCATGTTCTTCATCAGGCCATGGTACAGAGCGTGAAAATCGAGCACCCTCTCAGGATGATCAGGGTCGGGTACAGGCTAAAAATCGTAATCCAACTGCAAATACAAAAAAAATGTTATTAAATTAAAAGTGTTAATAATAAATATATTGGATAAATCAAATGAAAATATATATTAATACCCGAGCCTGATCCCAGAAGAGAGCGAATGAGCACCGGTGCTGGTCTCCCCACTCAACGTGAAGTGGATACTTCTTCACGAGGCGGCTCTCATCCCCCATATACCGGCCGAACCTCTCGGCATAATCGCTGGTATAGCGATAATCAGGGGTAAAGAAGAGGGAGAATGCTGCCTCCCCCTAACTCTGTCGGGCCTCAGCCTGTGGGACTGATTCGGACCTCGAGTCCCTCGCTCGGGATGGAAATGCCCTGCGTCTACAAGAAATATCAAGACAATCAATATTAAGACAACGTGGTATTAAGAAATCAAGGTTTAACAAATATTGAAGTGTGGTATATACCTCCGGCGATAGAAGCACGAGCCTGGGCCCGGGCAGCAGCACGAGAGGGACGATAGTTCCTCCGGGGAGGAACAGCCGATGACACGGACGTGGACGCATCCCCTCCAACTAGAAAATAAATATCGATAAAATTACATGTAGTTCATGTTTATTCTTAAAGGATATGTAAAATGAATAAATATTTTATATTTATTCATACTAACTTGCAGACTGAGCGGAGTGTATGGAAGTGGGAGTGGCCCCTGCACCAGACGTGGACGCACCACCTATAATTAGACAATTAAAAATTGACTATATAAGTAATTGCATTCTAAATCAACATGTATACACTATAGGATATATATAAACATATCCGCAGGTGCGGTGGTGGCCTTTGCCCGAGATGTGGAGGCACCACCTACAACTAGACAATTAAAAAAGGATTATCTAAGAACGTAAGAGCAAAAAGAATGTATGTATATTTATGATATAGCATTCTGAATCAATATGCATACACTATAGGACATATAAACATACCTGGAGGTACGGGAGTAGCCTCTGTCCCTGATGTGGATGCACCACCAACGGCTAAACAATCAAACATTGACTTTATAAGTAATTTTGACATAAATATGCATGTATATCTATAATATTACATTCAAAATGAATATGCGAGCAATATACCTGGAGGTGTGGCAAAATCCACACGGAAAGAGCCATCCGAAGGAGTCTCCAATCGGGGTGCAAGACCGGCCCTCTGAAGCTCCCTACGCAGCTCTCCTGGCGGCAGAACTGCTCTGCCTCTGCCGGTGCCGCGACTGAAGCTCGTGCCGCCCCTCGCTGCTCCCGTCATCGTCATCAAATCTAGATAAAACGGTTCGTGGACGCATTAGAAAATCATTACAAACAACATCGACTATAAATGTCAAAATTGTTGATAGGTAGAACAGACTTTTGATTGTTTGTAGCTACATTCAAAGGTAAATCACCATGCCATGTATTAGCCCAGATATCAATATTTCCTTGTCCAATAATCCATTTTGATAGACAGTTAACAAGAGGAATGCATCGGTGAATTTTCTTCCGACTGATAGAAGCAGTGGGGTTTATGATAGGTTCTGAATTTTTCATGTACTTGGCATGCATATATTTGGCCCATGCATAAACTGTCCCCTGTAATAAATTTTCAAGTTTTCTTCATATTATATGCTTTAGAAACATCTCTCAGATGTCTGATACTCAGCCCTCCCTTCCTCTATGAGGTTTACAGATTTTCTCCCATAAGACCCAGTGATGATGTTTACCATTGTCACCATCATTCCAAAAGAATTTTGCAATCATAGATGAAATTCATTTAATAACAGTAGCAGGAGGGTGACGATACGCCAGTAAGTGATGAACTGGCATAGACATCAGTACATGGTTTATAAGAATGTATCTTCCTGCAGCTGAAAGGAATTTGTTCGGCCAGCCTTGCAACTTTGCTTTAATCTTTTCAGTTAAAGGTTCAAAATAGCTAATCGTGTTTCTGCCATGAAACACACGGGCACCCAGGTAAATTAAAGGCCAGTTTCCTTTGTTGATATCAATCAAACTCTGGATGGAATTGCAAGTGGAAAGAGGACAGTCTTTTTTAATATAAAAGGCACTCTTTTGCTTGTTGAAATATTGTGCAAAGTTTAGTTCAAGTCAGGAGATCGAGATATTGAGATGTCGGGAATCAAAAATCTGCCGATAAAGTTAAATAAAATCGAAAAATCAATACTGACAGAGACTCAGAAAAGATATGAAGATTCCAGATATCAAATAAATCTCCATGTGTCACAACGAAGCAGCTCCAGAATTCTGAAGCCAAGATCTCACCAACAAACCGCGCTTCCGCGGCCAAACTAGCATCAATGCGGCGGATCCGCGGCCGATTCACTGAGTCGGGATTTGGGGTTTTTAGTTGTGATTTGCAACAACCAACCCTAATTCTGGGGATCTATAGTTTATGGTTTTGGGGCTATATAAAAGACCGATGGCTAAACTTAGAAATCATCAATCTTTTACACGAAGCAAATCACCGTCAAAGAACAAGTGATTCAAGACAGGTCCGCGATTCGACGTGATAAGGCGACGTGAGATTCGATGGAGTATCTACTTCCTACGAGGCAGAGATCGAGAGCAACTTCTTCTTCCTCTTGTAATCTAAACTCGAAGATTTTGTAATTGTGAAGTTGATTAATAAAAGTAGATTATTTAGCATTTATTTTCTGTATTTACATTGTGATCTCTATTCGTTCTTCTTCTATCTCCATCATGCGCGAGTAATTCTACGCTTGATAGGTTTCGTAGGATTAGGATAGAACAATGGATGGGAAAATATTTTAACTTCTTTTAAGTCTTATGAAGTTTATAAACTTTAGCAAAAAAATCGTTAATATCCTAATCGGGCGTGCTATCAATTTATTGATAGTCTTAACCGCGATTTGAGATCAGATTAACAATTGTTTTGTTAAGGGCTAGACATGAATAGAGATCAATGAAGGGACAAGGGTCAATAGTGTGGAAACACTAGTTTCTTTCAAGAACTCTAATCCTTATTCATTACTATCGATCTAGTTTTAAATCTATCAAAAGATAAAAGGAGTAATCTTTATTAGTCATACATTACTACTAAATCCTAACAAACCCTACAAGCCTTTTCCCTATAAAATCTACATTCGTATTTAAACTAAATCTATATTATACATCCGTGTTTAACATAGATCTAGAATTAATTCTTCATTATTCTTTATTCTTTATTCTTCCTCTTTTCAGTCAACACATCTAAACTAACATTAAAAGATTCCACGAATCCCTGAGGACAACCCGTACTCATCTCGGCTAGCTACAAGCGACACTGTTATTAATTGCGGTTACTACACTTTTCTAAAATAGAGATCAATCAAACGGCGCCATTGCCGGGGATACGTGCGTAATTTTTTATTCTTGCTATTTGTGTTAAATTCTTATTCGATCTATATCATAGAAATAAAACAAAACCGCATCTTGTATATTTAACGATTAGTGTGCGATTTTTACGAAGGAATCTGGAGTCACTTTAACGAAGAGATAAAGATTCAGAGACATTCATCAACACCCAGAGGTGCAAAGAAAGCTACAGTGAAAAAATTAACCAAAGAACCCCCTAAAGCGCGGCGAAACCGCGGATATTGTATGCAAACGGCGGCTGAACCGCGGCGGTCTTGGGGAGTTGTGCCCTCAAACTTTTCTGGTATCTTTTCTATCTCTTTCTCTCTCTTTTGAAAAATCCAATAATATATTTTCTGCAGTACTTTTCGCAAAATATCGCCGCTCAAAAATCTTTTTGCTTGTTTTTTTTTGCTGGTTGTTTTTGCATATTTTAATACAAACTTTAAGGGGAAAGACCACAATTCAGATTAGGTGGGGATTTCATCACCCTTCCTAGGCCCCACAAATCACAAAACGAGTATCCGCATAACCCTATATTAATTAAAAAAATATCTAGATCAAGACCCTGAGGACCGTCATGCTCAAATAGGACAGAGGAAGGTCGTGGGTAATATATCGCTTATCCGCGTTTCTTTTGTGGTGTTTAGGCAAGTATGTCTAAGACAAAGGGTTACTTAATTAGGCCCGCTATTTTCGGTAATTCATATAGCGGATACCTCCCACTTACATGGCATTTACCTGGCCACAAGAGTTATAAAGAGGTGGTAGAGGATTGATCCTGCGGCTTTTCCTTTGGAAGTCTAGGAGCGGTCTAGTGCTTGATCTAGGTAAGCTTAGTTCTAGGGTTTGCTTGTGTATTTTGTGATTTGTTGAGTCAACCTTCAAGTCCCACTTTCAAATCAAAACAATCCAAATAGAGCTTAAATCTTTTCACCCTCCTTCCTCTTTTCACCTTCTTATAATGAGTAACCCAAATAAAAGAACTCCTGCTGAGCTTTGCTATCCAGAACCAGATATTTCTTATTATCGTAATCGCTTCGGTATACCATCCGACTCTACCATGTTTTTAAGAGATCGGATAGAGTAAGCGGAAAGAAACAGTTGGCCACCTCGCTCCAGGTCCTATCAACCGCATCAAAATTCTACATCTTCTTTTGTTGATACTCCATCTAAAGCGTGTGAGGGAACTCCTAAACGAATGTCCATCGCTAAGCATATAACAAGGACTAACGGCCAAAGTTTCAATACGGTCAAACCGTTAGGACAACAAACGCCACCACCTTTTAAAAAAGATTTTACTACTCGGTTTGTGGTGTATATGACATCTGTTGACAGTCGCCAACCACACAACCAATATCAATATTCTTCTTATCACAATGTTGATCCTACTCCTGCCCAATTTTCACAACCTTTCGATTCCTATCAATCCTACCCGACTTTTACACCTTCTTAAGATATTCCTTCTAATCAGTCATTTGGGAGTTTTACTTATCCACAAGAATTTCAATCTTATACTGAAACCCCTTACCGACCCATGTCTAGTCTTGAACGGACTGTGGAAGAATATGTGGTAGCGTCGTGCCGCGCCAGAGAGGAATTGAATGAGTGCATGGCAATCCTCAATAAACAAAAGGAACGAGCAACTAGTTTCAAACCAGCTAAATTTTCCAACGTATGATACGGCCATAGGACAAATTGAGAATTTGGATAGTGAGAGAGAGCGGTACACCCTTCCAAATCAAACCTCCCCATCCCAAATTGAAATCCACAACTCCAGTTTCACAGATCTATCGAGTACACCAAATGATTCACCAATTGAAGATAGAATGTCTGATGAGTTGTGTGACTTTGTAGTGTTTGATTTACCCAATTATGAAGGGTACATTTCAAGTGAAGCCACACCCAACCCTTGTGGTCTCTACACCTCCACTCTAGAACAACAATTGATTGAAACCCCTGCTGTTGATGAGGTGTCTGAGACTTGTAACCTTCACTTGATTGAGAATATTAACGTTGGGGATATATTGGATGAACCCGAAATTTTGGATGTGTTTGTCCCACCAATTCATCAGGTCCTTTCACTCCCGTGTGATCATCATCTCGAACCTTTAACTATTCTTTCCGAACCCCATATGCATCTTAAAGTTGATGATAAATGTATAACCGAAAAACAGAACGAAATTCAGCCTTCATTTCCCACATCTGGTTCAGCAATACTCGACACACCAATTTGTTTACCCATTTCATCTCCCACTTTCTCTGGTTCTTTTTCTATCTTTCTTTAATGATAGCGAGTGTTGATGAATCACAATCCAATATTTTGAGTTCGATAATTTTAGAAAGACAACTTGATTTAGACTCTTTTGAGAATGAGATAGATGAGCTTTGCGAGTCTCCTACCTTCATAATTTTTGACAAATCAAGTGTGTTGAATTCTGGCCCGACACTTATTGACATTGAAATGTTCAATCGGACCATCGATGAAAGTTTCGAAGATATTTTTGCCGACGAACTCGCATTCCTAAACGACACGGATTTTATGATTAATCAACCTCCACCTGAAAAAGTTGAACCACCACCATTTCTTCTTATCACATACGAGAATGTGACCATTCTTCCCATTCCTAATCATCGACATTCTCGTTTTCGTTCACTATTATTGTTTCATCTCTATCAACCGAGACGTAAATCATACCACCTCCTGTAACACCCTAGTTCATTTATACAAGTTCTTTTGAGTATTTCTTTTTTTATGGTTATTTCTTGATTTGTTGTGTTTTGGGTGCGAATAGTGTAATTGGTATCTGTATTTGCATCTGATCCGACCCGCTTGCTGGAAACCCGTCTTGATTCCTGTTTATGATCTATCCCTGCTGGTTATGAGGATCCATGCACTTTCATATTGTTTATACTGCATAACTGCATTATATCTGGTATCTGCATATTTTTAATAATACAAATATAATTAAATAAAATATTTTAAAAATATCTAGCATGGCCTGCATCATCACCCTAACCCTGTTGTAGCATCCGTACATCGTGTTCTCGACTCGTTCAGTGAAACGGGCTTGTTTGGATCGCTACGTGTATCCATTTTTGAGATATGCATTTTCGTTACCCGAATATCCTATTTTGGTTTTGGTTAACACATATATTATCCGTATTTTCAAACCATAGTGTTAGACCCAACCCGGGCATATTTTGAAGTATTTTTGTATTGGCCAGAAAACTCAATTTTACCTAATCTTATATTCTTTAAATATTATATTGTTTAATCTATATATTATATACGTTTAAAATGTTTTTCAACCAAAAATATTTCAAAAAGATTTACTAATATCCTAACTCATCAAATCCCAACTCACCCACTCTGCCTCTCTCTTACTATATATATATTATTATTTCTTTTAATTTTTTAAACCACTTTATTTCAAAACCACGTCTCTCTCTCCTCTCTTCTTCTTTCCTCCGCCTCCGAGAAAACCCACTCGCGAGAAAACCTACGCCCGCCCTAACCTCGTCACCGATCAAGACCTCACCTCCACCTTCGCCTCGCCTTCACCTCGTCACCACCTCTCTCCTCTCCCTCAAAAACCTCGAGCTTTACCCTGCACAACCCGAGAACCCCGACGATCCAAAAAAAACCAATCGCTACCGCCGATCCCCCTCGCCCCCTTGCCGTTACCACCTTCGCATGCATCCTCTTTCCTTCTCCTCGACCTCATCCTTACCTTCCCTACAGACCCCGACACCTATCCCCGAGCTCCTTTTCTATCCCGACACCAAGAACCCTAGCACTGCAGCCCTTTGCCGTGGCCCTCACCGTCAACGACCCATCGTCGACGTCACCTTTCCCCCGCATCCTCTGACCCAGAGCCAGTACCAGAGCACCTTGAACCCCAGACCACCTTCTTCTTCTTCTTCTTCTACTTCTTCCCTTCTTGATTCTTGCTTTTCCGGTGATCGCCGGGGCCGTGTCGTCGCTGAAGATCAGGCCGACCCAGTGGACGTCACCAACCTATGTGGTTGTGTTCTTGCTTTGCCTGGTCCTGTTCTGTGCGCGTGTGTGTATTGCGACGTTTATCCGACGTCGGACACTCCGTACGCACCCGTATGGAAATCCGATCAGGCAAGTTTATCTTGCTACATGCTATACTACTATATTTTGCATTCATGCGAATAATAATATTACATATTGTTTAGTTATGCATCCAATGTTACAGTTTTACAATATCCGTTCGCATCCGTACAGTTTATTACATATCTAGTCGCATACAAGTTTACCTTGCTATATGCTATGATACATATTTTGCATTCATATGAATAAAAATATCACATGTTTACAGCATTGTACGTCCATGTTACTGTTTTACTGGTTTTGGATAGCCGTTCGTATCCGTATCATTTATTACATATTAAATTGCATACCTGAACCTGATTACTTCATGTTACTGCTAGATTCATATACCATACTTGCTAGTATGCATTATACGACTCATGGACTCATTATATGTTATCACCGATTACTATTCGTGCATCCGTGCTTTTACTGTGATTCGATACTGGTTACATTTTACTGTTGGGCATCCATTGGATATACTGTACACCACCTGACATGACCTGATACACCACTGCTTGACTTGATACCTGATCCTGTCACTAATGCCGACAACCCTGACTTGTCCCGATGGACGTTACTGTTGTCTGTATAGACAAAACATGTACCTGCTTGATCCTGTGTTGGCATTAGATATCGATCGGCAATATCTGATTTGAACACATAACCTTGAGGGTAAAGGGAAATCAAGAATGTAACTGAACGTAACTCAAAGGGCTATTATATTGTTTGCCGTTTTTCCGGGCGTTACGGAATATATTGTTTGCCGTTTTTCTGGGCGTTACGAAATATATTGTTTGCCGTTTTTCCGGGCGTTACGGAATAATCCTGTTACCGTGGTCCCGTAGGGAATGAACGGGGTATAGACTGATGGGTTACGATGAGGATTACATTAATTGATTTCGAAGACTTTAGAATAGATAACCCAGTAGTATAGTTTAAATTACTCACTGCACTTCACCTGCACGTATACACTTCACTGTTGCATATCCATGTTTACTGGTTATATTCATGTCATCGTTTATATTCATGCCTGCATATCTCGTGTATCCTGTTCATTTATTATTGTTGATATTATGACGCACTAACGTCTGGGTTTTGCATGGCCCAGATCCTGTCTCTTTCACAGGCTGATCAGGAGTATTTCCGCCGTCAGGCCGAGCAGTGAGGATCCAGTTAGTATCTAGTTTAGTTGAGTTTTATTTCCGTACTTTCATTTCCTGATGTGAGCCCGTATTTGGGACGTACTTAACAGATGTTATTGTTTATTGGATTTATTGCTTCCGCATTTATATTTCTTGACTCGTTTATTCTGGCATTTGGACATGTACTAGATAGTTTATTTTTATTTTATTGTTCTTGATATCTTATAAACAGACGTAATATGACTGAGGAGGGATATTTCCTAGCCATAGGTAGCATTGTTGGCTCTGTCACGTGCCGATCCTAGCGCACTCTGGGACGCGGGGCGTGACACCTCCTATCTCCCAACTTCTTCAAATCTCTGATTTTCAACCAACCAGTGCGTTATATCGATAAAAATTTTGAATGGTTGGTGTTGATTTTTGGTCTTTGTAAGGATTTACTTTGACCAATAACTTTAACCCCCCATAATTTTAAATGCTTAATATTATTTTACTCAAGTTTGGGAGGAGGATATTTTGGCTCTTGAAAGAAAATATTTTATAAAATTGTGAGCCAAAAATAAGTTTGGGGGAGAATTTTACTTTCACTATTTCATGTCCCCGTTACTAACTTTTCCTTCCAAGTCTACAGTTTTTTTAAGATTAACAGATGACATCAATGAGGACACTGCTGTAAACAGGTTTGGGGGAGGTTTGTGCTTATTTACGCTTTACTTTGCATTATAATATATATAAGCACAAAAAAAATTTGATAATGAAAGTTTGAAAGTGAAAATTTTACATTCGAAAGGCAAAAATAGTTTGAGAAAAGCAAGAAAGTTAGATATTTTCTTAAACGAAACTAGTAATAAGTAGTTATGAGCCGTTGTCCATTAGTAAGATGAAGGAAATTGCTAATCTGAGGATAAAAATAAGTCTGAAAAATAGTCTCTCTTCTTGAGCCCAAACATTTGAACGTTGATACCCTACTATACGCACTTACACACATCTTGAAACTTGGGATAGTAGATAATACCTTGAAATGCTCTTGTCTAAAAGCCTTGGTATGGAATAAAAAAAAAGTATAAGTGGTGAAGAAAAAAATGAACACTGGTTTTGTAATTGCTTAAGGCAGCATAAAAAAAATATAGCGAGGGTGTTTTATCACCTAGTGTTTTAGACCAACTGGTTTGGGAGCCACTGCTAAGGTTTAGGTGTTGCAAGACGAGAAATTATGCGCGAGCGCATTTAGTAATCGGTTGGTTAATACTTCAAGAAGTATTAACGGTCGCATGAAGGATGTGTGGGCAATGTCATCAAAAAATTCACCGCCTAAAAAATACTTTGGAAGATGGACAAGAGTATGATAGCTTGAATTGAATTCTCTAAGTGTAGGGATGTTTTTTACACACACGTAAGGGTATGTGATCGATATTTGGAAGAAAGAGACAGGAAAACTAAATACGATGTTTTATTGAGGGATGGTATGATTTCTAATATCTTTTCATGACCATTAAGATAAGGCTCATAGCAACTAAAAGGCTGGTGTAGTTGGAAACTCTTCTTTTCAAGTTTTTTCTTTTATAGTTCTTATCTTTGTATGTAACTTTCACTATTTTTCTTTTATTATAAGATTTTGTGGGTGTAATCCGCTGAAAACCCTCAGGAGACAACACTCCTCCTACTAGAGAGACCTAGAGGCTTAACGGCTTGTTGCACGTGCTCAGTGCAATCTTGTTGCCTACAAAAGTGTGCTACTTAGGTTTTTCTTTTTCTTTTTCTCCCTCTCTTGAATAAATAAGTTTGCTCGGGACAATCAAAATTAAGTTTGGGAGTATTTGTTCAGTCGAAAATATCGCACATTTGATATAACATTTTCCTTTTCCTAAAAATCTAAAGGTGTTTATTATAAATAAAGAACATATTTGGGTTTATCTGTAAAAATACTATTTACCATATATTTATATATTATAATTAACATTATGAAGGAAAATATATGCATATAATATTTATATAATATTTTGATAATTTAAATATGCATATTAAATATCCTTAATAAATATTCTTAAAATATAATATCATATCAAATTGGTTAGGATAATATCTCAAAAATACCAAATATTACTAACATTATTCATTGAGATATTGTGCAAGGTTTAGTTCAGGTCAAAAGATCGAGATGTTGAGATATCGGGAATCAAAAATCTACCGATAAAGTTAAATAAAATCGAAGAATCAATATCGCCAGAGACTCAGAAAATATATGAAGATTCCAGATATCAAATAAATCTCCATGTGTCACAACGAAGCAGCTCCAGAATTCTGAAGCTAAGATCTCACCAACAAACCGCGCTTCCGCGGCCAATCTAGCATCAATGCGGCGGATCCGCGACCGATTCACTGAGTCAGGATTTAGGATTTTTAGTTGTGATTTGCAACAACCAACCCTAATTCTGGGGATCTATAGTTTATAGTTTTTGGGCTATATAAAGGATCGAGGGCTAAACTTAGAAATCATCGATCTTTTACACGAAGCAAATCACCGTCAAAGAACAAGTGATCCAAGACAGGTCCGCGATTCGACGTGATAAGGCGACGTGAAATTCGACGGAGCATCTACTTCCTACGAGGCAAAGATCGAGAGCAACTTCTTCTTCCTCTTGTAATCTAAACTCGAAGGTTTTGTAATTGTGAAGTTGATTAATAAAAGTAGATCATTAGTTTAATTATGTAGCATTTATTTTCTGTATTTACATTATGATCTCTATCCGTTCTTCTTCTATCTCCATCATACGCGAGTAATTCTCCGCTTGATAGGTTTCGTAGGATTAGGGTAGAACAATGGATGCGAAAATATTTTAACTTCTTTTTAGTCTTATGAAGTTTATAAACTTTAGCAAAAGAATCGTTAATATCCTAATCGGGCGTGCTATCAATTTATTGATAGTCTTGACCGCGATTTGAGATCAGATTAACAATTGTTTTGTTAAGGGCTAGACATGAATAAAGATCAATGAAGGAATAAGGATCAATAGTGTGGAAGCACTAGTTTCTTCCAAGAACCCTAATTCTCAATCATTACTATCGATCTAGTTTTAAATCTATCAAAAGATAAAATGAGTCATCTTTATTAGTCATCCATTACTATTAAATCCTAACAAACCCTACAAGCATTTTCCCTATAAAATCTACATCCGTATTTAAACTATATATGTATTCTACATCCGTGTTTAACATAGATCTGGAATCTATTCTTCACTATTCTTTAATCTTCTATTTTTCCTCTTTTCAATCAACACGTTTAAACTTAAGATTAAAAGATTTCACGAATCCCTGAGGACGACCCGTACTCATCTCGGCTAGCTACACGCGACACCATTATTGATTAAGGTTACTACACTTCTCTAAAATATAGATCAATGCATGTGTGTTTGTGTCTGTGTATGTATGATTGTGCCTGTATGTATGCATATGTGTATATGCATGTGTATGTGTGTATGTATGCATGTGTGTGTGTGATTGTGTATATGTGACATGTGATATGTATGCATGTGTGTATGTGATATGTGTGTATGTATGCATGTGTGTTTGTGTCCGTGTATGTGATATGTGTGTATGTATGCATGTGTGTTTGTGTCTGTGTATGTATGCATGTATGTGTATGCTTGTGCGTTTATGTGTGTGTGTATGATTGTGTGTGTTTGTGATATGTGCGTATGTGTGTATATCTGTAAGGGTTATCAAACTTACCGGAGGTACGGACCTCCCAGCCTGAGCGTACGCGTCGATAAGAATAAGTCTCTGCTCGAGAGTCCAACCAGCAAATAGATCGGCAGCGGGAGCGGGAGTTGATCGGCGTGAGGAACGGCAAAATTCCGGCGTCCGCTCCTGAGGCGATCCATGAAACACAGGGGTCTTGGTCCTAGAGGCCCTGGTCTGTATCGATATCTCCGAAGGCGATTCGTCTGCCGGCTGAAACCTGAGAGGTGGATGTCCGGTCGGCTTGAAAGGAGTGTTATACTGACGCGGAATGATCTTGGAGGACACGCACTCTACTCTCCTGTGATGATCCGGCCTAAACACCGTGAAAGCCCTATCTACAATGAATGTTCTCTGCGTGTCATCAACCGGGTGTCCCTGCTCCGCCTCCATCGCCTGGATCAACCGATCTCTCTCAGCCGCCATCGCCGCCTATTTGTAGAAAAAATGTATTACTGCCATTCTAAAATCTACACAATAATTATTCTAAAATAATTAAGAAGCTCGACATATGTAGTCTTACATATATCCCATGTGCCTCAATCGATGCAGGTGCGTCGTCGTCCCGTACAAATTGAGCCCGGTAGATTTCGATACGATCAATGGACTCTCCACCATGACTTCCCGCATATAACATTTAGAAAGTTCGTACATAAATTTCTAAGATAATTTTAACGTATTAATATCAAATACGATACTTATGTGTTCAATGGCAAGCTGTTGGGAACTCTTTCTCCCACCCCTATAAACACCTTGCAGCCGGACGCGAGATAATTTTCCTCGCTCGCTCTTCTTCTACAGTTACATCAAATATTGTTTACTGAGTTGCTATAAAATAGTAAAAAGGTATCGTCAAAGACATACCCTAAACTCTCCGGACAAGAAATGATCGACCGGCATGCCAGCATTCGTCGGACCAATCTGGATCCGGCTTAATCGAATACATCTTATTTGGTGAAGTGCAGTTTTCAAGCTTTCTAAAGATTTTGTCCTTATGGCCTCTCCAATTCTTCGCCATATGACTACACATTTTATCATAAACTGAGCGTTCATCGCAAACCCCCTAGGGGCCCTCTACGCCAATCTACCAGAACTCAAACCGAGCCTGCGAAACGGGATAATTCATCATTGTATGGGTATTTTATAGTAATTTAGTAAATGTGTATGTATATATGTGTGTGTGTTTATGATATACGCGTATGTGTGTGTACATGTGTGCATATCAAAAAAAGTGCAGTATTGAATTGTATAAAGAAATCAAACCATCTCCCATATAGCGACTTATTTCTTTAGCCCTAACGCTTCACTGTCACAATCTAGGACCTCTCACTCGTCATCTTCGTCTTTCAACAAATGAGGCTGTAGGGTGTTTTTCGTCATCCCATTTAGATGGGAATACGTGCGCGCTTGTCAGGCGTACTACAGATTCCCCCTGCCTAGGGTAGTGTGGGGTTTATTGATTGTGGGGATCCGAATCTCCGGCGGCCGCGGACTAAGCTGCCGTTAATTACCCCTCGCATTTGGAGCGAAGGAACCTCCGATTGACGGGTTAAACGGGTCATGCGAACTCAATATGCAGTGTGTTGGTGTGTGTGTATTTTTTTATTTTGTTCCACTTGTAAAAAAAAAAAAATATATATATATATATATATATATAAACAAAAATAAATAAGTAAATAAATATTTAGAGATTTTTTTTATATATTATTATTTTTTTAATTTTAAAATATTATTTATAATTTATTTTTATTTATTTAATATTTTTTTATTTTTTTATTTTTATTTAAATAAAAAAGGATTAAATAAAGAAAAGAAGGAAGAAAAAAACAGAATTTTTTTTTAAAAAAAAGGAAGAACCTGGGCTCCCATTTAATGGGAGCCTTCCCTCACATGCGGGGGGTCACATGCTAGCATGTGACATGGAGGGTCACATGCTAGTCACATGCTAGCATGTGAGAGGGGAGTCACATGCTAGCATGTGACCCCTTTGCATATGAGGGGAGTCACATGCTAAGGGCAAAAGGGTTCCAGATTATTATTTTTTTTTACACATGGAGTTCAACTCCAAAAGATTTTAAAATAGAGTTTTAACTCCAAAAAAGATTTTTATTGTGGAGTTAAACTCTAAAAGAATTTTTATTGTGGAGTTCAACTCCAAAAGAATTTAAATGGAGTTGAACCCCGAAAGAAATTTTATTATGGAGTTGAACTCCGAAAGAATTTTTATTATGGAGTTGAACTCCGAAAGAATTTTGTATGAAGTTAAACTTCTAAAAAGATTTAATGTGGAGTTAAACTCCCCAAAAAAAGATTTTTACTGTGGAGTAAAACTCTAAAAGAATTTTTGTAGTGGAGTTAAACTCCCAAATAGCATGTGAGGGTAGCATGTGACACATGCTAACATGTGGAGGTCACATGCTAGCATGTGGAGGTCACATGCTAGCATGTGAGGGGGGCCAAAAGGGCTCCCATTAAATGGGAGCTCTACTCCTCACGTGCTAGCATGTGATGGGGCAAAAAGGGTTCTGAAAAATTATTTTTTAAAAAAAAATTAATTAATTAATTATTATTTTTTTAATATTGTTGTTTTTTACATGGAGTTCAACTTCCAAAGAAATTTTTTTGGTGTCAGAAGTGGGAGTTAAACTCCAAAAAAAAAGATTTTTATTTTGGAGTTAAACTCTAAAAGAATTTTTGTTTGTGGAGTTAAACTCCAAAAGAATTTAAATGGAGTTGAACTCCGAAAGAATTTTTATTGTGGAGTTGAACTCCGAAAGAATTTAAAATGTGGAGTTAAACTCCGCAGAAAGGATTTTTACTATGGAGATAAACTCCAAAAGAATTTTTGTAGTGGAGTTAAACTCCTAAATAATTTTTCTAGTGTTGGAGTTAAACTCCAAAAGATTTTCTCCTTTCTCTTTTGAGAAGAAACCCAAAATGGGTTCTCTTGAAACTCTAAGATCTAGATTTTGGATGATAAAAAAAGAGACCCTTTTTCTTCTCTTGATGGAGTCTTGGGAGGTGGGTTTATAGTAAAACTTTGCTTAGTTTTAAAAAAAAAGAACTAAGCTCTTGATTTATTTGGAAAATGAAAAGGAAGAGGAAGGACTTGAAAAGGAGAGAGTGGAGGCACAAACCCTAGTTTTTTGAGGGAATGAAAATGTGTTACTTTATTCATCATCATGTTGCCTTATATAGGCTTACATATTTACATATAGCCCCTTGGGCTTTACAAAATAGCATTTTGCTCATCCTATGGCTCATGTACCATTTCTTTTTGCACATAAGTCATGGGCTTTACAAAAATTTGGCTTTATACCCATTTTGCATACATTCATGCACACAAAAAATTACATCAAAATTATTTGTTACATGATTTTTATTTCAGCATGGGAAGGCCGGCCGCTTCATGTTAGGGCTCGATCCGGGCATGAGCCCACTTGATCTGGGCTTGGGCCCACTTGGCTTGAGCTTAACCATGACTTTGACTTGGTCAACCGGGATGCAATTTCGACCCGAACAAAGTGCCCCCCATCAATAAATGCACACCACATATGTAGGTCATGTGCATGAAATTGATGGATCTTCTTTCACATGGAGGCGACTTGCTTTGGTTCCCACTTTTTGGGATGCGCTGCCCTTTTTACGACATGGACGGTCGACGCTTGACGCGTCTCCGAGACAGAGTGTCCGTGGTAGACATTTCTATGGACCGGAGTGATCTGGTTCCTGCTTTGTAGGAAGCCTGCACTGCCCTTTTTACGACGTGGACGGTCGACGCTCTGATCCGGAGCGATTTGGTTCCCGATTTGTGGGAAGCCTGCACTGCCCTTTTTGCGACGTGGACGGTCGACGCTTGACGCGTCTCCGAGACGGAGTGTCCGTGGTAGACTTTTCCCTGGCCCGGAATGATCTGGTTATTGCTTTTTAGGAAACTTGCACTGCCCTTTTTGCGACATGGGCGGTCGACGCTCTGATCCGGAGCGATTCGGTTCCCGATTTGTGGGAAGCCTGCACTGCCCTTTTTGCGACATGAACGGTCGATGCTCTCATCCGGAGCGATTTGGTTCCTGCTTTGTAGGAAGCCTGCACTGCCCTTTTTGCGAGACGGTCGACGCTTGACGCGTCTCCGAGACGGAGTGTCCGTGGTAGACTTTTCCCTGGCCCGGAGTGATCTGGTTTCTGCTTTGTAGGAATCCTGCACTGCCCTTTTTGCGACATGGACGGTCGACGCTCTGATCCGGAGCGATTTGGTTCCCGATTTGTGGGAAGCCTGCACTACCCTTTTTGCGACATGGACGGTCGACGCTCTCATCCGGAGCGATTTGGTTCCTGCTTTGTAGGAAGCATGCACTGCCCTTTTTGCGACATGGACGGTCGACGCTCTGATCCGGAGCGATTCGGTTCCCGATTTGTGGGAAGCCTGCACTGCCCCTTTTGCGACATGGACGGTCAACGCTCTTATCCGGAGCGATTCGGTTCCCACTTTGTAGGAAGCCTGCACTGCCCTTTTTGCGACATGGACGGTCGACGCTCTGATCCAGAGCGATTCAGTTCCTGATTTGTGGGAAGCCTGCACTGCCCTTTTTGCGACATGGACGGTCGACTTGATCCCGAGACGAAGCATAATTTCGACAAGGAAGGCAGATACACCGAGGCGAATCTTGATTTCGACGCGGGGTACACTCTTTGAGACGAAGTATGACTCCGACACAGAGTTGGTTGGTTGATTCGATTCCGAGGCGGAGCATAATTCCGACGAGGAGATCGGTTGTTGATTCCGAGCCGAAGCATAATTCCGACAGGGAAGGCAGATACGCCGAGACGAAGCATGATTTCAACACGGTGTACACTCTGAGACGAAGCATGATTCCGGCGCAGAGCTTGTTGGCAGACTTGATTCCGAGACGAAGCATAATTTCGACAGGGATGGAAGATACACTGAGGCGAAACTTAATTTCGACGCGGGGTAAATTCTGGGACGGAGCATGATTCCGCCGTAGAGGTTGTTGGTTTGATTTTATTTGGGTTGACATCAGCATCGCTATACTGGAATATGATACCAGAAGCGAATCATCATTTGCCTTTGAGAGGATTTTGGGATTGGTTTTGGTTTGGCATCTGCATTGCTGCACTGGAATAATGCTAGGAGCAACTCATCATTTACCCCAGGAGGACTTGGGAACTGGTTTTTTTTGTTTGGCATCAGCATCGCTACACTGGAATATGGTACCAGGAACGAATCATCATTTGCATTTGCTTATCAGGAAGCGATGGCTTAGGAGACAGGTTTAGATCCCTATCACCTAAGACTTTTCAATTTTGTGAGTCGTAAGGGTCTCATCACAAAGCATTTTCTCCCTACGGGTCGTAGGGATCCCGTAGGTGTATTTTCTCCTTAGGAGTCGTGGGACTCCTAAGTGTGTTGCTCCTTTGTGAGTCGTAAGGATCTCACGCGGGAATTTTCTCCTCACAAAGTCGAGAGGACTTTGTGAGTGCTTTTCGTCTCTTTTTCACGAGTTTGCGCCCTTTCGGGTTTTCACAAACTCGCTGGCAGTCCTACTGTTTTTACTCACGGAGCCCTTTCGGGTTTTCATCCGTGCTCATTTTGCTTGTGGACATACCTTCTTTTTTTCTTCTCTTTTTTTTTTGAATCTTCCCCGCCGGTGGGACTTTGAATGTGGTCTCGCCGGTAGGACTTGGGAGAGATTGGGATCGTTTTACGCTCGTGGATTGTATACGGTTTTGCAGGATGTATGATCCAGACCGTAGGGCCGAACAAATTTCGGGACTTCGTTGGCGTCTGCATCGCTGAACTGGAATATGGTACCAGGAGCGACTCATCATTCGCCGTTTGGGGGTTTGGAATTTGGTTGGCGTCTGCATCGCTGCACTGGAATATGGTTCCAGGAGCGACTCATCATTCGCCATTTGGGGTATGGGATTTGGAATTTGGTTGGCTTCTGCATCGCTGCACTAGAATATGGTACCAGGAGCGACTCATCATTCGCCACTTAGGGATTGGGATTTGGAATTTGGTTGGCGTCTGCATCGCTACACTGGAATATGGTACCAGGAGCGACTCATCATTCGCCACTTGGGGATTGGGGAGCGATGGCTTAGGAGACGGGTTTAGATCCCTATCGCCTAAGGCTTTTCAATTTTATGGGCCGTAAGAGTCCCATAAAGTATTTTCTCCTTACGAGTCGTAAGAATCCCGTAGGTGCATTTTCTCCCTAGGAGTCGTGAGGACCCCCAAGTGTGTTTTTCCTTTGTAAGTCGTAAGGATCCCACGAAGGTTTGTTCTCCTCATGCATTGTGAGGACACATGAGCAGGTCTTCCCAATGGAGCATAATTCCAAGGACGGAGACCAACCGCTGGACTGGTGATTGCAGTAGGGCATGAGTATGATGAGAATTATTTGTGCCCGTGGATTGTATACGGTAGTCGACTTAGGGACCAACCGTAGGACCGAAAGAATTTTGGAAAATTGGATTTTTGTTGGCGACTGTATCGCTGCACTGAAATATGGTAGCAGGAGCGACTCATCATTCGCCGTTGAGATTTGAGTTTCGGACGGCGTCTGCATCGCTGCACTGGGACATGGTACCAGGAGCAACTCATCATTCGTCGTTGGGACATTCAGAGTTTTGGACGGCGTCTGCATCGCTGCACTGGAATATGGTACCAGGAGCGACTCATCATTCGCCGTTGTTTTGTTTTTTTTTTTGTTTTATCGCGATTACTCTATCATTTCAGCTTTTCCTATCGCGAAGATCGCGATTGCCCCATCATTTCGGTTTTTATTCGCGGTTGCC